>CM072318.1:85993486-86593486 GCA_036873955.1 Mergus octosetaceus | reverse complement strand
GGGGAAAGGGGTCCCAGGACAACGGGTGTCCGGCCACAAGCTGCCATGCCGGGAAGCGTGAGGCAGACGACCGCCGGCTCGGAGAGTGGCCGTCCCGGAGAACGGAGGTTCTTTCCCGTGCGGGGCGGGGACCGGCGGTAACGAGCCCCTTGGCTCCCGTCCTGGCCGACGCGTGTCCTAGCAGCACCGGGGTTCGAGCGCCTTCTCGGGAGGCTCGGGGAATGCGATCGCAGGACTCGTGTGTCCCGCCACGGGCAGCGTGGGGCCGGTTGTACCGTGTCCCTTGGCTTTGGTCCTCGGCGACGTGTGAGCTAGCCGCACAGCGGTTCGGGTCCCACCTCGAGCGGCTCGGGGAATGCGATCCCGCGACAATGATGTCCGGCCACGAGCGGCGTAAGAGCCGACCGTTCCGGGAAGCCGGAGGTTGTCGTCCGCCGGCTCGAGGACTGGCCGTCCCGGAGAACGGAGGTACGTTTCCGTGCGGGGCGGAGGCCGGCGGTAACGAGCCCCTTAGCTCCCGTCGTGGCCGACGCGTGTCCTAGCAGCACCGGGGTTCGAGTGCCTTCTCGGGCAGCTCGGGGAATGCGATCGCCGGACACGGGTGTCCGGCCACGAGTCCCGTAGGTCCGGCGCTGCCAGGACGCCGGAGGCTGTCGTTCGCCCGTTCGTGGAATGGCTGTGCCGGAGACCGGGAGATCTGTCCTGTCCCGAGCGGCGGCCGTCCGTCCCGAACCCCTAGTCTCCGGTCCTGGGCGACGTGTGTGCTAGTCTCACCGGGGTCCGGGTCCCGTTTCAGGCGGCTGTGGACAGCAAACCCAGGACAACGGGTGTCCGGCAACGAGCGGTTTGCGGGTAAGCGTGAGGCAGATGTCCGCCGGCTCGGAGACTGGCCATCCCGGAGAACGCAGGTTCATTCCCGTGCGTGGAGAAGATCGGCCGTACCGAGCCCTTTAACTCTGGTCCCGGCCGAAGTGTGTGCTAGCAGCCCCGGGTTTCGGGTGCCATTTCGGTCGGCTCGGGGAAAGCGATCGCAGGATACCGTTGTCCTTTCACGGGCACCTTGGGGCCGGTTGTACCGAGCCCCTTGGCTAAGGTCCTGGGCGACGTGTGAGCTAGCCGCAGAGGGGTACCGATCCCACCTCGAGCGGCTCGGGGAATGCGATACCGCGACACTGATGTCCGGCCACAGGTCCCGTAGGTCCGGCGCTGCCGGGACGCCGGAGGCTGTCGTTCGCCTGTTCGTGGAATGGCTGTGCCGGAGACCGGGAGATCTGTCCTGTCCCGAGCGGCGGCCGTCAGTCCCAAACCCCTACTCTCCGGTCCTGGGCGACGTGTGTGCTAGTCTCAGTGGGGTCCGGGTCCCGTCTCAGGCGGCTGTGGACAGCAAACCCAAGACAACGGGTGTCCGGCGACGAGCCGGTTTGGGTCCGACCGTTCCGTGAAGACGGAGGCAGACGTCCGCCGGCTCGGAGACTGGCCATCCCGGAGAACACAGGTTCATTCCCGTGCGGGGAGAAGATCGGCCGTACCGAGCCCTTTGATTCTGGTTCCGGCCGAAGTGTGTGCTAGCAGCCCCGGGTTTCGGGTGCCATTTCGGTCGGCTCGGGGAAAGCGATCGCAGGATACCGTTGTCCTTTCACGGGCAGCGTGGGGCCGGTTGTACCGAGCCCCTTGGCTCCGGTCCTGGGCGACGTGTGTGCTAGTCTCAGCGGGGTCCGGGTCCCGTTTCAGGCGGCTTTGGACAGCAAACCCAGGACAACGTGTGTCCGACAACGAGCGGCCGTGCCGGGAAGCGGGAAGCAGTCTTCCGACGGATCGGATAATGGCCATCCCGGAGAACGCAGGTTCATTCCCGTGCGGGGAGAAGATCGGCCGTACCGAGCCCTTAGACTCTGGTCCCCGCCGAAGTGTGTGCTAGCAGCCCCGGGTTTCGGGTGCCATTTCGGTCGGCTCGGGGAAAGCGATCGCAGGATACCGTTGTCCTTTCACGGGCAGCGTGGGGCCGGTTGTACCGAGCCCCTTGGCTCCGGTCCTGGGCGACGTGTGAGCTAGTCGCACAGGGTTCCGGGTGCCACCTCGAGCGGCTCGGGGAAAGGGGTCCCAGGACAACGGGTGTCCGGCCACAAGCTGCCATGCCGGGAAGCGTGAGGCAGACGACCGCCGGCTCGGAGAGTGGCCGTCCCGGAGAACGGAGGTTCTTTCCCGTGCGGGGCGGGGACCGGCGGTAACGAGCCCCTTGGCTCCCGTCCTGGCCGACGCGTGTCCTAGCAGCACCGGGGTTCGAGCGCCTTCTCGGGAGGCTCGGGGAATGCGATCGCAGGACTCGTGTGTCCCGCCACGGGCAGCGTGGGGCCGGTTGTACCGTGTCCCTTGGCTTTGGTCCTCGGCGACGTGTGAGCTAGCCGCACAGCGGTTCGGGTCCCACCTCGAGCGGCTTGGGGAATGCGATCCCGCGACACTGATGTCCGGTCACGAGCGGCTTATGGACCGACCGTTCCGGGAAGCCGGAGGTTGTCGTCCGCCGGCTCGGGGACTGGCAGTCCCGGAGAACGGAGGTACGTTTCCGTGCGGGGCGGAGGCCGGCGGTAACGAGCCCCTTGGCTCCCGTCGTGGCCGACGCGTGTCCTAGCAGCACCGGGGTTCGAGTGCCTTCTCGGGCAGCTCGGGGAATGCGATCGCCGGACACGGGTGTCCGGCCACGAGTCCCGTAGGTCCGGCGCTGCCGGGACGCCGGAGGCTGTCGTTCGCCCGTTCGTGGAATGGCTGTGCCGGAGACCGGGAGATCTGTCCTGTCCCGAGCGGCGGCCGTCCGTCCCGAACCCCTAGTCTCCGGTCCTGGGCGACGTGTGTGCTAGTCTCAGCGGGGTCCGGGTCCCGTTTCAGGCGGCTGTGGACAGCAAACCCAGGACAACGTGTGTCCGGCCACGAGCGGCCGTGCCGGGAAGCGGGAAGCAGTCTTCCGACGGATCGGATAATGGCCATCCCGGTGAACGCAGGTTCATTCCCGTGCGTGGAGAAGATCGGCCGTACCGAGCCCTTTGACTCTGGTCCCGGCCGAAGTGTGTGCTAGCAGCCCCGGGTTTCGGGTGCCATTTCGGTCGGCTCGGGGAAAGCGATCGCAGGATACCGTTGTCCTTTCACGGGCAGCGTCGGGCAGTTGTACCGAGCCCCTTGGCTCCGGTCCTGGGCGACGTGTGAGCTAGTCTCATGTGGGTTCGGGTCCACTCTCAGGCCTCTGTGGACAGCAAACCCAAGACAACGGGTGTCCGGCGACGAGCCGGTTTGGGTCCGACCGTTCCGGGAAGACGGAGGCAGACGTCCGTCCGATCGGAGACTGGCCATCCCGGAGAACGCAGGTTCATTCCTGTGCGGGGAGAAGATCGGCCGTACCGAGCCCTTTGACTCTGGTCCTGGCCGAAGTGTGTGCTAGCAGGCCCGCGATCCGGGTGCCATTTCGGTCGGCTCGGGGAAAGCGATCGCAGGACACCGTTGTCCTTCCACGGGCAGCGTGGGGCCGGTTGTACCGAGCCCCTTGGCTCCGGTCCTGGGCGACGTGTGAGCTAGTCGCACAGGGGTTCGGGTCCCACCTCGAGCGCCTCGGGGAATGCGGTCCCAGGACAACGGGTGACCGGCCACAAGCTGCCGTGCCGGGACGCCGGAGGCTGTCGTTCGCCCGTTCGTGGAATGGCTGTGCCGGAGACCGGGAGATCTGTCCTGACCCGAGCGGCGGCCGTCCGTCCCGAACCCCTAGTCTCCGGTCCTGGGCGACGTGTGTGCTAGTCTCAGCGGTTTCCGGGTCCCGTTTCAGGCGGCTGTGGACAGCAAACCCAGGACAACGGGTGTCCGGCCACAAGCTGCCATGCCGGGAAGCGTGAGGCAGATGGCCGCCGGCTCGGAGACTGGCCATCCCGGAGAACGCAGGTTCATTCCCGTGCGGGGAGAAGATCGGCCGTACCGAGCCCTTTAACTCTGGTCCCGGCCGAAGTGTGTGCTAGCAGCCCCGGGTTTCGGGTGCCATTTCGGTCGGCTCGGGGAAAGCGATCGCAGGATACCGTTGTCCTTTCACGGGCACCTTGGGGCCGGTTGTACCGAGCCCCTTGGCTAAGGTCCTGGGCGACGTGTGAGCTAGCCGCAGAGGGGTACCGATCCCGCCTCGAGCGGCTCGGGGAATGCGATACCGCGACACTGATGTCCGGCCACAGGTCCCGTAGGTCCGGCGCTGCCGGGACGCCGGAGGCTGTCGTCCGCCGGCTCGGGGACTGGCCGTCCCGGAGAACGGAGATACGTTTCCGTGCGGGGCGGAGGCCGGCGGTAACGAGCCCCTTGGCTCCCGTCCTGGCCGACGCGTGTCCTAGCAGCACCGGGGTTCGAGTGCCTTCTCGGGCAGCTCGGGGAATGCGATCGCCGGACACGGGTGTCCGGCCACGAGTCCCGTAGGTCCGGCGCTGCCGGGACGCCGGAGGCTGTCGTTCGCCCGTTCGTGGAATGGCTGTGCCGGAGACCGGGAGATCTGTCCTGTCCCGAGCGGCGGCCGTCCGTCCCGAACCCCTAGTCTCCGGTCCTGGGCGACGTGTGTGCTAGTCTCAGCGGGGTCCGGGTCCCGTTTCAGGCGGCTGTGGACAGCAAACCCAGGACAACGTGTGTCCGGCCACGAGCGGCCGTGCCGGGAAGCGGGAAGCAGTCTTCCGACGGATCGGATAATGGCCATCCCGGTGAACGCAGGTTCATTCCCGTGCGTGGAGAAGATCGGCCGTACCGAGCCCTTAGACTCTGGTCCCGGCCGAAGTGTGTGCTAGCAGCCCCGGGTTTCGGGTGCCATTTCGGTCGGCTCGGGGAAAGCGATCGCAGGATACCGTTGTCCTTTCACGGGCAGCGTGGGGCCGGTTGTACCGAGCCCCTTGGCTAAGGTCCTGGGCGACGTGTGAGCTAGCCGCAGAGGGGTACCGATCCCACCTCGAGCGGCTCGGGGAATGCGATACCGCGACACTGATGTCCGGCCACAGGTCCCGTAGGTCCGGCGCTGCCGGGACGCCGGAGGCTGTCGTTCGCCTGTTCGTGGAATGGCTGTGCCGGAGACCGGGAGATCTGTCCTGTCCCGAGCGGCGGCCGTCAGTCCCAAACCCCTACTCTCCGGTCCTGGGCGACGTGTGTGCTAGTCTCAGTGGGGTCCGGGTCCCGTCTCAGGCGGCTGTGGACAGCAAACCCAAGACAACGGGTGTCCGGCGACGAGCCGGTTTGGGTCCGACCGTTCCGTGAAGACGGAGGCAGACGTCCGCCGGCTCGGAGACTGGCCATCCCGGAGAACACAGGTTCATTCCCGTGCGGGGAGAAGATCGGCCGTACCGAGCCCTTTGATTCTGGTTCCGGCCGAAGTGTGTGCTAGCAGCCCCGGGTTTCGGGTGCCATTTCGGTCGGCTCGGGGAAAGCGATCGCAGGATACCGTTGTCCTTTCACGGGCAGCGTGGGGCCGGTTGTACCGAGCCCCTTGGCTCCGGTCCTGGGCGACGTGTGTGCTAGTCTCAGCGGGGTCCGGGTCCCGTTTCAGGCGGCTTTGGACAGCAAACCCAGGACAACGTGTGTCCGACAACGAGCGGCCGTGCCGGGAAGCGGGAAGCAGTCTTCCGACGGATCGGATAATGGCCATCCCGGAGAACGCAGGTTCATTCCCGTGCGGGGAGAAGATCGGCCGTACCGAGCCCTTAGACTCTGGTCCCCGCCGAAGTGTGTGCTAGCAGCCCCGGGTTTCGGGTGCCATTTCGGTCGGCTCGGGGAAAGCGATCGCAGGATACCGTTGTCCTTTCACGGGCAGCGTGGGGCCGGTTGTACCGAGCCCCTTGGCTCCGGTCCTGGGCGACGTGTGAGCTAGTCGCACAGGGTTCCGGGTGCCACCTCGAGCGGCTCGGGGAAAGGGGTCCCAGGACAACGGGTGTCCGGCCACAAGCTGCCATGCCGGGAAGCGTGAGGCAGACGACCGCCGGCTCGGAGAGTGGCCGTCCCGGAGAACGGAGGTTCTTTCCCGTGCGGGGCGGGGACCGGCGGTAACGAGCCCCTTGGCTCCCGTCCTGGCCGACGCGTGTCCTAGCAGCACCGGGGTTCGAGCGCCTTCTCGGGAGGCTCGGGGAATGCGATCGCAGGACTCGTGTGTCCCGCCACGGGCAGCGTGGGGCCGGTTGTACCGTGTCCCTTGGCTTTGGTCCTCGGCGACGTGTGAGCTAGCCGCACAGCGGTTCGGGTCCCACCTCGAGCGGCTTGGGGAATGCGATCCCGCGACACTGATGTCCGGTCACGAGCGGCTTATGGACCGACCGTTCCGGGAAGCCGGAGGTTGTCGTCCGCCGGCTCGGGGACTGGCAGTCCCGGAGAACGGAGGTACGTTTCCGTGCGGGGCGGAGGCCGGCGGTAACGAGCCCCTTGGCTCCCGTCGTGGCCGACGCGTGTCCTAGCAGCACCGGGGTTCGAGTGCCTTCTCGGGCAGCTCGGGGAATGCGATCGCCGGACACGGGTGTCCGGCCACGAGTCCCGTAGGTCCGGCGCTGCCGGGACGCCGGAGGCTGTCGTTCGCCCGTTCGTGGAATGGCTGTGCCGGAGACCGGGAGATCTGTCCTGTCCCGAGCGGCGGCCGTCCGTCCCGAACCCCTAGTCTCCGGTCCTGGGCGACGTGTGTGCTAGTCTCAGCGGGGTCCGGGTCCCGTTTCAGGCGGCTGTGGACAGCAAACCCAGGACAACGTGTGTCCGGCCACGAGCGGCCGTGCCGGGAAGCGGGAAGCAGTCTTCCGACGGATCGGATAATGGCCATCCCGGTGAACGCAGGTTCATTCCCGTGCGTGGAGAAGATCGGCCGTACCGAGCCCTTTGACTCTGGTCCCGGCCGAAGTGTGTGCTAGCAGCCCCGGGTTTCGGGTGCCATTTCGGTCGGCTCGGGGAAAGCGATCGCAGGATACCGTTGTCCTTTCACGGGCAGCGTCGGGCAGTTGTACCGAGCCCCTTGGCTCCGGTCCTGGGCGACGTGTGAGCTAGTCTCATGTGGGTTCGGGTCCACTCTCAGGCCTCTGTGGACAGCAAACCCAAGACAACGGGTGTCCGGCGACGAGCCGGTTTGGGTCCGACCGTTCCGGGAAGACGGAGGCAGACGTCCGTCCGATCGGAGACTGGCCATCCCGGAGAACGCAGGTTCATTCCTGTGCGGGGAGAAGATCGGCCGTACCGAGCCCTTTGACTCTGGTCCCGGCCGAAGTGTGTGCTAGCAGGCCCGCGATCCGGGTGCCATTTCGGTCGGCTCGGGGAAAGCGATCGCAGGACACCGTTGTCCTTCCACGGGCAGCGTGGGGCCGGTTGTACCGAGCCCCTTGGCTCCGGTCCTGGGCGACGTGTGAGCTAGTCGCACAGGGGTTCGGGTCCCACCTCGAGCGCCTCGGGGAATGCGGTCCCAGGACAACGGGTGACCGGCCACAAGCTGCCGTGCCGGGACGCCGGAGGCTGTCGTTCGCCCGTTCGTGGAATGGCTGTGCCGGAGACCGGGAGATCTGTCCTGACCCGAGCGGCGGCCGTCCGTCCCGAACCCCTAGTCTCCGGTCCTGGGCGACGTGTGTGCTAGTCTCAGCGGTTTCCGGGTCCCGTTTCAGGCGGCTGTGGACAGCAAACCCAGGACAACGGGTGTCCGGCCACAAGCTGCCATGCCGGGAAGCGTGAGGCAGATGGCCGCCGGCTCGGAGACTGGCCATCCCGGAGAACGCAGGTTCATTCCCGTGCGGGGAGAAGATCGGCCGTACCGAGCCCTTTAACTCTGGTCCCGGCCGAAGTGTGTGCTAGCAGCCCCGGGTTTCGGGTGCCATTTCGGTCGGCTCGGGGAAAGCGATCGCAGGATACCGTTGTCCTTTCACGGGCACCTTGGGGCCGGTTGTACCGAGCCCCTTGGCTAAGGTCCTGGGCGACGTGTGAGCTAGCCGCAGAGGGGTACCGATCCCGCCTCGAGCGGCTCGGGGAATGCGATACCGCGACACTGATGTCCGGCCACAGGTCCCGTAGGTCCGGCGCTGCCGGGACGCCGGAGGCTGTCGTCCGCCGGCTCGGGGACTGGCCGTCCCGGAGAACGGAGATACGTTTCCGTGCGGGGCGGAGGCCGGCGGTAACGAGCCCCTTGGCTCCCGTCCTGGCCGACGCGTGTCCTAGCAGCACCGGGGTTCGAGTGCCTTCTCGGGCAGCTCGGGGAATGCGATCGCCGGACACGGGTGTCCGGCCACGAGTCCCGTAGGTCCGGCGCTGCCGGGACGCCGGAGGCTGTCGTTCGCCCGTTCGTGGAATGGCTGTGCCGGAGACCGGGAGATCTGTCCTGTCCCGAGCGGCGGCCGTCCGTCCCGAACCCCTAGTCTCCGGTCCTGGGCGACGTGTGTGCTAGTCTCAGCGGGGTCCGGGTCCCGTTTCAGGCGGCTGTGGACAGCAAACCCAGGACAACGTGTGTCCGGCCACGAGCGGCCGTGCCGGGAAGCGGGAAGCAGTCTTCCGACGGATCGGATAATGGCCATCCCGGTGAACGCAGGTTCATTCCCGTGCGTGGAGAAGATCGGCCGTACCGAGCCCTTAGACTCTGGTCCCGGCCGAAGTGTGTGCTAGCAGCCCCGGGTTTCGGGTGCCATTTCGGTCGGCTCGGGGAAAGCGATCGCAGGATACCGTTGTCCTTTCACGGGCAGCGTGGGGCCGGTTGTACCGAGCCCCTTGGCTAAGGTCCTGGGCGACGTGTGACCTAGCCGCAGAGGGGTACCGATCCCACCTCGAGCGGCTCGGGGAATGCGATACCGCGACACTGATGTCCGGCCACAGGTCCCGTAGGTCCGGCGCTGCCGGGACGCCGGAGGCTGTCGTTCGCCTGTTCGTGGAATGGCTGTGCCGGAGACCGGGAGATCTGTCCTGTCCCGAGCGGCGGCCGTCAGTCCCAAACCCCTACTCTCCGGTCCTGGGCGACGTGTGTGCTAGTCTCAGTGGGGTCCGGGTCCCGTCTCAGGCGGCTGTGGACAGCAAACCCAAGACAACGGGTGTCCGGCGACGAGCCGGTTTGGGTCCGACCGTTCCGTGAAGACGGACGCAGACGTCCCCCGGCTCGTAGACTAGCCATCCCGGAGAACACAGGTTCATTCCCGTGCGGGGAGAAGATCGGCCGTACCGAGCCCTTTGATTCTGGTTCCGGCCGAAGTGTGTGCTAGCAGCCCCGGGTTTCGGGTGCCATTTCGGTCGGCTCGGGGAAAGCGATCGCAGGATACCGTTGTCCTTTCACGGGCAGCGTGGGGCCGGTTGTACCGAGCCCCTTGGCTCCGGTCCTGGGCGACGTGTGTGCTAGTCTCAGCGGGGTCCGGGTCCCGTTTCAGGCGGCTTTGGACAGCAAACCCAGGACAACGTGTGTCCGACAACGAGCGGCCGTGCCGGGAAGCGGGAAGCAGTCTTCCGACGGATCGGATAATGGCCATCCCGGAGAACGCAGGTTCATTCCCGTGCGGGGAGAAGATCGGCCGTACCGAGCCCTTAGACTCTGGTCCCCGCCGAAGTGTGTGCTAGCAGCCCCGGGTTTCGGGTGCCATTTCGGTCGGCTCGGGGAAAGCGATCGCAGGATACCGTTGTCCTTTCACGGGCAGCGTGGGGCCGGTTGTACCGAGCCCCTTGGCTCCGGTCCTGGGCGACGTGTGAGCTAGTCTCATGTGGGTTCGGGTCCCCTCTCAGGCGGCTGTGGACAGCAAACCCAAGACAACGGGTGTCCGGCGACGAGCCGGTTTGGGTCCGACCGTTCCGGGAAGACGGAGGCAGACGTCCGTCCGATCGGAGACTGGCCATCCCGGAGAACGCAGGTTCATTCCTGTGCGGGGAGAAGATCGGCCGTACCGAGCCCTTTGACTCTGGTTCCGACCGAAGTGTGTTCTAGCAGGCCCGCGATTCGGGTGCCATTTCGGTCGGCTCGGGGAAAGCGATCGCAGGACACCGTTGTCCTTCCACGGGCAGCTTGGGGCCGGTTGTACCGAGCCCCTTGGCTAAGGTCCTGGGCGACGTGTGAGCTAGCCGCAGAGGGGTACCGATCCCGCCTCGAGCGGCTCGGGGAATGCGATACCGCGACACTGATGTCCGGCCACAGGTCCCGTAGGTCCGGCGCTGCCGGGACGCCGGAGGCTGTCGTCCGCCGGCTCGGGGACTGGCCGTCCCGGAGAACGGAGATACGTTTCCGTGCGGGGCGGAGGCCGGCGGTAACGAGCCCCTTGGCTCCCGTCCTGGCCGACGCGTGTCCTAGCAGCACCGGGGTTCGAGTGCCTTCTCGGGCAGCTCGGGGAATGCGATCGCCGGACACGGGTGTCCGGCCACGAGTCCCGTAGGTCCGGCGCTGCCGGGACGCCGGAGGCTGTCGTTCGCCCGTTCGTGGAATGGCTGTGCCGGAGACCGGGAGATCTGTCCTGTCCCGAGCGG
The DNA here is from genome assembly GCA_036873955.1 of Mergus octosetaceus. NCBI lineage: Eukaryota > Metazoa > Chordata > Aves > Anseriformes > Anatidae > Mergus > Mergus octosetaceus. Next base: position 86,583,046 of record CM072318.1, on the reverse strand, counting down.
CGGCCGTCCGTCCCGAACCCCTAGTCTCCGGTCCTGGGCGACGTGTGTGCTAGTCTCAGCGGGGTCCGGGTCCCGTTTCAGGCGGCTGTGGACAGCAAACCCAGGACAACGTGTGTCCGGCCACGAGCGGCCGTGCCGGGAAGCGGGAAGCAGACGTCCGCCGGCTCGGAGACTGGCCATCAGAGAGAACGCAGGTTCATTCCCGTGCGGGGAGAAGATCGGCCGTACCGAGCCCTTAGACTCTGGTCCCGGCCGAAGTGTGTGCTAGCAGCCCCGGGTTTCGGGTGCCATTTCGGTCGGCTCGGGGAAAGCGATCGCAGGATACCGTTGTCCTTTCACGGGCACCTTGGGGCCGGTTGTACCGAGCCCCTTGGCTAAGGTCCTGGGCGACGTGTGAGCTAGCCGCAGAGGGGTACCGATCCCACCTCGAGCGGCTCGGGGAATGCGATACCGCGACACTGATGTCCGGCCACAGGTCCCGTAGGTCCGGCGCTGCCGGGACGCCGGAGGCTGTCGTTCGCCTGTTCGTGGAATGGCTGTGCCGGAGACCGGGAGATCTGTCCTGTCCCGAGCGGCGGCCGTCAGTCCCAAACCCCTACTCTCCGGTCCTGGGCGACGTGTGTGCTAGTCTCAGTGGGGCCCGGGTCCCGTCTCAGGCGGCTGTGGACAGCAAACCCAAGACAACGGGTGTCCGGCGACGAGCCGGTTTGGGTCCGACCGTTCCGTGAAGACGGACGCAGACGTCCCCCGGCTCGTAGACTGGCCATCCCGGAGAACACAGGTTCATTCCCGTGCGGGGAGAAGATCGGCCGTACCGAGCCCTTTGATTCTGGTTCCGGCCGAAGTGTGTGCTAGCAGCCCCGGGTTTCGGGTGCCATTTCGGTCGGCTGGGGAAAGCGATCGCAGGATACCGTTGTCCTTTCACGGGCAGCGTGGGGCCGGTTGTACCGAGCCCCTTGGCTAAGGTCCTGGGCGACGTGTGTGCTAGTCTCAGCGGGGTCCGGGTCCCGTTTCAGGCGGCTTTGGACAGCAAACCCAGGACAACGTGTGTCCGACAACGAGCGGCCGTGCCGGGAAGCGGGAAGCAGTCTTCCGACGGATCGGATAATGGCCATCCCGGAGAACGCAGGTTCATTCCCGTGCGGGGAGAAGATAGGCCGTACCGAGCCCTTAGACACTGGTCCCCGCCGAAGTGTGTGCTAGCAGCCCCGGGTTTCGGGTGCCATTTCGGTCGGCTCGGGGAAAGCGATCGCAGGATACCGTTGTCCTTTCACGGGCAGCGTGGGGCCGGTTGTACCGAGCCCCTTGGCTCCGGTCCTGGGCGACGTGTGAGCTAGTCGCACAGGGTTCCGGGTGCCACCTCGAGCGGCTCGGGGAAAGGGGTCCCAGGACAACGGGTGTCCGGCCACAAGCTGCCATGCCGGGAAGCGTGAGGCAGACGACCGCCGGCTCGGAGAGTGGCCGTCCCGGAGAACGGAGGTTCTTTCCCGTGCGGGGCGGGGACCGGCGGTAACGAGCCCCTTGGCTCCCGTCCTGGCCGACGCGTGTCCTAGCAGCACCGGGGTTCGAGCGCCTTCTCGGGAGGCTCGGGGAATGCGATCGCAGGACTCGTGTGTCCCGCCACGGGCAGCGTGGGGCCGGTTGTACCGTGTCCCTTGGCTTTGGTCCTCGGCGACGTGTGAGCTAGCCGCACAGCGGTTCGGGTCCCACCTCGAGCGGCTTGGGGAATGCGATCCCGCGACACTGATGTCCGGTCACGAGCGGCTTATGGACCGACAGTTCCGGGAAGCCGGAGGTTGTCGTCCGCCGGCTCGGGGACTGGCCGTCCCGGAGAACGGAGGTACGTTTCCGTGCGGGGCGGAGGCCGGCGGTAACGAGCCCCTTGGCTCCCGTCCTGGCCGACGCGTGTCCTAGCAGCACCGGGGTTCGAGTGCCTTCTCGGGCAGCTCGGGGAATGCGATCGCCGGACACGGGTGTCCGGCCACGAGTCCCGTAGGTCCGGCGCTGCCGGGACGCCGGAGGCTGTCGTTCGCCTGTTCGTGGAATGGCTGTGCCGGAGACCGGGAGATCTGTCCTGTCCCGAGCGGCGGCCGTCCGTCCCGAACCCCTAGTCTCCGGTCCTGGGCGACGTGTGTGCTAGTCTCAGCGGGGTCCGGGTCCCGTTTCGGGCGGCTGTGGAGAGCAAACCCAGGACAACGGGTGTCCGGCAACGAGCGGTAAGCGGGGAAGCGTGAGGCAGACGTCCGCCGGCTCGGAGACTGGCCATCCCAGAGAAAGCAGGATCATTCCCGTGCGGGGAGAAGATCGGCCGTACCGAGCCCTTTGACTCTGATCCTGGCCGAAGTGTGTGCTAGCAGCCCCGGGTTTCGGGTGCCATTTCGGTCGGCTCGGGGAAAGCGATCGCAGGATACCGTTGTCCTTTCACGGGCAGCGTGGGGCCGGTTGTACCGAGCCCCTTGGCTCCGGTCCTGGGCGACGTGTGTGCTAGTCTCAGCGGGGTCCGGGTCCCGTTTCATGCGGCTGTGGACAGCAAACCCAGGACAACGGGTGTCCGGCAACGAGCGGTTTGCGGGTAAGCGTGAGGCAGACGTCCGCCGGCTCGGAGACTGGCCATCCCGGAGAACGCAGGTTCATTCCCGTGCGGGGAGATGATCGGCCGTACCGAGCCCTTTGATTCTGGTCCCGGCCGAAGTGTGTGCTAGCAGCCCCGGGTTTCGGGTGCCATTTCGGTCGGCTCGGGGAAAGCGATCGCAGGATACCGTTGTCCTTCCACGGGCAGCGTGGGGCCGGTTGTACCGAGCCCCTTGTCTCCGGTCCTGGGCGACGTGTGAGCTAGTCGCACAGGGTTCCGGGTGCCACCTCGAGCGGCTCGGGGAAAGGGGTCCCAGGACAACGGGTGTCCGGCCACAAGCTGCCATGCCGGGAAGCGTGAGGCAGACGACCGCCGGCTCGGAGAGTGGCCGTCCCGGAGAACGGAGGTTCTTTCCCGTGCGGGGCGGGGACCGGCGGTAACGAGCCCCTTGGCTCCCGTCCTGGCCGACGCGTGTCCTAGCAGCACCGGGGTTCGAGCGCCTTCTCGGGAGGCTCGGGGAATGCGATCGCAGGACTCGTGTGTCCCGCCACGGGCAGCGTGGGGCCGGTTGTACCGTGTCCCTTGGCTTTGGTCCTCGGCGACGTGTGAGCTAGCCGCACAGCGGTTCGGGTCCCACCTCGAGCGGCTCGGGGAATGCGATCCCGCGACAATGATGTCCGGCCACGAGCGGCGTAAGAGCCGACCGTTCCGGGAAGCCGGAGGTTGTCGTCCGCCGGCTCGAGGACTGGCCGTCCCGGAGAACGGAGGTACGTTTCCGTGCGGGGCGGAGGCCGGCGGTAACGAGCCCCTTAGCTCCCGTCGTGGCCGACGCGTGTCCTAGCAGCACCGGGGTTCGAGTGCCTTCTCGGGCAGCTCGGGGAATGCGATCGCCGGACACGGGTGTCCGGCCACGAGTCCCGTAGGTCCGGCGCTGCCAGGACGCCGGAGGCTGTCGTTCGCCCGTTCGTGGAATGGCTGTGCCGGAGACCGGGAGATCTGTCCTGTCCCGAGCGGCGGCCGTCCGTCCCGAACCCCTAGTCTCCGGTCCTGGGCGACGTGTGTGCTAGTCTCAGCGGGGTCCGGGTCCCGTTTCAGGCGGCTGTGGACAGCAAACCCAGGACAACGGGTGTCCGGCAACGAGCGGTTTGCGGGTAAGCGTGAGGCAGATGTCCGCCGGCTCGGAGACTGGCCATCCCGGAGAACGCAGGTTCATTCCCGTGCGTGGAGAAGATCGGCCGAACCGAGCCCTTTAACTCTGGTCCCGGCCGAAGTGTGTGCTAGCAGCCCCGGGTTTCGGGTGCCATTTCGGTCGGCTCGGGGAAAGCGATCGCAGGATACCGTTGTCCTTTCACGGGCACCTTGGGGCCGGTTGTACCGAGCCCCTTGGCTAAGGTCCTGGGCGACGTGTGAGCTAGCCGCAGAGGGGTACCGATCCCACCTCGAGCGGCTCGGGGAATGCGATACCGCGACACTGATGTCCGGCCACAGGTCCCGTAGGTCCGGCGCTGCCGGGACGCCGGAGGCTGTCGTTCGCCTGTTCGTGGAATGGCTGTGCCGGAGACCGGGAGATCTGTCCTGTCCCGAGCGGCGGCCGTCAGTCCCAAACCCCTACTCTCCGGTCCTGGGCGACGTGTGTGCTAGTCTCAGTGGGGTCCGGGTCCCGTCTCAGGCGGCTGTGGACAGCAAACCCAAGACAACGGGTGTCCGGCGACGAGCCGGTTTGGGTCCGACCGTTCCGTGAAGACGGAGGCAGACGTCCGCCGGCTCGGAGACTGGCCATCCCGGAGAACACAGGTTCATTCCCGTGCGGGGAGAAGATCGGCCGTACCGAGCCCTTTGATTCTGGTTCCGGCCGAAGTGTGTGCTAGCAGCCCCGGGTTTCGGGTGCCATTTCGGTCGGCTCGGGGAAAGCGATCGCAGGATACCGTTGTCCTTTCACGGGCAGCGTGGGGCCGGTTGTACCGAGCCCCTTGGCTCCGGTCCTGGGCGACGTGTGTGCTAGTCTCACCGGGGTCCGGGTCCCGTTTCATGCGGCTGTGGACAGCAAACCCAGGACAACGTGTGTCCGGCAACGAGCGGTTTGCGGGTAAGCGTGAGGCAGATGTCCGCCGGCTCGGAGACTGGCCATCCCGGAGAACGCAGGTTCTTTCCCGTGCGGGGCGGGGACCGGCGGTAACGAGCCCCTTGGCTCCCGTCCTGGCCGACGCGTGTCCTAGCAGCACCGGGGTTCGAGCGCCTTCTCGGGAGGCTCGGGGAATGCGATCGCAGGACTCGTGTGTCCCGCCATGGGCAGCGTGGGGCCGGTTGTACCGTGTCCCTTGGCTTTGGTCCTCGGCGACGTGTGAGCTAGCCGCACAGCGGTTCGGGTCCCACCTCGAGCGGCTTGGGGAATGCGATCCCGCGACACTGATGTCCGGTCACGAGCGGCTTATGGACCGACCGTTCCGGGAAGCCGGAGGCTGTCGTCCGCCGGCTCGGGGACTGGCCGTCCCGGAGAACGGAGATACGTTTCCGTGCGGGGCGGAGGCCGGCGGTAACGAGCCCCTTGGCTCCCGTCCTGGCCGACGCGTGTCCTAGCAGCACCGGGGTTCGAGTGCCTTCTCGGGCAGCTCGGGGAATGCGATCGCCGGACACGGGTGTCCGGCCACGAGTCCCGTAGGTCCGGCGCTGCCGGGACGCCGGAGGCTGTCGTTCGCCCGTTCGTGGAATGGCTGTGCCGGAGACCGGGAGATCTGTCCTGTCCCGAGCGGCGGCCGTCCGTCCCGAACCCCTAGTCTCCGGTCCTGGGCGACGTGTGTGCTAGTCTCAGCGGGGTCCGGGTCCCGTTTCAGGCGGCTGTGGACAGCAAACCCAGGACAACGTGTGTCCGGCCACGAGCGGCCGTGCCGGGAAGCGGGAAGCAGTCTTCCGACGGATCGGATAATGGCCATCCCGGTGAACGCAGGTTCATTCCCGTGCGGGGAGAAGATCGGCCGTACCGAGCCCTTAGACTCTGGTCCCCGCCGAAGTGTGTGCTAGCAGCCCCGGGTTTCGGGTGCCATTTCGGTCGGCTCGGGGAAAGCGATCGCAGGATACCGTTGTCCTTTCACGGGCAGCGTCGGGCAGTTGTACCGAGCCCCTTGGCTCCGGTCCTGGGCGACGTGTGAGCTAGTCTCATGTGGGTTCGGGTCCCCTCTCAGGCGGCTGTGGACAGCAAACCCAAGACAACGGGTGTCCGGCGACGAGCCGGTTTGGGTCCGACCGTTCCGGGAAGACGGAGGCAGACGTCCGTCCGATCGGAGACTGGCCATCCCGGAGAACGCAGGTTCATTCCTGTGCGGGGAGAAGATCGGCCGTACCGAGCCCTTTGACTCTGGTCCCGGCCGAAGTGTGTGCTAGCAGGCCCGCGATCCGGGTGCCATTTCGGTCGGCTCGGGGAAAGCGATCGCAGGACACCGTTGTCCTTCCACGGGCAGCGTGGGGCCGGTTGTACCGAGCCCCTTGGCTCCGGTCCTGGGCGACGTGTGAGCTAGTCGCACAGGGGTTCGGGTGCCACCTCGAGCGGCTCGGGGAAAGGGGTCCCAGGACAACGGGTGTCCGGCCACAAGCTGCCATGCCGGGAAGCGTGAGGCAGACGACCGCCGGCTCGGAGAGTGGCCGTCCCGGAGAACGGAGGTTCTTTCCCGTGCGGGGCGGGGACCGGCGGTAACGAGCCCCTTGGCTCCCGTCCTGGCCGACGCGTGTCCTAGCAGCACCGGGGTTCGAGCGCCTTCTCGGGAGGCTCGGGGAATGCGATCGCAGGACTCGTGTGTCCCGCCACGGGCAGCGTGGGGCCGGTTGTACCGTGTCCCTTGGCTTTGGTCCTCGGCGACGTGTGAGCTAGCCGCACAGCGGTTCGGGTCCCACCTCGAGCGGCTCGGGGAATGCGATCCCGCGACAATGATGTCCGGCCACGAGCGGCGTAAGAGCCGACCGTTCCGGGAAGCCGGAGGTTGTCGTCCGCCGGCTCGAGGACTGGCCGTCCCGGAGAACGGAGGTACGTTTCCGTGCGGGGCGGAGGCCGGCGGTAACGAGCCCCTTAGCTCCCGTCGTGGCCGACGCGTGTCCTAGCAGCACCGGGGTTCGAGTGCCTTCTCGGGCAGCTCGGGGAATGCGATCGCCGGACACGGGTGTCCGGCCACGAGTCCCGTAGGTCCGGCGCTGCCAGGACGCCGGAGGCTGTCGTTCGCCCGTTCGTGGAATGGCTGTGCCGGAGACCGGGAGATCTGTCCTGTCCCGAGCGGCGGCCGTCCGTCCCGAACCCCTAGTCTCCGGTCCTGGGCGACGTGTGTGCTAGTCTCAGCGGGGTCCGGGTCCCGTTTCAGGCGGCTGTGGACAGCAAACCCAGGACAACGGGTGTCCGGCAACGAGCGGTTTGCGGGTAAGCGTGAGGCAGATGTCCGCCGGCTCGGAGACTGGCCATCCCGGAGAACACAGGTTCATTCCCGTGCGGGGAGAAGATCGGCCGTACCGAGCCCTTTGATTCTGGTTCCGGCCGAAGTGTGTGCTAGCAGCCCCGGGTTTCGGGTGCCATTTCGGTCGGCTCGGGGAAAGCGATCGCAGGATACCGTTGTCCTTTCACGGGCAGCGTGGGGCCGGTTGTACCGAGCCCCTTGGCTCCGGTCCTGGGCGACGTGTGTGCTAGTCTCAGCGGGGTCCGGGTCCCGTTTCAGGCGGCTTTGGACAGCAAACCCAGGACAACGTGTGTCCGACAACGAGCGGCCGTGCCGGGAAGCGGGAAGCAGTCTTCCGACGGATCGGATAATGGCCATCCCGGAGAACGCAGGTTCATTCCCGTGCGGGGAGAAGATCGGCCGTACCGAGCCCTTAGACTCTGGTCCCCGCCGAAGTGTGTGCTAGCAGCCCCGGGTTTCGGGTGCCATTTCGGTCGGCTCGGGGAAAGCGATCGCAGGATACCGTTGTCCTTTCACGGGCAGCGTGGGGCCGGTTGTACCGAGCCCCTTGGCTCCGGTCCTGGGCGACGTGTGAGCTAGTCGCACAGGGTTCCGGGTGCCACCTCGAGCGGCTCGGGGAAAGGGGTCCCAGGACAACGGGTGTCCGGCCACAAGCTGCCATGCCGGGAAGCGTGAGGCAGACGACCGCCGGCTCGGAGAGTGGCCGTCCCGGAGAACGGAGGTTCTTTCCCGTGCGGGGCGGGGACCGGCGGTAACGAGCCCCTTGGCTCCCGTCCTGGCCGACGCGTGTCCTAGCAGCACCGGGGTTCGAGCGCCTTCTCGGGAGGCTCGGGGAATGCGATCGCAGGACTCGTGTGTCCCGCCACGGGCAGCGTGGGGCCGGTTGTACCGTGTCCCTTGGCTTTGGTCCTCGGCGACGTGTGAGCTAGCCGCACAGCGGTTCGGGTCCCACCTCGAGCGGCTTGGGGAATGCGATCCCGCGACACTGATGTCCGGTCACGAGCGGCTTATGGACCGACCGTTCCGGGAAGCCGGAGGTTGTCGTCCGCCGGCTCGGGGACTGGCAGTCCCGGAGAACGGAGGTACGTTTCCGTGCGGGGCGGAGGCCGGCGGTAACGAGCCCCTTGGCTCCCGTCGTGGCCGACGCGTGTCCTAGCAGCACCGGGGTTCGAGTGCCTTCTCGGGCAGCTCGGGGAATGCGATCGCCGGACACGGGTGTCCGGCCACGAGTCCCGTAGGTCCGGCGCTGCCGGGACGCCGGAGGCTGTCGTTCGCCCGTTCGTGGAATGGCTGTGCCGGAGACCGGGAGATCTGTCCTGTCCCGAGCGGCGGCCGTCCGTCCCGAACCCCTAGTCTCCGGTCCTGGGCGACGTGTGTGCTAGTCTCAGCGGGGTCCGGGTCCCGTTTCAGGCGGCTGTGGACAGCAAACCCAGGACAACGTGTGTCCGGCCACGAGCGGCCGTGCCGGGAAGCGGGAAGCAGTCTTCCGACGGATCGGATAATGGCCATCCCGGTGAACGCAGGTTCATTCCCGTGCGTGGAGAAGATCGGCCGTACCGAGCCCTTTGACTCTGGTCCCGGCCGAAGTGTGTGCTAGCAGCCCCGGGTTTCGGGTGCCATTTCGGTCGGCTCGGGGAAAGCGATCGCAGGATACCGTTGTCCTTTCACGGGCAGCGTCGGGCAGTTGTACCGAGCCCCTTGGCTCCGGTCCTGGGCGACGTGTGAGCTAGTCTCATGTGGGTTCGGGTCCACTCTCAGGCCTCTGTGGACAGCAAACCCAAGACAACGGGTGTCCGGCGACGAGCCGGTTTGGGTCCGACCGTTCCGGGAAGACGGAGGCAGACGTCCGTCCGATCGGAGACTGGCCATCCCGGAGAACGCAGGTTCATTCCTGTGCGGGGAGAAGATCGGCCGTACCGAGCCCTTTGACTCTGGTCCCGGCCGAAGTGTGTGCTAGCAGGCCCGCGATCCGGGTGCCATTTCGGTCGGCTCGGGGAAAGCGATCGCAGGACACCGTTGTCCTTCCACGGGCAGCGTGGGGCCGGTTGTACCGAGCCCCTTGGCTCCGGTCCTGGGCGACGTGTGAGCTAGTCGCACAGGGGTTCGGGTCCCACCTCGAGCGCCTCGGGGAATGCGGTCCCAGGACAACGGGTGACCGGCCACAAGCTGCCGTGCCGGGACGCCGGAGGCTGTCGTTCGCCCGTTCGTGGAATGGCTGTGCCGGAGACCGGGAGATCTGTCCTGACCCGAGCGGCGGCCGTCCGTCCCGAACCCCTAGTCTCCGGTCCTGGGCGACGTGTGTGCTAGTCTCAGCGGTTTCCGGGTCCCGTTTCAGGCGGCTGTGGACAGCAAACCCAGGACAACGGGTGTCCGGCCACAAGCTGCCATGCCGGGAAGCGTGAGGCAGATGGCCGCCGGCTCGGAGACTGGCCATCCCGGAGAACGCAGGTTCATTCCCGTGCGGGGAGAAGATCGGCCGTACCGAGCCCTTTAACTCTGGTCCCGGCCGAAGTGTGTGCTAGCAGCCCCGGGTTTCGGGTGCCATTTCGGTCGGCTCGGGGAAAGCGATCGCAGGATACCGTTGTCCTTTCACGGGCACCTTGGGGCCGGTTGTACCGAGCCCCTTGGCTAAGGTCCTGGGCGACGTGTGAGCTAGCCGCAGAGGGGTACCGATCCCGCCTCGAGCGGCTCGGGGAATGCGATACCGCGACACTGATGTCCGGCCACAGGTCCCGTAGGTCCGGCGCTGCCGGGACGCCGGAGGCTGTCGTCCGCCGGCTCGGGGACTGGCCGTCCCGGAGAACGGAGATACGTTTCCGTGCGGGGCGGAGGCCGGCGGTAACGAGCCCCTTGGCTCCCGTCCTGGCCGACGCGTGTCCTAGCAGCACCGGGGTTCGAGTGCCTTCTCGGGCAGCTCGGGGAATGCGATCGCCGGACACGGGTGTCCGGCCACGAGTCCCGTAGGTCCGGCGCTGCCGGGACGCCGGAGGCTGTCGTTCGCCCGTTCGTGGAATGGCTGTGCCGGAGACCGGGAGATCTGTCCTGTCCCGAGCGGCGGCCGTCCGTCCCGAACCCCTAGTCTCCGGTCCTGGGCGACGTGTGTGCTAGTCTCAGCGGGGTCCGGGTCCCGTTTCAGGCGGCTGTGGACAGCAAACCCAGGACAACGTGTGTCCGGCCACGAGCGGCCGTGCCGGGAAGAGGGAAGCAGTCTTCCGACGGATCGGATAATGGCCATCCCGGTGAACGCAGGTTCATTCCCGTGCGTGGAGAAGATCGGCCGTACCGAGCCCTTAGACTCTGGTCCCGGCCGAAGTGTGTGCTAGCAGCCCCGGGTTTCGGGTGCCATTTCGGTCGGCTCGGGGAAAGCGATCGCAGGATACCGTTGTCCTTTCACGGGCAGCGTGGGGCCGGTTGTACCGAGCCCCTTGGCTAAGGTCCTGGGCGACGTGTGACCTAGCCGCAGAGGGGTACCGATCCCACCTCGAGCGGCTCGGGGAATGCGATACCGCGACACTGATGTCCGGCCACAGGTCCCGTAGGTCCGGCGCTGCCGGGACGCCGGAGGCTGTCGTTCGCCTTTTCGTGGAATGGCTGTGCCGGAGACCGGGAGATCTGTCCTGTCCCGAGCGGCGGCCGTCAGTCCCAAACCCCTACTCTCCGGTCCTGGGCGACGTGTGTGCTAGTCTCAGTGGGGTCCGGGTCCCGTCTCAGGCGGCTGTGGACAGCAAACCCAAGACAACGGGTGTCCGGCGACGAGCCGGTTTGGGTCCGACCGTTCCGTGAAGACGGACGCAGACGTCCCCCGGCTCGTAGACTAGCCATCCCGGAGAACACAGGTTCATTCCCGTGCGGGGAGAAGATCGGCCGTACCGAGCCCTTTGATTCTGGTTCCGGCCGAAGTGTGTGCTAGCAGCCCCGGGTTTCGGGTGCCATTTCGGTCGGCTCGGGGAAAGCGATCGCAGGATACCGTTGTCCTTTCACGGGCAGCGTGGGGCCGGTTGTACCGAGCCCCTTGGCTCCGGTCCTGGGCGACGTGTGTGCTAGTCTCAGCGGGGTCCGGGTCCCGTTTCAGGCGGCTTTGGACAGCAAACCCAGGACAACGTGTGTCCGACAACGAGCGGCCGTGCCGGGAAGCGGGAAGCAGTCTTCCGACGGATCGGATAATGGCCATCCCGGAGAACGCAGGTTCATTCCCGTGCGGGGAGAAGATCGGCCGTACCGAGCCCTTAGACTCTGGTCCCCGCCGAAGTGTGTGCTAGCAGCCCCGGGTTTCGGGTGCCATTTCGGTCGGCTCGGGGAAAGCGATCGCAGGATACCGTTGTCCTTTCACGGGCAGCGTGGGGCCGGTTGTACCGAGCCCCTTGGCTCCGGTCCTGGGCGACGTGTGAGCTAGTCGCACAGGGTTCCGGGTGCCACCTCGAGCGGCTCGGGGAAAGGGGTCCCAGGACAACGGGTGTCCGGCCACAAGCTGCCATGCCGGGAAGCGTGAGGCAGACGACCGCCGGCTCGGAGAGTGGCCGTCCCGGAGAACGGAGGTTCTTTCCCGTGCGGGGCGGGGACCGGCGGTAACGAGCCCCTTGGCTCCCGTCCTGGCCGACGCGTGTCCTAGCAGCACCGGGGTTCGAGCGCCTTCTCGGGAGGCTCGGGGAATGCGATCGCAGGACTCGTGTGTCCCGCCACGGGCAGCGTGGGGCCGGTTGTACCGTGTCCCTTGGCTTTGGTCCTCGGCGACGTGTGAGCTAGCCGCACAGCGGTTCGGGTCCCACCTCGAGCGGCTTGGGGAATGCGATCCCGCGACACTGATGTCCGGTCACGAGCGGCTTATGGACCGACCGTTCCGGGAAGCCGGAGGTTGTCGTCCGCCGGCTCGGGGACTGGCAGTCCCGGAGAACGGAGGTACGTTTCCGTGCGGGGCGGAGGCCGGCGGTAACGAGCCCCTTGGCTCCCGTCGTGGCCGACGCGTGTCCTAGCAGCACCGGGGTTCGAGTGCCTTCTCGGGCAGCTCGGGGAATGCGATCGCCGGACACGGGTGTCCGGCCACGAGTCCCGTAGGTCCGGCGCTGCCGGGACGCCGGAGGCTGTCGTTCGCCCGTTCGTGGAATGGCTGTGCCGGAGACCGGGAGATCTGTCCTGTCCCGAGCGGCGGCCGTCCGTCCCGAACCCCTAGTCTCCGGTCCTGGGCGACGTGTGTGCTAGTCTCAGCGGGGTCCGGGTCCCGTTTCAGGCGGCTGTGGACAGCAAACCCAGGACAACGTGTGTCCGGCCACGAGCGGCCGTGCCGGGAAGCGGGAAGCAGTCTTCCGACGGATCGGATAATGGCCATCCCGGTGAACGCAGGTTCATTCCCGTGCGTGGAGAAGATCGGCCGTACCGAGCCCTTTGACTCTGGTCCCGGCCGAAGTGTGTGCTAGCAGCCCCGGGTTTCGGGTGCCATTTCGGTCGGCTCGGGGAAAGCGATCGCAGGATACCGTTGTCCTTTCACGGGCAGCGTCGGGTAGTTGTACCGAGCCCCTTGGCTCCGGTCCTGGGCGACGTGTGAGCTAGTCTCATGTGGGTTCGGGTCCACTCTCAGGCCTCTGTGGACAGCAAACCCAAGACAACGGGTGTCCGGCGACGAGCCGGTTTGGGTCCGACCGTTCCGGGAAGACGGAGGCAGACGTCCGTCCGATCGGAGACTGGCCATCCCGGAGAACGCAGGTTCATTCCTGTGCGGGGAGAAGATCGGCCGTACCGAGCCCTTTGACTCTGGTCCCGGCCGAAGTGTGTGCTAGCAGGCCCGCGATCCGGGTGCCATTTCGGTCGGCTCGGGGAAAGCGATCGCAGGACACCGTTGTCCTTCCACGGGCAGCGTGGGGCCGGTTGTACCGAGCCCCTTGGCTCCGGTCCTGGGCGACGTGTGAGCTAGTCGCACAGGGGTTCGGGTCCCACCTCGAGCGCCTCGGGGAATGCGGTCCCAGGACAACGGGTGACCGGCCACAAGCTGCCGTGCCGGGACGCCGGAGGCTGTCGTTCGCCCGTTCGTGGAATGGCTGTGCCGGAGACCGGGAGATCTGTCCTGACCCGAGCGGCGGCCGTCCGTCCCGAACCCCTAGTCTCCGGTCCTGGGCGACGTGTGTGCTAGTCTCAGCGGTTTCCGGGTCCCGTTTCAGGCGGCTGTGGACAGCAAACCCAGGACAACGGGTGTCCGGCCACAAGCTGCCATGCCGGGAAGCGTGAGGCAGATGGCCGCCGGCTCGGAGACTGGCCATCCCGGAGAACGCAGGTTCATTCCCGTGCGGGGAGAAGATCGGCCGTACCGAGCCCTTTAACTCTGGTCCCGGCCGAAGTGTGTGCTAGCAGCCCCGGGTTTCGGGTGCCATTTCGGTCGGCTCGGGGAAAGCGATCGCAGGATACCGTTGTCCTTTCACGGGCACCTTGGGGCCGGTTGTACCGAGCCCCTTGGCTAAGGTCCTGGGCGACGTGTGAGCTAGCCGCAGAGGGGTACCGATCCCGCCTCGAGCGGCTCGGGGAATGCGATACCGCGACACTGATGTCCGGCCACAGGTCCCGTAGGTCCGGCGCTGCCGGGACGCCGGAGGCTGTCGTCCGCCGGCTCGGGGACTGGCCGTCCCGGAGAACGGAGATACGTTTCCGTGCGGGGCGGAGGCCGGCGGTAACGAGCCCCTTGGCTCCCGTCCTGGCCGACGCGTGTCCTAGCAGCACCGGGGTTCGAGTGCCTTCTCGGGCAGCTCGGGGAATGCGATCGCCGGACACGGGTGTCCGGCCACGAGTCCCGTAGGTCCGGCGCTGCCGGGACGCCGGAGGCTGTCGTTCGCCCGTTCGTGGAATGGCTGTGCCGGAGACCGGGAGATCTGTCCTGTCCCGAGCGGCGGCCGTCCGTCCCGAACCCCTAGTCTCCGGTCCTGGGCGACGTGTGTGCTAGTCTCAGCGGGGTCCGGGTCCCGTTTCAGGCGGCTGTGGACAGCAAACCCAGGACAACGTGTGTCCGGCCACGAGCGGCCGTGCCGGGAAGCGGGAAGCAGTCTTCCGACGGATCGGATAATGGCCATCCCGGTGAACGCAGGTTCATTCCCGTGCGTGGAGAAGATCGGCCGTACCGAGCCCTTAGACTCTGGTCCCGGCCGAAGTGTGTGCTAGCAGCCCCGGGTTTCGGGTGCCATTTCGGTCGGCTCGGGGAAAGCGATCGCAGGATACCGTTGTCCTTTCACGGGCAGCGTGGGGCCGGTTGTACCGAGCCCCTTGGCTCCGGTCCTGGGCGACGTGTGACCTAGCCGCAGAGGGGTACCGATCCCACCTCGAGCGGCTCGGGGAATGCGATACCGCGACACTGATGTCCGGCCACAGGTCCCGTAGGTCCGGCGCTGCCGGGACGCCGGAGGCTGTCGTTCGCCTGTTCGTGGAATGGCTGTGCCGGAGACCGGGAGATCTGTCCTGTCCCGAGCGGCGGCCGTCAGTCCCAAACCCCTACTCTCCGGTCCTGGGCGACGTGTGTGCTAGTCTCAGTGGGGTCCGGGTCCCGTCTCAGGCGGCTGTGGACAGCAAACCCAAGACAACGGGTGTCCGGCGACGAGCCGGTTTGGGTCCGACCGTTCCGTGAAGACGGACGCAGACGTCCCCCGGCTCGTAGACTAGCCATCCCGGAGAACACAGGTTCATTCCCGTGCGGGGAGAAGATCGGCCGTACCGAGCCCTTAGACTCTGGTCCCCGCCGAAGTGTGTGCTAGCAGCCCCGGGTTTCGGGTGCCATTTCGGTCGGCTCGGGGAAAGCGATCGCAGGATACCGTTGTCCTTTCACGGGCAGCGTGGGGCCGGTTGTACCGAGCCCCTTGGTTCCGGTCCTGGGCGACGTGTGTGCTAGTCTCAGCGGGGTCCGGGTCCCGTTTCAGGCGGCTTTGGACAGCAAACCCAGGACAACGTGTGTCCGACAACGAGCGGCCGTGCCGGGAAGCGGGAAGCAGTCTTCCGACGGATCGGATAATGGCCATCCCGGAGAACGCAGGTTCATTCCCGTGCGGGGAGAAGATCGGCCGTACCGAGCCCTTAGACTCTGGTCCCCGCCGAAGTGTGTGCTAGCAGCCCCGGGTTTCGGGTGCCATTTCGGTCGGCTCGGGGAAAGCGATCGCAGGATACCGTTGTCCTTTCACGGGCAGCGTGGGGCCGGTTGTACCGAGCCCCTTGGCTCCGGTCCTGGGCGACGTGTGAGCTAGTCTCATGTGGGTTCGGGTCCCCTCTCAGGCGGCTGTGGACAGCAAACCCAAGACAACGGGTGTCCGGCGACGAGCCGGTTTGGGTCCGACCGTTCCGGGAAGACGGAGGCAGACGTCCGTCCGATCGGAGACTGGCCATCCCGGAGAACGCAGGTTCATTCCTGTGCGGGGAGAAGATCGGCCGTACCGAGCCCTTTGACTCTGGTTCCGACCGAAGTGTGTTCTAGCAGGCCCGCGATTCGGGTGCCATTTCGGTCGGCTCGGGGAAAGCGATCGCAGGACACCGTTGTCCTTCCACGGGCAGCTTGGGGCCGGTTGTACCGAGCCCCTTGGCTAAGGTCCTGGGCGACGTGTGAGCTAGCCGCAGAGGGGTACCGATCCCGCCTCGAGCGGCTCGGGGAATGCGATACCGCGACACTGATGTCCGGCCACAGGTCCCGTAGGTCCGGCGCTGCCGGGACGCCGGAGGCTGTCGTCCGCCGGCTCGGGGACTGGCCGTCCCGGAGAACGGAGATACGTTTCCGTGCGGGGCGGAGGCCGGCGGTAACGAGCCCCTTGGCTCCCGTCGTGGCCGACGCGTGTCCTAGCAGCACCGGGGTTCGAGTGCCTTCTCGGGCAGCTCGGGGAATGCGATCGCCGGACACGGGTGTCCGGCCACGAGTCCCGTAGGTCCGGCGCTGCCGGGACGCCGGAGGCTGTCGTTCGCCCGTTCGTGGAATGGCTGTGCCGGAGACCGGGAGATCTGTCCTGTCCCGAGCGGCGGCCGTCCGTCCCGAACCCCTAGTCTCCGGTCCTGGGCGACGTGTGTGCTAGTCTCAGCGGGGTCCGGGTCCCGTTTCAGGCGGCTGTGGACAGCAAACCCAGGACAACGTGTGTCCGGCCACGAGCGGCCGTGCCGGGAAGCGGGAAGCAGTCTTCCGACGGATCGGATAATGGCCATCCCGGAGAACGCAGGTTCATTCCCGTGCGTGGAGAAGATCGGCCGTACCGAGCCCTTAGACTCTGGTCCCGGCCGAAGTGTGTGCTAGCAGCCCCGGGTTTCGGGTGCCATTTCGGTCGGCTCAGGGAAAGCGATCGCAGGATACCGTTGTCCTTTCACGGGCAGCGTGGGGCCGGTTGTACCGAGCCCCTTGGCTCCGGTCCTGGGCGACGTGTGAGCTA
Source organism: Mergus octosetaceus (assembly GCA_036873955.1). Taxonomy (NCBI): domain Eukaryota; kingdom Metazoa; phylum Chordata; class Aves; order Anseriformes; family Anatidae; genus Mergus; species Mergus octosetaceus. The sequence goes on along the minus strand of CM072318.1, from coordinate 86,566,673 downwards.
GTCGCACAGGGTTCCGGGTGCCACCTCGAGCGGCTCGGGGAAAGGGGTCCCAGGACAACGGGTGTCCGGCCACAAGCTGCCATGCCGGGAAGCGTGAGGCAGACGACCGCCGGCTCGGAGAGTGGCCGTCCCGGAGAACGGAGGTTCTTTCCCGTGCGGGGCGGGGACCGGCGGTAACGAGCCCCTTGGCTCCCGTCCTGGCCGACGCGTGTCCTAGCAGCACCGGGGTTCGAGCGCCTTCTCGGGAGGCTCGGGGAATGCGATCGCAGGACTCGTTTGTCCCGCCACGGGCAGCGTGGGGCCGGTTGTACCGTGTCCCTTGGCTTTGGTCCTCGGCGACGTGTGAGCTAGCCGCACAGCGGTTCGGGTCCCACCTCGAGCGGCTTGGGGAATGCGATCCCGCGACACTGATGTCCGGTCACGAGCGGCTTATGGACCGACAGTTCCGGGAAGCCGGAGGTTGTCGTCCGTCGGCTCGGGGACTGGCCGTCCCGGAGAACGGAGGTACGTTTCCGTGCGGGGCGGAGGCCGGCGGTAACGAGCCCCTTGGCTCCCGTCCTGGCCGACGCGTGTCCTAGCAGCACCGGGGTTCGAGTGCCTTCTCGGGCAGCTCGGGGAATGCGATCGCCGGACACGGGTGTCCGGCCACGAGTCCCGTAGGTCCGGCGCTGCCGGGACGCCGGAGGCTGTCGTTCGCCCGTTCGTGGAATGGCTGTGCCGGAGACCGGGAGATCTGTCCTGTCCCGAGCGGCGGCCGTCCGTCCCGAACCCCTAGTCTCCGGTCCTGGGCGACGTGTGTGCTAGTCTCAGCGGGGTCCGGGTCCCGTTTCAGGCGGATTTGGACAGCAAACCCAGGACAACGTGTGTCCGACAACGAGCGGCCGTGCCGGGAAGCGGGAAGCAGTCTTCCGACGGATCGGATAATGGCCATCCCGGAGAACGCAGGTTCATTCCCGTGCGGGGAGAAGATCGGCCGTACCGAGCCCTTAGACTCTGGTCCCCGCCGAAGTGTGTGCTAGCAGCCCCGGGTTTCGGGTGCCATTTCGGTCGGCTCGGGGAAAGCGATCGCAGGATACCGTTGTCCTTTCACGGGCAGCGTCGGGCAGTTGTACCGAGCCCCTTGGCTCCGGTCCTGGGCGACGTGTGAGCTAGTCTCATGTGGGTTCGGGTCCCCTCTCAGGCGGCTGTGGACAGCAAACCCAAGACAACGGGTGTCCGGCGACGAGCCGGTTTGGGTCCGACCGTTCCGGGAAGACGGAGGCAGACGTCCGTCCGATCGGAGACTGGCCATCCCGGAGAACGCAGGTTCATTCCTGTGCGGGGAGAAGATCGGCCGTACCGAGCCCTTTGACTCTGGTTCCGACCAAAGTGTGTGCTAGCAGGCCCGGGATTCGGGTGCCATTTCGGTCGGCTCGGGGAAAGCGATCGCAGGACACCGTTGTCCTTCCACGGGCAGCTTGGGGCCGGTTGTACCGAGCCCCTTGGCTAAGGTCCTGGGCGACGTGTGAGCTAGCCGCAGAGGGGTACCGATCCCGCCTCGAGCGGCTCGGGGAATGCGATACCGCGACACTGATGTCCGGCCACAGGTCCCGTAGGTCCGGCGCTGCCGGGACGCCGGAGGCTGTCGTCCGCCGGCTCGGGGACTGGCCGTCCCGGAGAACGGAGATACGTTTCCGTGCGGGGCGGAGGCCGGCGGTAACGAGCCCCTTGGCTCCCGTCGTGGCCGACGCGTGTCCTAGCAGCACCGGGGTTCGAGTGCCTTCTCGGGCAGCTCGGGGAATGCGATCGCCGGACACGGGTGTCCGGCCACGAGTCCCGTAGGTCCGGCGCTGCCGGGACGCCGGAGGCTGTCGTTCGCCCGTTCGTGGAATGGCTGTGCCGGAGACCGGGAGATCTGTTGTGTCCCGAGCGGCGGCCGTCCGTCCCGAACCCCTAGTCTCCGGTCCTGGGCGACGTGTGTGCTAGTCTCAGCGGGGTCCGGGTCCCGTTTCAGGCGGCTGTGGACAGCAAACCCAGGACAACGTGTGTCCGGCCACGAGCGGCCGTGCCGGGAAGCGGGAAGCAGACGTCCGCCGGCTCGGAGACTGGCCATCAGAGAGAACGCAGGTTCATTCCCGTGCGGGGAGAAGATCGGCCGTACCGAGCCCTTAGACTCTGGTCCCGGCCGAAGTGTGTGCTAGCAGCCCCGGGTTTCGGGTGCCATTTCGGTCGGCTCGGGGAAAGCGATCGCAGGATACCGTTGTCCTTTCACGGGCAGCGTGGGGCCGGTTGTACCGAGCCCCTTGGCTAAGGTCCTGGGCGACGTGTGAGCTAGCCGCAGAGGGGTACCGATCCCACCTCGAGCGGCTCGGGGAATGCGATACCGCGACACTGATGTCCGGCCACAGGTCCCGTAGGTCCGGCGCTGCCGGGACGCCGGAGGCTGTCGTTCGCCTGTTCGTGGAATGGCTGTGCCGGAGACCGGGAGATCTGTCCTGTCCCGAGCGGCGGCCGTCCGTCCCGAACCCCTAGTCTCCGGTCCTGGGCGACGTGTATGCTAGTCTCAGCGGTTTCCGGGTCCCGTTTCAGGCGGCTGTGGACAGCAAACCCAAGACAACGGGTGTCCGGCCACAAGCTGCCATGCCGGGAAGCGTGAGGCAGATGTCCGCCGGCTCGGAGACTGGCCATCCCGGAGAACGCAGGTTCATTCCGTGCGGGGAGAAGATCGGCCGTACCGAGCCCTTTAACTCTGGTCCCGGCCGAAGTGTGTGCTAGCAGCCCCGGGTTTCGGGTGCCATTTCGGTCGGCTCGGGGAAAGCGATCGCAGGACACCGTTGTCCTTCCACGGGCAGCGTGGGGCCGGTTGTACCGAGCCCCTTGGCTAAGGTCCTGGGCGACGTGTGAGCTAGTCGCACAGGGGTTCGGGTGCCACCTCGAGCGCCTCGGGGAATGCGGTCCCAGGACAACGGGTGACCGGCCACAAGCTGCCGTGCCGGGACGCCGGAGGCTGTCGTTCGCCCGTTCGTGGAATGGCTGTGCCGGAGACCGGGAGATCTGTCCTGTCCCGAGCGGCGGCCGTCCGTCCCGAACCCCTAGTCTCCGGTCCTGGGCGACGTGTGTGCTAGTCTCAGCGGGGTCCGGGTCCCGTTTCAGGCGGCTGTGGACAGCAAACCCAGGACAACGGGTGTCCGGCCACAAGCTGCCATGCCGGGAAGCGTGAGGCAGACGTCCGCCGGCTCGGAGAGTGGCCGTACCGGAGAACGGAGGTTCGTTCCCGTGCGGGGCGGGGACCGGCGGTAACGAGCTCCTTGGCTCCCGTCCTGTCCGACGCGTGTCCTAGCAGCACCGGGGTTCGAGCGCCTTCTCGGGAGGCTCGGGGAATGCGATCGCAGGACTCGTTTGTCCCGGCACGGGCAGCGTGGGGCCGGTTGTACCGAGTCCCTTGGCTCTGGTCCTCGGCGACGTGTGAGCTATCCGCACTGCGGTTCGGGTCCCACCTCGAGCGGCTCGGGGAATGCGATCCCGCGACACTGATGTCCGGCCACGAGCGGCGTAGGAGCCGACCGTTCCGGAAAGCCGGGGGTTGTCGTCCGCCGGCTTGGGGACTGGCCGTCCCGGAGAACGGAGGTTCATTTCCGTGCAGGGCGGAGGCGGCGGTAACGAGCCCCTTGGCTCCCGTCCTGGCCGACGCGTTTCCTAGCAGCACCCGGGTTGGAGTGCCTTCTCGGGCGGCTCGGGGAATGCGATCGCAGGACACAGGTGTCCGTCCACGAGTCCCGTGGGTCCGGCGCTGCCGGGACGCCGGAGGCTGTCGTTCGCCCGTTCGTGGAATGGCTGTGCCGGAGACCGGGAGATCTGTCCTGTCCCGAGCGGCGGCCGTCCGTCCCGAACCCCTAGTCTCCGGTCCTGGGCGACGTGTGTGCTAGTCTCAGCGGGGTCCGGGTCCCGTTTCAGGCGGCTTTGGACAGCAAACCCAGGACAACGTGTGTCCGACAACGAGCGGCCGTGCCGGGAAGCGGGAAGCAGTCTTCCGACGGATCGGATAATGGCCATCCCGGAGAACGCAGGTTCATTCCCGTGCGGGGAGAAGATCGGCCGTACCGAGCCCTTAGACTCTGGTCCCGGCCGAAGTGTGTGCTAGCAGCCCCGGGTTTCGGGTGCCATTTCGGTCGGCTCGGGGAAAGCGATCGCAGGATACCGTTGTCCTTTCACGGGCAGCGTGGGGCCGGTTGTACCGAGCCCCTTGGCTCCGGTCCTGGGCGACGTGTGAGCTACTCTCATGTGGGTTCGGGTCCCCTCTCAGGCCTCTGTGGACAGCAAACCCAAGACAACGGGTGTCCGGCGACGGGCCGGTTTTGGGTCCGACCGTTCCGGGAAGACGGAGGCAGACGTCCGTCCGATCGGAGACTGGCCATCCCGGAGAACGCAGGTTCATTCCTGTGCGGGGAGAAGATCGGCCGTACCGAGCCCTTTGACTCTGGTCCCGGCCGAAGTGTGTGCTAGCAGGCCCGCGATTCGGGTACCATTTCGGTCGGCTCGGGGAAAGCGATCGCAGGACACCGTTGTCCTTCCACGGGCAGCGTGGGGCCGGTTGTACCGATCCCCTTGGCTCCCGTCCTGGGCGACGTGTGAGCTAGTCGCACAGGGGTTCGGGTGCCACCTCGAGCGCCTCGGGGAATGCGGTCCCAGGACAACGGGTGACCGGCCACAAGCTGCCGTGCCGGGACGCCGGAGGCTGTCGTTCGCCCGTTCGTGGAATGGCTGTGCCGGAGACCGGGAGATCTGTCCTGTCCCGAGCGGCGGCCGTCCGTCCCGAACCCCTAGTCTCCGGTCCTGGGCGACGTGTGTGCTAGTCTCAGCGGGGTCCGGGTCCCGTTTCAGGCGGCTGTGGACAGCAAACCCAGGACAACGGGTGTCCGGCCACAAGCTGCCATGCCGGGAAGCGTGAGGCAGACGTCCGCCGGCTCGGAGAGTGGCCGTACCGGAGAACGGAGGTTCGTTCCCGTGCGGGGCGGGGACCGGCGGTAACGAGCTCCTTGGCTCCCGTCCTGTCCGACGCGTGTCCTAGCAGCACCGGGGTTCGAGCGCCTTCTCGGGAGGCTCGGGGAATGCGATCGCAGGACTCGTTTGTCCCGGCACGGGCAGCGTGGGGCCGGTTGTACCGAGTCCCTTGGCTCTGGTCCTCGGCGACGTGTGAGCTATCCGCACTGCGGTTCGGGTCCCACCTCGAGCGGCTCGGGGAATGCGATCCCGCGACACTGATGTCCGGCCACGAGCGGCGTAGGAGCCGACCGTTCCGGAAAGCCGGGGGTTGTCGTCCGCCGGCTTGGGGACTGGCCGTCCCGGAGAACGGAGGTTCATTTCCGTGCAGGGCGGAGGCGGCGGTAACGAGCCCCTTGGCTCCCGTCCTGGCCGACGCGTTTCCTAGCAGCACCCGGGTTGGAGTGCCTTCTCGGGCGGCTCGGGGAATGCGATCGCAGGACACAGGTGTCCGTCCACGAGTCCCGTGGGTCCGGCGCTGCCGGGACGCCGGAGGCTGTCGTTCGCCCGTTCGTGGAATGGCTGTGCCGGAGACCGGGAGATCTGTCCTGTCCCGAGCGGCGGCCGTCCGTCCCGAACCCCTAGTCTCCGGTCCTGGGCGACGTGTGTGCTAGTCTCAGCGGGGCCCGGGTCCCGTTTCAGGCGGCTTTGGACAGCAAACCCAGGACAACGTGTGTCCGACAACGAGCGGCCGTGCCGGGAAGCGGGAAGCAGTCTTCCGACGGATCGGATAATGGCCATCCCGGAGAACGCAGGTTCATTCCCGTGCGGGGAGAAGATCGGCCGTACCGAGCCCTTAGACTCTGGTCCCGGCCGAAGTGTGTGCTAGCAGCCCCGGGTTTCGGGTGCCATTTCGGTCGGCTCGGGGAAAGCGATCGCAGGATACCGTTGTCCTTTCACGGGCAGCGTGGGGCCGGTTGTACCGAGCCCCTTGGCTCCGGTCCTGGGCGACGTGTGAGCTACTCTCATGTGGGTTCGGGTCCCCTCTCAGGCCTCTGTGGACAGCAAACCCAAGACAACGGGTGTCCGGCGACGGGCCGGTTTTGGGTCCGACCGTTCCGGGAAGACGGAGGCAGACGTCCGTCCGATCGGAGACTGGCCATCCCGGAGAACGCAGGTTCATTCCTGTGCGGGGAGAAGATCGGCCGTACCGAGCCCTTTGACTCTGGTCCCGGCCGAAGTGTGTGCTAGCAGGCCCGCGATTCGGGTACCATTTCGGTCGGCTCGGGGAAAGCGATCGCAGGACACCGTTGTCCTTCCACGGGCAGCGTGGGGCCGGTTGTACCGATCCCCTTGGCTCCCGTCCTGGGCGACGTGTGAGCTAGTCGCACAGGGGTTCGGGTGCCACCTCGAGCGCCTCGGGGAATGCGGTCCCAGGACAACGGGTGACCGGCCACAAGCTGCCGTGCCGGGACGCCGGAGGCTGTCGTTCGCCCGTTCGTGGAATGGCTGTGCCGGAGACCGGGAGATCTGTCCTGTCCCGAGCGGCGGCCGTCCGTCCCGAACCCCTAGTCTCCGGTCCTGGGCGACGTGTGTGCTAGTCTCAGCGGGGTCCGGGTCCCGTTTCAGGCGGCTGTGGACAGCAAACCCAGGACAACGGGTGTCCGGCCACAAGCTGCCATGCCGGGAAGCGTGAGGCAGACGTCCGCCGGCTCGGAGAGTGGCCGTACCGGAGAACGGAGGTTCGTTCCCGTGCGGGGCGGGGACCGGCGGTAACGAGCTCCTTGGCTCCCGTCCTGTCCGACGCGTGTCCTAGCAGCACCGGGGTTCGAGCGCCTTCTCGGGAGGCTCGGGGAATGCGATCGCAGGACTCGTTTGTCCCGGCACGGGCAGCGTGGGGCCGGTTGTACCGAGTCCCTTGGCTCTGGTCCTCGGCGACGTGTGAGCTATCCGCACTGCGGTTCGGGTCCCACCTCGAGCGGCTCGGGGAATGCGATCCCGCGACACTGATGTCCGGCCACGAGCGGCGTAGGAGCCGACCGTTCCGGAAAGCCGGGGGTTGTCGTCCGCCGGCTTGGGGACTGGCCGTCCCGGAGAACGGAGGTTCATTTCCGTGCAGGGCGGAGGCGGCGGTAACGAGCCCCTTGGCTCCCGTCCTGGCCGACGCGTTTCCTAGCAGCACCCGGGTTGGAGTGCCTTCTCGGGCGGCTCGGGGAATGCGATCGCAGGACACAGGTGTCCGTCCACGAGTCCCGTGGGTCCGGCGCTGCCGGGACGCCGGAGGCTGTCGTTCGCCCGTTCGTGGAATGGCTGTGCCGGAGACCGGGAGATCTGTCCTGTCCCGAGCGGCGGCCGTCCGTCCCGAACCCCTAGTCTCCGGTCCTGGGCGACGTGTGTGCTAGTCTCAGCGGGGTCCGGGTCCCGTTTCAGGCGGCTTTGGACAGCAAACCCAGGACAACGTGTGTCCGACAACGAGCGGCCGTGCCGGGAAGCGGGAAGCAGTCTTCCGACGGATCGGATAATGGCCATCCCGGAGAACGCAGGTTCATTCCCGTGCGGGGAGAAGATCGGCCGTACCGAGCCCTTAGACTCTGGTCCCGGCCGAAGTGTGTGCTAGCAGCCCCGGGTTTCGGGTGCCATTTCGGTCGGCTCGGGGAAAGCGATCGCAGGATACCGTTGTCCTTTCACGGGCAGCGTGGGGCCGGTTGTACCGAGCCCCTTGGCTCCGGTCCTGGGCGACGTGTGAGCTACTCTCATGTGGGTTCGGGTCCCCTCTCAGGCCTCTGTGGACAGCAAACCCAAGACAACGGGTGTCCGGCGACGGGCCGGTTTTGGGTCCGACCGTTCCGGGAAGACGGAGGCAGACGTCCGTCCGATCGGAGACTGGCCATCCCGGAGAACGCAGGTTCATTCCTGTGCGGGGAGAAGATCGGCCGTACCGAGCCCTTTGACTCTGGTCCCGGCCGAAGTGTGTGCTAGCAGGCCCGCGATTCGGGTACCATTTCGGTCGGCTCGGGGAAAGCGATCGCAGGACACCGTTGTCCTTCCACGGGCAGCGTGGGGCCGGTTGTACCGATCCCCTTGGCTCCCGTCCTGGGCGACGTGTGAGCTAGTCGCACAGGGGTTCGGGTGCCACCTCGAGCGCCTCGGGGAATGCGGTCCCAGGACAACGGGTGACCGGCCACAAGCTGCCGTGCCGGGACGCCGGAGGCTGTCGTTCGCCCGTTCGTGGAATGGCTGTGCCGGAGACCGGGAGATCTGTCCTGTCCCGAGCGGCGGCCGTCCGTCCCGAACCCCTAGTCTCCGGTCCTGGGCGACGTGTGTGCTAGTCTCAGCGGGGTCCGGGTCCCGTTTCAGGCGGCTGTGGACAGCAAACCCAGGACAACGGGTGTCCGGCCACAAGCTGCCATGCCGGGAAGCGTGAGGCAGATGTCCGCCGGCTCGGAGACTGGCCATCCCGGAGAACGCAGGTTCATTCCGTGCGGGGAGAAGATCGGCCGTACCGAGCCCTTTAACTCTGGTCCCGGCCGAAGTGTGTGCTAGCAGCCCCGGGTTTCGGGTGCCATTTCGGTCGGCTCGGGGAAAGCGATCGCAGGACACCGTTGTCCTTCCACGGGCAGCGTGGGGCCGGTTGTACCGAGCCCCTTGGCTAAGGTCCTGGGCGACGTGTGAGCTAGTCGCACAGGGGTTCGGGTGCCACCTCGAGCGCCTCGGGGAATGCGGTCCCAGGACAACGGGTGACCGGCCACAAGCTGCCGTGCCGGGACGCCGGAGGCTGTCGTTCGCCCGTTCGTGGAATGGCTGTGCCGGAGACCGGGAGATCTGTCCTGTCCCGAGCGGCGGCCGTCCGTCCCGAACCCCTAGTCTCCGGTCCTGGGCGACGTGTGTGCTAGTCTCAGCGGGGTCCGGGTCCCGTTTCGGGCGGCTGTGGAGAGCAAACCCAGGACAACGGGTGTCCGGCAACGAGCGGTAAGCGGGGAAGCGTGAGGCAGACGTCCGCCGGCTCGGAGACTGGCCATCCCAGAGAAAGCAGGATCATTCCCGTGCGGGGAGAAGATCGGCCGTACCGAGCCCTTTGACTCTGGTTCCGGCCGAAGTGTGTGCTAGCAGCCCCGGGTTTCGGGTGCCATTTCGGTCGGCTCGGGGAAAGCGATCGCAGGATACCGTTGTCCTTTCACGGGCAGCGTGGGGCCGGTTGTACCGAGCCCCTTGGCTCCGGTCCTGGGCGACGTGTGTGCTAGTCTCAGCGGGGTCCGGGTCCCGTTTCATGCGGCTGTGGACAGCAAACCCAGGACAACGGGTGTCCGGCAACGAGCGGTTTGCGGGTAAGCGTGAGGCAGACGTCCGCCGGCTCGGAGACTGGCCATCCCGGAGAACGCAGGTTCATTCCCGTGCGGGGAGATGATCGGCCGTACCGAGCCCTTTGATTCTGGTCCCGGCCGAAGTGTGTGCTAGCAGCCCCGGGTTTCGGGTGCCATTTCGGTCGGCTCGGGGAAAGCGATCGCAGGATACCGTTGTCCTTCCACGGGCAGCGTGGGGCCGGTTGTACCGAGCCCCTTGTCTCCGGTCCTGGGCGACGTGTGAGCTAGTCGCACAGGGTTCCGGGTGCCACCTCGAGCGGCTCGGGGAAAGGGGTCCCAGGACAACGGGTGTCCGGCCACAAGCTGCCATGCCGGGAAGCGTGAGGCAGACGACCGCCGGCTCGGAGAGTGGCCGTCCCGGAGAACGGAGGTTCTTTCCCGTGCGGGGCGGGGACCGGCGGTAACGAGCCCCTTGGCTCCCGTCCTGGCCGACGCGTGTCCTAGCAGCACCGGGGTTCGAGCGCCTTCTCGGGAGGCTCGGGGAATGCGATCGCAGGACTCGTGTGTCCCGCCACGGGCAGCGTGGGGCCGGTTGTACCGTGTCCCTTGGCTTTGGTCCTCGGCGACGTGTGAGCTAGCCGCACAGCGGTTCGGGTCCCACCTCGAGCGGCTCGGGGAATGCGATCCCGCGACAATGATGTCCGGCCACGAGCGGCGTAAGAGCCGACCGTTCCGGGAAGCCGGAGGTTGTCGTCCGCCGGCTCGAGGACTGGCCGTCCCGGAGAACGGAGGTACGTTTCCGTGCGGGGCGGAGGCCGGCGGTAACGAGCCCCTTAGCTCCCGTCGTGGCCGACGCGTGTCCTAGCAGCACCGGGGTTCGAGTGCCTTCTCGGGCAGCTCGGGGAATGCGATCGCCGGACACGGGTGTCCGGCCACGAGTCCCGTAGGTCCGGCGCTGCCAGGACGCCGGAGGCTGTCGTTCGCCCGTTCGTGGAATGGCTGTGCCGGAGACCGGGAGATCTGTCCTGTCCCGAGCGGCGGCCGTCCGTCCCGAACCCCTAGTCTCCGGTCCTGGGCGACGTGTGTGCTAGTCTCAGCGGGGTCCGGGTCCCGTTTCAGGCGGCTGTGGACAGCAAACCCAGGACAACGGGTGTCCGGCAACGAGCGGTTTGCGGGTAAGCGTGAGGCAGATGTCCGCCGGCTCGGAGACTGGCCATCCCGGAGAACGCAGGTTCATTCCCGTGCGTGGAGAAGATCGGCCGAACCGAGCCCTTTAACTCTGGTCCCGGCCGAAGTGTGTGCTAGCAGCCCCGGGTTTCGGGTGCCATTTCGGTCGGCTCGGGGAAAGCGATCGCAGGATACCGTTGTCCTTTCACGGGCACCTTGGGGCCGGTTGTACCGAGCCCCTTGGCTAAGGTCCTGGGCGACGTGTGAGCTAGCCGCAGAGGGGTACCGATCCCACCTCGAGCGGCTCGGGGAATGCGATACCGCGACACTGATGTCCGGCCACAGGTCCCGTAGGTCCGGCGCTGCCGGGACGCCGGAGGCTGTCGTTCGCCTGTTCGTGGAATGGCTGTGCCGGAGACCGGGAGATCTGTCCTGTCCCGAGCGGCGGCCGTCAGTCCCAAACCCCTACTCTCCGGTCCTGGGCGACGTGTGTGCTAGTCTCAGTGGGGTCCGGGTCCCGTCTCAGGCGGCTGTGGACAGCAAACCCAAGACAACGGGTGTCCGGCGACGAGCCGGTTTGGGTCCGACCGTTCCGTGAAGACGGAGGCAGACGTCCGCCGGCTCGGAGACTGGCCATCCCGGAGAACACAGGTTCATTCCCGTGCGGGGAGAAGATCGGCCGTACCGAGCCCTTTGATTCTGGTTCCGGCCGAAGTGTGTGCTAGCAGCCCCGGGTTTCGGGTGCCATTTCGGTCGGCTCGGGGAAAGCGATCGCAGGATACCGTTGTCCTTTCACGGGCAGCGTGGGGCCGGTTGTACCGAGCCCCTTGGCTCCGGTCCTGGGCGACGTGTGTGCTAGTCTCACCGGGGTCCGGGTCCCGTTTCATGCGGCTGTGGACAGCAAACCCAGGACAACGTGTGTCCGGCAACGAGCGGTTTGCGGGTAAGCGTGAGGCAGATGTCCGCCGGCTCGGAGACTGGCCATCCCGGAGAACGCAGGTTCTTTCCCGTGCGGGGCGGGGACCGGCGGTAACGAGCCCCTTGGCTCCCGTCCTGGCCGACGCGTGTCCTAGCAGCACCGGGGTTCGAGCGCCTTCTCGGGAGGCTCGGGGAATGCGATCGCAGGACTCGTGTGTCCCGCCATGGGCAGCGTGGGGCCGGTTGTACCGTGTCCCTTGGCTTTGGTCCTCGGCGACGTGTGAGCTAGCCGCACAGCGGTTCGGGTCCCACCTCGAGCGGCTTGGGGAATGCGATCCCGCGACACTGATGTCCGGTCACGAGCGGCTTATGGACCGACCGTTCCGGGAAGCCGGAGGCTGTCGTCCGCCGGCTCGGGGACTGGCCGTCCCGGAGAACGGAGATACGTTTCCGTGCGGGGCGGAGGCCGGCGGTAACGAGCCCCTTGGCTCCCGTCCTGGCCGACGCGTGTCCTAGCAGCACCGGGGTTCGAGTGCCTTCTCGGGCAGCTCGGGGAATGCGATCGCCGGACACGGGTGTCCGGCCACGAGTCCCGTAGGTCCGGCGCTGCCGGGACGCCGGAGGCTGTCGTTCGCCCGTTCGTGGAATGGCTGTGCCGGAGACCGGGAGATCTGTCCTGTCCCGAGCGGCGGCCGTCCGTCCCGAACCCCTAGTCTCCGGTCCTGGGCGACGTGTGTGCTAGTCTCAGCGGGGTCCGGGTCCCGTTTCAGGCGGCTGTGGACAGCAAACCCAGGACAACGTGTGTCCGGCCACGAGCGGCCGTGCCGGGAAGCGGGAAGCAGTCTTCCGACGGATCGGATAATGGCCATCCCGGTGAACGCAGGTTCATTCCCGTGCGGGGAGAAGATCGGCCGTACCGAGCCCTTAGACTCTGGTCCCCGCCGAAGTGTGTGCTAGCAGCCCCGGGTTTCGGGTGCCATTTCGGTCGGCTCGGGGAAAGCGATCGCAGGATACCGTTGTCCTTTCACGGGCAGCGTCGGGCAGTTGTACCGAGCCCCTTGGCTCCGGTCCTGGGCGACGTGTGAGCTAGTCTCATGTGGGTTCGGGTCCCCTCTCAGGCGGCTGTGGACAGCAAACCCAAGACAACGGGTGTCCGGCGACGAGCCGGTTTGGGTCCGACCGTTCCGGGAAGACGGAGGCAGACGTCCGTCCGATCGGAGACTGGCCATCCCGGAGAACGCAGGTTCATTCCTGTGCGGGGAGAAGATCGGCCGTACCGAGCCCTTTGACTCTGGTCCCGGCCGAAGTGTGTGCTAGCAGGCCCGCGATCCGGGTGCCATTTCGGTCGGCTCGGGGAAAGCGATCGCAGGACACCGTTGTCCTTCCACGGGCAGCGTGGGGCCGGTTGTACCGAGCCCCTTGGCTCCGGTCCTGGGCGACGTGTGAGCTAGTCGCACAGGGGTTCGGGTGCCACCTCGAGCGGCTCGGGGAAAGGGGTCCCAGGACAACGGGTGTCCGGCCACAAGCTGCCATGCCGGGAAGCGTGAGGCAGACGACCGCCGGCTCGGAGAGTGGCCGTCCCGGAGAACGGAGGTTCTTTCCCGTGCGGGGCGGGGACCGGCGGTAACGAGCCCCTTGGCTCCCGTCCTGGCCGACGCGTGTCCTAGCAGCACCGGGGTTCGAGCGCCTTCTCGGGAGGCTCGGGGAATGCGATCGCAGGACTCGTGTGTCCCGCCACGGGCAGCGTGGGGCCGGTTGTACCGTGTCCCTTGGCTTTGGTCCTCGGCGACGTGTGAGCTAGCCGCACAGCGGTTCGGGTCCCACCTCGAGCGGCTCGGGGAATGCGATCCCGCGACAATGATGTCCGGCCACGAGCGGCGTAAGAGCCGACCGTTCCGGGAAGCCGGAGGTTGTCGTCCGCCGGCTCGAGGACTGGCCGTCCCGGAGAACGGAGGTACGTTTCCGTGCGGGGCGGAGGCCGGCGGTAACGAGCCCCTTAGCTCCCGTCGTGGCCGACGCGTGTCCTAGCAGCACCGGGGTTCGAGTGCCTTCTCGGGCAGCTCGGGGAATGCGATCGCCGGACACGGGTGTCCGGCCACGAGTCCCGTAGGTCCGGCGCTGCCAGGACGCCGGAGGCTGTCGTTCGCCCGTTCGTGGAATGGCTGTGCCGGAGACCGGGAGATCTGTCCTGTCCCGAGCGGCGGCCGTCCGTCCCGAACCCCTAGTCTCCGGTCCTGGGCGACGTGTGTGCTAGTCTCAGCGGGGTCCGGGTCCCGTTTCAGGCGGCTGTGGACAGCAAACCCAGGACAACGGGTGTCCGGCAACGAGCGGTTTGCGGGTAAGCGTGAGGCAGATGTCCGCCGGCTCGGAGACTGGCCATCCCGGAGAACACAGGTTCATTCCCGTGCGGGGAGAAGATCGGCCGTACCGAGCCCTTTGATTCTGGTTCCGGCCGAAGTGTGTGCTAGCAGCCCCGGGTTTCGGGTGCCATTTCGGTCGGCTCGGGGAAAGCGATCGCAGGATACCGTTGTCCTTTCACGGGCAGCGTGGGGCCGGTTGTACCGAGCCCCTTGGCTCCGGTCCTGGGCGACGTGTGTGCTAGTCTCAGCGGGGTCCGGGTCCCGTTTCAGGCGGCTTTGGACAGCAAACCCAGGACAACGTGTGTCCGACAACGAGCGGCCGTGCCGGGAAGCGGGAAGCAGTCTTCCGACGGATCGGATAATGGCCATCCCGGAGAACGCAGGTTCATTCCCGTGCGGGGAGAAGATCGGCCGTACCGAGCCCTTAGACTCTGGTCCCCGCCGAAGTGTGTGCTAGCAGCCCCGGGTTTCGGGTGCCATTTCGGTCGGCTCGGGGAAAGCGATCGCAGGATACCGTTGTCCTTTCACGGGCAGCGTGGGGCCGGTTGTACCGAGCCCCTTGGCTCCGGTCCTGGGCGACGTGTGAGCTAGTCGCACAGGGTTCCGGGTGCCACCTCGAGCGGCTCGGGGAAAGGGGTCCCAGGACAACGGGTGTCCGGCCACAAGCTGCCATGCCGGGAAGCGTGAGGCAGACGACCGCCGGCTCGGAGAGTGGCCGTCCCGGAGAACGGAGGTTCTTTCCCGTGCGGGGCGGGGACCGGCGGTAACGAGCCCCTTGGCTCCCGTCCTGGCCGACGCGTGTCCTAGCAGCACCGGGGTTCGAGCGCCTTCTCGGGAGGCTCGGGGAATGCGATCGCAGGACTCGTGTGTCCCGCCACGGGCAGCGTGGGGCCGGTTGTACCGTGTCCCTTGGCTTTGGTCCTCGGCGACGTGTGAGCTAGCCGCACAGCGGTTCGGGTCCCACCTCGAGCGGCTTGGGGAATGCGATCCCGCGACACTGATGTCCGGTCACGAGCGGCTTATGGACCGACCGTTCCGGGAAGCCGGAGGTTGTCGTCCGCCGGCTCGGGGACTGGCAGTCCCGGAGAACGGAGGTACGTTTCCGTGCGGGGCGGAGGCCGGCGGTAACGAGCCCCTTGGCTCCCGTCGTGGCCGACGCGTGTCCTAGCAGCACCGGGGTTCGAGTGCCTTCTCGGGCAGCTCGGGGAATGCGATCGCCGGACACGGGTGTCCGGCCACGAGTCCCGTAGGTCCGGCGCTGCCGGGACGCCGGAGGCTGTCGTTCGCCCGTTCGTGGAATGGCTGTGCCGGAGACCGGGAGATCTGTCCTGTCCCGAGCGGCGGCCGTCCGTCCCGAACCCCTAGTCTCCGGTCCTGGGCGACGTGTGTGCTAGTCTCAGCGGGGTCCGGGTCCCGTTTCAGGCGGCTGTGGACAGCAAACCCAGGACAACGTGTGTCCGGCCACGAGCGGCCGTGCCGGGAAGCGGGAAGCAGTCTTCCGACGGATCGGATAATGGCCATCCCGGTGAACGCAGGTTCATTCCCGTGCGTGGAGAAGATCGGCCGTACCGAGCCCTTTGACTCTGGTCCCGGCCGAAGTGTGTGCTAGCAGCCCCGGGTTTCGGGTGCCATTTCGGTCGGCTCGGGGAAAGCGATCGCAGGATACCGTTGTCCTTTCACGGGCAGCGTCGGGCAGTTGTACCGAGCCCCTTGGCTCCGGTCCTGGGCGACGTGTGAGCTAGTCTCATGTGGGTTCGGGTCCACTCTCAGGCCTCTGTGGACAGCAAACCCAAGACAACGGGTGTCCGGCGACGAGCCGGTTTGGGTCCGACCGTTCCGGGAAGACGGAGGCAGACGTCCGTCCGATCGGAGACTGGCCATCCCGGAGAACGCAGGTTCATTCCTGTGCGGGGAGAAGATCGGCCGTACCGAGCCCTTTGACTCTGGTCCCGGCCGAAGTGTGTGCTAGCAGGCCCGCGATCCGGGTGCCATTTCGGTCGGCTCGGGGAAAGCGATCGCAGGACACCGTTGTCCTTCCACGGGCAGCGTGGGGCCGGTTGTACCGAGCCCCTTGGCTCCGGTCCTGGGCGACGTGTGAGCTAGTCGCACAGGGGTTCGGGTCCCACCTCGAGCGCCTCGGGGAATGCGGTCCCAGGACAACGGGTGACCGGCCACAAGCTGCCGTGCCGGGACGCCGGAGGCTGTCGTTCGCCCGTTCGTGGAATGGCTGTGCCGGAGACCGGGAGATCTGTCCTGACCCGAGCGGCGGCCGTCCGTCCCGAACCCCTAGTCTCCGGTCCTGGGCGACGTGTGTGCTAGTCTCAGCGGTTTCCGGGTCCCGTTTCAGGCGGCTGTGGACAGCAAACCCAGGACAACGGGTGTCCGGCCACAAGCTGCCATGCCGGGAAGCGTGAGGCAGATGGCCGCCGGCTCGGAGACTGGCCATCCCGGAGAACGCAGGTTCATTCCCGTGCGGGGAGAAGATCGGCCGTACCGAGCCCTTTAACTCTGGTCCCGGCCGAAGTGTGTGCTAGCAGCCCCGGGTTTCGGGTGCCATTTCGGTCGGCTCGGGGAAAGCGATCGCAGGATACCGTTGTCCTTTCACGGGCACCTTGGGGCCGGTTGTACCGAGCCCCTTGGCTAAGGTCCTGGGCGACGTGTGAGCTAGCCGCAGAGGGGTACCGATCCCGCCTCGAGCGGCTCGGGGAATGCGATACCGCGACACTGATGTCCGGCCACAGGTCCCGTAGGTCCGGCGCTGCCGGGACGCCGGAGGCTGTCGTCCGCCGGCTCGGGGACTGGCCGTCCCGGAGAACGGAGATACGTTTCCGTGCGGGGCGGAGGCCGGCGGTAACGAGCCCCTTGGCTCCCGTCCTGGCCGACGCGTGTCCTAGCAGCACCGGGGTTCGAGTGCCTTCTCGGGCAGCTCGGGGAATGCGATCGCCGGACACGGGTGTCCGGCCACGAGTCCCGTAGGTCCGGCGCTGCCGGGACGCCGGAGGCTGTCGTTCGCCCGTTCGTGGAATGGCTGTGCCGGAGACCGGGAGATCTGTCCTGTCCCGAGCGGCGGCCGTCCGTCCCGAACCCCTAGTCTCCGGTCCTGGGCGACGTGTGTGCTAGTCTCAGCGGGGTCCGGGTCCCGTTTCAGGCGGCTGTGGACAGCAAACCCAGGACAACGTGTGTCCGGCCACGAGCGGCCGTGCCGGGAAGAGGGAAGCAGTCTTCCGACGGATCGGATAATGGCCATCCCGGTGAACGCAGGTTCATTCCCGTGCGTGGAGAAGATCGGCCGTACCGAGCCCTTAGACTCTGGTCCCGGCCGAAGTGTGTGCTAGCAGCCCCGGGTTTCGGGTGCCATTTCGGTCGGCTCGGGGAAAGCGATCGCAGGATACCGTTGTCCTTTCACGGGCAGCGTGGGGCCGGTTGTACCGAGCCCCTTGGCTAAGGTCCTGGGCGACGTGTGACCTAGCCGCAGAGGGGTACCGATCCCACCTCGAGCGGCTCGGGGAATGCGATACCGCGACACTGATGTCCGGCCACAGGTCCCGTAGGTCCGGCGCTGCCGGGACGCCGGAGGCTGTCGTTCGCCTGTTCGTGGAATGGCTGTGCCGGAGACCGGGAGATCTGTCCTGTCCCGAGCGGCGGCCGTCAGTCCCAAACCCCTACTCTCCGGTCCTGGGCGACGTGTGTGCTAGTCTCAGTGGGGTCCGGGTCCCGTCTCAGGCGGCTGTGGACAGCAAACCCAAGACAACGGGTGTCCGGCGACGAGCCGGTTTGGGTCCGACCGTTCCGTGAAGACGGACGCAGACGTCCCCCGGCTCGTAGACTAGCCATCCCGGAGAACACAGGTTCATTCCCGTGCGGGGAGAAGATCGGCCGTACCGAGCCCTTTGATTCTGGTTCCGGCCGAAGTGTGTGCTAGCAGCCCCGGGTTTCGGGTGCCATTTCGGTCGGCTCGGGGAAAGCGATCGCAGGATACCGTTGTCCTTTCACGGGCAGCGTGGGGCCGGTTGTACCGAGCCCCTTGGCTCCGGTCCTGGGCGACGTGTGTGCTAGTCTCAGCGGGGTCCGGGTCCCGTTTCAGGCGGCTTTGGACAGCAAACCCAGGACAACGTGTGTCCGACAACGAGCGGCCGTGCCGGGAAGCGGGAAGCAGTCTTCCGACGGATCGGATAATGGCCATCCCGGAGAACGCAGGTTCATTCCCGTGCGGGGAGAAGATCGGCCGTACCGAGCCCTTAGACTCTGGTCCCCGCCGAAGTGTGTGCTAGCAGCCCCGGGTTTCGGGTGCCATTTCGGTCGGCTCGGGGAAAGCGATCGCAGGATACCGTTGTCCTTTCACGGGCAGCGTGGGGCCGGTTGTACCGAGCCCCTTGGCTCCGGTCCTGGGCGACGTGTGAGCTAGTCGCACAGGGTTCCGGGTGCCACCTCGAGCGGCTCGGGGAAAGGGGTCCCAGGACAACGGGTGTCCGGCCACAAGCTGCCATGCCGGGAAGCGTGAGGCAGACGACCGCCGGCTCGGAGAGTGGCCGTCCCGGAGAACGGAGGTTCTTTCCCGTGCGGGGCGGGGACCGGCGGTAACGAGCCCCTTGGCTCCCGTCCTGGCCGACGCGTGTCCTAGCAGCACCGGGGTTCGAGCGCCTTCTCGGGAGGCTCGGGGAATGCGATCGCAGGACTCGTGTGTCCCGCCACGGGCAGCGTGGGGCCGGTTGTACCGTGTCCCTTGGCTTTGGTCCTCGGCGACGTGTGAGCTAGCCGCACAGCGGTTCGGGTCCCACCTCGAGCGGCTTGGGGAATGCGATCCCGCGACACTGATGTCCGGTCACGAGCGGCTTATGGACCGACCGTTCCGGGAAGCCGGAGGTTGTCGTCCGCCGGCTCGGGGACTGGCAGTCCCGGAGAACGGAGGTACGTTTCCGTGCGGGGCGGAGGCCGGCGGTAACGAGCCCCTTGGCTCCCGTCGTGGCCGACGCGTGTCCTAGCAGCACCGGGGTTCGAGTGCCTTCTCGGGCAGCTCGGGGAATGCGATCGCCGGACACGGGTGTCCGGCCACGAGTCCCGTAGGTCCGGCGCTGCCGGGACGCCGGAGGCTGTCGTTCGCCCGTTCGTGGAATGGCTGTGCCGGAGACCGGGAGATCTGTCCTGTCCCGAGCGGCGGCCGTCCGTCCCGAACCCCTAGTCTCCGGTCCTGGGCGACGTGTGTGCTAGTCTCAGCGGGGTCCGGGTCCCGTTTCAGGCGGCTGTGGACAGCAAACCCAGGACAACGTGTGTCCGGCCACGAGCGGCCGTGCCGGGAAGCGGGAAGCAGTCTTCCGACGGATCGGATAATGGCCATCCCGGTGAACGCAGGTTCATTCCCGTGCGTGGAGAAGATCGGCCGTACCGAGCCCTTTGACTCTGGTCCCGGCCGAAGTGTGTGCTAGCAGCCCCGGGTTTCGGGTGCCATTTCGGTCGGCTCGGGGAAAGCGATCGCAGGATACCGTTGTCCTTTCACGGGCAGCGTCGGGCAGTTGTACCGAGCCCCTTGGCTCCGGTCCTGGGCGACGTGTGAGCTAGTCTCATGTGGGTTCGGGTCCACTCTCAGGCCTCTGTGGACAGCAAACCCAAGACAACGGGTGTCCGGCGACGAGCCGGTTTGGGTCCGACCGTTCCGGGAAGACGGAGGCAGACGTCCGTCCGATCGGAGACTGGCCATCCCGGAGAACGCAGGTTCATTCCTGTGCGGGGAGAAGATCGGCCGTACCGAGCCCTTTGACTCTGGTCCCGGCCGAAGTGTGTGCTAGCAGGCCCGCGATCCGGGTGCCATTTCGGTCGGCTCGGGGAAAGCGATCGCAGGACACCGTTGTCCTTCCACGGGCAGCGTGGGGCCGGTTGTACCGAGCCCCTTGGCTCCGGTCCTGGGCGACGTGTGAGCTAGTCGCACAGGGGTTCGGGTCCCACCTCGAGCGCCTCGGGGAATGCGGTCCCAGGACAACGGGTGACCGGCCACAAGCTGCCGTGCCGGGACGCCGGAGGCTGTCGTTCGCCCGTTCGTGGAATGGCTGTGCCGGAGACCGGGAGATCTGTCCTGACCCGAGCGGCGGCCGTCCGTCCCGAACCCCTAGTCTCCGGTCCTGGGCGACGTGTGTGCTAGTCTCAGCGGTTTCCGGGTCCCGTTTCAGGCGGCTGTGGACAGCAAACCCAGGACAACGGGTGTCCGGCCACAAGCTGCCATGCCGGGAAGCGTGAGGCAGATGGCCGCCGGCTCGGAGACTGGCCATCCCGGAGAACGCAGGTTCATTCCCGTGCGGGGAGAAGATCGGCCGTACCGAGCCCTTTAACTCTGGTCCCGGCCGAAGTGTGTGCTAGCAGCCCCGGGTTTCGGGTGCCATTTCGGTCGGCTCGGGGAAAGCGATCGCAGGATACCGTTGTCCTTTCACGGGCACCTTGGGGCCGGTTGTACCGAGCCCCTTGGCTAAGGTCCTGGGCGACGTGTGAGCTAGCCGCAGAGGGGTACCGATCCCGCCTCGAGCGGCTCGGGGAATGCGATACCGCGACACTGATGTCCGGCCACAGGTCCCGTAGGTCCGGCGCTGCCGGGACGCCGGAGGCTGTCGTCCGCCGGCTCGGGGACTGGCCGTCCCGGAGAACGGAGATACGTTTCCGTGCGGGGCGGAGGCCGGCGGTAACGAGCCCCTTGGCTCCCGTCCTGGCCGACGCGTGTCCTAGCAGCACCGGGGTTCGAGTGCCTTCTCGGGCAGCTCGGGGAATGCGATCGCCGGACACGGGTGTCCGGCCACGAGTCCCGTAGGTCCGGCGCTGCCGGGACGCCGGAGGCTGTCGTTCGCCCGTTCGTGGAATGGCTGTGCCGGAGACCGGGAGATCTGTCCTGTCCCGAGCGGCGGCCGTCCGTCCCGAACCCCTAGTCTCCGGTCCTGGGCGACGTGTGTGCTAGTCTCAGCGGGGTCCGGGTCCCGTTTCAGGCGGCTGTGGACAGCAAACCCAGGACAACGTGTGTCCGGCCACGAGCGGCCGTGCCGGGAAGCGGGAAGCAGTCTTCCGACGGATCGGATAATGGCCATCCCGGTGAACGCAGGTTCATTCCCGTGCGTGGAGAAGATCGGCCGTACCGAGCCCTTAGACTCTGGTCCCGGCCGAAGTGTGTGCTAGCAGCCCCGGGTTTCGGGTGCCATTTCGGTCGGCTCGGGGAAAGCGATCGCAGGATACCGTTGTCCTTTCACGGGCAGCGTGGGGCCGGTTGTACCGAGCCCCTTGGCTCCGGTCCTGGGCGACGTGTGACCTAGCCGCAGAGGGGTACCGATCCCACCTCGAGCGGCTCGGGGAATGCGATACCGCGACACTGATGTCCGGCCACAGGTCCCGTAGGTCCGGCGCTGCCGGGACGCCGGAGGCTGTCGTTCGCCTGTTCGTGGAATGGCTGTGCCGGAGACCGGGAGATCTGTCCTGTCCCGAGCGGCGGCCGTCAGTCCCAAACCCCTACTCTCCGGTCCTGGGCGACGTGTGTGCTAGTCTCAGTGGGGTCCGGGTCCCGTCTCAGGC
Source organism: Mergus octosetaceus (assembly GCA_036873955.1). Lineage (NCBI taxonomy): Eukaryota > Metazoa > Chordata > Aves > Anseriformes > Anatidae > Mergus > Mergus octosetaceus. The sequence continues at coordinate 86,545,429 of CM072318.1, read as the reverse complement.
GGCTGTGGACAGCAAACCCAAGACAACGGGTGTCCGGCGACGAGCCGGTTTGGGTCCGACCGTTCCGTGAAGACGGACGCAGACGTCCCCCGGCTCGTAGACTAGCCATCCCGGAGAACACAGGTTCATTCCCGTGCGGGGAGAAGATCGGCCGTACCGAGCCCTTAGACTCTGGTCCCCGCCGAAGTGTGTGCTAGCAGCCCCGGGTTTCGGGTGCCATTTCGGTCGGCTCGGGGAAAGCGATCGCAGGATACCGTTGTCCTTTCACGGGCAGCGTGGGGCCGGTTGTACCGAGCCCCTTGGTTCCGGTCCTGGGCGACGTGTGTGCTAGTCTCAGCGGGGTCCGGGTCCCGTTTCAGGCGGCTTTGGACAGCAAACCCAGGACAACGTGTGTCCGACAACGAGCGGCCGTGCCGGGAAGCGGGAAGCAGTCTTCCGACGGATCGGATAATGGCCATCCCGGAGAACGCAGGTTCATTCCCGTGCGGGGAGAAGATCGGCCGTACCGAGCCCTTAGACTCTGGTCCCCGCCGAAGTGTGTGCTAGCAGCCCCGGGTTTCGGGTGCCATTTCGGTCGGCTCGGGGAAAGCGATCGCAGGATACCGTTGTCCTTTCACGGGCAGCGTGGGGCCGGTTGTACCGAGCCCCTTGGCTCCGGTCCTGGGCGACGTGTGAGCTAGTCTCATGTGGGTTCGGGTCCCCTCTCAGGCGGCTGTGGACAGCAAACCCAAGACAACGGGTGTCCGGCGACGAGCCGGTTTGGGTCCGACCGTTCCGGGAAGACGGAGGCAGACGTCCGTCCGATCGGAGACTGGCCATCCCGGAGAACGCAGGTTCATTCCTGTGCGGGGAGAAGATCGGCCGTACCGAGCCCTTTGACTCTGGTTCCGACCGAAGTGTGTTCTAGCAGGCCCGCGATTCGGGTGCCATTTCGGTCGGCTCGGGGAAAGCGATCGCAGGACACCGTTGTCCTTCCACGGGCAGCTTGGGGCCGGTTGTACCGAGCCCCTTGGCTAAGGTCCTGGGCGACGTGTGAGCTAGCCGCAGAGGGGTACCGATCCCGCCTCGAGCGGCTCGGGGAATGCGATACCGCGACACTGATGTCCGGCCACAGGTCCCGTAGGTCCGGCGCTGCCGGGACGCCGGAGGCTGTCGTCCGCCGGCTCGGGGACTGGCCGTCCCGGAGAACGGAGATACGTTTCCGTGCGGGGCGGAGGCCGGCGGTAACGAGCCCCTTGGCTCCCGTCCTGGCCGACGCGTGTCCTAGCAGCACCGGGGTTCGAGTGCCTTCTCGGGCAGCTCGGGGAATGCGATCGCCGGACACGGGTGTCCGGCCACGAGTCCCGTAGGTCCGGCGCTGCCGGGACGCCGGAGGCTGTCGTTCGCCCGTTCGTGGAATGGCTGTGCCGGAGACCGGGAGATCTGTCCTGTCCCGAGCGGCGGCCGTCCGTCCCGAACCCCTAGTCTCCGGTCCTGGGCGACGTGTGTGCTAGTCTCAGCGGGGTCCGGGTCCCGTTTCAGGCGGCTGTGGACAGCAAACCCAGGACAACGTGTGTCCGGCCACGAGCGGCCGTGCCGGGAAGCGGGAAGCAGTCTTCCGACGGATCGGATAATGGCCATCCCGGAGAACGCAGGTTCATTCCCGTGCGTGGAGAAGATCGGCCGTACCGAGCCCTTAGACTCTGGTCCCGGCCGAAGTGTGTGCTAGCAGCCCCGGGTTTCGGGTGCCATTTCGGTCGGCTCAGGGAAAGCGATCGCAGGATACCGTTGTCCTTTCACGGGCAGCGTGGGGCCGGTTGTACCGAGCCCCTTGGCTCCGGTCCTGGGCGACGTGTGAGCTAGTCGCACAGGGTTCTGGGTGCCACCTCGAGCGGCTCGGGGAAAGGGGTCCCAGGACAACGGGTGTCCGGCCACAAGCTGCCATGCCGGGAAGCGTGAGGCAGACGACCGCCGGCTCGGAGAGTGGCCGTCCCGGAGAACGGAGGTTCTTTCCCGTGCGGGGCGGGGACCGGCGGTAACGAGCCCCTTGGCTCCCGTCCTGGCCGACGCGTGTCCTAGCAGCACCGGGGTTCGAGCGCCTTCTCGGGAGGCTCGGGGAATGCGATCGCAGGACTCGTTTGTCCCGCCACGGGCAGCGTGGGGCCGGTTGTACCGTGTCCCTTGGCTTTGGTCCTCGGCGACGTGTGAGCTAGCCGCACAGCGGTTCGGGTCCCACCTCGAGCGGCTTGGGGAATGCGATCCCGCGACACTGATGTCCGGTCACGAGCGGCTTATGGACCGACAGTTCCGGGAAGCCGGAGGTTGTCGTCCGTCGGCTCGGGGACTGGCCGTCCCGGAGAACGGAGGTACGTTTCCGTGCGGGGCGGAGGCCGGCGGTAACGAGCCCCTTGGCTCCCGTCCTGGCCGACGCGTGTCCTAGCAGCACCGGGGTTCGAGTGCCTTCTCGGGCAGCTCGGGGAATGCGATCGCCGGACACGGGTGTCCGGCCACGAGTCCCGTAGGTCCGGCGCTGCCGGGACGCCGGAGGCTGTCGTTCGCCCGTTCGTGGAATGGCTGTGCCGGAGACCGGGAGATCTGTCCTGTCCCGAGCGGCGGCCGTCCGTCCCGAACCCCTAGTCTCCGGTCCTGGGCGACGTGTGTGCTAGTCTCAGCGGGGTCCGGGTCCCGTTTCAGGCGGATTTGGACAGCAAACCCAGGACAACGTGTGTCCGACAACGAGCGGCCGTGCCGGGAAGCGGGAAGCAGTCTTCCGACGGATCGGATAATGGCCATCCCGGAGAACGCAGGTTCATTCCCGTGCGGGGAGAAGATCGGCCGTACCGAGCCCTTAGACTCTGGTCCCCGCCGAAGTGTGTGCTAGCAGCCCCGGGTTTCGGGTGCCATTTCGGTCGGCTCGGGGAAAGCGATCGCAGGATACCGTTGTCCTTTCACGGGCAGCGTCGGGCAGTTGTACCGAGCCCCTTGGCTCCGGTCCTGGGCGACGTGTGAGCTAGTCTCATGTGGGTTCGGGTCCCCTCTCAGGCGGCTGTGGACAGCAAACCCAAGACAACGGGTGTCCGGCGACGAGCCGGTTTGGGTCCGACCGTTCCGGGAAGACGGAGGCAGACGTCCGTCCGATCGGAGACTGGCCATCCCGGAGAACGCAGGTTCATTCCTGTGCGGGGAGAAGATCGGCCGTACCGAGCCCTTTGACTCTGGTTCCGACCAAAGTGTGTGCTAGCAGGCCCGGGATCCGGGTGCCATTTCGGTCGGCTCGGGGAAAGCGATCGCAGGACACCGTTGTCCTTCCACGGGCAGCTTGGGGCCGGTTGTACCGAGCCCCTTGGCTAAGGTCCTGGGCGACGTGTGAGCTAGCCGCAGAGGGGTACCGATCCCGCCTCGAGCGGCTCGGGGAATGCGATACCGCGACACTGATGTCCGGCCACAGGTCCCGTAGGTCCGGCGCTGCCGGGACGCCGGAGGCTGTCGTCCGCCGGCTCGGGGACTGGCCGTCCCGGAGAACGGAGATACGTTTCCGTGCGGGGCGGAGGCCGGCGGTAACGAGCCCCTTGGCTCCCGTCGTGGCCGACGCGTGTCCTAGCAGCACCGGGGTTCGAGTGCCTTCTCGGGCAGCTCGGGGAATGCGATCGCCGGACACGGGTGTCCGGCCACGAGTCCCGTAGGTCCGGCGCTGCCGGGACGCCGGAGGCTGTCGTTCGCCCGTTCGTGGAATGGCTGTGCCGGAGACCGGGAGATCTGTCGTGTCCCGAGCGGCGGCCGTCCGTCCCGAACCCCTAGTCTCCGGTCCTGGGCGACGTGTGTGCTAGTCTCAGCGGGGTCCGGGTCCCGTTTCAGGCGGCTGTGGACAGCAAACCCAGGACAACGTGTGTCCGGCCACGAGCGGCCGTGCCGGGAAGCGGGAAGCAGACGTCCGCCGGCTCGGAGACTGGCCATCAGAGAGAACGCAGGTTCATTCCCGTGCGGGGAGAAGATCGGCCGTACCGAGCCCTTAGACTCTGGTCCCGGCCGAAGTGTGTGCTAGCAGCCCCGGGTTTCGGGTGCCATTTCGGTCGGCTCGGGGAAAGCGATCGCAGGATACCGTTGTCCTTTCACGGGCAGCGTGGGGCCGGTTGTACCGAGCCCCTTGGCTAAGGTCCTGGGCGACGTGTGAGCTAGCCGCAGAGGGGTACCGATCCCACCTCGAGCGGCTCGGGGAATGCGATACCGCGACACTGATGTCCGGCCACAGGTCCCGTAGGTCCGGCGCTGCCGGGACGCCGGAGGCTGTCGTTCGCCTGTTCGTGGAATGGCTGTGCCGGAGACCGGGAGATCTGTCCTGTCCCGAGCGGCGGCCGTCCGTCCCGAACCCCTAGTCTCCGGTCCTGGGCGACGTGTATGCTAGTCTCAGCGGTTTCCGGGTCCCGTTTCAGGCGGCTGTGGACAGCAAACCCAAGACAACGGGTGTCCGGCCACAAGCTGCCATGCCGGGAAGCGTGAGGCAGATGTCCGCCGGCTCGGAGACTGGCCATCCCGGAGAACGCAGGTTCATTCCGTGCGGGGAGAAGATCGGCCGTACCGAGCCCTTTAACTCTGGTCCCGGCCGAAGTGTGTGCTAGCAGCCCCGGGTTTCGGGTGCCATTTCGGTCGGCTCGGGGAAAGCGATCGCAGGACACCGTTGTCCTTCCACGGGCAGCGTGGGGCCGGTTGTACCGAGCCCCTTGGCTAAGGTCCTGGGCGACGTGTGAGCTAGTCGCACAGGGGTTCGGGTGCCACCTCGAGCGCCTCGGGGAATGCGGTCCCAGGACAACGGGTGACCGGCCACAAGCTGCCGTGCCGGGACGCCGGAGGCTGTCGTTCGCCCGTTCGTGGAATGGCTGTGCCGGAGACCGGGAGATCTGTCCTGTCCCGAGCGGCGGCCGTCCGTCCCGAACCCCTAGTCTCCGGTCCTGGGCGACGTGTGTGCTAGTCTCAGCGGGGTCCGGGTCCCGTTTCAGGCGGCTGTGGACAGCAAACCCAGGACAACGGGTGTCCGGCCACAAGCTGCCATGCCGGGAAGCGTGAGGCAGACGTCCGCCGGCTCGGAGAGTGGCCGTACCGGAGAACGGAGGTTCGTTCCCGTGCGGGGCGGGGACCGGCGGTAACGAGCTCCTTGGCTCCCGTCCTGTCCGACGCGTGTCCTAGCAGCACCGGGGTTCGAGCGCCTTCTCGGGAGGCTCGGGGAATGCGATCGCAGGACTCGTTTGTCCCGGCACGGGCAGCGTGGGGCCGGTTGTACCGAGTCCCTTGGCTCTGGTCCTCGGCGACGTGTGAGCTATCCGCACTGCGGTTCGGGTCCCACCTCGAGCGGCTCGGGGAATGCGATCCCGCGACACTGATGTCCGGCCACGAGCGGCGTAGGAGCCGACCGTTCCGGAAAGCCGGGGGTTGTCGTCCGCCGGCTTGGGGACTGGCCGTCCCGGAGAACGGAGGTTCATTTCCGTGCAGGGCGGAGGCGGCGGTAACGAGCCCCTTGGCTCCCGTCCTGGCCGACGCGTTTCCTAGCAGCACCCGGGTTGGAGTGCCTTCTCGGGCGGCTCGGGGAATGCGATCGCAGGACACAGGTGTCCGTCCACGAGTCCCGTGGGTCCGGCGCTGCCGGGACGCCGGAGGCTGTCGTTCGCCCGTTCGTGGAATGGCTGTGCCGGAGACCGGGAGATCTGTCCTGTCCCGAGCGGCGGCCGTCCGTCCCGAACCCCTAGTCTCCGGTCCTGGGCGACGTGTGTGCTAGTCTCAGCGGGGTCCGGGTCCCGTTTCAGGCGGCTTTGGACAGCAAACCCAGGACAACGTGTGTCCGACAACGAGCGGCCGTGCCGGGAAGCGGGAAGCAGTCTTCCGACGGATCGGATAATGGCCATCCCGGAGAACGCAGGTTCATTCCCGTGCGGGGAGAAGATCGGCCGTACCGAGCCCTTAGACTCTGGTCCCGGCCGAAGTGTGTGCTAGCAGCCCCGGGTTTCGGGTGCCATTTCGGTCGGCTCGGGGAAAGCGATCGCAGGATACCGTTGTCCTTTCACGGGCAGCGTGGGGCCGGTTGTACCGAGCCCCTTGGCTCCGGTCCTGGGCGACGTGTGAGCTACTCTCATGTGGGTTCGGGTCCCCTCTCAGGCCTCTGTGGACAGCAAACCCAAGACAACGGGTGTCCGGCGACGGGCCGGTTTTGGGTCCGACCGTTCCGGGAAGACGGAGGCAGACGTCCGTCCGATCGGAGACTGGCCATCCCGGAGAACGCAGGTTCATTCCTGTGCGGGGAGAAGATCGGCCGTACCGAGCCCTTTGACTCTGGTCCCGGCCGAAGTGTGTGCTAGCAGGCCCGCGATTCGGGTACCATTTCGGTCGGCTCGGGGAAAGCGATCGCAGGACACCGTTGTCCTTCCACGGGCAGCGTGGGGCCGGTTGTACCGATCCCCTTGGCTCCCGTCCTGGGCGACGTGTGAGCTAGTCGCACAGGGGTTCCAGGTGCCACCTCGAGCGCCTCGGGGAATGCGGTCCCAGGACAACGGGTGACCGGCCACAAGCTGCCGTGCCGGGACGCCGGAGGCTGTCGTTCGCCCGTTCGTGGAATGGCTGTGCCGGAGACCGGGAGATCTGTCCTGTCCCGAGCGGCGGCCGTCCGTCCCGAACCCCTAGTCTCCGGTCCTGGGCGACGTGTATGCTAGTCTCAGCGGTTTCCGGGTCCCGTTTCAGGCGGCTGTGGACAGCAAACCCAGGACAACGGGTGTCCGGCCACAAGCTGCCATGCCGGGAAGCGTGAGGCAGATGTCCGCCGGCTCGGAGACTGGCCATCCCGGAGAACGCAGGTTCATTCCGTGCGGGGAGAAGATCGGCCGTACCGAGCCCTTTAACTCTGGTCCCGGCCGAAGTGTGTGCTAGCAGCCCCGGGTTTCGGGTGCCATTTCGGTCGGCTCGGGGAAAGCGATCGCAGGACACCGTTGTCCTTCCACGGGCAGCGTGGGGCCGGTTGTACCGAGCCCCTTGGCTAAGGTCCTGGGCGACGTGTGAGCTAGTCGCACAGGGGTTCGGGTGCCACCTCGAGCGCCTCGGGGAATGCGGTCCCAGGACAACGGGTGACCGGCCACAAGCTGCCGTGCCGGGACGCCGGAGGCTGTCGTTCGCCCGTTCGTGGAATGGCTGTGCCGGAGACCGGGAGATCTGTCCTGTCCCGAGCGGCGGCCGTCCGTCCCGAACCCCTAGTCTCCGGTCCTGGGCGACGTGTGTGCTAGTCTCAGCGGGGTCCGGGTCCCGTTTCAGGCGGCTGTGGACAGCAAACCCAGGACAACGGGTGTCCGGCCACAAGCTGCCATGCCGGGAAGCGTGAGGCAGACGTCCGCCGGCTCGGAGAGTGGCCGTACCGGAGAACGGAGGTTCGTTCCCGTGCGGGGCGGGGACCGGCGGTAACGAGCTCCTTGGCTCCCGTCCTGTCCGACGCGTGTCCTAGCAGCACCGGGGTTCGAGCGCCTTCTCGGGAGGCTCGGGGAATGCGATCGCAGGACTCGTTTGTCCCGGCACGGGCAGCGTGGGGCCGGTTGTACCGAGTCCCTTGGCTCTGGTCCTCGGCGACGTGTGAGCTATCCGCACTGCGGTTCGGGTCCCACCTCGAGCGGCTCGGGGAATGCGATCCCGCGACACTGATGTCCGGCCACGAGCGGCGTAGGAGCCGACCGTTCCGGAAAGCCGGGGGTTGTCGTCCGCCGGCTTGGGGACTGGCCGTCCCGGAGAACGGAGGTTCATTTCCGTGCAGGGCGGAGGCGGCGGTAACGAGCCCCTTGGCTCCCGTCCTGGCCGACGCGTTTCCTAGCAGCACCCGGGTTGGAGTGCCTTCTCGGGCGGCTCGGGGAATGCGATCGCAGGACACAGGTGTCCGTCCACGAGTCCCGTGGGTCCGGCGCTGCCGGGACGCCGGAGGCTGTCGTTCGCCCGTTCGTGGAATGGCTGTGCCGGAGACCGGGAGATCTGTCCTGTCCCGAGCGGCGGCCGTCCGTCCCGAACCCCTAGTCTCCGGTCCTGGGCGACGTGTGTGCTAGTCTCAGCGGGGCCCGGGTCCCGTTTCAGGCGGCTTTGGACAGCAAACCCAGGACAACGTGTGTCCGACAACGAGCGGCCGTGCCGGGAAGCGGGAAGCAGTCTTCCGACGGATCGGATAATGGCCATCCCGGAGAACGCAGGTTCATTCCCGTGCGGGGAGAAGATCGGCCGTACCGAGCCCTTAGACTCTGGTCCCGGCCGAAGTGTGTGCTAGCAGCCCCGGGTTTCGGGTGCCATTTCGGTCGGCTCGGGGAAAGCGATCGCAGGATACCGTTGTCCTTTCACGGGCAGCGTGGGGCCGGTTGTACCGAGCCCCTTGGCTCCGGTCCTGGGCGACGTGTGAGCTACTCTCATGTGGGTTCGGGTCCCCTCTCAGGCCTCTGTGGACAGCAAACCCAAGACAACGGGTGTCCGGCGACGGGCCGGTTTTGGGTCCGACCGTTCCGGGAAGACGGAGGCAGACGTCCGTCCGATCGGAGACTGGCCATCCCGGAGAACGCAGGTTCATTCCTGTGCGGGGAGAAGATCGGCCGTACCGAGCCCTTTGACTCTGGTCCCGGCCGAAGTGTGTGCTAGCAGGCCCGCGATTCGGGTACCATTTCGGTCGGCTCGGGGAAAGCGATCGCAGGACACCGTTGTCCTTCCACGGGCAGCGTGGGGCCGGTTGTACCGATCCCCTTGGCTCCCGTCCTGGGCGACGTGTGAGCTAGTCGCACAGGGGTTCGGGTGCCACCTCGAGCGCCTCGGGGAATGCGGTCCCAGGACAACGGGTGACCGGCCACAAGCTGCCGTGCCGGGACGCCGGAGGCTGTCGTTCGCCCGTTCGTGGAATGGCTGTGCCGGAGACCGGGAGATCTGTCCTGTCCCGAGCGGCGGCCGTCCGTCCCGAACCCCTAGTCTCCGGTCCTGGGCGACGTGTGTGCTAGTCTCAGCGGGGTCCGGGTCCCGTTTCAGGCGGCTGTGGACAGCAAACCCAGGACAACGGGTGTCCGGCCACAAGCTGCCATGCCGGGAAGCGTGAGGCAGACGTCCGCCGGCTCGGAGAGTGGCCGTACCGGAGAACGGAGGTTCGTTCCCGTGCGGGGCGGGGACCGGCGGTAACGAGCTCCTTGGCTCCCGTCCTGTCCGACGCGTGTCCTAGCAGCACCGGGGTTCGAGCGCCTTCTCGGGAGGCTCGGGGAATGCGATCGCAGGACTCGTTTGTCCCGGCACGGGCAGCGTGGGGCCGGTTGTACCGAGTCCCTTGGCTCTGGTCCTCGGCGACGTGTGAGCTATCCGCACTGCGGTTCGGGTCCCACCTCGAGCGGCTCGGGGAATGCGATCCCGCGACACTGATGTCCGGCCACGAGCGGCGTAGGAGCCGACCGTTCCGGAAAGCCGGGGGTTGTCGTCCGCCGGCTTGGGGACTGGCCGTCCCGGAGAACGGAGGTTCATTTCCGTGCAGGGCGGAGGCGGCGGTAACGAGCCCCTTGGCTCCCGTCCTGGCCGACGCGTTTCCTAGCAGCACCCGGGTTGGAGTGCCTTCTCGGGCGGCTCGGGGAATGCGATCGCAGGACACAGGTGTCCGTCCACGAGTCCCGTGGGTCCGGCGCTGCCGGGACGCCGGAGGCTGTCGTTCGCCCGTTCGTGGAATGGCTGTGCCGGAGACCGGGAGATCTGTCCTGTCCCGAGCGGCGGCCGTCCGTCCCGAACCCCTAGTCTCCGGTCCTGGGCGACGTGTGTGCTAGTCTCAGCGGGGTCCGGGTCCCGTTTCAGGCGGCTTTGGACAGCAAACCCAGGACAACGTGTGTCCGACAACGAGCGGCCGTGCCGGGAAGCGGGAAGCAGTCTTCCGACGGATCGGATAATGGCCATCCCGGAGAACGCAGGTTCATTCCCGTGCGGGGAGAAGATCGGCCGTACCGAGCCCTTAGACTCTGGTCCCGGCCGAAGTGTGTGCTAGCAGCCCCGGGTTTCGGGTGCCATTTCGGTCGGCTCGGGGAAAGCGATCGCAGGATACCGTTGTCCTTTCACGGGCAGCGTGGGGCCGGTTGTACCGAGCCCCTTGGCTCCGGTCCTGGGCGACGTGTGAGCTACTCTCATGTGGGTTCGGGTCCCCTCTCAGGCCTCTGTGGACAGCAAACCCAAGACAACGGGTGTCCGGCGACGGGCCGGTTTTGGGTCCGACCGTTCCGGGAAGACGGAGGCAGACGTCCGTCCGATCGGAGACTGGCCATCCCGGAGAACGCAGGTTCATTCCTGTGCGGGGAGAAGATCGGCCGTACCGAGCCCTTTGACTCTGGTCCCGGCCGAAGTGTGTGCTAGCAGGCCCGCGATTCGGGTACCATTTCGGTCGGCTCGGGGAAAGCGATCGCAGGACACCGTTGTCCTTCCACGGGCAGCGTGGGGCCGGTTGTACCGATCCCCTTGGCTCCCGTCCTGGGCGACGTGTGAGCTAGTCGCACAGGGGTTCGGGTGCCACCTCGAGCGCCTCGGGGAATGCGGTCCCAGGACAACGGGTGACCGGCCACAAGCTGCCGTGCCGGGACGCCGGAGGCTGTCGTTCGCCCGTTCGTGGAATGGCTGTGCCGGAGACCGGGAGATCTGTCCTGTCCCGAGCGGCGGCCGTCCGTCCCGAACCCCTAGTCTCCGGTCCTGGGCGACGTGTATGCTAGTCTCAGCGGTTTCCGGGTCCCGTTTCAGGCGGCTGTGGACAGCAAACCCAGGACAACGGGTGTCCGGCCACAAGCTGCCATGCCGGGAAGCGTGAGGCAGATGTCCGCCGGCTCGGAGACTGGCCATCCCGGAGAACGCAGGTTCATTCCGTGCGGGGAGAAGATCGGCCGTACCGAGCCCTTTAACTCTGGTCCCGGCCGAAGTGTGTGCTAGCAGCCCCGGGTTTCGGGTGCCATTTCGGTCGGCTCGGGGAAAGCGATCGCAGGACACCGTTGTCCTTCCACGGGCAGCGTGGGGCCGGTTGTACCGAGCCCCTTGGCTAAGGTCCTGGGCGACGTGTGAGCTAGTCGCACAGGGGTTCGGGTGCCACCTCGAGCGCCTCGGGGAATGCGGTCCCAGGACAACGGGTGACCGGCCACAAGCTGCCGTGCCGGGACGCCGGAGGCTGTCGTTCGCCCGTTCGTGGAATGGCTGTGCCGGAGACCGGGAGATCTGTCCTGTCCCGAGCGGCGGCCGTCCGTCCCGAACCCCTAGTCTCCGGTCCTGGGCGACGTGTGTGCTAGTCTCAGCGGGGTCCGGGTCCCGTTTCAGGCGGCTGTGGACAGCAAACCCAGGACAACGGGTGTCCGGCCACAAGCTGCCATGCCGGGAAGCGTGAGGCAGACGTCCGCCGGCTCGGAGAGTGGCCGTACCGGAGAACGGAGGTTCGTTCCCGTGCGGGGCGGGGACCGGCGGTAACGAGCTCCTTGGCTCCCGTCCTGTCCGACGCGTGTCCTAGCAGCACCGGGGTTCGAGCGCCTTCTCGGGAGGCTCGGGGAATGCGATCGCAGGACTCGTTTGTCCCGGCACGGGCAGCGTGGGGCCGGTTGTACCGAGTCCCTTGGCTCTGGTCCTCGGCGACGTGTGAGCTATCCGCACTGCGGTTCGGGTCCCACCTCGAGCGGCTCGGGGAATGCGATCCCGCGACACTGATGTCCGGCCACGAGCGGCGTAGGAGCCGACCGTTCCGGAAAGCCGGGGGTTGTCGTCCGCCGGCTTGGGGACTGGCCGTCCCGGAGAACGGAGGTTCATTTCCGTGCAGGGCGGAGGCGGCGGTAACGAGCCCCTTGGCTCCCGTCCTGGCCGACGCGTTTCCTAGCAGCACCCGGGTTGGAGTGCCTTCTCGGGCGGCTCGGGGAATGCGATCGCAGGACACAGGTGTCCGTCCACGAGTCCCGTGGGTCCGGCGCTGCCGGGACGCCGGAGGCTGTCGTTCGCCCGTTCGTGGAATGGCTGTGCCGGAGACCGGGAGATCTGTCCTGTCCCGAGCGGCGGCCGTCCGTCCCGAACCCCTAGTCTCCGGTCCTGGGCGACGTGTGTGCTAGTCTCAGCGGGGCCCGGGTCCCGTTTCAGGCGGATTTGGACAGCAAACCCAGGACAACGTGTGTCCGACAACGAGCGGCCGTGCCGGGAAGCGGGAAGCAGTCTTCCGACGGATCGGATAATGGCCATCCCGGAGAACGCAGGTTCATTCCCGTGCGGGGAGAAGATCGGCCGTACCGAGCCCTTAGACTCTGGTCCCGGCCGAAGTGTGTGCTAGCAGCCCCGGGTTTCGGGTGCCATTTCGGTCGGCTCGGGGAAAGCGATCGCAGGATACCGTTGTCCTTTCACGGGCAGCGTGGGGCCGGTTGTACCGAGCCCCTTGGCTCCGGTCCTGGGCGACGTGTGAGCTACTCTCATGTGGGTTCGGGTCCCCTCTCAGGCCTCTGTGGACAGCAAACCCAAGACAACGGGTGTCCGGCGACGGGCCGGTTTTGGGTCCGACCGTTCCGGGAAGACGGAGGCAGACGTCCGTCCGATCGGAGACTGGCCATCCCGGAGAACGCAGGTTCATTCCTGTGCGGGGAGAAGATCGGCCGTACCGAGCCCTTTGACTCTGGTCCCGGCCGAAGTGTGTGCTAGCAGGCCCGCGATTCGGGTACCATTTCGGTCGGCTCGGGGAAAGCGATCGCAGGACACCGTTGTCCTTCCACGGGCAGCGTGGGGCCGGTTGTACCGATCCCCTTGGCTCCCGTCCTGGGCGACGTGTGAGCTAGTCGCACAGGGGTTCGGGTGCCACCTCGAGCGCCTCGGGGAATGCGGTCCCAGGACAACGGGTGACCGGCCACAAGCTGCCGTGCCGGGACGCCGGAGGCTGTCGTTCGCCCGTTCGTGGAATGGCTGTGCCGGAGACCGGGAGATCTGTCCTGTCCCGAGCGGCGGCCGTCCGTCCCGAACCCCTAGTCTCCGGTCCTGGGCGACGTGTATGCTAGTCTCAGCGGTTTCCGGGTCCCGTTTCAGGCGGCTGTGGACAGCAAACCCAGGACAACGGGTGTCCGGCCACAAGCTGCCATGCCGGGAAGCGTGAGGCAGACGTCCGCCTGCTCGGAGAGTGGCCGTACCGGAGAACGGAGGTTCGTTCCCGTGCGGGGCGGGGACCGGCGGTAACGAGCTCCTTGGCTCCCGTCCTGTCCGACGCGTGTCCTAGCAGCACCGGGGTTCGAGCGCCTTCTCGGGAGGCTCGGGGAATGCGATCGCAGGACTCGTTTGTCCCGGCACGGGCAGCGTGGGGCCGGTTGTACCGAGTCCCTTGGCTCTGGTCCTCGGCGACGTGTGAGCTAGCCGCACTGCGGTTCGGGTCCCACCTCGAGCGGCTCGGGGATTGCGATCCCGCGACACTGATGTCCGGCCACGAGCGGCGTAGGAGCCGACCGTTCCGGAAAGCCGGGGGTTGTCGTCCGCCGGCTTGGGGACTGGCCGTCCCGGAGAACGGAGGTTCATTTCCGTGCAGGGCGGAGGCGGCGGTAACGAGCCCCTTGGCTCCCGTCCTGGCCGACGCGTTTCCTAGCAGCACCCGGGTTGGAGTGCCTTCTCGGGCGGCTCGGGGAATGCGATCGCAGGACACAGGTGTCCGTCCACGAGTCCCGTGGGTCCGGCGCTGCCGGGACGCCGGAGGCTGTCGTTCGCCCGTTCGTGGAATGGCTGTGCCGGAGACCGGGAGATCTGTCCTGTCCCGAGCGGCGGCCGTCCGTCCCGAACCCCTAGTCTCCGGTCCTGGGCGACGTGTGTGCTAGTCTCAGCGGGGTCCGGGTCCCGTTTCAGGCGGCTTTGGACAGCAAACCCAGGACAACGTGTGTCCGACAACGAGCGGCCGTGCCGGGAAGCGGGAAGCAGTCTTCCGACGGATCGGAGACTGGCCATCCCGGAGAACGCAGGTTCATTCCTGTGCGGGGAGAAGATCGGCCGTACCGAGCCCTTTGACTCTGGTCCCGCCGAAGTGTGTGCTAGCAGGCCCGCGATCCGGGTGCCATTTCGGTCGGCTCGGGGAAAGCGATCGCAGGACACCGTTGTCCTTCCACGGGCAGCGTGGGGCCGGTTGTACCGAGCCCCTTGGCTCCGGTCCTGGGCGACGTGTGAGCTAGTCGCACAGGGGTTCGGGTCCCACCTCGAGCGCCTCGGGGAATGCGGTCCCAGGACAACGGGTGACCGGCCACAAGCTGTCGTGCCGGGACGCCGGAGGCTGTCGTTCGCCCGTTCGTGGAATGGCTGTGCCGGAGACCGGGAGATCTGTCCTGACCCGAGCGGCGGCCGTCCGTCCCGAACCCCTAGTCTCCGGTCCTGGGCGACGTGTGTGCTAGTCTCAGCGGTTTCCGGGTCCCGTTTCAGGCGGCTGTGGACAGCAAACCCAGGACAACGGGTGTCCGGCCACAAGCTGCCATGCCGGGAAGCGTGAGGCAGATGGCCGCCGGCTCGGAGACTGGCCATCCCGGAGAACGCAGGTTCATTCCCGTGCGGGGAGAAGATCGGCCGTACCGAGCCCTTTAACTCTGGTCCCGGCCGAAGTGTGTGCTAGCAGCCCCGGGTTTCGGGTGCCATTTCGGTCGGCTCGGGGAAAGCGATCGCAGGATACCGTTGTCCTTTCACGGGCACCTTGGGGCCGGTTGTACCGAGCCCCTTGGCTAAGGTCCTGGGCGACGTGTGAGCTAGCCGCAGAGGGGTACCGATCCCGCCTCGAGCGGCTCGGGGAATGCGATACCGCGACACTGATGTCCGGCCACAGGTCCCGTAGGTCCGGCGCTGCCGGGACGCCGGAGGCTGTCGTCCGCCGGTTCGGGGACTGGCCGTCCCGGAGAACGGAGATACGTTTCCGTGCGGGGCGGAGGCCGGCGGTAACGAGCCCCTTGGCTCCCGTCCTGGCCGACGCGTGTCCTAGCAGCACCGGGGTTCGAGTGCCTTCTCGGGCAGCTCGGGGAATGCGATCGCCGGACACGGGTGTCCGGCCACGAGTCCCGTAGGTCCGGCGCTGCCGGGACGCCGGAGGCTGTCGTTCGCCCGTTCGTGGAATGGCTGTGCCGGAGACCGGGAGATCTGTCCTGTCCCGAGCGGCGGCCGTCCGTCCCGAACCCCTAGTCTCCGGTCCTGGGCGACGTGTGTGCTAGTCTCAGCGGGGTCCGGGTCCCGTTTCAGGCGGCTGTGGACAGCAAACCCAGGACAACGTGTGTCCGACAACGAGCGGCCGTGCCGGGAAGCGGGAAGCAGTCTTCCGACGGATCGGAGACTGGCCATCCCGGAGAACGCAGGTTCATTCCTGTGCGGGGAGAAGATCGGCCGTACCGAGCCCTTTGACTCTGGTCCCGGCCGAAGTGTGTGCTAGCAGACCCGCGATCCGGGTGCCATTTCGGTCGGCTCGGGGAAAGCGATCGCAGGACACCGTTGTCCTTCCACGGGCAGCGTGGGGCCGGTTGTACCGAGCCCCTTGGCTCCGGTCCTGGGCGACGTGTGAGCTAGTCGCACAGGGGTTCGGGTCCCACCTCGAGCGCCTCGGGGAATGCGGTCCCAGGACAACGGGTGACCGGCCACAAGCTGCCGTGCCGGGACGCCGGAGGCTGTCGTTCGCCCGTTCGTGGAATGGCTGTGCCGGAGACCGGGAGATTTGTCCTGACCCGAGCGGCGGCCGTCCGTCCCGAACCCCTAGTCTCCGGTCCTGGGCGACGTGTGTGCTAGTCTCAGCGGTTTCCGGGTCCCGTTTCAGGCGGCTGTGGACAGCAAACCCAGGACAACGGGTGTCCGGCCACAAGCTGCCATGCCGGGAAGCGTGAGGCAGATGGCCGCCGGCTCGGAGACTGGCCATCCCGGAGAACGCAGGTTCATTCCCGTGCGGGGAGAAGATCGGCCGTACCGAGCCCTTTAACTCTGGTCCCGGCCGAAGTGTGTGCTAGCAGCCCCGGGTTTCGGGTGCCATTTCGGTCGGCTCGGGGAAAGCGATCGCAGGATACCGTTGTCCTTTCACGGGCACCTTGGGGCCGGTTGTACCGAGCCCCTTGGCTAAGGTCCTGGGCGACGTGTGAGCTAGCCGCAGAGGGGTACCGATCCCGCCTCGAGCGGCTCGGGGAATGCGATACCGCGACACTGATGTCCGGCCACAGGTCCCGTAGGTCCGGCGCTGCCGGGACGCCGGAGGCTGTCGTCCGCCGGTTCGGGGACTGGCCGTCCCGGAGAACGGAGATACGTTTCCGTGCGGGGCGGAGGCCGGCGGTAACGAGCCCCTTGGCTCCCGTCCTGGCCGACGCGTGTCCTAGCAGCACCGGGGTTCGAGTGCCTTCTAGGGCAGCTCGGGGAATGCGATCGCCGGACACGGGTGTCCGGCCACGAGTCCCGTAGGTCCGGCGCTGCCGGGACGCCGGAGGCTGTCGTTCGCCCGTTCGTGGAATGGCTGTGCCGGAGACCGGGAGATCTGTCCTGTCCCGAGCGGCGGCCGTCCGTCCCGAACCCCTAGTCTCCGGTCCTGGGCGACGTGTGTGCTAGTCTCAGCGGGGTCCGGGTCCCGTTTCAGGCGGCTGTGGACAGCAAACCCAGGACAACGTGTGTCCGGCCACGAGCGTCCGTGCCGGGAAGCGGGAAGCAGTCTTCCGACGGATCGGATAATGGCCATCCCGGTGAACGCAGGTTCATTCCCGTGCGGGGAGAAGATCGGCCGTACCGAGCCCTTAGACTCTGGTCCCGGCCGAAGTGTGTGCTAGCAGCCCCGGGTTTCGGGTGCCATTTCGGTCGGCTCGGGGAAAGCGATCGCAGGATACCGTTGTCCTTTCACGGGCAGCGTCGGGCAGTTGTACCGAGCCCCTTGGCTCCGGTCCTGGGCGACGTGTGAGCTAGTCTCATGTGGGTTCGGGTCCCCTCTCAGGCCTCTGTGGACAGCAAACCCAAGACAACGGGTGTCCGGCGACGAGCCGGTTTGGGTCCGACCGTTCCGGGAAGACGGAGGCAGACGTCCGTCCGATCGGAGACTGGCCATCCCGGAGAACGCAGGTTCATTCCTGTGCGGGGAGAAGATCGGCCGTACCGAGCCCTTTGACTCTGGTCCCGGCCGAAGTGTGTTCTAGCAGGCCCGCGATCCGGGTGCCATTTCGGTCGGCTCGGGGAAAGCGATCGCAGGACACCGTTGTCCTTCCACGGGCAGCGTGGGGCCGGTTGTACCGAGCCCCTTGGCTCCGGTCCTGGGCGAAGTGTGAGCTAGTCGCACAGGGGTTCGGGTCCCACCTCGAGCGCCTCGGGGAATGCGGTCCCAGGACAACGGGTGACCGGCCACAAGCTGCCGTGCCGGGACTCCGGAGGCTGTCGTTCGCCCGTTCGTGGAATGGCTGTGCCGGAGACCGGGAGATCTGTCCTGACCCGAGCGGCGGCCGTCCGTCCCGAACCCCTAGTCTCCGGTCCTGGGCGACGTGTGTGCTAGTCTCAGCGGTTTCCGGGTCCCGTTTCGGGCGGCTGTGGACAGCAAACCCAGGACAACGGGTGTCCGGCCACAAGCTGCCATGCCGGGAAGCGTGAGGCAGATGGCCGCCGGCTCGGAGACTGGCCATCCCGGAGAACACAGGTTCATTCCCGTGCGGGGAGAAGATCGGCCGTACCGAGCCCTTTGATTCTGGTTCCGGCCGAAGTGTGTGCTAGCAGCCCCGGGTTTCGGGTGCCATTTCGGTCGGCTCGGGGAAAGCGATCGCAGGATACCGTTGTCCTTTCACGGGCAGCGTGGGGCCGGTTGTACCGAGCCCCTTGGCTCCGGTCCTGGGCGACGTGTGTGCTAGTCTCAGCGGGGTCCGGGTCCCGTTTCAGGCGGCTTTGGACAGCAAACCCAGGACAACGTGTGTCCGACAACGAGCGGCCGTGCCGGGAAGCGGGAAGCAGTCTTCCGACGGATCGGATAATGGCCATCCCGGAGAACGCAGGTTCATTCCCGTGCGGGGAGAAGATCGGCCGTACCGAGCCCTTAGACTCTGGTCCCCGCCGAAGTGTGTGCTAGCAGCCCCGGGTTTCGGGTGCCATTTCGGTCGGCTCGGGGAAAGCGATCGCAGGATACCGTTGTCCTTTCACGGGCAGCGTGGGGCCGGTTGTACCGAGCCCCTTGGCTCCGGTCCTGGGCGACGTGTGAGCTAGTCGCACAGGGTTCCGGGTGCCACCTCGAGCGGCTCGGGGAAAGGGGTCCCAGGACAACGGGTGTCCGGCCACAAGCTGCCATGCCGGGAAGCGTGAGGCAGACGACCGCCGGCTCGGAGAGTGGCCGTCCCGGAGAACGGAGGTACGTTTCCGTGCGGGGCGGAGGCCGGCGGTAACGAGCCCCTTGGCTCCCGTCGTGGCCGACGCGTGTCCTAGCAGCACCGGGGTTCGAGCGCCTTCTCGGGAGGCTCGGGGAATGCGATCGCAGGACTCGTGTGTCCCGCCACGGGCAGCGTGGGGCCGGTTGTACCGTGTCCCTTGGCTTTGGTCCTCGGCGACGTGTGAGCTAGCCGCACAGCGGTTCGGATCCCACCTCGAGCGGCTTGGGGAATGCGATCCCGCGACACTGATGTCCGGTCACGAGCGGCTTATGGACCGACAGTTCCGGGAAGCCGGAGGTTGTCGTCCGTCGGCTCGGGGACTGGCCGTCCCGGAGAACGGAGGTATGTTTCCGTGCGGGGCGGAGGCCGGCGGTAACGAGCCCCTTGGCTCCCGTCGTGGCCGACGCGTGTCCTAGCAGCACCGGGGTTCGAGTGCCTTCTCGGGCAGCTCGGGGAATGCGATCGCCGGACACGGGTGTCCGGCCACGAGTCCCGTAGGTCCGGCGCTGCCGGGACGCCGGAGGCTGTCGTTCGCCCGTTCGTGGAATGGCTGTGCCGGAGACCGGGAGATCTGTCCTGTCCCGAGCGGCGGCCGTCCGTCCCGAACCCCTAGTCTCCGGTCCTGGGCGACGTGTGTGCTAGTCTCAGCGGGGTCCGGGTCGCGTTTCAGGCGGCTTTGGACAGCAAACCCAGGACAACGTGTGTCCGACAACGAGCGGCCGTGCCGGGAAGCGGGAAGCAGTCTTCCGACGGATCGTATAATGGCCATCCCGGGGAACGCAGGTTCATTCCCGTGCGGGGAGAAGATCGGCCGTACCGAGCCCTTAGACTCTGGTCCCCGCCGAAGTGTGTGCTAGCAGCCCCGGGTTTCGGGTGCCATTTCGGTCGGCTCGGGGAAAGCGATCGCAGGATACCGTTGTCCTTTCACGGGCAGCGTCGGGCAGTTGTACCGAGCCCCTTGGCTCCGGTCCTGGGCGACGTGTGAGCTAGTCTCATGTGGGTTCGGGTCCCCTCTCAGGCGGCTGTGGACAGCAAACCCAAGACAACGGGTGTCCGGCGACGAGCCGGTTTGGGTCCGACCGTTCCGGGAAGACGGAGGCAGACGTCCGTCCGATCGGAGACTGGCCATCCCGGAGAACGCAGGTTCATTCCTGTGCGGGGAGAAGATCGGCCGTACCGAGCCCTTTGACTCTGGTTCCGACCGAAGTGTGTTCTAGCAGGCCCGCGATTCGGGTGCCATTTCGGTCGGCTCGGGGAAAGCGATCGCAGGACACCGTTGTCCTTCCACGGGCAGCTTGGGGCCGGTTGTACCGAGCCCCTTGGCTAAGGTCCTGGGCGACGTGTGAGCTAGCCGCAGAGGGGTACCGATCCCGCCTCGAGCGGCTCGGGGAATGCGATACCGCGACACTGATGTCCGGCCACAGGTCCCGTAGGTCCGGCGCTGCCGGGACGCCGGAGGCTGTCGTCCGCCGGCTCGGGGACTGGCCGTCCCGGAGAACGGAGATACGTTTCCGTGCGGGGCGGAGGCCGGCGGTAACGAGCCCCTTGGCTCCCGTCCTGGCCGACGCGTGTCCTAGCAGCACCGGGGTTCGAGTGCCTTCTCGGGCAGCTCGGGGAATGCGATCGCCGGACACGGGTGTCCGGCCACGAGTCCCGTAGGTCCGGCGCTGCCGGGACGCCGGAGGCTGTCGTTCGCCCGTTCGTGGAATGGCTGTGCCGGAGACCGGGAGATCTGTCCTGTCCCGAGCGGCGGCCGTCAGTCCCAAACCCCTACTCTCCGGTCCTGGGCGACGTGTGTGCTAGTCTCAGCGGGGTCCGGGTCCCGTCTCAGGCGGCTTTGGACAGCAAACCCAGGACAACGTGTGTCCGACAACGAGCGGCCGTGCCGGGAAGCGGGAAGCAGTCTTCCGACGGATCGGATAATGGCCATCCCGGAGAACGCAGGTTCATTCCCGTGCGGGGAGAAGATCGGCCGTACCGAGCCCTTAGACTCTGGTCCCCGCCGAAGTGTGTGCTAGCAGCCCCGGGTTTCGGGTGCCATTTCGGTCGGCTCGGGGAAAGCGATCGCAGGATACCGTTGTCCTTTCACGGGCAGCGTGGGGCCGGTTGTACCGAGCCCCTTGGCTCCGGTCCTGGGCGACGTGTGAGCTAGTCGCACAGGGTTCCGGGTGCCACCTCGAGCGGCTCGGGGAAAGGGGTCCCAGGACAACGGGTGTCCGGCCACAAGCTGCCATGCCGGGAAGCGTGAGGCAGACGACCGCCGGCTCGGAGAGTGGCCGTCCCGGAGAACGGAGGTTCTTTCCCGTGCGGGGCGGGGACCGGCGGTAACGAGCCCCTTGGCTCCCGTCCTGGCCGACGCGTGTCCTAGCAGCACCGGGGTTCGAGCGCCTTCTCGGGAGGCTCGGGGAATGCGATCGCAGGACTCGTTTGTCCCGCCACGGGCAGCGTGGGGCCGGTTGTACCGTGTCCCTTGGCTTTGGTCCTCGGCGACGTGTGAGCTAGCCGCACAGCGGTTCGGGTCCCACCTCGAGAGGCTTGGGGAATGCGATCCCGCGACACTGATGTCCCGTCACGAGCGGCTTATGGACCGACAGTTCCGGGAAGCCGGAGGTTGTCGTCCGTCGGCTCGGGGACTGGCCGTCCCGGAGAACGGAGGTACGTTTCCGTGCGGGGCGGAGGCCGGCGGTAACGAGCCCCTTGGCTCCCGTCGTGGCCGACGCGTGTCCTAGCAGCACCGGGGTTCGAGTGCCTTCTCGGGCAGCTCGGGGAATGCGATCGCCGGACACGGGTGTCCGGCCACGAGTCCCGTAGGTCCGGCGCTGCCGGGACGCCGGAGGCTGTCGTTCGCCCGTTCGTGGAATGGCTGTGCCGGAGACCGGGAGATCTGTCCTGTCCCGAGCGGCGGCCGTCCGTCCCGAACCCCTAGTCTCCGGTCCTGGGCGACGTGTGTGCTAGTCTCAGCGGGGTCCGGGTCCCGTTTCAGGCGGATTTGGACAGCAAACCCAGGACAACGTGTGTCCGACAACGAGCGGCCGTGCCGGGAAGCGGGAAGCAGTCTTCCGACGGATCGGATAATGGCCATCCCGGAGAACGCAGGTTCATTCCCGTGCGGGGAGAAGATCGGCCGTACCGAGCCCTTAGACTCTGGTCCCCGCCGAAGTGTGTGCTAGCAGCCCCGGGTTTCGGGTGCCATTTCGGTCGGCTCGGGGAAAGCGATCGCAGGATACCGTTGTCCTTTCACGGGCAGCGTCGGGCAGTTGTACCGAGCCCCTTGGCTCCGGTCCTGGGCGACGTGTGAGCTAGTCTCATGTGGGTTCGGGTCCCCTCTCAGGCGGCTGTGGACAGCAAACCCAAGACAACGGGTGTCCGGCGACGAGCCGGTTTGGGTCCGACCGTTCCGGGAAGACGGAGGCAGACGTCCGTCCGATCGGAGACTGGCCATCCCGGAGAACGCAGGTTCATTCCTGTGTGGGGAGAAGATCGGCCGTACCGAGCCCTTTGACTCTGGTTCCGACCGAAGTGTGTGCTAGCAGGCCCGGGATTCGGGTGCCATTTCGGTCGGCTCGGGGAAAGCGATCGCAGGACACCGTTGTCCTTCCACGGGCAGCTTGGGGCCGGTTGTACCGAGCCCCTTGGCTAAGGTCCTGGGCGACGTGTGAGCTAGCCGCAGAGGGGTACCGATCCCGCCTCGAGCGGCTCGGGGAATGCGATACCGCGACACTGATGTCCGGCCACAGGTCCCGTAGGTCCGGCGCTGCCGGGACGCCGTAGGCTGTCGTCCGCCGGCTCGGGGACTGGCCGTCCCGGAGAACGGAGATACGTTTCCGTGCGGGGCGGAGGCCGGCGGTAACGAGCCCCTTGGCTCCCGTCCTGGCCGACGCGTGTCCTAGCAGCACTGGGGTTCGAGTGCCTTCTCGGGCAGCTCGGGGAATGCGATCGCCGGACACGGGTGTCCGGCCACGAGTCCCGTAGGTCCGGCGCTGCCGGGACGCCGGAGGCTGTCGTTCGCCCGTTCGTGGAATGGCTGTGCCGGAGACCGGGAGATCTGTCGTGTCCCGAGCGGCGGCCGTCCGTCCCGAACCCCTACTCTCCGGTCCTGGGCGACGTGTGTGCTAGTCTCAGTGGGGCCCGGGTCCCGTCTCAGGCGGCTGTGGACAGCAAACCCAAGACAACGGGTGTCCGGCGACGAGCCGGTTTGGGTCCGACCGTTCCGTGAAGACGGACGCAGACGTCCCCCGGCTCGTAGACTGGCCATCCCGGAGAACACAGGTTCATTCCCGTGCGGGGAGAAGATCGGCCGTACCGAGCCCTTTGATTCTGGTTCCGGCCGAAGTGTGTGCTAGCAGCCCCGGGTTTCGGGTGCCATTTCGGTCGGCTCGGGGAAAGCGATCGCAGGATACCGTTGTCCTTTCACGGGCAGCGTGGGGCCGGTTGTACCGAGCCCCTTGGCTAAGGTCCTGGGCGACGTGTGTGCTAGTCTCAGCGGGGTCCGGGTCCCGTTTCAGGCGGCTTTGGACAGCAAACCCAGGACAACGTGTGTCCGACAACGAGCGGCCGTGCCGGGAAGCGGGAAGCAGTCTTCCGACGGATCGGATAATGGCCATCCCGGAGAACGCAGGTTCATTCCCGTGCGGGGAGAAGATCGGCCGTACCGAGCCCTTAGACACTGGTCCCCGCCGAAGTGTGTGCTAGCAGCCCCGGGTTTCGGGTGCCATTTCGGTCGGCTCGGGGAAAGCGATCGCAGGATACCGTTGTCCTTTCACGGGCAGCGTCGGGCAGTTGTACCGAGCCCCTTGGCTCCGGTCCTGGGCGATGTGTGAGCTAGTCTCATGTGGGTTCGGGTCCCCTCTCAGGCGGCTGTGGACAGCAAACCCAAGACAACGGGTGTCCGGCGACGAGCCGGTTTGGGTCCGACCGTTCCGGGAAGACGGAGGCAGACGTCCGTCCGATCGGAGACTGGCCATCCCGGTGAACGCAGGTTCATTCCTGTGCGGGGAGAAGATCGGCCGTACCGAGCCCTTTGACTCTGGTTCCGACCGAAGTGTGTTCTAGCAGGCCCGCGATTCGGGTTCCATTTCGGTCGGCTCGGGGAAAGCGATCGCAGGACACCGTTGTCCTTCCACGGGCAGCTTGGGGCCGGTTGTACCGAGCCCCTTGGCTAAGGTCCTGGGCGACGTGTGAGCTAGCCGCAGAGGGGTACCGATCCCGCCTCGAGCGGCTCGGGGAATGCGATACCGCGACACTGATGTCCGGCCACAGGTCCCGTAGGTCCGGCGCTGCCGGGACGCCGGAGGCTGTCGTCCGCCGGCTCGGGGACTGGCCGTCCCGGAGAACGGAGATACGTTTCCGTGCGGGGCGGAGGCCGGCGGTAACGAGGCCCTTGGCTCCCGTCGTGGCCGACGCGTGTCCTAGCAGCACCGGGGTTCGAGTGCCTTCTCGGGCAGCTCGGGGAATGCGATCGCCGGACACGGGTGTCCGGCCACGAGTCCCGTAGGTCCGGCACTGCCGGGACGCCGGAGGCTGTCGTTCGCCCGTTCGTGGAATGGCTGTGCCGGAGACCGGGAGATCTGTCCTGTCCCGAGCGGCGGCCGTCCGTCCCGAACCCCTAGTCTCCGGTCCTGGGCGACGTGTGTGCTAGTCTCAGCGGGGTCCGGGTCGCGTTTCAGGCGGCTGTGGACAGCAAACCCAGGACAACGTGTGTCCGGCCACGAGCGGCCGTGCCGGGAAGCGGGAAGCAGTCTTCCGACGGATCGGATAATGGCCATCCCGGTGAACGCAGGTTCATTCCCGTGCGTGGAGAAGATCGGCCGTACCGAGCCCTTTGACTCTGGTCCCGGCCGAAGTGTGTGCTAGCAGCCCCGGGTTTCGGGTGCCATTTCGGTCGGCTCGGGGAAAGCGATCGCAGGACACCGTTGTCCTTCCACGGGCAGCGTGGGGCCGGTTGTACCGAGCCCCTTGGCTCCCGTCCTGGGCGACGTGTGAGCTAGTCGCACAGGGGTTCGGGTGCCACCTCGAGCGCCTCGGGGAATGCGGTCCCAGGACAACGGGTGACCGGCCACAAGCTGCCGTGCCGGGACGCCGGAGGCTGTCGTTCGCCCGTTCGTGGAATGGCTGTGCCGGAGACCGGGAGATCTGTCCTGTCCCGAGCGGCGGCCGTCCGTCCCGAACCCCTAGTCTCCGGTCCTGGGCGACGTGTATGCTAGTCTCAGCGGTTTCCGGGTCCCGTTTCAGGCGGCTGTGGACAGCAAACCCAGGACAACGGGTGTCCGGCCACAAGCTGCCATGCCGGGAAGCGTGAGGCAGACTTCCGCCTGCTCGGAGAGTGGCCGTACCGGAGAACGGAGGTTCGTTCCCGTGCGGGGCGGGGACCGGCGGTAACGAGCTCCTTGGCTCCCGTCCTGTCCGACGCGTGTCCTAGCAGCACCGGGGTTCGAGCGCCTTCTCGGGAGGCTCGGGGAATGCGATCGCAGGACTCGTTTGTCCCGGCACGGGCAGCGTGGGGCCGGTTGTACCGAGTCCCTTGGCTCTGGTCCTCGGCGACGTGTGAGCTAGCCGCACTGCGGTTCGGGTCCCACCTCGAGCGGCTCGGGGAATGCGATCCCGCGACACTGATGTCCGGCCACGAGCGGCGTAGGAGCCGACCGTTCCGGAAAGCCGGGGGTTGTCGTCCGCCGGCTTGGGGACTGGCCGTCCCGGAGAACGGAGGTTCATTTCCGTGCAGGGCGGAGGCGGCGGTAACGAGCCCCTTGGCTCCCGTCCTGGCCGACGCGTTTCCTAGCAGCACCCGGGTTGGAGTGCCTTCTCGGGCGGCTCGGGGAATGCGATCGCAGGACACAGGTGTCCGTCCACGAGTCCCGTGGGTCCGGCGCTGCCGGGACACCGGAGGCTGTCGTTCGCCCGTTCGTGGAATGGCTGTGCCGGAGACCGGGAGATCTGTCCTGTCCCGAGCGGCGGCCGTCCGTCCCGAACCCCTAGTCTCCGGTCCTGGGCGACGTGTGTGCTAGTCTCAGCGGGGTCCGGGTCCCGTTTCAGGCGGCTTTGGACAGCAAACCCAGGACAACGTGTGTCCGACAACGAGCGGCCGTGCCAGGAAGCGGGAAGCAGTCTTCCGACGGATCGGATAATGGCCATCCCGGAGAACGCAGGTTCATTCCCGTGCGGGGAGAAGATCGGCCGTACCGAGCCCTTAGACTCTGGTCCCGGCCGAAGTGTGTGCTAGCAGCCCCGGGTTTCGGGTGCCATTTCGGTCGGCTCGGGGAAAGCGATCGCAGGATACCGTTGTCCTTTCACGGGCAGCGTGGGGCCGGTTGTACCGAGCCCCTTGGCTCCGGTCCTGGGCGACGTGTGAGCTACTCTCATGTGGGTTCGGGTCCCCTCTCAGGCCTCTGTGG
The DNA here is from genome assembly GCA_036873955.1 of Mergus octosetaceus. Classification (NCBI taxonomy): domain Eukaryota; kingdom Metazoa; phylum Chordata; class Aves; order Anseriformes; family Anatidae; genus Mergus; species Mergus octosetaceus. The sequence continues at coordinate 86,519,736 of CM072318.1, read as the reverse complement.
ACAGCAAACCCAAGACAACGGGTGTCCGGCGACGGGCCGGTTTTGGGTCCGACCGTTCCGGGAAGACGGAGGCAGACGTCCGTCCGATCGGAGACTGGCCATCCCGGAGAACGCAGGTTCATTCCTGTGCGGGGAGAAGATCGGCCGTACCGAGCCCTTTGACTCTGGTCCCGGCCGAAGTGTGTGCTAGCAGGCCCGCGATTCGGGTGCCATTTCGGTCGGCTCGGGGAAAGCGATCGCAGGACACCGTTGTCCTTCCACGGGCAGCGTGGGGCCGGTTGTACCGATCCCCTTGGCTCCCGTCCTGGGCGACGTGTGAGCTAGTCGCACAGGGGTTCGGGTGCCACCTCGAGCGCCTCGGGGAATGCGGTCCCAGGACAACGGGTGACCGGCCACAAGCTGCCGTGCCGGGACGCCGGAGGCTGTCGTTCGCCCGTTCGTGGAATGGCTGTGCCGGAGACCGGGAGATCTGTCCTGTCCCGAGCGGCGGCCGTCCGTCCCGAACCCCTAGTCTCCGGTCCTGGGCGACGTGTGTGCTAGTCTCAGCGGGGTCCGGGTCCCGTTTCAGGCGGCTTTGGACAGCAAACCCAGGACAACGTGTGTCCGACAACGAGCGGCCGTGCCGAGAAGCGGGAAGCAGTCTTCCGACGGATCGGATAATGGCCATCCCGGAGAACGCAGGTTCATTCCCGTGCGGGGAGAAGATCGGCCGTACCGAGCCCTTAGACTCTGGTCCCGGCCGAAGTGTGTGCTAGCAGCCCCGGGTTTCGGGTGCCATTTCGGTCGGCTCGGGGAAAGCGATCGCAGGATACCGTTGTCCTTTCACGGGCAGCGTGGGGCCGGTTGTACCGAGCCCCTTGGCTCCGGTCCTGGGCGACGTGTGAGCTACTCTCATGTGGGTTCGGGTCCCCTCTCAGGCCTCTGTGGACAGCAAACCCAAGACAACGGGTGTCCGGCGACGAGCCGGTTTTGGGTCCGACCGTTCCGGGAAGACGGAGGCAGACGTCCGTCCGATCGGAGACTGGCCATCCCGGAGAACGCAGGTTCATTCCTGTGCGGGGAGAAGATCGGCCGTACCGAGCCCTTTGACTCTGGTCCCGGCCGAAGTGTGTGCTAGCAGGCCCGCGATTCGAGTGCCATTTCGGTCGGCTCGGGGAAACCGATCGCAGGACACCGTTGTCCTTCCACGGGCAGCGTGGGGCCGGTTGTACCGAGCCCCTTGGCTCCGGTCCTGGGCGACGTGTGAGCTAGTCGCACAGGGGTTCGGGTCCCACCTCGAGCGCCTCGGGGAATGCGGTCCCAGGACAACGGGTGACGGGCCACAAGCTGCCGTGCCGGGACGCCGGAGGCTGTCGTTCGCCCGTTCGTGGAATGGCTGTGCCGGAGACCGGAGATCTGTCCTGACCCGAGCGGCGGCCGTCCGTCCCGAACCCCTAGTCTCCGGTCCTGGGCGACGTGTGTGCTAGTCTCAGCGGGGTCCGGGTCCCGTTTCAGGCGGCTTTGGACAGCAAACCCAGGACAACGTGTGTCCGACAACGAGCGGCCGTGCCAGGAAGCGGGAAGCAGTCTTCCGACGGATCGGATAATGGCCATCCCGGAGAACGCAGGTTCATTCCCGTGCGGGGAGAAGATCGGCCGTACCGAGCCCTTAGACTCTGGTCCCGGCCGAAGTGTGTGCTAGCAGCCCCGGGTTTCGGGTGCCATTTCGGTCGGCTCGGGGAAAGCGATCGCAGGACACCGTTGTCCTTCCACGGGCAGCGTGGGGTTGGTTGTACCGAGCCCCTTGGCTCCGGTCCTGGGCGACGTGTGTGCTAGTCTCACCGGGGTCCGGGTCCCGTTTCAGGCGGCTGTGGACAGCAAACCCAGGACAACGGGTGTCCGGCCACGAGCGGTTTGCGGGTAAGCGTGAGGCAGATGTCCGCCGGCTCGGAGACTGGCCATCCCGGAGAACGCAGGTTCATTCCCGTGCGTGGAGAAGATCGGCCGTACCGAGCCCTTTAACTCTGGTCCCGGCCGAAGTGTGTGCTAGCAGCCCCGGGTTTCGGGTGCCATTTCGGTCGGCTCAGGGAAAGCGATCGCAGGATACCGTTGTCCTTTCACGGGCAGCTTGGGGCCGGTTGTACCGAGCCCCTTGGCTAAGGTCCTGGGCGACGTGTGAGCTAGCCGCAGAGGGGTACCGATCCCGCCTCGAGCGGCTCGGGGAATGCGATACCGCGACACTGATGTCCGGCCACAGGTCCCGTAGGTCCGGCGCTGCCGGGACGCCGGAGGCTGTCGTCCGCCGGCTCGGGGACTGGCCGTCCCGGAGAACGGAGATACGTTTCCGTGCGGGGCGGAGGCCGGCGGTAACGAGCCCCTTGGCTCCCGTCGTGGCCGACGCGTGTCCTAGCAGCACCGGGGTTCGAGCGCCTTCTCGGGAGGCTCGGGGAATGCGATCGCAGGACTCGTTTGTACCGGCACGGGCAGCGTGGGGCCGGTTGTACCGAGTCCCTTGGTTCTGGTCCTCGGCGACGTGTGAGCTATCCGCACTGCGGTTCGGGTCCCACCTCGAGCGGCTCGGGGAATGCGATCCCGCGACACTGATGTCCGGCCACGAGCGGCGTAGGAGCCGACCGTTCCGGAGAGCCGGGGGTTGTCGTCCGCCGGCTTGGGGACTGGCCGTCCCGGAGAACGGAGGTTCATTTCCGTGCAGGGCGGAGGCGGCGGTAACGAGCCCCTTGGCTCCCGTCCTGGCCGACGCGTTTCCTAGCAGCACCCGGGTTGGAGTGCCTTCTCGGGCGGCTCGGGGAATGCGATCGCCGGACACAGGTGTCCGTCCACGAGTCCCGTGGGTCCGGCGCTGCCGGGACGCCGGAGGCTGTCGTTCGCCCGTTCGTGGAATGGCTGTGCCGGAGACCGGGAGATCTGTCCTGTCCCGAGCGGCGGCCGTCCGTCCCGAACCCCTAGTCTCCGGTCCTGGGCGACGTGTGTGCTAGTCTCAGCGGGGTCCGGGTCCCGTTTCAGGCGGCTTTGGACAGCAAACCCAGGACAACGTGTGTCCGTCCACGAGCGGCCGTGCCGGGAAGCGGGAAGCAGTCTTCCGACGGATCGGATAATGGCCATCCCGGAGAACGCAGGTTCATTCCCGTGCGGGGAGAAGATCGGCCGTACCGAGCCCTTAGACTCTGGTCGCGGCCGAAGTGTGTGCTAGCAGCCCCGGGATTCGGGTGCCATTTCGGTCGGCTCGGGGAAAGCGATCGCAGGATACCGTTGTCCTTTCACGGGCAGCGTGGGGCCGGTTGTACCGAGCCCCTTGGCTCCGGTCCTGGGCGACGTGTGAGCTACTCTCATGTGGGTTCGGGTCCCCTCTCAGGCCTCTGTGGACAGCAAACCCAAGACAACGGGTGTCCGGCGACGAGCCGGTTTTGGGTCCGACCGTTCCGGGAAGACGGAAACAGACGTCCGTCCGATCGGAGACTGGCCATCCCGGAGAACGCAGGTTCATTCCTGTGCGGGGAGAAGATCGGCCGTACCGAGCCCTTTGACTCTGGTCCCGGCCGAAGTGTGTGCTAGCAGGCCCGCGATTCGGGTGCCATTTCGGTCGGCTCGGGGAAAGCGATCGCAGGACACCGTTGTCCCTCCACGGGCAGCGTGGGGTTGGTTGTACCGAGCCCCTTGGCTCCGGTCCTGGGCGACGTGTGTGCTAGTCTCACCGGGGTCCGGGTCCCGTTTCATGCGGCTGTGGACAGCACACCCAGGACAACGGGTGTCCGGCAACGAGCGGTTTGCGGGTAAGCGTGAGGCAGATGTCCGCATGCTCGGAGACTGGCCATCCCGGAGAACGCAGGTTCATTCCCGTGCGTGGAGAAGATCGGCCGTACCGAGCCCTTTAACTCTGGTCCCGGCCGAAGTGTGTGCTAGCAGCCCCGGGTTTCGGGTGCCATTTCGGTCGGCTCAGGGAAAGCGATCGCAGGATACCGTTGTCCTTTCACGGGCAGCTTGGGGCCGGTTGTACCGAGCCCCTTGGCTAAGGTCCTGGGCGACGTGTGAGCTAGCCGCAGAGGGGTACCGATCCCGCCTCGAGCGGCTCGGGGAATGCGATACCGCGACACTGATGTCCGGCCACAGGTCCCGTAGGTCCGGCGCTGCCGGGACGCCGGAGGCTGTCGTCCGCCGGCTCGGGGACTGGCCGTCCCGGAGAACGGAGATACGTTTCCGTGCGGGGCGGAGGCCGGCGGTAACGAGCCCCTTGGCTCCCGTCGTGGCCGACGCGTGTCCTAGCAGCACCGGGGTTCGAGTGCCTTCTCGGGCGGCTCGGGGAATGCGATCGCCGGACACGGGTGTCCGGCCACGAGTCCCGTAGGTCCGGCACTGCCGGGACGCCGGAGGCTGTCGTTCGCCCGTTCGTGGAATGGCTGTGCCGGAGACCGGGAGATCTGTCCTGTCCCGAGCGGCGGCCGTCCGTCCCGAACCCCTAGTCTCCGGTCCTGGGCGACGTGTGTGCTAGTCTCAGCGGGGTCCGGGTCCCGTTTCAGGCGGCTGTGGACAGCAAACCCAGGACAACGTGTGTCCGGCGACGAGCCGGTTTTGGGTCCGACCGTTCCGGGAAGACGGAGGCAGACGTCCGTCCGATCGGAGACTGGCCATCCCGGAGAACGCAGGTTCATTCCTGTGCGGGGAGAAGATCGGCCGTACCGAGCCCTTTGACTCTGGTCCCGGCCGAAGTGTGTGCTAGCAGGCCCGCGATTCGGGTGCCATTTCGGTCGGCTCGGGGAAAGCGATCGCAGGACACCGTTGTCCTTCCACGGGCAGCGTGGGGCCGGTTGTACCGAGCCCCTTGGCTCCGGTCCTGGGCGACGTGTGAGCTAGTCGCACAGGGGTTCGGGTGCCACCTCGAGCGCCTCGGGAAATGCGGTCCCAGGACAACGGGTGACCGGCCACAAGCTGCCGTGCCGGGACGCCGGAGGCTGTCGTTCGCCCGTTCGTGGAATGGCTGTGCCGGAGACCGGGAGATCTGTCCTGTCCCGAGCGGCGGCCGTCCGTCCCGAACCCCTAGTCTCCGGTCCTGGGCGACGTGTGTGCTAGTCTCACCGGGGTCCGGGTCCCGTTTCATGCGGCTGTGGACAGCAAACCCAGGACAACGGGTGTCCGGCAACGAGCGGTTTGCGGGTAAGCGTGAGGCAGATGTCCGCCTGCTCGGAGACTGGCCATCCCGGAGAACGCAGGTTCATTCTCGTGCGTGGAGAAGATCGGCCGTACCGAGCCCTTTAACTCTGGTCCCGGCCGAAGTGTGTGCTAGCAGCCCCGGGTTTCGGGTGCCATTTCGGTCGGCTCGGGGAAATCGATCGCAGGATACCGTTGTCCTTTCACGGGCAGCTTGGGGCCGGTTGTACCGAGCCCCTTGGCTCCGGTCCTGGGCGACGTGTGTGCTAGTCTCACCGGGGTCCGGGTCCCGTTTCATGCGGCTGTGGACAGCACACCCAGGACAACGGGTGTCCGGCAACGAGCGGTTTGCGGGTAAGCGTGAGGCAGATGTCCGCATGCTCGGAGACTGGCCATCCCGGAGAACGCAGGTTCATTCCCGTGCGTGGAGAAGATCGGCCGTACCGAGCCCTTTAACTCTGGTCCCGGCCGAAGTGTGTGCTAGCAGCCCCGGGTTTCGGGTGCCATTTCGGTCGGCTCAGGGAAAGCGATCGCAGGATACCGTTGTCCTTTCACGGGCAGCTTGGGGCCGGTTGTACCGAGCCCCTTGGCTAAGGTCCTGGGCGACGTGTGAGCTAGCCGCAGAGGGGTACCGATCCCGCCTCGAGCGGCTCGGGGAATGCGATACCGCGACACTGATGTCCGGCCACAGGTCCCGTAGGTCCGGCGCTGCCGGGACGCCGGAGGCTGTCGTCCGCCGGCTCGGGGACTGGCCGTCCCGGAGAACGGAGATACGTTTCCGTGCGGGGCGGAGGCCGGCGGTAACGAGCCCCTTGGCTCCCGTCGTGGCCGACGCGTGTCCTAGCAGCACCGGGGTTCGAGTGCCTTCTCGGGCGGCTCGGGGAATGCGATCGCCGGACACGGGTGTCCGGCCACGAGTCCCGTAGGTCCGGCACTGCCGGGACGCCGGAGGCTGTCGTTCGCCCGTTCGTGGAATGGCTGTGCCGGAGACCGGGAGATCTGTCCTGTCCCGAGCGGCGGCCGTCCGTCCCGAACCCCTAGTCTCCGGTCCTGGGCGACGTGTGTGCTAGTCTCAGCGGGGTCCGGGTCCCGTTTCAGGCGGCTGTGGACAGCAAACCCAGGACAACGTGTGTCCGGCGACGAGCCGGTTTTGGGTCCGACCGTTCCGGGAAGACGGAGGCAGACGTCCGTCCGATCGGAGACTGGCCATCCCGGAGAACGCAGGTTCATTCCTGTGCGGGGAGAAGATCGGCCGTACCGAGCCCTTTGACTCTGGTCCCGGCCGAAGTGTGTGCTAGCAGGCCCGCGATTCGGGTGCCATTTCGGTCGGCTCGGGGAAAGCGATCGCAGGACACCGTTGTCCTTCCACGGGCAGCGTGGGGCCGGTTGTACCGAGCCCCTTGGCTCCGGTCCTGGGCGACGTGTGAGCTAGTCGCACAGGGGTTCGGGTGCCACCTCGAGCGCCTCGGGAAATGCGGTCCCAGGACAACGGGTGACCGGCCACAAGCTGCCGTGCCGGGACGCCGGAGGCTGTCGTTCGCCCGTTCGTGGAATGGCTGTGCCGGAGACCGGGAGATCTGTCCTGTCCCGAGCGGCGGCCGTCCGTCCCGAACCCCTAGTCTCCGGTCCTGGGCGACGTGTGTGCTAGTCTCACCGGGGTCCGGGTCCCGTTTCATGCGGCTGTGGACAGCAAACCCAGGACAACGGGTGTCCGGCAACGAGCGGTTTGCGGGTAAGCGTGAGGCAGATGTCCGCCTGCTCGGAGACTGGCCATCCCGGAGAACGCAGGTTCATTCTCGTGCGTGGAGAAGATCGGCCGTACCGAGCCCTTTAACTCTGGTCCCGGCCGAAGTGTGTGCTAGCAGCCCCGGGTTTCGGGTGCCATTTCGGTCGGCTCGGGGAAATCGATCGCAGGATACCGTTGTCCTTTCACGGGCAGCTTGGGGCCGGTTGTACCGAGCCCCTTGGCTAAGGTCCTGGGCGACGTGTGAGCTAGCCGCAGAGGGGTACCGATCCCGCCTCGAGCGGCTCGGGGAATGCGATACCGCGACACTGATGTCCGGCCACAGGTCCCGTAGGTCCGGCGCTGCAGGGACGCCGGAGGCTGTCGTCCGCCGGCTCGGGGACTGAACGTCCCGGAGAACGGAGATACGTTTCCGTGCGGGGCGGAGGCCGGCGGTAACGAGCCCCTTGGCTCCCGTCGTGGCCGACGCGTGTCCTAGCAGCACCGGGGTTCGAGTGCCTTCTCGGGCAGCTCGGGGAATGCGATCGCCGGACACGGGTGTCCGGCCACGAGTCCCGTAGGTCCGGCACTGCCGGGACGCCGGAGGCTGTCGTTCGCCCGTTCGTGGAATGGCTGTGCCGGAGACCGGGAGATCTGTCCTGTCCCGAGCGGCGGCCGTCCGTCCCGAACCCCTAGTCTCCGGTCCTGGGCGACGTGTGTGCTAGTCTCAGCGGGGTCCGGGTCGCGTTTCAGGCGGCTGTGGACAGCAAACCCAGGACAACGGGTGTCCGGCCACGAGCGGCCGTGCCGGGAAGCGGGAAGCAGTCTTCCGACGGATCGGATAATGGCCATCCCGGTGAACGCAGGTTCATTCCCGTGCGTGGAGAAGATCGGCCGTACCGAGCCCTTTGACTCTGGTCCCGGCCGAAGTGTGTGCTAGCAGCCCCGGGTTTCGGGTGCCATTTCGGTCGGCTCGGGGAAAGCGATCGCAGGACACCGTTGTCCTTCCACGGGCAGCGTGGGGCCGGTTGTACCGAGCCCCTTGGCTCCCGTCATGGGCGACGTGTGAGCTAGTCGCACAGGGGTTCGGGTGCCACCTCGAGCGCCTCGGGGAATGCGGTCCCAGGACAACGGGTGACCGGCCACAAGCTGCCGTGCCGGGACGCCGGAGGCTGTCGTTCGCCCGTTCGTGGAATGGCTGTGCCGGAGACCGGGAGATCTGTCCTGTCCCGAGCGGCGGCCGTCCTTCCCGAACCCCTAGTCTCCGGTCCTGGGCGACGTGTATGCTAGTCTCAGCGGTTTCCGGGTCCCGTTTCAGGCGGCTGTGGACAGCAAACCCAGGACAACGGGTGTCCGGCCACAAGCTGCCATGCCGGGAAGCGTGAGGCAGATGTCCGCCGGCTCGGAGACTGGCCATCCCGGAGAACGCAGGTTCATTCCGTGCGGGGAGAAGATCGGCCGTACCGAGCCCTTTAACTCTGGTCCCGGCCGAAGTGTGTGCTAGCAGCCCCGGGTTTAGGGTGCCATTTTGGTCGGCTCGGGGAAAGCGATCGCAGGATACCATTGTCCTTTCACGGGCAGCTTGGGGCCGGTTGTACCGAGCCCCTTGGCTAAGGTCCTGGGCGACGTGTGAGCTAGCCGCAGAGGGGTACCGATCCCGCCTCGAGCGGCTCGGGGAATGCGATACCGCGACACTGATGTCCGGCCACAGGTCCCGTAGGTCCGGCGCTGCCGGGACGCCGGAGGCTGTCGTCCGCCGGCTCGGGGACTGGCCGTCCCGGAGAACGGAGATACGTTTCCGTGCGGGGCGGAGGCCGGCGGTAACGAGCCCCTTGGCTCCCGTCCTGGCCGACGCGTGTCCTAGCAGCACCGGGGTTCGAGTGCCTTCTCGGGCGGCTCGGGGAATGCGATCGCCGGACACGGGTGTCCGGCCACGAGTCCCGTAGGTCCGGCGCTGCCGGGACGCCGGAGGCTGTCGTTCGCCCGTTCGTGGAATGGCTGTGCCGGAGACCGGGAGATCTGTCCTGTCCCGAGCGGCGGCCGTCCGTCCCGAACCCCTAGTCTCCGGTCCTGGGCGACGTGTGTGCTAGTCTCAGCGGGGTCCGGGTCCCGTTTCAGGCGGCTTTGGACAGCAAACCCAGGACAACGTGTGTCCGACAACGAGCGGCCGTGCCGGGAAGCGGGAAGCAGTCTTCCGACGGATCGGATAATGGCCATCCCGGAGAACGCAGGTTCATTCCCGTGCGGGGAGAAGATCGGCCGTACCGAGCCCTTTGATTCTGGTCGCGGCCGAAGTGTGTGCTAGCAGCCCCGGGATTCGGGTGCCATTTCGGTCGGCTCGGGGAAAGCGATCGCAGGATACCGTTGTCCTTTCACGGGCAGCGTGGGGCCGGTTGTACCGAGCCCCTTGGCTCCGGTCCTGGGCGACGTGTGAGCTACTCTCATGTGGGTTCGGGTCCCCTCTCAGGCCTCTGTGGACAGCAAACCCAAGACAACGGGTGTCCGGCGACGAGCCGGTTTTGGGTCCGACCGTTCCGGGAAGACGGAGGCAGACGTCCGTCCGATCGGAGACTGGCCATCCCGGAGAACGCAGGTTCATTCCTGTGCGGGGAGAAGATCGGCCGTACCGAGCCCTTTGACTCTGGTCCCGGCCGAAGTGTGTGCTAGCAGGCCCGCGATTCGGGTGCCATTTCGGTCGGCTCGGGGAAAGCGATCGCAGGACACCGTTGTCCTTCCACGGGCAGCGTGGGGCCGGTTGTACCGAGCCCCTTGGCTCCGGTCCTGGGCGACGTGTGAGCTAGTCGCACAGGGGTTCGGGTGCCACCTCGAGCGCCTCGGGAAATGCGGTCCCAGGACAACGGGTGACCGGCCACAAGCTGCCGTGCCGGGACGCCGGAGGCTGTCGTTCGCCCGTTCGTGGAATGGCTGTGCCGGAGACCGGGAGATCTGTCCTGTCCCGAGCGGCGGCCGTCCGTCCCGAACCCCTAGTCTCCGGTCCTGGGCGACGTGTGTGCTAGTCTCAGCGGGGTCCGGGTCCCGTTTCAGGCGGCTGTGGACAGCAAACCCAGGACAACGTGTGTCCGGCCACGAGCGGCCGTGCCGGGAAGCAGTCTTCCGACGGATCGGATAATGGCCATCCCGGTGAACGCAGGTTCATTCCCGTGCGTGGAGAAGATCGGCCGTACCGAGCCCTTAGACTCTGGTCCCGGCCGAAGTGTGTGCTAGCAGCCCCGGGTTTCGGGTGCCATTTCGGTCGGCTCGGGGAAAGCGATCGCAGGACACCGTTGTCCTTTCACGGGCAGCGTGGGGCCGGTTGTACCGAGCCCCTTGGCTCCGGTCATGGGCGACGTGTGAGCTAGTCTCATGTGGGTTCGGGTCCCCTCTCAGGCGGCTGTGGACAGCAAACCCAGGACAACGGGTGTCCGGCGACGAGCCGGTTTTGGGTCCGACCGTTCCGGGAAGACGGAAACAGACGTCCGTCCGATCGGAGACTGGCCATCCCGGTGAACGCAGGTTCATTCCTGTGCGGGGAGAAGATCGGCCGTACCGAGCCCTTTGACTCTGGTCCCGGCCGAAGTGTGTGCTAGCAGGCCAGCGATTCGGGTGCCATTTCGGTCGGCTCGGGGAAAGCGATCGCAGGATACCGTTGTCCTTTCACGGGCAGCGTGGGGCCGGTTGTACCGAGCCCCTTGGCTCCGGTCCTGGGCGACGTGTGAGCTACTCTCATGTGGGTTCGGGTCCCCTCTCAGGCGGCAGTGGACAGCAAACCCAAGACAACGGGTGTCCGGCGACGAGCCGGTTTTGGGTCCGACCGTTCCGGGAAGACGGAGGCAGACGTCCGTCCGATCGGAGACTGGCCATCCCGGAGAACGCAGGTTCATTCCTGTGCGGGGAGAAGATCGGCCGTACCGAGCCCTTTGACTCTGGTCCCGGCCGAAGTGTGTGCTAGCAGGCCCGCGATTCGGGTGCCATTTCGGTCGGCTCGGGGAAAGCGATCGCAGGACACCGTTGTCCCTCCACGGGCAGCGTGGGGTTGGTTGTACCGAGCCCATTGGCTCCGGTCCTGGGCGACGTGTGTGCTAGTCTCACTGGGGTCCGGGTCCCGTTTCATGCGGCTGTGGACAGCAAACCCAGGACAACGGGTGTCCGGCAACGAGCGGTTTGCGGGTAAGCGTGAGGCAGATGTCCGCCGGCTCGGAGACTGGCCATCCCGGAGAACGCAGGTTCATTCCCGTGCGGGGAGAAGATCGGCCGTACCGAGCCCTTTAACTCTGGTCCCGGCCGAAGTGTGTGCTAGCAGCCCCGGGTTTCGGGTGCCATTTCGGTCGGCTCAGGGAAAGCGATCGCAGGATACCGTTGTCCTTTCACGGGCAGCTTGGGGCCGGTTGTACCGAGCCCCTTGGCTAAGGTCCTGGGCGACGTGTGAGCTAGCCGCAGAGGGGTACCGATCCCGCCTCGAGCGGCTCGGGGAATGCGATACCGCGACACTGATGTCCGGCCACAGGTCCCGTAGGTCCGGCGCTGCCGGGACGCCGGAGGCTGTCGTCCGCCGGCTCGGGGACTGGCCGTCCCGGAGAACGGAGATACGTTTCCGTGCGGGGCGGAGGCCGGCGGTAACGAGCCCCTTGGCTCCCGTCGTGGCCGACGCGTGTCCTAGCAGCACCGGGGTTCGAGTGCCTTCTCGGGCAGCTCGGGGAATGCGATCGCCGGACACGGGTGTCCGGCCACGAGTCCCGTAGGTCCGGCACTGCCGGGACGCCGGAGGCTGTCGTTCGCCCGTTCGTGGAATGGCTGTGCCGGAGACCGGGAGATCTGTCCTGTCCCGAGCGGCGGCCGTCCGTCCCGAACCCCTAGTCTCCGGTCCTGGGCGACGTGTGTGCTAGTCTCAGCGGGGTCCGGGTCCCGTTTCAGGCGGCTGTGGACAGCAAACCCAGGACAACGTGTGTCCGGCGACGAGCCGGTTTTGGGTCCGACCGTTCCGGGAAGACGGAGGCAGACGTCCGTCCGATCGGAGACTGGCCATCCCGGAGAACGCAGGTTCATTCCTGTGCGGGGAGAAGATCGGCCGTACCGAGCCCTTTGACTCTGGTCCCGGCCGAAGTGTGTGCTAGCAGGCCCGCGATTCGGGTGCCATTTCGGTCGGCTCGGGGAAAGCGATCGCAGGACACCGTTGTCCTTCCACGGGCAGCGTGGGGCCGGTTGTACCGAGCCCCTTGGCTCCGGTCCTGGGCGACGTGTGAGCTAGTCGCACAGGGGTTCGGGTGCCACCTCGAGCGCCTCGGGAAATGCGGTCCCAGGACAACGGGTGACCGGCCACAAGCTGCCGTGCCGGGACGCCGGAGGCTGTCGTTCGCCCGTTCGTGGAATGGCTGTGCCGGAGACCGGGAGATCTGCCCTGTCCCGAGCGGCGGCCGTCCGTCCCGAACCCCTAGTCTCCGGTCCTGGGCGACGTGTGTGCTAGTCTCAGCGGGGTCCGGGTCCCGTTTCAGGCGGCTTTGGACAGCAAACCCAGGACAACGTGTGTCCGACAACGAGCGGCCGTGCCAGGAAGCGGGAAGCAGTCTTCCGACGGATCGGATAATGGCCATCCCGGAGAACGCAGGTTCATTCCCGTGCGTGGAGAAGATCGGCCGTACCGAGCCCTTAGACTCTGGTCCCGGCCGAAGTGTGTGCTAGCAGGCCCGGGTTTCGGGTGCCATTTCGGTCGGCTCGGGGAAAGCGATCGCAGGATACCGTTGTCCCTCCACGGGCAGCGTGGGGTTGGTTGTACCGAGCCCCTGGCTCCGGTCCTGGGCGACGTGTGTGCTAGTCTCACCGGGGTCCGGGTCCCGTTTCATGCGGCTGTGGACAGCAAACCCAGGACAACGGGTGTCCGGCAACGAGCGGTTTGCGGGTAAGCGTGAGGCAGATGTCCGCCTGCTCGGAGACTGGCCATCCCGGAGAACGCAGGTTCATTCTCGTGCGTGGAGAAGATCGGCCGTACCGAGCCCTTTAACTCTGGTCCCGGCCGAAGTGTGTGCTAGCAGCCCCGGGTTTCGGGTGCCATTTCGGTCGGCTCAGGGAAATCGATCGCAGGATACCGTTGTCCTTTCACGGGCAGCTTGGGGCCGGTTGTACCGAGCCCCTTGGCTAAGGTCCTGGGCGACGTGTGAGCTAGCCGCAGAGGGGTACCGATCCCGCCTCGAGCGGCTCGGGGAATGCGATACCGCGACACTGATGTCCGGCCACAGGTCCCGTAGGTCCGGCGCTGCCGGGACGCCGGAGGCTGTCGTCCGCCGGCTCGGGGACTGAACGTCCCGGAGAACGGAGATACGTTTCCGTGCGGGGCGGAGGCCGGCGGTAACGAGCCCCTTGGCTCCCGTCGTGGCCGACGCGTGTCCTAGCAGCACCGGGGTTCGAGTGCCTTCTCGGGCAGCTCGGGGAATGCGATCGCCGGACACGGGTGTCCGGCCACGAGTCCCGTAGGTCCGGCACTGCCGGGACGCCGGAGGCTGTCGTTCGCCCGTTCGTGGAATGGCTGTGCCGGAGACCGGGAGATCTGTCCTGTCCCGAGCGGCGGCCGTCCGTCCCGAACCCCTAGTCTCCGGTCCTGGGCGACGTGTGTGCTAGTCTCAGCGGGGTCCGGGTCGCGTTTCAGGCGGCTGTGGACAGCAAACCCAGGACAACGGGTGTCCGGCCACGAGCGGCCGTGCCGGGAAGCGGGAAGCAGTCTTCCGACGGATCGGATAATGGCCATCCCGGTGAACGCAGGTTCATTCCCGTGCGTGGAGAAGATCGGCCGTACCGAGCCCTTTGACTCTGGTCCCGGCCGAAGTGTGTGCTAGCAGCCCCGGGTTTCGGGTGCCATTTCGGTCGGCTCGGGGAAAGCGATCGCAGGACACCGTTGTCCTTCCACGGGCAGCGTGGGGCCGGTTGTACCGAGCCCCTTGGCTCCCGTCATGGGCGACGTGTGAGCTAGTCGCACAGGGGTTCGGGTGCCACCTCGAGCGCCTCGGGGAATGCGGTCCCAGGACAACGGGTGACCGGCCACAAGCTGCCGTGCCGGGACGCCGGAGGCTGTCGTTCGCCCGTTCGTGGAATGGCTGTGCCGGAGACCGGGAGATCTGTCCTGTCCCGAGCGGCGGCCGTCCTTCCCGAACCCCTAGTCTCCGGTCCTGGGCGACGTGTATGCTAGTCTCAGCGGTTTCCGGGTCCCGTTTCAGGCGGCTGTGGACAGCAAACCCAGGACAACGGGTGTCCGGCCACAAGCTGCCATGCCGGGAAGCGTGAGGCAGATGTCCGCCGGCTCGGAGACTGGCCATCCCGGAGAACGCAGGTTCATTCCGTGCGGGGAGAAGATCGGCCGTACCGAGCCCTTTAACTCTGGTCCCGGCCGAAGTGTGTGCTAGCAGCCCCGGGTTTAGGGTGCCATTTTGGTCGGCTCGGGGAAAGCGATCGCAGGATACCATTGTCCTTTCACGGGCAGCTTGGGGCCGGTTGTACCGAGCCCCTTGGCTAAGGTCCTGGGCGACGTGTGAGCTAGCCGCAGAGGGGTACCGATCCCACCTCGAGCGGCTCGGGGAATGCGATACCGCGACACTGATGTCCGGCCACAGGTCCCGTAGGTCCGGCGCTGCCGGGACGCCGGAGGCTGTCGTCCGCCGGCTCGGGGACTGGCCGTCCCGGAGAAAGGAGTTTCTTTCCCCTGCGGGGCGGGGACCGGCGGTAACGAGCCCCTTGGCTCCCGTCCTGGCCGACGCGTGTCCTAGCAGCACCGGGGTTCGAGTGCCTTCTCGGGCAGCTCGGGGAATGCGATCGCCGGACACGGGTATCCGGCCACGAGTCCAGTAGGTCCGGCGCTGCCGGGACGCCGGAGGCTGTCGTTCGCCCGTTCGTGGAATGGCTGTGCCGGAGACCGGGAGATCTGTCTTGTCCCGAGCGGCGGCCGTCCGTCCCGAACCCCTAGTCTCCGGTCCTGGGCGACGTGTGTGCTAGTCTCAGCAGGGTCCGGGTCCCGTTTCAGGCGGCTTTGGACATCAAACCCAGGACAACGTGTGTCCGTCCACGAGCGGCCGTGCCGGGAAGCGGGAAGCAGTCTTCCGACGGATCGGATAATGGCCATCCCGGAGAACGCAGGTTCATTCCCGTGCGGGGAGAAGATCGGCCGTACCGAGCCCTTTGATTCTGGTCGCGGCCGAAGTGTGTGCTAGCAGGCCCGCGATTCGGGTGCCATTTCGGTCGGCTCGGGGAAAGCGATCGCAGGATACCGTTGTCCTTTCACGGGCAGCGTGGGGCCGGTTGTACCGAGCCCCTTGGCTCCGGTCCTGGGCGACGTGTGAGCTAGTCTCATGTGGGTTCGGGTCCCCTCTCAGGCCTCTGTGGACAGCAAACCCAAGACAACGGGTGTCCGGCGACGAGCCGGTTTTGGGTCCGACCGTTCCGGGAAGACGGAGGCAGACGTCCGTCCGATCGGAGACTGGCCATCCCGGAGAACGCAGGTTCATTCCTGTGCGGGGAGAAGATCGGCCGTACCGAGCCCTTTGACTCTGGTCCCGGCCGAAGTGTGTGCTAGCAGGCCCGCGATTCGGGTGCCATTTCGGTCGGCTCGGGGAAAGCGATCGCAGGACACCGTTGTCCTTCCACGGGCAGCGTGGGGCCGGTTGTACCGAGCCCCTGGCTCCGGTCCTGGGCGACGTGTGTGCTAGTCTCAGCGGGGTCCGGGTCCCGTTTCATGCGGCTGTGGACAGCAAACCCAGGACAACGGGTGTCCGGCAACGAGCGGTTTGCGGGTAAGCGTGAGGCAGATGTCCGCCGGCTCGGAGACTGGCCATCCCGGAGAACGCAGGTTCATTCCCGTGCGTGGAGAAGATCGGCCGTACCGAGCCCTTTAACTCTGGTCCCGGCCGAAGTGTGTGCTAGCAGCCCCGGGTTTCGGGTGCCATTTCGGTCGGCTCAGGGAAATCGATCGCAGGATACCGTTGTCCTTTCACGGGCAGCTTGGGGCCGGTTGTACCGAGCCCCTTGGCTAAGGTCCTGGGCGACGTGTGAGCTAGCCGCAGAGGGGTACCGATCCCGCCTCGAGCGGCTCGGGGAATGCGATACCGCGACACTGATGTCCGGCCACAGGTCCCGTAGGTCCGGCGCTGCCGGGACGCCGGAGGCTGTCGTCCGCCGGCTCGGGGACTGGCCGTCCCGGAGAACGGAGATACGTTTCCGTGCGGGGCGGAGGCCGGCGGTAACGAGCCCCTTGGCTCCCGTCGTGGCCGACGCGTGTCCTAGCAGCACCGGGGTTCGAGTGCCTTCTCGGGCAGCTCGGGGAATGCGATCGCCGGACACGGGTGTCCGGCCACGAGTCCCGTAGGTCCGGCACTGCCGGGACGCCGGAGGCTGTCGTTCGCCCGTTCGTGGAATGGCTGTGCCGGAGACCGGGAGATCTGTCCTGTCCCGAGCGGCGGCCGTCCGTCCCGAACCCCTAGTCTCCGGTCCTGGGCGACGTGTGTGCTAGTCTCAGCGGGGTCCGGGTCCCGTCTCAGGCGGCTTTGGACATCAAACCCAGGACAACGTGTGTCCGTCCACGAGCGGCCGTGCCGGGAAGCGGGAAGCAGTCTTCCGACGGATCGGATAATGGCCATCCCGGAGAACGCAGGTTCATTCCCGTGCGGGGAGAAGATCGGCCGTACCGAGCCCTTTGATTCTGGTCGCGGCCGAAGTGTGTGCTAGCAGGCCCGCGATTCGGGTGCCATTTCGGTCGGCTCGGGGAAAGCGATCGCAGGACACCGTTGTCCTTCCACGGGCAGCGTGGGGCCGGTTGTACCGAGCCCCTTGGCTCCGGTCCTGGGCGACGTGTGAGCTAGTCTCATGTGGGTTCGGGTCCCCTCTCAGGCCTCTGTGGACAGCAAACCCAAGACAACGGGTGTCCGGCGACGAGCCGGTTTTGGGTCCGACCGTTCCGGGAAGACGGAGGCAGACGTCCGTCCGATCGGAGACTGGCCATCCCGGAGAACGCAGGTTCATTCCTGTGCGGGGAGAAGATCGGCCGTACCGAGCCCTTTGACTCTGGTCCCGGCCGAAGTGTGTGCTAGCAGGCCCGCGATTCGGGTGCCATTTCGGTCGGCTCGGGGAAAGCGATCGCAGGACACCGTTGTCCTTCCACGGGCAGCGTGGGGCCGGTTGTACCGAGCCCCTTGGCTCCGGTCCTGGGCGACGTGTGAGCTAGTCGCACAGGGGTTCGGGTGCCACCTCGAGCGCCTCGGGAAATGCGGTCCCAGGACAACGGGTGACCGGCCACAAGCTGCCGTGCCGGGACGCCGGAGGCTGTCGTTCGCCCGTTCGTGGAATGGCTGTGCCGGAGACCGGGAGATCTGTCCTGTCCCGAGCGGCGGCCGTCCGTCCCGAACCCCTAGTCTCCGGTCCTGGGCGACGTGTGTGCTAGTCTCAGCGGGGTCCGGGTCCCGTTTCAGGCGGCTTTGGACAGCAAACCCAGGACAACGTGTGTCCGACAACGAGCGGCCGTGCCAGGAAGCGGGAAGCAGTCTTCCGACGGATCGGATAATGGCCATCCCGGTGAACGCAGGTTCATTCCCGTGCGTGGAGAAGATCGGCCGTACCGAGCCCTTAGACTCTGGTCCCGGCCGAAGTGTGTGCTAGCAGGCCCGGGTTTCGGGTGCCATTTCGGTCGGCTCGGGGAAAGCGATCGCAGGATACCGTTGTCCCTCCACGGGCAGCGTGGGGTTGGTTGTACCGAGCCCCTGGCTCCGGTCCTGGGCGACGTGTGTGCTAGTCTCACCGGGGTCCGGGTCCCGTTTCATGCGGCTGTGGACAGCAAACCCAGGACAACGGGTGTCCGGCCACAAGCTGCCATGCCGGGAAGCGTGAGGCAGATGTCTGCCGGCTCGGAGACTGGCCATCCCGGAGAACGCAGGTTCATTCCGTGCGTGGAGAAGATCGGCCGTACTGAGCCCTTTAACTCTGGTCCCGGCCGAAGTGTGTGCTAGCAGCCCCGGGTTTAGGGTGCCATTTCGGTCGGCTCGGGGAAAGCGATCGCAGGATACCATTGTCCTTTCACGGGCAGCTTGGGGCCGGTTGTACCGAGCCCCTTGGCTAAGGTCCTGGGCGACGTGTGAGCTAGCCGCAGAGGGGTACCGATCCCGCCTCGAGCGGCTCGGGGAATGCGATACCGCGACACTGATGTCCGGCCACAGGTCCCGTAGGTCCGGCGCTGCAGGGACGCCGGAGGCTGTCGTCCGCCGGCTCGGGGACTGGCCGTCCCGGAGAACGGAGATACGTTTCCGTGCGGGGCGGAGGCCGGCGGTAACGAGCCCCTTGGCTCCCGTCGTGGCCGACGCGTGTCCTAGCAGCACCGGGGTTCGAGTGCCTTCTCGGGCAGCTCGGGGAATGCGATCGCCGGACACGGGTGTCCGGCCACGAGTCCCGTAGGTCCGGCACTGCCGGGACGCCGGAGGCTGTCGTTCGCCCGTTCGTGGAATGGCTGTGCCGGAGACCGGGAGATCTGTCCTGTCCCGAGCGGCGGCCGTCCGTCCCGAACCCCTAGTCTCCGGTCCTGGGCGACAAGTGTGCTAGTCTCAGCGGGGTCCGGGTCGCGTTTCAGGCGGCTGTGGACAGCAAACCCAGGACAACGGGTGTCCGGCCACGAGCGGCCGTGCCGGGAAGCGGGAAGCAGTCTTCCGACGGATCGGATAATGGCCATCCCGGTGAACGCAGGTTCATTCCCGTGCGTGGAGAAGATCGGCCGTACCGAGCCCTTTGACTCTGGTCCCGGCCGAAGTGTGGAAAGCGATCGCTCGGGGAAAGCAATCGCAGGACACCGTTGTCCTTCCACGGGCAGCGTGGGGCCGGTTGTACCGAGCCCCTTGGCTCCCGTCATGGGCGACGTGTGAGCTAGTCGCACAGGGGTTCGGGTGCCACCTCGAGCGCCTCGGGGAATGCGGTCCCAGGACAACGGGTGACCGGCCACAAGCTGCCGTGCCGGGACGCCGGAGGCTGTCGTTCGCCCGTTCGTGGAATGGCTGTGCCGGAGACCGGGAGATCTGTCCTGTCCCGAGCGGCGGCCGTCCTTCCCGAACCCCTAGTCTCCGGTCCTGCGCGACGTGTATGCTAGTCTCAGCGGTTTCCGGGTCCCGTTTCAGGCGGCTGTGGACAGCAAACCCAGGACAACGGGTGTCCGGCCACAAGCTGCCATGCCGGGAAGCGTGAGGCACATGTCCGCCGGCTCGGAGACTGGCCATCCCGGAGAACGCAGGTTCATTCCGTGCGGGGAGAAGATCGGCCGTACCGAGCCCTTTAACTCTGGTCCCCGCCGAAGTGTGTGCTAGCAGCCCCGGGTTTAGGGTGCCATTTCGGTCGGCTCGGGGAAAGCGATCGCAGGATACCATTGTCCTTTCACGGGCAGCTTGGGGCCGGTTGTACCGAGCCCCTTGGCTAAGGTCCTGGGCGACGTGTGAGCTAGCCGCAGAGGGGTACCGATCCCACCTCGAGCGGCTCGGGGAATGCGATACCGCGACACTGATGTCCGGCCACAGGTCCCGTAGGTCCGGCGCTGCCGGGACGCCGGAGGCTGTCGTCCGCCGGCTCGGGGACTGGCCGTCCCGGAGAAAGGAGTTTCTTTCCCATGCGGGGCGGGGACCGGCGGTAACGAGCCCCTTGGCTCCCGTCGTGGCCGACGCGTGTCCTAGCAGCACCGGGGTTCGAGCGCCTTCTCGGGAGGCTCGGGGAATGCGATCGCAGGACTCGTTTGTCCCGGCACGGGCAGCGTGGGGCCGGTTGTACCGAGTCCCTTGGCTCTGGTCCTCGGCGACGTGTGAGCTATCCGCACTGCGGTTCGGGTCCCACCTCGAGCGGCTCGGGGAATGCGATCCCGCGACACTGATGTCCAGCCACGAGCGGCGTAGGAGCCGACCGTTCCGGAAAGCCGGGGGTTGTCGTCCGCCGGCTTGGGGACTGGCCGTTCCGGAGAACGGAGGTTCATTTCCGTGCAGGGCGGAGGCGGCGGTAACGAGCCCCTTGGCTCCCGTCCTGGCCGACGCGTTTCCTAGCAGCACCCGGGTTGGAGTGCCTTCTCGGGCGGCTCGGGGAATGCGATCGCCGGACACAGGTGTCCGTCCACGAGTCCCGTGGGTCCGGCGCTGCCGGGACGCCGGAGGCTGTCGTTCGCCCGTTCGTGGAATGGCTGTGCCGGAGACCGGGAGATCTGTCCTGTCCCGAGCGGCGGCCGTCCGTCCCGAACCCCTAGTCTCCGGTCCTGGGCGACGTGTGTGCTAGTCTCAGCGGGGTCCGGGTCCCGTTTCAGGCGGCTTTGGACATCAAACCCAGGACAACGTGTGTCCGTCCACGAGCGGCCGTGCCGGGAAGCGGGAAGCAGTCTTCCGACGGATCGGATAATGGCCATCCCGGAGAACGCAGGTTCATTCCCGTGCGGGGAGAAGATCGGCCGTACCGAGCCCTTTGATTCTGGTCCCGGCCGAAGTGTGTGCTAGCAGCCCCGGGATTCGGGTGCCATTTCGGTCGGCTCGGGGAAAGCGATCGCAGGATACCGTTGTCCTTTCACGGGCAGGGTGGGGCCGGTTGTACCGAGCCCCTTGGCTCCGGTCCTGGGCGACGTGTGAGCTAGTCTCATGTGGGTTCGGGTCCCCTCTCAGGCCTCTGTGGACAGCAAACCCAAGACAACGGGTGTCCGGCGACGAGCCGGTTTTGGGTCCGACCGTTCCGGGAAGACGGAGGCAGACGTCCGTCCGATCGGAGACTGGCCATCCCGGAGAACGCAGGTTCATTCCCGTGCGGGGAGAAGATCGGCCGTACCGAGCCCTTTGACTCTGGTCCCGGCCGAAGTGTGTGCTAGCAGGCCCGCGATTCGGGTGCCATTTCGGTCGGCTCGGGGAAAGCGATCGCAGGACACCGTTGTCCTTCCACGGGCAGCGTGGGGCCGGTTGTACCGAGCCCCTTGGCTCCGGTCCTGGGCGACGTGTGAGCTAGTCGCACAGGGGTTCGGGTGCCACCTCGAGCGCCTCGGGAAATGCGGTCCCAGGAAAACGGGTGACCGGCCACAAGCTGCCGTGCCGGGACGCCGGAGGCTGTCGTTCGCCCGTTCGTGGAATGGCTGTGCCGGAGACCGGGAGATCTGTCCTGTCCCGAGCGGCGGCCGTCCGTCCCGAACCCCTAGTCTCCGGTCCTGGGCGACGTGTGTGCTAGTCTCAGCGGGGTCCGGGTCCCGTTTCAGGCGGCTTTGGACAGCAAACCCAGGACAACGTGTGTCCGACAACGAGCGGCCGTGCCAGGAAGCGGGAAGCAGTCTTCCGACGGATCGGATAATGGCCATCCCGGAGAACGCAGGTTCATTCCCGTGCGGGGAGAAGATCGGCCGTACCGAGCCCTTAGACTCTGGTCCCGGCCGAAGTGTGTGCTAGCAGCCCCGGGTTTCGGGTGCCATTTCGGTCGGCTCGGGGAAAGCGATCGCAGGATACCGTTGTCCTTTCACGGGCAGCGTGGGGCCGGTTGTACCGAGCCCCTTGGCTCCGGTCCTGGGCGACGTGTGAGCTAGTCTCATGTGGGTTCGGGTCCCCTCTCAGGCCTCTGTGGACAGCAAACCCAAGACAACGGGTGTCCGGCGACGAGCCGGTTTTGGGTCCGACCGTTCCGGGAAGACGGAGGCAGACGTCCGTCCGATCGGAGACTGGCCATCCCGGAGAACGCAGGTTCATTCCTGTGCGGGAGAAGATCGGCCGTACCGAGCCCTTTGACTCTGGTCCCGGCCGAAGTGTGTGCTAGCAGCCCCGGGTTTCGGGTGCCATTTCGGTCGGCTCAGGGAAAGCGATCGCAGGATACCGTTGTCCTTTCACGGGCAGCTTGGGGCCGGTTGTACCGAGCCCCTTGGCTAAGGTCCTGGGCGACGTGTGAGCTAGCCGCAGAGGGGTACCGATCCCGCCTCGAGCGGCTCGGGGAATGCGATACCGCGACACTGATGTCCGGCCACAGGTCCCGTAGGTCCGGCGCTGCCGGGACGCCGGAGGCTGTCGTCCGCCGGCTCGGGGACTGGCCTTCCCGGAGAAAGGAGATACGTTTCCGTGCGGGGCGGAGGCCGGCGGTAACGAGCCCCTTGGCTCCCGTCGTGGCCGACGCGTGTCCTAGCAGCACCGGGGTTCGAGTGCCTTCTCGGGCAGCTCGGGGAATGCGATCGCCGGACACGGGTGTCCGGCCACGAGTCCCGTAGGTCCGGCACTGCCGGGACGCCGGAGGCTGTCGTTCGCCCGTTCGTGGAATGGCTGTGCCGGAGACCGGGAGATCTGTCCTGTCCCGAGCGGCGGCCGTCCGTCCCGAACCCCTAGTCTCCGGTCCTGGGCGACGTGTGTGCTAGTCTCAGCGGGGTCCGGGTCGCGTTTCAGGCGGCTGTGGACAGCAAACCCAGGACAACGGGTGTCCGGCCACGAGCGGCCGTGCCGGGAAGCGGGAAGCAGTCTTCCGACGGATCGGATAATGGCCATCCCGGTGAACGCAGGTTCATTCCCGTACGTGGAGAAGATCGGCCGTACCGAGCCCTTTGACTCTGGTCCCGGCCGAAGTGTGTGCTAGCAGCCCCGGGTTTCGGGTGCCATTTCGGTCGGCTCGGGGAAAGCGATCGCAGGACACCGTTGTCCTTCCACGGGCAGCGTAGGGCCGGTTGTACCGAGCCCCTTGGCTCCCGTCCTGGGCGACGTGTGAGCTAGTCGCACAGGGGTTCGGGTGCCACCTCGAGCGCCTCGGGGAATGCGGTCCCAGGACAACGGGTGACCGGCCACAAGCTGCCGTGCCGGGACGCCGGAGGCTGTCGTTCGCCCGTTCGTGGAATGGCTGTGCCGGAGACCGGGAGATCTGTCCTGTCCCGAGCGGCGGCCGTCCGTCCCGAACCCCTAGTCTCCGGTCCTGGGCGACGTGTGTGCTAGTCTCAGCGGTTTCCGGGTCCCGTTTCAGGCGGCTGTGGACAGCAAACCGAGGACAACGGGTGTCCGGCCACAAGCTGCCATGCCGGGAAGCGTGAGGCAGATGTCCGCCGGCTCGGAGACTGGCCATCCCGGATAACGCAGGTTCATTCCGTGCGGAGAGAAGATCGGCCGTACCGAGCCCTTTAACTCTGGTCCCGGCCGAAGTGTGTGCTAGCAGCCCCGGGTTTAGGGTGCCATTTCGGTCGGCTCGGGGAAAGCGATCGCAGGATACCATTGTCCTTTCACGGGCAGCTTGGGGCCGGTTGTACCGAGCCCCTTGGCTAAGGTCCTGGGCGACGTGTGAGCTAGCCGCAGAGGGGTACCGATCCCACCTCGAGCGGCTCGGGGAATGCGATACCGCGACACTGATGTCCGGCCACAGGTCCCGTAGGTCCGGCGCTGCCGGGACGCCGGAGGCTGTCGTCCGCCGGCTCGGGGACTGGCCGTCCCGGAGAAAGGAGTTTCTTTCCCCTGCGGGGCGGGGACCGGCGGTAACGAGCCCCTTGGCTCCCGTCGTGGCCGACGCGTGTCCTAGCAGCACCGGGGTTCGAGTGCCTTCTCGGGCAGCTCGGGGAATGCGATCGCCGGACACGGGTATCCGGCCACGAGTCCAGTAGGTCCGGCGCTGCCGGGACGCCGGAGGCTGTCGTTCGCCCGTTCGTGGAATGGCTGTGCCGGAGACCGGGAGATCTGTCCTGTCCCGAGCGGCGGCCGTCCGTCCCGAACCCCTAGTCTCCGGTCCTGGGCGACGTGTGTGCTAGTCTCAGCAGTTTACGGGTCCCGTTTCGGGCGGCTGTGGACAGCAAACCCAGGACAACGGGTGTCCGGCCACAAGCTGCCATGCCGGGAAGCGTGAGGCAGACGTCCGCCTGCTCGGAGAGTGGCCGTACCGGAGAACGGAGGTTCGTTCCCGTGCGGGGCGGGGACCGGCGGTAACGAGCTCCTTGGCTCCCGTCCTGTCCGACGCGTGTCCTAGCAGCACCGGGGTTCGAGCGCCTTCTCGGGAGGCTCGGGGAATGCGATCGCAGGACTCGTTTGTCCCGGCACGGGCAGCGTGGGGCCGGTTGTACCGAGTCCCTTGGCTCTGGTCCTCGGCGACGTGTGAGCTATCCGCACTGCGGTTCGGGTCCCACAACGAGCGGCTCGGGGAATGCGATCCCGCGACACTGATGTCCGGCCACGAGCGGCGTAGGAGCCGACCGTTCCGGAAAGCCGGGGGTTGTCGTCCGCCGGCTTGGGGACTGGCCGTCCCGGAGAACGGAGGTTCATTTCCGTGCAGGGCGGAGGCGGCGGTAACGAGCCCCTTGGCTCCCGTCCTGGCCGACGCGTTTCCTAGCAGCACCCGGGTTGGAGTGCCTTCTCGGGCAGCTCGGGGAATGCGATCGCCGGACACAGGTGTCCGTCCACGAGTCCCGTGGGTCCGGCGCTGCCGGGACGCCGGAGGCTGTCGTTCGCCCGTTCGTGGAATGGCTGTGCCGGAGACCGGGAGATCTGTCCTGTCCCGAGCGGCGGCCGTCCGTCCCGAACCCCTAGTCTCCGGTCCTGGGCGACGTGTGTGCTAGTCTCAGCGGGGTCCGGGTCCCGTTTCAGGCGGCTTTGGACATCAAACCCAGGACAACGTGTGTCCGTCCACGAGCGGCCGTGCCGGGAAGCGGGAAGCAGTCTTCCGACGGATCGGATAATGACCATCCCGGAGAACGCAGGTTCATTCCCGTGCGGGGAGAAGATCGGCCGTACCGAGCCCTTTGAGTCTGGTCGCGGCCGAAGTGTGTGCTAGCAGCCCCGGGATTCGGGTGCCATTTCGGTCGGCTCGGGGAAAGCGATCGCAGGATACCGTTGTCCTTTCACGGGCAGCGTGGGGCCGGTTGTACCGAGCCCCTTGGCTCCGGTCCTGGGCGACGTGTGAGCTAGTCGCACAGGGGTTCGGGTGCCACCTCGAGCGCCTCGGGAAATGCGGTCCCAGGAAAACGGGTGACCGGCCACAAGCTGCCGTGCCGGGACGCCGGAGGCTGTCGTTCGCCCGTTCGTGGAATGGCTGTGCCGGAGACCGGGAGATCTGTCCTGTCCCGAGCGGCGGCCGTCCGTCCCGAACCCCTAGTCTCCGGTCCTGGGCGACGTGTGTGCTAGTCTCAGCGGGGTCCGGGTCCCGTTTCAGGCGGCTTTGGACAGCAAACCCAGGACAACGTGTGTCCGACAACGAGCGGCCGTGCCAGGAAGCGGGAAGCAGTCTTCCGACGGATCGGATAATGGCCATCCCGGAGAACGCAGGTTCATTCCCGTGCGGGGAGAAGATCGGCCGTACCGAGCCCTTAGACTCTGGTCCCGGCCGAAGTGTGTGCTAGCAGCCCCGGGTTTCGGGTGCCATTTCGGTCGGCTCGGGGAAAGCGATCGCAGGATACCGTTGTCCTTTCACGGGCAGCGTGGGGCCGGTTGTACCGAGCCCCTTGGCTCCGGTCCTGGGCGACGTGTGAGCTAGTCTCATGTGGGTTCGGGTCCCCTCTCAGGCCTCTGTGGACAGCAAACCCAAGACAACGGGTGTCCGGCGACGAGCCGGTTTTGGGTCCGACCGTTCCGGGAAGACGGAGGCAGACGTCCGTCCGATCGGAGACTGGCCATCCCGGAGAACGCAGGTTCATTCCTGTGCGGGGAGAAGATCGGCCGTACCGAGCCCTTTGACTCTGGTCCCGGCCGAAGTGTGTGCTAGCAGCCCCGGGTTTCGGGTGCCATTTCGGTCGGCTCAGGGAAAGCGATCGCAGGATACCGTTGTCCTTTCACGGGCAGCTTGGGGCCGGTTGTACCGAGCCCCTTGGCTAAGGTCCTGGGCGACGTGTGAGCTAGCCGCAGAGGGGTACCGATCCCGCCTCGAGCGGCTCGGGGAATGCGATACCGCGACACTGATGTCCGGCCACAGGTCCCGTAGGTCCGGCGCTGCCGGGACGCCGGAGGCTGTCGTCCGCCGGCTCGGGGACTGGCCTTCCCGGAGAAAGGAGATACGTTTCCGTGCGGGGCGGAGGCCGGCGGTAACGAGCCCCTTGGCTCCCGTCGTGGCCGACGCGTGTCCTAGCAGCACCGGGGTTCGAGTGCCTTCTCGGGCAGCTCGGGGAATGCGATCGCCGGACACGGGTGTCCGGCCACGAGTCCCGTAGGTCCGGCACTGCCGGGACGCCGGAGGCTGTCGTTCGCCCGTTCGTGGAATGGCTGTGCCGGAGACCGGGAGATCTGTCCTGTCCCGAGCGGCGGCCGTCCGTCCCGAACCCCTAGTCTCCGGTCCTGGGCGACGTGTGTGCTAGTCTCAGCGGGGTCCGGGTCGCGTTTCAGGCGGCTGTGGACAGCAAACCCAGGACAACGGGTGTCCGGCCACGAGCGGCCGTGCCGGGAAGCGGGAAGCAGTCTTCCGACGGATCGGATAATGGCCATCCCGGTGAACGCAGGTTCATTCCCGTACGTGGAGAAGATCGGCCGTACCGAGCCCTTTGACTCTGGTCCCGGCCGAAGTGTGTGCTAGCAGCCCCGGGATTCGGGTGCCATTTCGGTCGGCTCGGGGAAAGCGATCGCAGGACACCGTTGTCCTTCCACGGGCAGCGTAGGGCCGGTTGTACCGAGCCCCTTGGCTCCCGTCCTGGGCGACGTGTGAGCTAGTCGCACAGGGGTTCGGGTGCCACCTCGAGCGCCTCGGGGAATGCGGTCCCAGGACAACGGGTGACCGGCCACAAGCTGCCGTGCCGGGACGCCGGAGGCTGTCGTTCGCCCGTTCGTGGAATGGCTGTGCCGGAGACCGGGAGATCTGTCCTGTCCCGAGCGGCGGCCGTCCGTCCCGAACCCCTAGTCTCCGGTCCTGGGCGACGTGTGTGCTAGTCTCAGCGGTTTCCGGGTCCCGTTTCAGGCGGCTGTGGACAGCAAACCGAGGACAACGGGTGTCCGGCCACAAGCTGCCATGCCGGGAAGCGTGAGGCAGATGTCCGCCGGCTCGGAGACTGGCCATCCCGGATAACGCAGGTTCATTCCGTGCGGAGAGAAGATCGGCCGTACCGAGCCCTTTAACTCTGGTCCCGGCCGAAGTGTGTGCTAGCAGCCCCGGGTTTAGGGTGCCATTTCGGTCGGCTCGGGGAAAGCGATCGCAGGATACCATTGTCCTTTCACGGGCAGCTTGGGGCCGGTTGTACCGAGCCCCTTGGCTAAGGTCCTGGGCGACGTGTGAGCTAGCCGCAGAGGGGTACCGATCCCACCTCGAGCGGCTCGGGGAATGCGATACCGCGACACTGATGTCCGGCCACAGGTCCCGTAGGTCCGGCGCTGCCGGGACGCCGGAGGCTGTCGTCCGCCGGCTCGGGGACTGGCCGTCCCGGAGAAAGGAGTTTCTTTCCCCTGCGGGGCGGGGACCGGCGGTAACGAGCCCCTTGGCTCCCGTCCTGGCCGACGCGTGTCCTAGCAGCACCGGGGTTCGAGTGCCTTCTCGGGCAGCTCGGGGAATGCGATCGCCGGACACGGGTATCCGGCCACGAGTCCAGTAGGTCCGGCGCTGCCGGGACGCCGGAGGCTGTCGTTCGCCCGTTCGTGGAATGGCTGTGCCGGAGACCGGGAGATCTGTCCTGTCCCGAGCGGCGGCCGTCCGTCCCGAACCCCTAGTCTCCGGTCCTGGGCGACGTGTGTGCTAGTCTCAGCAGTTTACGGGTCCCGTTTCGGGCGGCTGTGGACAGCAAACCCAGGACAACGGGTGTCCGGCCACAAGCTGCCATGCCGGGAAGCGTGAGGCAGACGTCCGCCTGCTCGGAGAGTGGCCGTACCGGAGAACGGAGGTTCGTTCCCGTGCGGGGCGGGGACCGGCGGTAACGAGCTCCTTGGCTCCCGTCCTGTCCGACGCGTGTCCTAGCAGCACCGGGGTTCGAGCGCCTTCTCGGGAGGCTCGGGGAATGCGATCGCAGGACTCGTTTGTCCCGGCACGGGCAGCGTGGGGCCGGTTGTACCGAGTCCCTTGGCTCTGGTCCTCGGCGACGTGTGAGCTATCCGCACTGCGGTTCGGGTCCCACAACGAGCGGCTCGGGGAATGCGATCCCGCGACACTGATGTCCGGCCACGAGCGGCGTAGGAGCCGACCGTTCCGGAAAGCCGGGGGTTGTCGTCCGCCGGCTTGGGGACTGGCCGTCCCGGAGAACGGAGGTTCATTTCCGTGCAGGGCGGAGGCGGCGGTAACGAGCCCCTTGGCTCCCGTCCTGGCCGACGCGTTTCCTAGCAGCACCCGGGTTGGAGTGCCTTCTCGGGCAGCTCGGGGAATGCGATCGCCGGACACAGGTGTCCGTCCACGAGTCCCGTGGGTCCGGCGCTGCCGGGACGCCGGAGGCTGTCGTTCGCCCGTTCGTGGAATGGCTGTGCCGGAGACCGGGAGATCTGTCCTGTCCCGAGCGGCGGCCGTCCGTCCCGAACCCCTAGTCTCCGGTCCTGGGCGACGTGTGTGCTAGTCTCAGCGGGGTCCGGGTCCCGTTTCAGGCGGCTTTGGACATCAAACCCAGGACAACGTGTGTCCGTCCACGAGCGGCCGTGCCGGGAAGCGGGAAGCAGTCTTCCGACGGATCGGATAATGACCATCCCGGAGAACGCAGGTTCATTCCCGTGCGGGGAGAAGATCGGCCGTACCGAGCCCTTTGAGTCTGGTCGCGGCCGAAGTGTGTGCTAGCAGCCCCGGGATTCGGGTGCCATTTCGGTCGGCTCGGGGAAAGCGATCGCAGGATACCGTTGTCCTTTCACGGGCAGCGTGGGGCCGGTTGTACCGAGCCCCTTGGCTCCGGTCCTGGGCGACGTGTGAGCTAGTCGCACAGGGGTTCGGGTGCCACCTCGAGCGCCTCGGGAAATGCGGTCCCAGGAAAACGGGTGACCGGCCACAAGCTGCCGTGCCGGGACGCCGGAGGCTGTCGTTCGCCCGTTCGTGGAATGGCTGTGCCGGAGACCGGGAGATCTGTCCTGTCCCGAGCGGCGGCCGTCCGTCCCGAACCCCTAGTCTCCGGTCCTGGGCGACGTGTGTGCTAGTCTCAGCGGGGTCCGGGTCCCGTTTCAGGCGGCTTTGGACAGCAAACCCAGGACAACGTGTGTCCGACAACGAGCGGCCGTGCCAGGAAGCGGGAAGCAGTCTTCCGACGGATCGGATAATGGCCATCCCGGAGAACGCAGGTTCATTCCCGTGCGGGGAGAAGATCGGCCGTACCGAGCCCTTAGACTCTGGTCCCGGCCGAAGTGTGTGCTAGCAGCCCCGGGTTTCGGGTGCCATTTCGGTCGGCTCGGGGAAAGCGATCGCAGGATACCGTTGTCCTTTCACGGGCAGCGTGGGGCCGGTTGTACCGAGCCCCTTGGCTCCGGTCCTGGGCGACGTGTGAGCTAGTCTCATGTGGGTTCGGGTCCCCTCTCAGGCCTCTGTGGACAGCAAACCCAAGACAACGGGTGTCCGGCGACGAGCCGGTTTTGGGTCCGACCGTTCCGGGAAGACGGAGGCAGACGTCCGTCCGATCGGAGACTGGCCATCCCGGAGAACGCAGGTTCATTCCTGTGCGGGGAGAAGATCGGCCGTACCGAGCCCTTTGACTCTGGTCCCGGCCGAAGTGTGTGCTAGCAGCCCCGGGTTTCGGGTGCCATTTCGGTCGGCTCAGGGAAAGCGATCGCAGGATACCGTTGTCCTTTCACGGGCAGCTTGGGGCCGGTTGTACCGAGCCCCTTGGCTAAGGTCCTGGGCGACGTGTGAGCTAGCCGCAGAGGGGTACCGATCCCGCCTCGAGCGGCTCGGGGAATGCGATACCGCGACACTGATGTCCGGCCACAGGTCCCGTAGGTCCGGCGCTGCCGGGACGCCGGAGGCTGTCGTCCGCCGGCTCGGGGACTGGCCTTCCCGGAGAAAGGAGATACGTTTCCGTGCGGGGCGGAGGCCGGCGGTAACGAGCCCCTTGGCTCCCGTCGTGGCCGACGCGTGTCCTAGCAGCACCGGGGTTCGAGTGCCTTCTCGGGCAGCTCGGGGAATGCGATCGCCGGACACGGGTGTCCGGCCACGAGTCCCGTAGGTCCGGCACTGCCGGGACGCCGGAGGCTGTCGTTCGCCCGTTCGTGGAATGGCTGTGCCGGAGACCGGGAGATCTGTCCTGTCCCGAGCGGCGGCCGTCCGTCCCGAACCCCTAGTCTCCGGTCCTGGGCGACGTGTGTGCTAGTCTCAGCGGGGTCCGGGTCGCGTTTCAGGCGGCTGTGGACAGCAAACCCAGGACAACGGGTGTCCGGCCACGAGCGGCCGTGCCGGGAAGCGGGAAGCAGTCTTCCGACGGATCGGATAATGGCCATCCCGGTGAACGCAGGTTCATTCCCGTACGTGGAGAAGATCGGCCGTACCGAGCCCTTTGACTCTGGTCCCGGCCGAAGTGTGTGCTAGCAGCCCCGGGATTCGGGTGCCATTTCGGTCGGCTCGGGGAAAGCGATCGCAGGACACCGTTGTCCTTCCACGGGCAGCGTAGGGCCGGTTGTACCGAGCCCCTTGGCTCCCGTCCTGGGCGACGTGTGAGCTAGTCGCACAGGGGTTCGGGTGCCACCTCGAGCGCCTCGGGGAATGCGGTCCCAGGACAACGGGTGACCGGCCACAAGCTGCCGTGCCGGGACGCCGGAGGCTGTCGTTCGCCCGTTCGTGGAATGGCTGTGCCGGAGACCGGGAGATCTGTCCTGTCCCGAGCGGCGGCCGTCCGTCCCGAACCCCTAGTCTCCGGTCCTGGGCGACGTGTGTGCTAGTCTCAGCGGTTTCCGGGTCCCGTTTCAGGCGGCTGTGGACAGCAAACCGAGGACAACGGGTGTCCGGCCACAAGCTGCCATGCCGGGAAGCGTGAGGCAGATGTCCGCCGGCTCGGAGACTGGCCATCCCGGATAACGCAGGTTCATTCCGTGCGGAGAGAAGATCGGCCGTACCGAGCCCTTTAACTCTGGTCCCGGCCGAAGTGTGTGCTAGCAGCCCCGGGTTTAGGGTGCCATTTCGGTCGGCTCGGGGAAAGCGATCGCAGGATACCATTGTCCTTTCACGGGCAGCTTGGGGCCGGTTGTACCGAGCCCCTTGGCTAAGGTCCTGGGCGACGTGTGAGCTAGCCGCAGAGGGGTACCGATCCCACCTCGAGCGGCTCGGGGAATGCGATACCGCGACACTGATGTCCGGCCACAGGTCCCGTAGGTCCGGCGCTGCCGGGACGCCGGAGGCTGTCGTCCGCCGGCTCGGGGACTGGCCGTCCCGGAGAAAGGAGTTTCTTTCCCCTGCGGGGCGGGGACCGGCGGTAACGAGCCCCTTGGCTCCCGTCCTGGCCGACGCGTGTCCTAGCAGCACCGGGGTTCGAGTGCCTTCTCGGGCAGCTCGGGGAATGCGATCGCCGGACACGGGTATCCGGCCACGAGTCCAGTAGGTCCGGCGCTGCCGGGACGCCGGAGGCTGTCGTTCGCCCGTTCGTGGAATGGCTGTGCCGGAGACCGGGAGATCTGTCCTGTCCCGAGCGGCGGCCGTCCGTCCCGAACCCCTAGTCTCCGGTCCTGGGCGACGTGTGTGCTAGTCTCAGCAGTTTACGGGTCCCGTTTCGGGCGGCTGTGGACAGCAAACCCAGGACAACGGGTGTCCGGCCACAAGCTGCCATGCCGGGAAGCGTGAGGCAGACGTCCGCCTGCTCGGAGAGTGGCCGTACCGGAGAACGGAGGTTCGTTCCCGTGCGGGGCGGGGACCGGCGGTAACGAGCTCCTTGGCTCCCGTCCTGTCCGACGCGTGTCCTAGCAGCACCGGGGTTCGAGCGCCTTCTCGGGAGGCTCGGGGAATGCGATCGCAGGACTCGTTTGTCCCGGCACGGGCAGCGTGGGGCCGGTTGTACCGAGTCCCTTGGCTCTGGTCCTCGGCGACGTGTGAGCTATCCGCACTGCGGTTCGGGTCCCACAACGAGCGGCTCGGGGAATGCGATCCCGCGACACTGATGTCCGGCCACGAGCGGCGTAGGAGCCGACCTTTCCGGAAAGCCGGGGGTTGTCGTCCGCCGGCTTGGGGACTGGCCGTCCCGGAGAACGGAGGTTCATTTCCGTGCAGGGCGGAGGCGGCGGTAACGAGCCCCTTGGCTCCCGTCCTGGCCGACGCGTTTCCTAGCAGCACCCGGGTTGGAGTGCCTTCTCGGGCAGCTCGGGGAATGCGATCGCCGGACACAGGTGTCCATCCACGAGTCCCGTGGGTCCGGCGCTGCCGGGACGCCGGAGGCTGTCGTTCGCCCGTTCGTGGAATGGCTGTGCCGGAGACCGGGAGATCTGTCCTGTCCCGAGCGGCGGCCGTCCGTCCCGAACCCCTAGTCTCCGGTCCTGGGCGACGTGTGTGCTAGTCTCAGCGGGGTCCGGGTCCCGTTTCAGGCGGCTTTGGACATCAAACCCAGGACAACGTGTGTCCGTCCACGAGCGGCCGTGCCGGGAAGCGGGAAGCAGTCTTCCGACGGATCGGATAATGACCATCCCGGAGAACGCAGGTTCATTCCCGTGCGGGGAGAAGATCGGCCGTACCGAGCCCTTTGAGTCTGGTCGCGGCCGAAGTGTGTGCTAGCAGCCCCGGGATTCGGGTGCCATTTCGGTCGGCTCGGGGAAAGCGATCGCAGGATACCGTTGTCCTTTCACGGGCAGCGTGGGGCCGGTTGTACCGAGCCCCTTGGCTCCGGTCCTGGGCGACGTGTGAGCTAGTCGCACAGGGGTTCGGGTGCCACCTCGAGCGCCTCGGGAAATGCGGTCCCAGGAAAACGGGTGACCGGCCACAAGCTGCCGTGCCGGGACGCCGGAGGCTGTCGTTCGCCCGTTCGTGGAATGGCTGTGCCGGAGACCGGGAGATCTGTCCTGTCCCGAGCGGCGGCCGTCCGTCCCGAACCCCTAGTCTCCGGTCCTGGGCGACGTGTGTGCTAGTCTCAGCGGGGTCCGGGTCCCGTTTCAGGCGGCTTTGGACAGCAAACCCAGGACAACGTGTGTCCGACAACGAGCGGCCGTGCCAGGAAGCGGGAAGCAGTCTTCCGACGGATCGGATAATGGCCATCCCGGAGAACGCAGGTTCATTCCCGTGCGGGGAGAAGATCGGCCGTACCGAGCCCTTAGACTCTGGTCCCGGCCGAAGTGTGTGCTAGCAGCCCCGGGTTTCGGGTGCCATTTCGGTCGGCTCGGGGAAAGCGATCGCAGGATACCGTTGTCCTTTCACGGGCAGCGTGGGGCCGGTTGTACCGAGCCCCTTGGCTCCGGTCCTGGGCGACGTGTGAGCTAGTCTCATGTGGGTTCGGGTCCCCTCTCAGGCCTCTGTGGACAGCAAACCCAGGACAACGGGTGTCCGGCAACGAGCGGTTTGCGGGTAAGCGTGAGGCAGATGTCCGCCGGCTCGGAGACTGGCCATCCCGGAGAACGCAGGTTCATTCCCGTGCGTGGAGAAGATCGGCCGTACCGAGCCCTTTAACTCTGGTCCCGGCCGAAGTGTGTGCTAGCAGCCCCGGGTTTCGGGTGCCATTTCGGTCGGCTCAGGGAAAGCGATCGCAGGATACCGTTGTCCTTTCACGGGCAGCTTGGGGCCGGTTGTACCGAGCCCCTTGGCTAAGGTCCTGGGCGACGTGTGAGCTAGCCGCAGAGGGGTACCGATCCCGCCTCGAGCGGCTCGGGGAATGCGATACCGCGACACTGATGTCCGGCCACAGGTCCCGTAGGTCCGGCGCTGCCGGGACGCCGGAGGCTGTCGTCCGCCGGCTCGGGGACTGGCCTTCCCGGAGAAAGGAGATACGTTTCCGTGCGGGGCGGAGGCCGGCGGTAACGAGCCCCTTGGCTCCCGTCGTGGCCGACGCGTGTCCTAGCAGCACCGGGGTTCGAGTGCCTTCTCGGGCAGCTCGGGGAATGCGATCGCCGGACACGGGTGTCCGGCCACGAGTCCCGTAGGTCCGGCACTGCCGGGACGCCGGAGGCTGTCGTTCGCCCGTTCGTGGAATGGCTGTGCCGGAGACCGGGAGATCTGTCCTGTCCCGAGCGGCGGCCGTCCGTCCCGAACCCCTAGTCTCCGGTCCTGGGCGACGTGTGTGCTAGTCTCAGCGGGGTCCGGGTCGCGTTTCAGGCGGCTGTGGACAGCAAACCCAGGACAACGGGTGTCCGGCCACGAGCGGCCGTGCCGGGAAGCGGGAAGCAGTCTTCCGACGGATCGGATAATGGCCATCCCGGTGAACGCAGGTTCATTCCCGTACGTGGAGAAGATCGGCCGTACCGAGCCCTTTGACTCTGGTCCCGGCCGAAGTGTGTGCTAGCAGCCCCGGGTTTCGGGTGCCATTTCGGTCGGCTCGGGGAAAGCGATCGCAGGACACCGTTGTCCTTCCACGGGCAGCGTGGGGCCGGTTGTACCGAGCCCCTTGGCTCCCGTCCTGGGCGACGTGTGAGCTAGTCGCACAGGGGTTCGGGTGCCACCTCGAGCGCCTCGGGGAATGCGGTCCCAGGACAACGGGTGACCGGCCACAAGCTGCCGTGCCGGGACGCCGGAGGCTGTCGTTCGCCCGTTCGTGGAATGGCTGTGCCGGAGACCGGGAGATCTGTCCTGTCCCGAGCGGCGGCCGTCCGTCCCGAACCCCTAGTCTCCGGTCCTGGGCGACGTGTGTGCTAGTCTCAGCGGTTTCCGGGTCCCGTTTCAGGCGGCTGTGGACAGCAAACCGAGGACAACGGGTGTCCGGCCACAAGCTGCCATGCCGGGAAGCGTGAGGCAGATGTCCGCCGGCTCGGAGACTGGCCATCCCGGATAACGCAGGTTCATTCCGTGCGGAGAGAAGATCGGCCGTACCGAGCCCTTTAACTCTGGTCCCGGCCGAAGTGTGTGCTAGCAGCCCCGGGTTTAGGGTGCCATTTCGGTCGGCTCGGGGAAAGCGATCGCAGGATACCATTGTCCTTTCACGGGCAGCTTGGGGCCGGTTGTACCGAGTCCCTTGGCTCTGGTCCTCGGCGACGTGTGAGCTATCCGCACTGCGGTTCGGGTCCCACAACGAGCGGCTCGGGGAATGCGATCCCGCGACACTGATGTCCGGCCACGAGCGGCGTAGGAGCCGACCGTTCCGGAAAGCCGGGGGTTGTCGTCCGCCGGCTTGGGGACTGGCCGTCCCGGAGAACGGAGGTTCATTTCCGTGCAGGGCGGAGGCGGCGGTAACGAGCCCCTTGGCTCCCGTCCTGGCCGACGCGTTTCCTAGCAGCACCCGGGTTGGAGTGCCTTCTCGGGCAGCTCGGGGAATGCGATCGCCGGACACAGGTGTCCGTCCACGAGTCCCGTGGGTCCGGCGCTGCCGGGACGCCGGAGGCTGTCGTTCGCCCGTTCGTGGAATGGCTGTGCCGGAGACCGGGAGATCTGTCCTGTCCCGAGCGGCGGCCGTCCGTCCCGAACCCCTAGTCTCCGGTCCTGGGCGACGTGTGTGCTAGTCTCAGCGGGGTCCGGGTCCCGTTTCAGGCGGCTTTGGACATCAAACCCAGGACAACGTGTGTCCGTCCACGAGCGGCCGTGCCGGGAAGCGGGAAGCAGTCTTCCGACGGATCGGATAATGACCATCCCGGAGAACGCAGGTTCATTCCCGTGCGGGGAGAAGATCGGCCGTACCGAGCCCTTTGAGTCTGGTCGCGGCCGAAGTGTGTGCTAGCAGCCCCGGGATTCGGGTGCCATTTCGGTCGGCTCGGGGAAAGCGATCGCAGGATACCGTTGTCCTTTCACGGGCAGCGTGGGGCCGGTTGTACCGAGCCCCTTGGCTCCGGTCCTGGGCGACGTGTGAGCTAGTCGCACAGGGGTTCGGGTGCCACCTCGAGCGCCTCGGGAAATGCGGTCCCAGGAAAACGGGTGACCGGCCACAAGCTGCCGTGCCGGGACGCCGGAGGCTGTCGTTCGCCCGTTCGTGGAATGGCTGTGCCGGAGACCGGGAGATCTGTCCTGTCCCGAGCGGCGGCCGTCCGTCCCGAACCCCTAGTCTCCGGTCCTGGGCGACGTGTGTGCTAGTCTCAGCGGGGTCCGGGTCCCGTTTCAGGCGGCTTTGGACAGCAAACCCAGGACAACGTGTGTCCGACAACGAGCGGCCGTGCCAGGAAGCGGGAAGCAGTCTTCCGACGGATCGGATAATGGCCATCCCGGAGAACGCAGGTTCATTCCCGTGCGGGGAGAAGATCGGCCGTACCGAGCCCTTAGACTCTGGTCCCGGCCGAAGTGTGTGCTAGCAGCCCCGGGTTTCGGGTGCCATTTCGGTCGGCTCGGGGAAAGCGATCGCAGGATACCGTTGTCCTTTCACGGGCAGCGTGGGGCCGGTTGTACCGAGCCCCTTGGCTCCGGTCCTGGGCGACGTGTGAGCTAGTCTCATGTGGGTTCGGGTCCCCTCTCAGGCCTCTGTGGACAGCAAACCCAAGACAACGGGTGTCCGGCGACGAGCCGGTTTTAGGTCCGACCGTTCCGGGAAGACGGAGGCAGACGTCCGTCCGATCGGAGACTGGCCATCCCGGAGAACGCAGGTTCATTCCTGTGCGGGGAGAAGATCGGCCGTACCGAGCCCTTTGACTCTGGTCCCGGCCGAAGTGTGTGCTAGCAACCCCGGGTTTCGGGTGCCATTTCGGTCGGCTCAGGGAAAGCGATCGCAGGATACCGTTGTCCTTTCACGGGCAGCTTGGGGCCGGTTGTACCGAGCCCCTTGGCTAAGGTCCTGGGCGACGTGTGAGCTAGCCGCAGAGGGGTACCGATCCCGCCTCGAGCGGCTCGGGGAATGCGATACCGCGACACTGATGTCCGGCCACAGGTCCCGTAGGTCCGGCGCTGCCGGGACGCCGGAGGCTGTCGTCCGCCGGCTCGGGGACTGGCCTTCCCGGAGAAAGGAGATACGTTTCCGTGCGGGGCGGAGGCCGGCGGTAACGAGCCCCTTGGCTCCCGTCGTGGCCGACGCGTGTCCTAGCAGCACCGGGGTTCGAGTGCCTTCTCGGGCAGCTCGGGGAATGCGATCGCCGGACACGGGTGTCCGGCCACGAGTCCCGTAGGTCCGGCACTGCCGGGACGCCGGAGGCTGTCGTTCGCCCGTTCGTGGAATGGCTGTGCCGGAGACCGGGAGATCTGTCCTGTCCCGAGCGGCGGCCGTCCGTCCCGAACCCCTAGTCTCCGGTCCTGGGCGACGTGTGTGCTAGTCTCAGCGGGGTCCGGGTCGCGTTTCAGGCGGCTGTGGACAGCAAACCCAGGACAACGGGTGTCCGGCCACGAGCGGCCGTGCCGGGAAGCGGGAAGCAGTCTTCCGACGGATCGGATAATGGCCATCCCGGTGAACGCAGGTTCATTCCCGTACGTGGAGAAGATCGGCCGTACCGAGCCCTTTGACTCTGGTCCCGGCCGAAGTGTGTGCTAGCAGCCCCGGGTTTCGGGTGCCATTTCGGTCGGCTCGGGGAAAGCGATCGCAGGACACCGTTGTCCTTCCACGGGCAGCGTGGGGCCGGTTGTACCGAGCCCCTTGGCTCCCGTCCTGGGCGACGTGTGAGCTAGTCGCACAGGGGTTCGGGTGCCACCTCGAGCGCCTCGGGGAATGCGGTCCCAGGACAACGGGTGACCGGCCACAAGCTGCCGTGCCGGGACGCCGGAGGCTGTCGTTCGCCCGTTCGTGGAATGGCTGTGCCGGAGACCGGGAGATCTGTCCTGTCCCGAGCGGCGGCCGTCCGTCCCGAACCCCTAGTCTCCGGTCCTGGGCGACGTGTGTGCTAGTCTCAGCGGTTTCCGGGTCCCGTTTCAGGCGGCTGTGGACAGCAAACCGAGGACAACGGGTGTCCGGCCACAAGCTGCCATGCCGGGAAGCGTGAGGCAGATGTCCGCCGGCTCGGAGACTGGCCATCCCGGATAACGCAGGTTCATTCCGTGCGGAGAGAAGATCGGCCGTACCGAGCCCTTTAACTCTGGTCCCGGCCGAAGTGTGTGCTAGCAGCCCCGGGTTTAGGGTGCCATTTCGGTCGGCTCGGGGAAAGCGATCGCAGGATACCATTGTCCTTTCACGGGCAGCTTGGGGCCGGTTGTACCGAGCCCCTTGGCTAAGGTCCTGGGCGACGTGTGAGCTAGCCGCAGAGGGGTACCGATCCCACCTCGAGCGGCTCGGGGAATGCGATACCGCGACACTGATGTCCGGCCACAGGTCCCGTAGGTCCGGCGCTGCCGGGACGCCGGAGGCTGTCGTCCGCCGGCTCGGGGACTGGCCGTCCCGGAGAAAGGAGTTTCTTTCCCCTGCGGGGCGGGGACCGGCGGTAACGAGCCCCTTGGCTCCCGTCCTGGCCGACGCGTGTCCTAGCAGCACCGGGGTTCGAGTGCCTTCTCGGGCAGCTCGGGGAATGCGATCGCCGGACACGGGTATCCGGCCACGAGTCCAGTAGGTCCGGCGCTGCCGGGACGCCGGAGGCTGTCGTTCGCCCGTTCGTGGAATGGCTGTGCCGGAGACCGGGAGATCTGTCTTGTCCCGAGCGGC
Organism: Mergus octosetaceus; assembly: GCA_036873955.1. NCBI lineage: Eukaryota > Metazoa > Chordata > Aves > Anseriformes > Anatidae > Mergus > Mergus octosetaceus. The sequence goes on along the minus strand of CM072318.1, from coordinate 86,481,451 downwards.
GGCCGTCCGTCCCGAACCCCTAGTCTCCGGTCCTGGGCGACGTGTGTGCTAGTCTCAGCGGGGTCCGGGTCCCGTTTCAGGCGGCTTTGGACATCAAACCCAGGACAACGTGTGTCCGTCCACGAGCGGCCGTGCCGGGAAGCGGGAAGCAGTCTTCCGACGGATCGGATAATGACCATCCCGGAGAACGCAGGTTCATTCCCGTGCGGGGAGAAGATCGGCCGTACCGAGCCCTTTGAGTCTGGTCGCGGCCGAAGTGTGTGCTAGCAGCCCCGGGATTCGGGTGCCATTTCGGTCGGCTCGGGGAAAGCGATCGCAGGATACCGTTGTCCTTTCACGGGCAGCGTGGGGCCGGTTGTACCGAGCCCCTTGGCTCCGGTCCTGGGCGACGTGTGAGCTAGTCTCATGTGGGTTCGGGTCCCCTCTCAGGCCTCTGTGGACAGCAAACCCAAGACAACGGGTGTCCGGCGACGAGACGGTTTTGGGTCCGACCGTTCCGGGAAGACGGAGGCAGACGTCCGTCCGATCGGAGACTGGCCATCCCGGAGAACGCAGGTTCATTCCTGTGCGGGGAGAAGATCGGCCGTACCGAGCCCTTTGACTCTGGTCCCGGCCGAAGTGTGTGCTAGCAGGCCCGCGATTCGGGTGCCATTTCGGTCGGCTCGGGGAAAGCGATCGCAGGACACCGTTGTCCTTCCACGGGCAGCGTGGGGCCGGTTGTACCGAGCCCCTTGGCTCCGGTCCTCGGCGACGTGTGAGCTAGTCGCACAGGGGTTCGGGTGCCACCTCGAGCGCCTCGGGAAATGCGGTCCCAGGACAACGGGTGACCGGCCACAAGCTGCCGTGCCGGGACGCCGGAGGCTGTCGTTCGCCCGTTCGTGGAATGGCTGTGCCGGAGACCGGGAGATCTGTCCTGTCCCGAGCGGCGGCCGTCCGTCCCGAACCCCTAGTCTCCGGTCCTGGGCGACGTGTGTGCTAGTCTCAGCGGGGTCCGGGTCCCGTTTCAGGCGGCTGTGGACAGCAAACCCAGGACAACGTGTGTCCGACAACGAGCGGCCGTGCCAGGAAGCGGGAAGCAGTCTTCCGACGGATCGGATAATGGCCATCCCGGAGAACGCAGGTTCATTCCCGTGCGGGGAGAAGATCGGCCGTACCGAGCCCTTAGACTCTGGTCCCGGCCGAAGTGTGTGCTAGCAGCCCCGGGTTTCGGGTGCCATTTCGGTCGGCTCGGGGAAAGCGATCGCAGGATACCGTTGTCCTTTCACGGGCAGCGTGGGGCCGGTTGTACCGAGCCCCTTGGCTCCGGTCCTGGGCGACGTGTGAGCTAGTCTCATGTGGGTTCGGGTCCCCTCTCAGGCCTCTGTGGACAGCAAACCCAAGACAACGGGTGTCCGGCGACGAGCCGGTTTTGGGTCCGACCGTTCCGGGAAGACGGAGGCAGACGTCCGTCCGATCGGAGACTGGCCATCCCGGAGAACGCAGGTTCATTCCTGTGCGGGGAGAAGATCGGCCGTACCGAGCCCTTTGACTCTGGTCCCGGCCGAAGTGTGTGCTAGCAGCCCCGGGTTTCGGGTGCCATTTCGGTCGGCTCGGGGAAAGCGATCGCAGGATACCATTGTCCTTTCACGGGCAGCTTGTGGCCGGTTGTACCGAGCCCCTTGGCTAAGGTCCTGGGCGACGTGTGAGCTAGCCGCAGAGGGGTACCGATCCCACCTCGAGCGGCTCGGGGAATGCGATACCGCGACACTGATGTCCGGCCACAGGTCCCGTAGGTCCGGCGCTGCCGGGACGCCGGAGGCTGTCGTCCGCCGGCTCGGGGACTGGCCGTCCCGGAGAAAGGAGTTTCTTTCCCCTGCGGGGCGGGGACCGGCGGTAACGAGCCCCTTGGCTCCCGTCCTGGCCGACGCGTGTCCTAGCAGCACCGGGGTTCGAGTGCCTTCTCGGGCAGCTCGGGGAATGCGATCGCCGGACACGGGTATCCGGCCACGAGTCCAGTAGGTCCGGCGCTGCCGGGACGCCGGAGGCTGTCGTTCGCCCGTTCGTGGAATGGCTGTGCCGGAGACCGGGAGATCTGTCCTGTCCCGAGCGGCGGCCGTCCGTCCCGAACCCCTAGTCTCCGGTCCTGGGCGACGTGTGTGCTAGTCTCAGCAGTTTACGGGTCCCGTTTCGGGCGGCTGTGGACAGCAAACCCAGGACAACGGGTGTCCGGCCACAAGCTGCCATGCCGGGAAGCGTGAGGCAGACGTCCGCCTGCTCGGAGAGTGGCCGTACCGGAGAACGGAGGTTCGTTCCCGTGCGGGGCGGGGACCGGCGGTAACGAGCTCCTTGGCTCCCGTCCTGTCCGACGCGTGTCCTAGCAGCACCGGGGTTCGAGCGCCTTCTCGGGAGGCTCGGGGAATGCGATCGCAGGACTCGTTTGTCCCGGCACGGGCAGCGTGGGGCCGGTTGTACCGAGTCCCTTGGCTCTGGTCCTCGGCGACGTGTGAGCTATCCGCACTGCGGTTCGGGTCCCACCTCGAGCGGCTCGGGGAATGCGATCCCGCGACACTGATGTCCGGCCACGAGCGGCGTAGGAGCCGACCGTTCCGGAAAGCCGGGGGTTGTCGTCCGCCGGCTTGGGGACTGGCCGTCCCGGAGAACGGAGGTTCATTTCCGTGCAGGGCGGAGGCGGCGGTAACGAGCCCCTTGGCTCCCGTCCTGGCCGACGCGTTTCCTAGCAGCACCCGGGTTGGAGTGCCTTCTCGGGCAGCTCGGGGAATGCGATCGCCGGACACAGGTGTCCGTCCACGAGTCCCGTGGGTCCGGCGCTGCCGGGACGCCGGAGGCTGTCGTTCGCCCGTTCGTGGAATGGCTGTGCCGGAGACCGGGAGATCTGTCCTGTCCCGAGCGGCGGCCGTCCGTCCCGAACCCCTAGTCTCCGGTCCTGGGCGACGTGTGTGCTAGTCTCAGCGGGGTCCGGGTCCCGTTTCAGGCGGCTTTGGACATCAAACCCAGGACAACGTGTGTCCGTCCACGAGCGGCCGTGCCGGGAAGCGGGAAGCAGTCTTCCGACGGATCGGATAATGACCATCCCGGAGAACGCAGGTTCATTCCCGTGCGGGGAGAAGATCGGCCGTACCGAGCCCTTTGAGTCTGGTCGCGGCCGAAGTGTGTGCTAGCAGCCCCGGGATTCGGGTGCCATTTCGGTCGGCTCGGGGAAAGCGATCGCAGGATACCGTTGTCCTTTCACGGGTAGCGTGGGGCCGGTTGTACCGAGCCCCTTGGCTCCGGTCCTGGGCGACGTGTGAGCTAGTCGCACAGGGGTTCGGGTGCCACCTCGAGCGCCTCGGGAAATGCGGTCCCAGGAAAACGGGTGACCGGCCACAAGCTGCCGTGCCGGGACGCCGGAGGCTGTCGTTCGCCCGTTCGTGGAATGGCTGTGCCGGAGACCGGGAGATCTGTCCTGTCCCGAGCGGCGGCCGTCCGTCCCGAACCCCTAGTCTCCGGTCCTGGGCGACGTGTGTGCTAGTCTCAGCGGGGTCCGGGTCCCGTTTCAGGCGGCTTTGGACAGCAAACCCAGGACAACGTGTGTCCGACAACGAGCGGCCGTGCCAGGAAGCGGGAAGCAGTCTTCCGACGGATCGGATAATGGCCATCCCGGAGAACGCAGGTTCATTCCCGTGCGGGGAGAAGATCGGCCGTACCGAGCCCTTTGACTCTGGTCCCGGCCGAAGTGTGTGCTAGCAGCCCCGGGTTTCGGGTGCCATTTCGGTCGGCTCGGGGAAAGCGATCGCAGGATACCGTTGTCCTTTCACGGGCAGCGTGGGGCCGGTTGTACCGAGCCCCTTGGCTCCGGTCCTGGGCGACGTGTGAGCTAGTCTCATGTGGGTTCGGGTCCCCTCTCAGGCCTCTGTGGACAGCAAACCCAAGACAACGGGTGTCCGGCGACGAGCCGGTTTTGGGTCCGACCGTTCCGGGAAGACGGAGGCAGACGTCCGTCCGATCGGAGACTGGCCATCCCGGAGAACGCAGGTTCATTCCTGTGCGGGGAGAAGATCGGCCGTACCGAGCCCTTTGACTCTGGTCCCGGCCGAAGTGTGTGCTAGCAGCCCCGGGTTTCGGGTGCCATTTCGGTCGGCTCAGGGAAAGCGATCGCAGGATACCGTTGTCCTTTCACGGGCAGCTTGGGGCCGGTTGTACCGAGCCCCTTGGCTAAGGTCCTGGGCGACGTGTGAGCTAGCCGCAGAGGGGTACCGATCCCGCCTCGAGCGGCTCGGGGAATGCGATACCGCGACACTGATGTCCGGCCACAGGTCCCGTAGGTCCGGCGCTGCCGGGACGCCGGAGGCTGTCGTCCGCCGGCTCGGGGACTGGCCTTCCCGGAGAAAGAAGATACGTTTCCGTGCGGGGCGGAGGCCGGCGGTAACGAGCCCCTTGGCTCCCGTCGTGGCCGACGCGTGTCCTAGCAGCACCGGGGTTCGAGTGCCTTCTCGGGCAGCTCGGGGAATGCGATCGCCGGACACGGGTGTCCGGCCACGAGTCCCGTAGGTCCGGCACTGCCGGGACGCCGGAGGCTGTCGTTCGCCCGTTCGTGGAATGGCTGTGCCGGAGACCGGGAGATCTGTCCTGTCCCGAGCGGCGGCCGTCCGTCCCGAACCCCTAGTCTCCGGTCCTGGGCGACGTGTGTGCTAGTCTCAGCGGGGTCCGGGTCGCGTTTCAGGCGGCTGTGGACAGCAAACCCAGGACAACGGGTGTCCGGCCACGAGCGGCCGTGCCGGGAAGCGGGAAGCAGTCTTCCGACGGATCGGATAATGGCCATCCCGGTGAACGCAGGTTCATTCCCGTACGTGGAGAAGATCGGCCGTACCGAGCCCTTTGACTCTGGTCCCGGCCGAAGTGTGTGCTAGCAGCCCCGGGTTTCGGGTGCCATTTCGGTCGGCTCGGGGAAAGCGATCGCAGGACACCGTTGTCCTTCCACGGGCAGCGTGGGGCCGGTTGTACCGAGCCCCTTGGCTCCCGTCCTGGGCGACGTGTGAGCTAGTCGCACAGGGGTTCGGGTGCCACCTCGAGCGCCTCGGGGAATGCGGTCCCAGGACAACGGGTGACCGGCCACAAGCTGCCGTGCCGGGACGCCGGAGGCTGTCGTTCGCCCGTTCGTGGAATGGCTGTGCCGGAGACCGGGAGATCTGTCCTGTCCCGAGCGGCGGCCGTCCGTCCCGAACCCCTAGTCTCCGGTCCTGGGCGACGTGTGTGCTAGTCTCAGCGGTTTCCGGGTCCCGTTTCAGGCGGCTGTGGACAGCAAACCGAGGACAACGGGTGTCCGGCCACAAGCTGCCATGCCGGGAAGCGTGAGGCAGATGTCCGCCGGCTCGGAGACTGGCCATCCCGGATAACGCAGGTTCATTCCGTGCGGAGAGAAGATCGGCCGTACCGAGCCCTTTAACTCTGGTCCCGGCCGAAGTGTGTGCTAGCAGCCCCGGGTTTAGGGTGCCATTTCGGTCGGCTCGGGGAAAGCGATCGCAGGATACCATTGTCCTTTCACGGGCAGCTTGGGGCCGGTTGTACCGAGCCCCTTGGCTAAGGTCCTGGGCGACGTGTGAGCTAGCCGCAGAGGGGTACCGATCCCAACTCGAGCGGCTCGGGGAATGCGATACCGCGACACTGATGTCCGGCCACAGGTCCCGTAGGTCCGGCGCTGCCGGGACGCCGGAGGCTGTCGTCCGCCGGCTCGGGGACTGGCCGTCCCGGAGAAAGGAGTTTCTTTCCCCTGCGGGGCGGGGACCGGCGGTAACGAGCCCCTTGGCTCCCGTCCTGGCCGACGCGTGTCCTAGCAGCACCGGGGTTCGAGTGCCTTCTCGGGCAGCTCGGGGAATGCGATCGCCGGACACGGGTATCCGGCCACGAGTCCAGTAGGTCCGGCGCTGCCGGGACGCCGGAGGCTGTCGTTCGCCCGTTCGTGGAATGGCTGTGCCGGAGACCGGGAGATCTGTCTTGTCCCGAGCGGCGGCCGTCCGTCCCGAACCCCTAGTCTCCGGTCCTGGGCGACGTGTGTGCTAGTCTCAGCGGGGTCCGGGTCCCGTTTCAGGCGGCTTTGGACATCAAACCCAGGACAACGTGTGTCCGTCCACGAGCGGCCGTGCCGGGAAGCGGGAAGCAGTCTTCCGACGGATCGGATAATGACCATCCCGGAGAACGCAGGTTCATTCCCGTGCGGGGAGAAGATCGGCCGTACCGAGCCCTTTGAGTCTGGTCGCGGCCGAAGTGTGTGCTAGCAGCCCCGGGATTCGGGTGCCATTTCGGTCGGCTCGGGGAAAGCGATCGCAGGATACCGTTGTCCTTTCACGGGCAGCGTGGGGCCGGTTGTACCGAGCCCCTTGGCTCCGGTCCTGGGCGACGTGTGAGCTAGTCTCATGTGGGTTCGGGTCCCCTCTCAGGCCTCTGTGGACAGCAAACCCAAGACAACGGGTGTCCGGCGACGAGCCGGTTTTGGGTCCGACCGTTCCGGGAAGACGGAGGCAGACGTCCGTCCGATCGGAGACTGGCCATCCCGGAGAACGCAGGTTCATTCCTGTGCGGGGAGAAGATCGGCCGTACCGAGCCCTTTGACTCTGGTCCCGGCCGAAGTGTGTGCTAGCAGGCCCGCGATTCGGGTGCCATTTCGGTCGGCTCGGGGAAAGCGATCGCAGGACACCGTTGTCCTTCCACGGGCAGCGTGGGGCCGGTTGTACCGAGCCCCTTGGCTCCGGTCCTCGGCGACGTGTGAGCTAGTCGCACAGGGGTTCGGGTGCCACCTCGAGCGCCTCGGGAAATGCGGTCCCAGGACAACGGGTGACCGGCCACAAGCTGCCGTGCCGGGACGCCGGAGGCTGTCGTTCGCCCGTTCGTGGAATGGCTGTGCCGGAGACCGGGAGATCTGTCCTGTCCCGAGCGGCGGCCGTCCGTCCCGAACCCCTAGTCTCCGGTCCTGGGCGACGTGTGTGCTAGTCTCAGCGGGGTCCGGGTCCCGTTTCAGGCGGCTGTGGACAGCAAACCCAGGACAACGTGTGTCCGACAACGAGCGGCCGTGCCAGGAAGCGGGAAGCAGTCTTCCGACGGATCGGATAATGGCCATCCCGGAGAACGCAGGTTCATTCCCGTGCGGGGAGAAGATCGGCCGTACCGAGCCCTTAGACTCTGGTCCCGGCCGAAGTGTGTGCTAGCAGCCCCGGGTTTCGGGTGCCATTTCGGTCGGCTCGGGGAAAGCGATCGCAGGATACCGTTGTCCTTTCACGGGCAGCGTGGGGCCGGTTGTACCGAGCCCCTTGGCTCCGGTCCTGGGCGACGTGTGAGCTAGTCTCATGTGGGTTCGGGTCCCCTCTCAGGCCTCTGTGGACAGCAAACCCAAGACAACGGGTGTCCGGCGACGAGACGGTTTTGGGTCCGACCGTTCCGGGAAGACGGAGGCAGACGTCCGTCCGATCGGAGACTGGCCATCCCGGAGAACGCAGGTTCATTCCTGTGCGGGGAGAAGATCGGCCGTACCGAGCCCTTTGACTCTGGTCCCGGCCGAAGTGTGTGCTAGCAGGCCCGCGATTCGGGTGCCATTTCGGTCGGCTCGGGTAAAGCGATCGCAGGACACCGTTGTCCCTCCACGGGCAGCGTGGGGTTGGTTGTACCGAGCCCCTTGGCTCCGGTCCTGGGCGACGTGTGTGCTAGTCTCAGCGGGGTCCGGGTCCCGTTTCATGCGGCTGTGGACAGCAAACCCAGGACAACGGGTGTCCGGCAACGAGCGGTTTGCGGGTAAGCGTGAGGCAGATGTCCGCCGGCTCGGAGACTGGCCATCCCGGAGAACGCAGGTTCATTCCCGTGCGTGGAGAAGATCGGCCGTACCGAGCCCTTTAACTCTGGTCCCGGCCGAAGTGTGTGCTAGCAGCCCCGGGTTTCGGGTGCCATTTCGGTCGGCTCAGGGAAAGCGATCGCAGGATACCGTTGTCCTTTCACGGGCAGCTTGGGGCCGGTTGTACCGAGCCCCTTGGCTAAGGTCCTGGGCGACGTGTGAGCTAGCCGCAGAGGGGTACCGATCCCGCCTCGAGCGGCTCGGGGAATGCGATACCGCGACACTGATGTCCGGCCACAGGTCCCGTAGGTCCGGCGCTGCCGGGACGCCGGAGGCTGTCGTCCGCCGGCTCGGGGACTGGCCGTCCCGGAGAACGGAGATACGTTTCCGTGCGGGGCGGAGGCCGGCGGTAACGAGCCCCTTGGCTCCCGTCGTGGCCGACGCGTGTCCTAGCAGCACCGGGGTTCGAGTGCCTTCTCGGGCAGCTCGGGGAATGCGATCGCCGGACACGGGTGTCCGGCCACGAGTCCCGTAGGTCCGGCGCTGCCGGGACGCCGGAGGCTGTCGTTCGCCCGTTCGTGGAATGGCTGTGCCGGAGACCGGGAGATCTGTCCTGTCCCGAGCGGCGGCCGTCCGTCCCGAACCCCTAGTCTCCGGTCCTGGGCGACGTGTGTGCTAGTCTCAGCGGGGTCCGGGTCCCGTTTCAGGCGGCTTTGGACATCAAACCCAGGACAACGTGTGTCCGTCCACGAGCGGCCGTGCCGGGAAGCGGGAAGCAGTCTTCCGACGGATCGGATAATGGCCATCCCGGAGAACGCAGGTTCATTCCCGTGCGGGGAGAAGATCGGCCGTACCGAGCCCTTTGATTCTGGTCGCGGCCGAAGTGTGTGCTAGCAGCCCCGGGATTCGGGTGCCATTTCGGTCGGCTCGGGGAAAGCGATCGCAGGACACCGTTGTCCTTCCACGGGCAGCGTGGGGCCGGTTGTACCGAGCCCCTTGGCTCCGGTCCTGGGCGACGTGTGAGCTACTCTCATGTGGGTTCGGGTCCCCTCTCAGGCCTCTGTGGACAGCAAACCCAAGACAACGGGTGTCCGGCGACGAGCCGGTTTTGGGTCCGACCGTTCCGGGAAGACGGAGGCAGACGTCCGTCCGATCGGAGACTGGCCATCCCGGAGAACGCAGGTTCATTCCTGTGCGGGGAGAAGATCGGCCGTACCGAGCCCTTTGACTCTGGTCCCGGCCGAAGTGTGTGCTAGCAGGCCCGCGATTCGTGTGCCATTTCGGTCGGCTCGGGGAAAGCGATCGCAGGACACCGTTGTCCTTCCACGGGCAGCGTGGGGCCGGTTGTACCGAGCCCCTTGGTTCCGGTCCTGGGCGACGTGTGAGCTAGTCGCACAGGGGTTCGGGTGCCACCTCGAGCGCCTCGGGGAATGCGGTCCCAGGACAACGGGTGACCGGCCACAAGCTGCCGTGCCGGGACGCCGGAGGCTGTCGTTCGCCCGTTCGTGGAATGGCTGTGCCGGAGACCGGGAGATCTGTCCTGTCCCGAGCGGCGGCCGTCCGTCCCGAACCCCTAGTCTCCGGTCCTGGGCGACGTGTGTGCTAGTCTCAGCGGGGTCCGGGTCCCGTTTCAGGCGGCTTTGGACAGCAAACCCAGGACAACGTGTGTCCGACAACGAGCGGCCGTGCCAGGAAGCGGGAAGCAGTCTTCCGACGGATCGGATAATGGCCATCCCGGAGAACGCAGGTTCATTCCCGTGCGGGGAGAAGATCGGCCGTACCGAGCCCTTAGACTCTGGTCCCGGCCGAAGTGTGTGCTAGCAGCCCCGGGTTTCGGGTGCCATTTCGGTCGGCTCGGGGAAAGCGATCGCAGGATACCGTTGTCCTTTCACGGGCAGCGTGGGGCCGGTTGTACCGAGCCCCTTGGCTCCGGTCCTGGGCGACGTGTGAGCTACTCTCATGTGGGTTCGGGTCCCCTCTCAGGCCTCTGTGGACAGCAAACCCAAGACAACGGGTGTCCGGCGACGAGCCGGTTTTGGGTCCGACCGTTCCGGGAAGACGGAGGCAGACGTCCGTCCGATCGGAGACTGGCCATCCCGGAGAACGCAGGTTCATTCCTGTGCGGGGAGAAGATCGGCCGTACCGAGCCCTTTGACTCTGGTCCCGGCCGAAGTGTGTGCTAGCAGGCCCGCGATTCGGGTGCCATTTCGGTCGGCTCGGGGAAAGCGATCGCAGGACACCGTTGTCCCTCCACGGGCAGCGTGGGGTTGGTTGTACCGAGCCCCTTGGCTCCGGTCCTGGGCGACGTGTGTGCTAGTCTCAGCGGGGTCCGGGTCCCGTTTCATGCGGCTGTGGACAGCACACCCAGGACAACGGGTGTCCGGCAACGAGCGGTTTGCGGGTAAGCGTGAGGCAGATGTCCGCCGGCTCGGAGACTGGCCATCCCGGAGAACGCAGGTTCATTCCCGTGCGTGGAGAAGATCGGCCGTACCGAGCCCTTTAACTCTGGTCCCGGCCGAAGTGTGTGCTAGCAGCCCCGGGTTTCGGGTGCCATTTCGGTCGGCTCAGGGAAAGCGATCGCAGGATACCGTTGTCCTTTCACGGGCAGCTTGGGGCCGGTTGTACCGAGCCCCTTGGCTAAGGTCCTGGGCGACGTGTGAGCTAGCCGCAGAGGGGTACCGATCCCGCCTCGAGCGGCTCGGGGAATGCGATACCGCGACACTGATGTCCGGCCACAGGTCCCGTAGGTCCGGCGCTGCCGGGACGCCGGAGGCTGTCGTCCGCCGGCTCGGGGACTGGCCGTCCCGGAGAACGGAGATACGTTTCCGTGCGGGGCGGAGGCCGGCGGTAACGAGCCCCTTGGCTCCCGTCGTGGCCGACGCGTGTCCTAGCAGCACCGGGATTCGAGTGCCTTCTCGGGCAGCTCGGGGAATGCGATCGCCGGACACGGGTGTCCGGCCACGAGTCCCGTAGGTCCGGCACTGCCGGGACGCCGGAGGCTGTCGTTCGCCCGTTCGTGGAATGGCTGTGCCGGAGACCGGGAGATCTGTCCTGTCCCGAGCGGCGGCCGTCCGTCCCGAACCCCTAGTCTCCGGTCCTGGGCGACGTGTGTGCTAGTCTCAGCGGGGTCCGGGTCCCGTTTCAGGTGGCTTTGGACAGCAAACCCAGGACAACGTGTGTCCGACAACGAGCGGCCGTGCCGGGAAGCGGGAAGCAGTCTTCCGACGGATCGGATAATGGCCATCCCGGAGAACGCAGGTTCATTCCCGTGCGGGGAGAAGATCGGCCGTACCGAGCCCTTTGACTCTGGTCCCGGCCGAAGTGTGTGCTAGCAGGCCCGCGATTCGGGTGCCATTTCGGTCACTCGGGGAAAGCGATCGCAGGACACCGTTGTCCCTCCACGGGCAGCGTGGGGTTGGTTGTACCGAGCCCCTTGGCTCCGGTCCTGGGCGACGTGTGTGCTAGTCTCACTGGGGTCCGGGTCCCGTTTCATGCGGCTGTGGACAGCAAACCCAGGACAACGGGTGTCCGGCAACGAGCGGTTTGCGGGTAAGCGTGAGGCAGATGTCCGCCGGCTCGGAGACTGGCCATCCCGGAGAACGCAGGTTCATTCCCGTGCGTGGAGAAGATCGGCCGTACCGAGCCCTTTAACTCTGGTCCCGGCCGAAGTGTGTGCTAGCAGCTCCGGGTTTCGGGTGCCATTTCGGTCGGCTCAGGGAAAGCGATCGCAGGATACCGTTGTCCTTTCACGGGCAGCTTGGGGCCGGTTGTACCGAGCCCCTTGGCTAAGGTCCTGGGCGACGTGTGAGCTAGCCGCAGAGGGGTACCGATCCCGCCTCGAGCGGCTCGGGGAATGCGATACCGCGACACTGATGTCCGGCCACAGGTCCCGTAGGTCCGGCGCTGCCGGGACGCCGGAGGCTGTCGTCCGCCGGCTCGGGGACTGGCCGTCCCGGAGAACGGAGATACGTTTCCGTGCGGGGCGGAGGCCGGCGGTAACGAGCCCCTTGGCTCCCGTCGTGGCCGACGCGTGTCCTACCAGCACCGGGGTTCGAGTGCCTTCTCGGGCAGCTCGGGGAATGCGATCGCCGGACACGGGTGTCCGGCCACGAGTCCCGTAGGTCCGGCGCTGCCGGGACGCCGGAGGCTGTCGTTCGCCCGTTCGTGGAATGGCTGTGCCGGAGACCGGGAGATCTGTCCTGTCCCGAGCGGCGGCCGTCCGTCCCGAACCCCTAGTCTCCGGTCCTGGGCGACGTGTGTGCTAGTCTCAGCGGGGTCCGGGTCCCGTTTCAGGCGGCTTTGGACAGCAAACCCAGGACAACGTGTGTCCGTGCACGAGCGGCCGTGCCGGGAAGCGGGAAGCAGTCTTCCGACGGATCGGATAATGGCCATCCCGGAGAACGCAGGTTCATTCCCGTGCGGGGAGAAGATCGGCCGTACCGAGCCCTTTGATTCTGGTCCCGGCCGAAGTGTGTGCTAGCAGCCCCGGGATTCGGGTGCCATTTCGGTCGGCTCGGGGAAAGCGATCGCAGGATACCGTTGTCCTTTCACGGGCAGCGTGGGGCCGGTTGTACCGAGCCCCTTGGCTCCGGTCCTGGGCGACGTGTGAGCTAGTCTCATGTGGGTTCGGGTCCCCTCTCAGGCCTCTGTGGACAGCAAACCCAAGACAACGGGTGTCCGGCGACGAGCCGGTTTTGGGTCCGACCGTTCCGGGAAGACGGAGGCAGACGTCCGTCCGATCGGAGACTGGCCATCCCGGAGAACGCAGGTTCATTCCTGTGCGGGGAGAAGATCGGCCGAACCGAGCCCTTTGACTCTGGTCCCGGCCGAAGTGTGTGCTAGCAGGCCCGCGATTCGGGTGCCATTTCGGTCGGCTCGGGGAAAGCGATCGCAGGACACCGTTGTCCTTCCACGGGCAGCGTGGGGCCGGTTGTACCGAGCCCCTTGGCTCCGGTCCTGGGCGACGTGTGAGCTAGTCGCACAGGGGTTCGGGTGCCACCTCGAGCGCCTCGGGAAATGCGGTCCCAGGACAACGGGTGACCGGCCACAAGCTGCCGTGCCGGGACGCCGGAGGCCGTCGTTCGCCCGTTCGTGGAATGGCTGTGCCGGAGACCGGGAGATCTGTCCTGTCCCGAGCGGCGGCCGTCCGTCCCGAACCCCTAGTCTCCGGTCCTGGGCGACGTGTGTGCTAGTCTCAGCGGGGTCCGGGTCCCGTTTCAGGCGGCTGTGGACAGCAAACCCAGGACAACGTGTGTCCGGCCACGAGCGGCCGTGCCGGGAAGCAGTCTTCCGACGGATCGGATAATGGCCATCCCGGTGAACGCAGGTTCATTCCCGTGCGTGGAGAAGATCGGCCGTACCGAGCCCTTTGATTCTGGTCCCGGCCGAAGTGTGTGCTAGCAGGCCCGCGATTCGGGTGCCATTTCGGTCGGCTCGGGGAAAGCGATCGCAGGACACCGTTGTCCTTCCACGGGCAGCATGGGGCCGGTTGTACCGAGCCCCTTGGCTCCCGTCCTGGGCGACGTGTGAGCTAGTCGCACAGGGGTTCGGGTGCCACCTCGAGCGCCTCGGGGAATGCGGTCCCAGGACAACGGGTGACCGGCCACAAGCTGCCGTGCCGGGACGCCGGAGGCTGTCGTTCGCCCGTTCGTGGAATGGCTGTGCCGGAGACCGGGAGATCTGTCCTGTCCCGAGCGGCGGCCGTCCGTCCCGAACCCCTAGTCTCCGGTCCTGGGCGACGTGTGTGCTAGTCTCAGCGGTTTCCGGGTCCCGTTTCGGGCGGCTGTGGACAGCAAACCCAGGACAACGGGTGTCCGGCCACAAGCTGCCATGCCGGGAAGCGTGAGGCAGACGTCCGCCGGCTCGGAGAGTGGCCGTACCGGAGAACGGAGGTTCGTTCCCGTGCGGGGCGGGGACCGGCGGTAACGAGCTCCTTGGCTCCCGTCCTGGCCGACGCGTGTCCTAGCAGCACCGGAGTTCGAGCGCCTTCTCGGGAGGCTCGGGGAATGCGATCACAGGACTCGTTTGTCCCGGCACAGGCAGCGTGGGGCCGGTTGTACCGAGTCCCTTGGCTCTGGTCCTCGGCGACGTGTGAGCTATCCGCACTGCGGTTCGGGTCCCACCTCGAGCGGCTCGGGGAATGCGATCCCGCGACACTGATGTCCGGCCACGAGCGGCGTATGAGCCGACCGTTCCGGAAAGCCGGGGGTTGTCGTCCGCCGGCTTGGGGACTGGCCGTCCCGGAGAACGGAGGTTCATTTCCGTGCAGGGCGGAGGCGGCGGTAACGAGCCCCTTGGCTCCCGTCCTGGCCGACGCGTTTCCTAGCAGCACCCGGGTTGGAGTGCCTTCTCGGGCGGCTCGGGGAATGCGATCGCCGGACACAGGTGTCCGTCCACGAGTCCCGTGGGTCCGGCGCTGCCGGGACGCCGGAGGCTGTCGTTCGCCCGTTCGTGGAATGGCTGTGCCGGAGACCGGGAGATCTGTCCTGTCCCGAGCGGCGGCCGTCCGTCCCGAACCCCTAGTCTCCGGTCCTGGGCGACGTGTGTGCTAGTCTCAGCGGGGTCCGGGTCCCGTTTCAGGCGGCTTTGGACAGCAAACCCAGGACAACGTGTGTCCGACAACGAGCGGCCGTGCCAGGAAGCGGGAAGCAGTCTTCCGACGGATCGGATAATGGCCATCCCGGAGAACGCAGGTTCATTCCCGTGCGGGGAGAAGATCGGCCGTACCGAGCCCTTAGACTCTGGTCCCGGCCGAAGTGTGTGCTAGCAGCCCCGGGTTTCGGGTGCCATTTCGGTCGGCTCGGGGAAAGCGATCGCAGGATACCGTTGTCCTTTCACGGGCAGCGTGGGGCCGGTTGTACCGAGCCCCTGGCTCCGGTCCTGGGCGACGTGTGAGCTAGTCTCATGTGGGTTCGGGTCCCCTCTCAGGCGGCTGTGGACAGCAAACCCAAGACAACGGGTGTCCGGCGACGAGCCGGTTTTGGGTCCGACCGTTCCGGGAAGACGGAGGCAGACGTCCGTCCGATCGGAGACTGGCCATCCCGGAGAACGCAGGTTCATTCCTGTGCGGGGAGAAGATCGGCCGTACCGAGCCCTTTGACTCTGGTCCCGGCCGAAGTGTGTGCTAGCAGGCCCGCGATTCGGGTGCCATTTCGGTCACTCGGGGAAAGCGATCGCAGGACACCGTTGTCCCTCCACGGGCAGCGTGGGGTTGGTTGTACCGAGCCCCTTGGCTCCGGTCCTGGGCGACGTGTGTGCTAGTCTCACTGGGGTCCGGGTCCCGTTTCATGCGGCTGTGGACAGCAAACCCAGGACAACGGGTGTCCGGCAACGAGCGGTTTGCGGGTAAGCGTGAGGCAGATGTCCGCCGGCTCGGAGACTGGCCATCCCGGAGAACGCAGGTTCATTCCCGTGCGTGGAGAAGATCGGCCGTACCGAGCCCTTTAACTCTGGTCCCGGCCGAAGTGTGTGCTAGCAGCTCCGGGTTTCGGGTGCCATTTCGGTCGGCTCAGGGAAAGCGATCGCAGGATACCGTTGTCCTTTCACGGGCAGCTTGGGGCCGGTTGTACCGAGCCCCTTGGCTAAGGTCCTGGGCGACGTGTGAGCTAGCCGCAGAGGGGTACCGATCCCGCCTCGAGCGGCTCGGGGAATGCGATACCGCGACACTGATGTCCGGCCACAGGTCCCGTAGGTCCGGCGCTGCCGGGACGCCGGAGGCTGTCGTCCGCCGGCTCGGGGACTGGCCGTCCCGGAGAACGGAGATACGTTTCCGTGCGGGGCGGAGGCCGGCGGTAACGAGCCCCTTGGCTCCCGTCGTGGCCGACGCGTGTCCTAGCAGCACCGGGGTTCGAGTGCCTTCTCGGGCAGCTCGGGGAATGTGATCGCCGGACACGGGTGTCCGGCCACGAGTCCCGTAGGTCCGGCACTGCCGGGACGCCGGAGGCTGTCGTTCGCCCGTTCGTGGAATGGCTGTGCCGGAGACCGGGAGATCTGTCCTGTCCCGAGCGGCGGCCGTCCGTCCCGAACCCCTAGTCTCCGGTCCTGGGCGACGTGTGTGCTAGTCTCAGCGGGGTCCGGGTCCCGTTTCAGGCGGCTGTGGACAGCAAACCCAGGACAACGTGTGTCCGGCCACGAGCGGCCGTGCCGGGAAGTGGGAAGCAGTCTTCCGACGGATCGGATAATGGCCATCCCGGTGAACGCAGGTTCATTCCCGTGCGTGGAGAAGATCGGCCGTACCGAGCCCTTTGACTCTGGTCCCGGCCGAAGTGTGTGCTAGCAGGCCCGGGTTTCGGGTGCCATTTCGGTCGGCTCGGGGAAAGCGATCGCAGGACACCGTTGTCCTTCCACGGGCAGCGTGGGGCCGGTAGTACCGAGCCCCTTGGCTCCCGTCCTGGGCGACGTGTGAGCTAGTCGCACAGGGGTTCGGGTGCCACCTCGAGCGCCTCGGGGAATGCGGTCCCAGGAAAACGGGTGACCGGCCACAAGCTGCCGTGCCGGGACGCCGGAGGCTGTCGTTCGCCTGTTCGTGGAATGGCTGTGCCGGAGACCGGGAGATCTGTCCTGTCCCGAGCGGCGGCCGTCCGTCCCGAACCCCTAGTCTCCGGTCCTGGGCGACGTGTATGCTAGTCTCAGCGGTTTCCGGGTCCCGTTTCAGGCGGCTGTGGACAGCAAACCCAGGACAACGGGTGTCCGGCCACAAGCTGCCATGCCGGGAAGCGTGAGGCAGATGTCCGCCGGCTCGGAGACTGGCCATCCCGGAGAACGCAGGTTCATTCCGTGCGGGGAGAAGATCGGCCGTACCGAGCCCTTTGATTCTGGTCGCGGCCGAAGTGTGTGCTAGCAGCCCCGGGTTTCGGGTGCCATTTCGGTCGGCTCGGGGAAAGCGATCGCAGGATACCGTTGTCCTTTCACGGGCAGCGTGGGGCCGGTTGTACCGAGCCCCTTGGCTCCGGTCCTGGGCGACGTGTGAGCTAGTCTCATGTGGGTTCGGGTCCCCTCTCAGGCCTCTGTGGACAGCAAACCCAAGACAACGGGTGTCCGGCGACGAGCCGGTTTTGGGTCCGACCGTTCCGGGAAGACGGAGGCAGACGTCCGTCCGATCGGAGACTGGCCATCCCGGAGAACGCAGGTTCATTCCTGTGCGGGGAGAAGATCGGCCGTACCGAGCCCTTTGACTCTGGTCCCGGCCGAAGTGTGTGCTAGCAGGCCCGCGATTCGGGTGCCATTTCGGTCGGCTCGGGGAAAGCGATCGCAGGACACCGTTGTCCTTCCACGGGCAGCGTGGGGCCGGTTGTACCGAGCCCCTTGGCTCCCGTCCTGGGCGACGTGTGAGCTAGTCGCACAGGGGTTCGGGTGCCACCTCGAGCGCCTCGGGAAATGCGGTCCCAGGACAACGGGTGACCGGCCACAAGCTGCCGTGCCGGGACGCCGGAGGCTGTCGTTCGCCCGTTCGTGGAATGGCTGTGCCGGAGACCGGGAGATCTGTCCTGTCCCGAGCGGCGGCCGTCCGTCCCGAACCCCTAGTCTCCGGTCCTGGGCGACGTGTGTGCTAGTCTCAGCGGGGTCCGGGTCCCGTTTCAGGCGGCTTTGGACAGCAAATCCAGGACAACGTGTGTCCGACAACGAGCGGCCGTGCCAGGAAGCGGGAAGCTGTCTTCCGACGGATCGGATAATGGCCATCCCGGAGAACGCAGGTTCATTCCTGTGCGGGGAGAAGATCGGCCGTACCGAGCCCTTTGACTCTGGTCCCGGCCGAAGTGTGTGCTAGCAGGCCCGCGATTCGGGTGCCATTTCGGTCGGCTCGGGGAAAGCGATCGCAGGACACCGTTGTCCCTCCACGGGCAGCGTGGGGTTGGTTGTACCGAGCCCCTTGGCTCCGGTCCTGGGCGACGTGTGTGCTAGTCTCATCGGGGTCCGGGTCCCGTTTCATGCGGCTGTGGACAGCAAACCCAGGACAACGGGTGTCCGGCAACGAGCGGTTTGCGGGTAAGCGTGAGGCAGATGTCCGCCGGCTCGGAGACTGGCCATCCCGGAGAACGCAGGTTCATTCCCGTGCGTGGAGAAGATCGGCCGTACCGAGCCCTTTAACTCTGGTCCCGGCCGAAGTGTGTGCTAGCAGCCCCGGGTTTCGGGTGCCATTTCGGTCGGCTCAGGGAAAGCGATCGCAGGATACCGTTGTCCTTTCACGGGCAGCTTGGGGCCGGTTGTACCGAGCCCCTTGGCTAAGGTTCTGGGCGACGTGTGAGCTAGCCGCAGAGGGGTACCGATCCCGCCTCGAGCGGCTCGTGGAATGCGATACCGCGACACTGATGTCCGGCCACAGGTCCCGTAGGTCCGGCGCTGCCGGGACGCTGGAGGCTGTCGTCCGCCGGCTCGGGGACTGGCCGTCCCGGAGAACGGAGATACGTTTCCGTGCGGGGCGGAGGCCGGCGGTAACGAGCCCCTTGGCTCCCGTCGTGGCCGACGCGTGTCCTAGCAGCACCGGGGTTCGAGTGCCTTCTCGGGCAGCTCGGGGAATGCGATCGCCGGACACGGGTGTCCGGCCACGAGTCCCGTAGGTCCGGCACTGCCGGGACGCCGGAGGCTGTCGTTCGCCCGTTCGTGGAATGGCTGTGCCGGAGACCGGGAGATCTGTCCTGTCCCGAGCGGCGGCCGTCCGTCCCGAACCCTTAGTCTCCGGTCCTGGGCGACGTGTGTGCTAGTCTCAGCGGGGTCCGGGTCCCGTTTCAGGCGGCTGTGGACAGCAAACCCAGGACAACGTGTGTCCGGCCACGAGCGGCCGTGCCGGGAAGCGGGAAGCAGTCTTCCGACGGATCGGATAATGGCCATCCCGGTGAACGCAGGTTCATTCCCGTGCGTGGAGAAGATCGGCCGTACCGAGCCCTTTGACTCTGGTCCCGGCCGAAGTGTGTGCTAGCAGGCCCGCGATTCGGGTGCCATTTCGGTCGGCTCGGGGAAAGCGATCGCAGGACACAGTTGTCCTTCCACGGGCAGCGTGGGGCCGGTTGTACCGAGCCCCTTGGCTCCCGTCCTGGGCGACGTGTGAGCTAGTCGCACAGGGGTTCGGGTGCCACCTCGAGCGCCTCGGGGAATGCGGTCCCAGGACAACGGGTGACCGGCCACAAGCTGCCGTGCCGGGACGCCGGAGGCTGTCGTTCGCCCGTTCGTGGAATGGCTGTGCCGGAGACCGGGAGATCTGTCTTGTCCCGAGCGGCGGCCGTCCGTCCCGAACCCCTAGTCTCCGGTCCTGGGCGACGTGTGTGCTAGTCTCACCGGGGTCCGGGTCCCGTTTCAGGCGGCTTTGGACAGCAAACCCAGGACAACGGGTGTCCGGCCACAAGCTGCCGTGCCGGGAAGCGTGAGGCAGACGTCCGCCGGCTCGGAGAGTGGCCGTACCGGAGAACGGAGGTTCGTTCCCGTGCGGGGCGGGGACCGGCGGTAACGAGCTCCTTGGCTCCCGTCCTGGCCGACGCGTGTCCTAGCAGCACCGGGGTTCGAGCGCCTTCTCGGGAGGCTCGGGGAATGCGATCGCAGGACTCGTTTGTCCCGGCACGGGCAGCGTGGGGCCGGTTGTACCGAGTCCCTTGGCTCTGGTCCTCGGCGACGTGTGAGCTATCCGCACTGCGGTTCGGGTCCCACCTCGAGCGGCTCGGGGAATGCGATCCCGCGACACTGATGTCCGGCCACGAGCGGCGTAGGAGCCGACCGTTCCGGAAAGCCGGGGGTTGTCGTCCGCCGGCTTGGGGACTGGCCGTCCCGGAGAACGGAGGTTCATTTCCGTGCAGGGCGGAGGCGGCGGTTACGAGCCCCTTGGCTCCCGTCCTGGCCGACGCGTTTCCTAGCAGCACCCGGGTTGGAGTGCCTTCTCGGGCGGCTCGGGGAATGCGATCGCCGGACACAGGTGTCCGTCCACGAGTCCCGTGGGTCCGGCGCTGCCGGGACGCCGGAGGCTGTCGTTCGCCCGTTCGTGGAATGGCTGTGCCGGAGACCGGGAGATCTGTCCTGTCCCGAGCGGCGGCCGTCCGTCCCGAACCCCTAGTCTCCGGTCCTGGGCGACGTGTGTGCTAGTCTCAGCGGGGTCCGGGTCCCGTTTCAGGCGGCTTTGGACAGCAAACCCAGGACAACGTGTGTCCGACAACGAGCGGCCGTGCCAGGAAGCGGGAAGCAGTCTTCCGACGGATCGGATAATGGCCATCCCGGAGAACGCAGGTTCATTCCCGTGCGGGGAGAAGATCGGCCGTACCGAGCCCTTAGACTCTGGTCCCGGCCGAAGTGTGTGCTAGCAGCCCCGGGTTTCGGGTGCCATTTCGGTCGGCTCGGGGAAAGCGATCGCAGGATACCGTTGTCCTTTCACGGGCAGCGTGGGGCCGGTTGTACCGAGCCCCTGGCTCCGGTCCTGGGCGACGTGTGAGCTAGTCTCATGTGGGTTCGGGTCCCCTCTCAGGCGGCTGTGGACAGCAAACCCAAGACAACGGGTGTCCGGCGACGAGCCGGTTTTGGGTCCGACCGTTCCGGGAAGACGGAGGCAGACGTCCGTCCGATCGGAGAATGGCCATCCCGGTGAACGCAGGTTCATTCCTGTGCGGGGAGAAGATCGGCCGTACCGAGCCCTTTGACTCTGGTCCCGGCCGAAGTGTGTGCTAGCAGGCCCGCGATTCGGGTGCCATTTCGGTCACTCGGGGAAAGCGATCGCAGGACACCGTTGTCCCTCCACGGGCAGCGTGGGGTTGGTTGTACCGAGCCCCTTGGCTCCGGTCCTGGGCGACGTGTGTGCTAGTCTCACTGGGGTCCGGGTCCCGTTTCATGCGGCTGTGGACAGCAAACCCAGGACAACGGGTGTCCGGCAACGAGCGGTTTGCGGGTAAGCGTGAGGCAGATGTCCGCCGGCTCGGAGACTGGCCATCCCGGAGAACGCAGGTTCATTCCCGTGCGTGGAGAAGATCGGCCGTACCGAGCCCTTTAACTCTGGTCCCGGCCGAAGTGTGTGCTAGCAGCCCCGGGTTTCGGGTGCCATTTCGGTCGGCTCAGGGAAAGCGATCGCAGGATACCGTTGTCCTTTCACGGGCAGCTTGGGGCCGGTTGTACCGAGCCCCTTGGCTAAGGTCCTGGGCGACGTGTGAGCTAGCCGCAGAGGGGTACCGATCCCGCCTCGAGCGGCTCGGGGAATGCGATACCGCGACACTGATGTCCGGCCACAGGTCCCGTAGGTCCGGCGCTGCCGGGACGCCGGAGGCTGTCGTCCGCCGGCTCGGGGACTGGCCGTCCCGGAGAACGGAGATACGTTTCCGTGCGGGGCGGAGGCCGGCGGTAACGAGCCCCTTGGCTCCCGTCGTGGCCGACGCGTGTCCTAGCAGCACCGGGGTTCGAGTGCCTTCTCGGGCAGCTCGGGGAATGCGATCGCCGGACACGGGTGTCCGGCCACGAGTCCCGTAGGTCCGGCGCTGCCGGGACGCCGGAGGCTGTCGTTCGCCCGTTCGTGGAATGGCTGTGCCGGAGACCGGGAGATCTGTCCTGTCCCGAGCGGCGGCCGTCCGTCCCGAACCCCTAGTCTCCGGTCCTGGGCGACGTGTGTGCTAGTCTCAGCGGGGTCCGGGTCCCGTTTCAGGCGGCTTTGGACATCAAACCCAGGACAACGTGTGTCCGTCCACGAGCGGCCGTGCCGGGAAGCGGGAAGCAGTCTTCCGACGGATCGGATAATGGCCATCCCGGAGAACGCAGGTTCATTCCCGTGCGGGGAGAAGATCGGCCGTACTGAGCCCTTAGACTCTGGTCGCGGCCGAAGTGTGTGCTAGCAGCCCCGGGATTCGGGTGCCATTTCGGTCGGCTCGGGGAAAGCGATCGCAGGATACCGTTGTCCTTTCACGGGCAGCGTGGGGCCGGTTGTACCGAGCCCCTTGGCTCCGGTCCTGGGCGACGTGTGAGCTACTCTCATGTGGGTTCGGGTCCCCTCTCAGGCCTCTGTGGACAGCAAACCCAAGACAACGGGTGTCCGGCGACGAGCCGGTTTTGGGTCCGACCGTTCCGGGAAGACGGAGGCAGACGTCCGTCCGATCGGAGACTGGCCATCCCGGAGAACGCAGGTTCATTCCTGTGCGGGGAGAAGATCGGCCGTACCGAGCCCTTTGACTCTGGTCCCGGCCGAAGTGTGTGCTAGCAGGCCCGCGATTCGTGTGCCATTTCGGTCGGCTCGGGGAAAGCGATCGCAGGACACCGTTGTCCTTCCACGGGCAGCGTGGGGCCGGTTGTACCGAGCCCCTTGGTTCCGGTCCTGAGCGACGTGTGAGCTAGTCGCACAGGGGTTCGGGTGCCACCTCGAGCGCCTCGGGGAATGCGGTCCCAGGACAACGGGTGACCGGCCACAAGCTGCCGTGCCGGGACGCCGGAGGCTGTCGTTCGCCCGTTCGTGGAATGGCTGTGCCGGAGACCGGGAGATCTGTCCTGTCCCGAGCGGCGGCCGTCCGTCCCGAACCCCTAGTATCCGGTCCTGGGCGACGTGTGTGCTAGTCTCACCGGGGTCCGGGTCCCGTTTCAGGCGGCTTTGGACAGCAAACCCAGGACAACGTGTGTCCGACAACGAGCGGCCGTGCCAGGAAGCGGGAAGCAGTCTTCCGACGGATCGGATAATGGCCATCCCGGAGAACGCAGGTTCATTCCCGTGCGGGGAGAAGATCGGCGGTACCGAGCCCTTAGACTCTGGTCCCGGCCGAAGTGTGTGCTAGCAGCCCCGGGTTTCGGGTGCCATTTCGGTCGGCTCGGGGAAAGCGATCGCAGGATACCGTTGTCCTTTCACGGGCAGCGTGGGGCCGGTTGTACCGAGCCCCTTGGCTCCGGTCCTGGGCGACGTGTGAGCTACTCTCATGTGGGTTCGGGTCCCCTCTCAGGCCTCTGTGGACAGCAAACCCAAGACAACGGGTGTCCGGCGACGAGCCGGTTTTGGGTCCGACCGTTCCGGGAAGACGGAGGCAGACGTCCGTCCGATCGGAGACTGGCCATCCCGGAGAACGCAGGTTCATTCCTGTGCGGGGAGAAGATCGGCCGTACCGAGCCCTTTGACTCTGGTCCCGGCCGAAGTGTGTGCTAGCAGGCCCGCGATTCGGGTGCCATTTCGGTCGGCTCGGGGAAAGCGATCGCAGGACACCGTTGTCCCTCCACGGGCAGCGTGGGGTTGGTTGTACCGAGCCCCTTGGCTCCGGTCCTGGGCGACGTGTGTGCTAGTCTCAGCGGGGTCCGGGTCCCGTTTCATGCGGCTGTGGACAGCAAACCCAGGACAACGGGTGTCCGGCAACGAGCGGTTTGCGGGTAAGCGTGAGGCAGATGTCCGCCGGCTCGGAGACTGGCCATCCCGGAGAACGCAGGTTCATTCCCGTGCGTGGAGAAGATCGGCCGTACCGAGCCCTTTAACTCTGGTCCCGGCCGAAGTGTGTGCTAGCAGCCCCGGGTTTCGGGTGCCATTTCGGTCGGCTCAGGGAAAGCGATCGCAGGATACCGTTGTCCTTTCACGGGCAGCGTGGGGCCGGTTGTACCGAGCCCCTTGGCTCCGGTCCTGGGCGACGTGTGAGCTACTCTCATGTGGGTTCGGGTCCCCTCTCAGGCCTCTGTGGACAGCAAACCCAAGACAACGGGTGTCCGGCGACGAGCCGGTTTTGGGTCCGACCGTTCCGGGAAGACGGAGGCAGACGTCCGTCCGATCGGAGACTGGCCATCCCGGAGAATGCAGGTTCATTCCTGTGCGGGGAGAAGATCGGCCGTACCGAGCCCTTTGACTCTGGTCCCGGCCGAAGTGTGTGCTAGCAGGCCCGCGATTCGGGTGCCATTTCGGTCGGCTCGGGGAAAGCGATCGCAGGACACCGTTGTCCCTCCACGGGCAGCGTGGGGTTGGTTGTACCGAGCCCCTTGGCTCCGGTCCTGGGCGACGTGTGTGCTAGTCTCAGCGGGGTCCGGGTCCCGTTTCATGCGGCTGTGGACAGCAAACCCAGGACAACGGGTGTCCGGCAACGAGCGGTTTGCGGGTAAGCGTGAGGCAGATGTCCGCCGGCTCGGAGACTGGCCATCCCGGAGAACGCAGGTTCATTCCCGTGCGTGGAGAAGATCGGCCGTACCGAGCCCTTTAACTCTGGTCCCGGCCGAAGTGTGTGCTAGCAGCCCCGGGTTTCGGGTGCCATTTCGGTCGGCTCAGGGAAAGCGATCGCAGGATACCGTTGTCCTTTCACGGGCAGCTTGGGGCCGGTTGTACCGAGCCCCTTGGCTAAGGTCCTGGGCGACGTGTGAGCTAGCCGCAGAGGGGTACCGATCCCGCCTCGAGCGGCTCGGGGAATGCGATACCGCGACACTGATGTCCGGCCACAGGTCCCGTAGGTCCGGCGCTGCCGGGACGCCGGAGGCTGTCGTCCGCCGGCTCGGGGACTGGCCGTCCCGGAGAACGGAGATACGTTTCCGTGCGGGGCGGAGGCCGGCGGTAACGAGCCCCTTGGCTCCCGTCGTGGCCGACGCGTGTCCTAGCAGCACCGGGGTTCGAGTGCCTTCTCGGGCAGCTCGGGGAATGCGATCGCCGGACACGGGTGTCCGGCCACGAGTCCCGTAGGTCCGGCGCTGCCGGGACGCCGGAGGCTGTCGTTCGCCCGTTCGTGGAATGGCTGTGCCGGAGACCGGGAGATCTGTCCTGTCCCGAGCGGCGGCCGTCCGTCCCGAACCCCTAGTCTCCGGTCCTGGGCGACGTGTGTGCTAGTCTCAGCGGGGTTCGGGTCCCGTTTCAGGCGGCTTTGGACAGCAAACCCAGGACAACGTGTGTCCGTGCACGAGCGGCCGTGCCGGGAAGCGGGAAGCAGTCTTCCGACGGATCGGATAATGGCCATCCCGGAGAACGCAGGTTCATTCCCGTGCGGGGAGAAGATCGGCCGTACCGAGCCCTTTGATTCTGGTCCCGGCCGAAGTGTGTGCTAGCAGCCCCGGGTTTCGGGTGCCATTTCGGTCGGCTCGGGGAAAGCGATCGCAGGACACCGTTGTCCTTCCACGGGCAGCGTGGGGCCGGTTGTACCGAGCCCCTTGGCTCCGGTCCTGGGCGACGTGTGAGCTAGTCGCACAGGGGTTCGGGTGCCACCTCGAGCGCCTCGGGAAATGCGGTCCCAGGACAACGGGTGACCGGCCACAAGCTGCCGTGCCGGGACGCCGGAGGCTGTCGTTCGCCCGTTCGTGGAATGGCTGTGCCGGAGACCGGGAGATCTGTCCTGTCCCGAGCGGCGGCCGTCCGTCCCGAACCCCTAGTCTCCGGTCCTGGGCGACGTGTGTGCTAGTCTCAGCGGGGTCCGGGTCCCGTTTCAGGCGGCTGTGGACAGCAAACCCAGGACAACGTGTGTCCGGCCACGAGCGGCCGTGCCGGGAAGCAGTCTTCCGACGGATCGGATAATGGCCATCCCGGTGAACGCAGGTTCATTCCCGTGCGTGGAGAAGATCGGCCGTACCGAGCCCTTTGATTCTGGTCCCGGCCGAAGTGTGTGCTAGCAGGCCCGCGATTCGGGTGCCATTTCGGTCGGCTCGGGGAAAGCGATCGCAGGACACCGTTGTCCTTCCACGGGCAGCATGGGGCCGGTTGTACCGAGCCCCTTGGCTCCCGTCCTGGGCGACGTGTGAGCTAGTCGCACAGGGGTTCGGGTGCCACCTCGAGCGCCTCGGGGAATGCGGTCCCAGGACAACGGGTGACCGGCCACAAGCTGCCGTGCCGGGACGCCGGAGGCTGTCGTTCGCCCGTTCGTGGAATGGCTGTGCCGGAGACCGGGAGATCTGTCCTGTCCCGAGCGGCGGCCGTCCGTCCCGAACCCCTAGTCTCCGGTCCTGGGCGACGTGTGTGCTAGTCTCAGCGGTTTCCGGGTCCCGTTTCGGGCGGCTGTGGACAGCAAACCCAGGACAACGGGTGTCCGGCCACAAGCTGCCATGCCGGGAAGCGTGAGGCAGACGTCCGCCGGCTCGGAGAGTGGCCGTACCGGAGAACGGAGGTTCGTTCCCGTGCGGGGCGGGGACCGGCGGTAACGAGCTCCTTGGCTCCCGTCCTGGCCGACGCGTGTCCTAGCAGCACCGGAGTTCGAGCGCCTTCTCGGGAGGCTCGGGGAATGCGATCGCAGGACTCGTTTGTCCCGGCACGGGCAGCGTGGGGCCGGTTGTACCGAGCCCCTTGGCTCCGGTCCTGGGCGACGTGTGAGCTACTCTCATGTGGGTTCGGGTCCCCTCTCAGGCCTCTGTGGACAGCAAACCCAAGACAACGGGTGTCCGGCGACGAGCCGGTTTTGGGTCCGACCGTTCCGGGAAGACGGAGGCAGACGTCCGTCCGATCGGAGACTGGCCATCCCGGAGAACGCAGGTTCATTCCTGTGCGGGGAGAAGATCGGCCGTACCGAGCCCTTTGACTCTGGTCCCGGCCGAAGTGTGTGCTAGCAGGCCCGCGATTCGTGTGCCATTTCGGTCGGCTCGGGGAAAGCGATCGCAGGACACCGTTGTCCTTCCACGGGCAGCGTGGGGCCGGTTGTACCGAGCCCCTTGGTTCCGGTCCTGAGCGACGTGTGAGCTAGTCGCACAGGGGTTCGGGTGCCACCTCGAGCGCCTCGGGGAATGCGGTCCCAGGACAACGGGTGACCGGCCACAAGCTGCCGTGCCGGGACGCCGGAGGCTGTCGTTCGCCCGTTCGTGGAATGGCTGTGCCGGAGACCGGGAGATCTGTCCTGTCCCGAGCGGCGGCCGTCCGTCCCGAACCCCTAGTCTCCGGTCCTGGGCGACGTGTGTGCTAGTCTCAGCGGGGTCCGGGTCCCGTTTCAGGCGGCTTTGGACAGCAAACCCAGGACAACGTGTGTCCGACAACGAGCGGCCGTGCCAGGAAGCGGGAAGCAGTCTTCCGACGGATCGGATAATGGCCATCCCGGAGAACGCAGGTTCATTCCCGTGCGGGGAGAAGATCGGCCGTACCGAGCCCTTAGACTCTGGTCCCGGCCGAAGTGTGTGCTAGCAGCCCCGGGTTTCGGGTGCCATTTCGGTCGGCTCGGGGAAAGCGATCGCAGGATACCGTTGTCCTTTCACGGGCAGCGTGGGGCCGGTTGTACCGAGCCCCTTGGCTCCGGTCCTGGGCGACGTGTGAGCTACTCTCATGTGGGTTCGGGTCCCCTCTCAGGCCTCTGTGGACAGCAAACCCAAGACAACGGGTGTCCGGCGACGAGCCGGTTTTGGGTCCGACCGTTCCGGGAAGACGGAGGCAGACGTCCGTCCGATCGGAGACTGGCCATCCCGGAGAACGCAGGTTCATTCCTGTGCGGGGAGAAGATCGGCCGTACCGAGCCCTTTGACTCTGGTCCCGGCCGAAGTGTGTGCTAGCAGGCCCGCGATTCGGGTGCCATTTCGGTCGGCTCGGGGAAAGCGATCGCAGGACACCGTTGTCCCTCCACGGGCAGCGTGGGGTTGGTTGTACCGAGCCCCTTGGCTCCGGTCCTGGGCGACGTGTGTGCTAGTCTCAGCGGGGTCCGGGTCCCGTTTCATGCGGCTGTGGACAGCACACCCAGGACAACGGGTGTCCGGCAACGAGCGGTTTGCGGGTAAGCGTGAGGCAGATGTCCGCCGGCTCGGAGACTGGCCATCCCGGAGAACGCAGGTTCATTCCCGTGCGTGGAGAAGATCGGCCGTACCGAGCCCTTTAACTCTGGTCCCGGCCGAAGTGTGTGCTAGCAGCCCCGGGTTTCGGGTGCCATTTCGGTCGGCTCAGGGAAAGCGATCGCAGGATACCGTTGTCCTTTCACGGGCAGCTTGGGGCCGGTTGTACCGAGCCCCTTGGCTAAGGTCCTGGGCGACGTGTGAGCTAGCCGCAGAGGGGTACCGATCCCGCCTCGAGCGGCTCGGGGAATGCGATACCGCGACACTGATGTCCGGCCACAGGTCCCGTAGGTCCGGCGCTGCCGGGACGCCGGAGGCTGTCGTCCGCCGGCTCGGGGACTGGCCGTCCCGGAGAACGGATATACGTTTCCGTGCGGGGCGGAGGCCGGCGGTAACGAGCCCCTTGGCTCCCGTCGTGGCCGACGCGTGTCCTAGCAGCACCGGGGTTCGAGTGCCTTCTCGGGCAGCTCGGGGAATGCGATCGCAGGACACGGGTGTCCGGCCACGAGTCCCGTAGGTCCGGCGCTGCCGGGACGCCGGAGGCTGTCGTTCGCCCGTTCGTGGAATGGCTGTGCCGGAGACCGGGAGATCTGTCCTGTCCCGAGCGGCGGCCGTCCGTCCCGAACCCCTAGTCTCCGGTCCTGGGCGACGTGTGTGCTAGTCTCAGCGGGGTCCGGGTCCCGTTTCAGGCGGCTTTGGACATCAAACCCAGGACAACGTGTGTCCGTCCACGAGCGGCCGTGCCGGGAAGCGGGAAGCAGTCTTCCGACGGATCGGATAATGGCCATCCCGGAGAACGCAGGTTCATTCCCGTGCGGGGAGAAGATCGGCCGTACCGAGCCCTTTGACTCTGGTCCCGGCCGAAGTGTGTGCTAGCAGGCCCGCGATTCGGGTGCCATTTCGGTCGGCTCGGGGAAAGCGATCGCAGGACACCGTTGTCCTTCCACGGGCAGCGTGGGGCCGGTTGTACCGCGCCCCTTGGCTCCGGTCCTGGGCGACGTGTGAGCTAGTCGCACAGGGGTTCGGGTGCCACCTCGAGCGCCTCGGGAAATGCGGTCCCAGGACAACGGGTGACCGGCCACAAGCTGCCGTGCCGGGACGTCGGAGGCTGTCGTTCGCCCGTTCGTGGAATGGCTGTGCCGGAGACCGGGAGATCTGTCCTGTCCCGAGCGGCGGCCGTCCGTCCCGAACCCCTAGTCTCCGGTCCTGGGCGACGTGTGTGCTAGTCTCAGCGGGGTCCGGGTCCCGTTTCAGGCGGCTTTGGACAGCAAACCCAGGACAACGTGTGTCCGACAACGAGCGGCCGTGCCAGGAAGCGGGAAGCAGTCTTCCGACGGATCGGATAATGGCCATCCCGGAGAACGCAGGTTCATTCCCGTGCGGGGAGAAGATCGGCCGTACCGAGCCCTTAGACTCTGGTCCCGGCCGAAGTGTGTGCTAGCAGCCCCGGGTTTCGGGTGCCATTTCGGTCGGCTCGGGGAAAGCGATCGCAGGATACCGTTGTCCTTTCACGGGCAGCGTGGGGCCGGTTGTACCGAGCCCCTGGCTCCGGTCCTGGGCGACGTGTGAGCTAGTCTCATGTGGGTTCGGGTCCCCTCTCAGGCGGCTGTGGACAGCAAACCCAAGACAACGGGTGTCCGGCGACGAGCCGGTTTTGGGTCCGACCGTTCCGGGAAGACGGAGGCAGACGTCCGTCCGATCGGAGAATGGCCACCCCGGTGAACGCAGGTTCATTCCTGTGCGGGGAGAAGATCGGCCGTACCGAGCCCTTTGACTCTGGTCCCGGCCGAAGTGTGTGCTAGCAGGCCCGCGATTCGGGTGCCATTTCGGTCACTCGGGGAAAGCGATCGCAGGACACCGTTGTCCCTCCACGGGCAGCGTGGGGTTGGTTGTACCGAGCCCCTTGGCTCCGGTCCTGGGCGACGTGTGTGCTAGTCTCACTGGGGTCCGGGTCCCGTTTCATGCGGCTGTGGACAGCAAACCCAGGACAACGGGTGTCCGGCAACGAGCGGTTTGCGGGTAAGCGTGAGGCAGATGTCCGCCGGCTCGGAGACTGGCCATCCCGGAGAACGCAGGTTCATTCCCGTGCGTGGAGAAGATCGGCCGTACCGAGCCCTTTAACTCTGGTCCCGGCCGAAGTGTGTGCTAGCAGCCCCGGGTTTCGGGTGCCATTTCGGTCGGCTCAGGGAAAGCGATCGCAGGATACCGTTGTCCTTTCACGGGCAGCTTGGGGCCGGTTGTACCGAGCCCCTTGGCTAAGGTCCTGGGCGACGTGTGAGCTAGCCGCAGAGGGGTACCGATCCCGCCTCGAGCGGCTCGGGGAATGCGATACCGCGACACTGATGTCCGGCCACAGGTCCCGTAGGTCCGGCGCTGCCGGGACGCCGGAGGCTGTCGTCCGCCGGCTCGGGGACTGGCCGTCCCGGAGAACGGAGATACGTTTCCGTGCGGGGCGGAGGCCGGCGGTAACGAGCCCCTTGGCTCCCGTCGTGGCCGACGCGTGTCCTAGCAGCACCGGGGTTCGAGTGCCTTCTCGGGCAGCTCGGGGAATGCGATCGCCGGACACGGGTGTCCGGCCACGAGTCCCGTAGGTCCGGCGCTGCCGGGACGCCGGAGGCTGTCGTTCGCCCGTTCGTGGAATGGCTGTGCCGGAGACCGGGAGATCTGTCCTGTCCCGAGCGGCGGCCGTCCGTCCCGAACCCCTAGTCTCCGGTCCTGGGCGACGTGTGTGCTAGTCTCAGCGGGGTCCGGGTCCCGTTTCAGGCGGCTTTGGACATCAAACCCAGGACAACGTGTGTCCGTCCACGAGCGGCCGTGCCGGGAAGCGGGAAGCAGTCTTCCGACGGATCGGATAATGGCCATCCCGGAGAACGCAGGTTCATTCCCGTGCGGGGAGAAGATCGGCCGTACTGAGCCCTTAGACTCTGGTCGCGGCCGAAGTGTGTGCTAGCAGCCCCGGGATTCGGGTGCCATTTCGGTCGGCTCGGGGAAAGCGATCGCAGGATACCGTTGTCCTTTCACGGGCAGCGTGGGGCCGGTTGTACCGAGCCCCTTGGCTCCGGTCCTGGGCGACGTGTGAGCTACTCTCATGTGGGTTCGGGTCCCCTCTCAGGCCTCTGTGGACAGCAAACCCAAGACAACGGGTGTCCGGCGACGAGCCGGTTTTGGGTCCGACCGTTCCGGGAAGACGGAGGCAGACGTCCGTCCGATCGGAGACTGGCCATCCCGGAGAACGCAGGTTCATTCCTGTGCGGGGAGAAGATCGGCCGTACCGAGCCCTTTGACTCTGGTCCCGGCCGAAGTGTGTGCTAGCAGGCCCGCGATTCGTGTGCCATTTCGGTCGGCTCGGGGAAAGCGATCGCAGGACACCGTTGTCCTTCCACGGGAAGCGTGGGGCCGGTTGTACCGAGCCCCTTGGTTCCGGTCCTGAGCGACGTGTGAGCTAGTCGCACAGGGGTTCGGGTGCCACCTCGAGCGCCTCGGGGAATGCGGTCCCAGGACAACGGGTGACCGGCCACAAGCTGCCGTGCCGGGACGCCGGAGGCTGTCGTTCGCCCGTTCGTGGAATGGCTGTGCCGGAGACCGGGAGATCTGTCCTGTCCCGAGCGGCGGCCGTCCGTCCCGAACCCCTAGTATCCGGTCCTGGGCGACGTGTGTGCTAGTCTCACCGGGGTCCGGGTCCCGTTTCAGGCGGCTTTGGACAGCAAACCCAGGACAACGTGTGTCCGACAACGAGCGGCCGTGCCAGGAAGCGGGAAGCAGTCTTCCGACGGATCGGATAATGGCCATCCCGGAGAACGCAGGTTCATTCCCGTGCGGGGAGAAGATCGGCGGTACCGAGCCCTTAGACTCTGGTCCCGGCCGAAGTGTGTGCTAGCAGCCCCGGGTTTCGGGTGCCATTTCGGTCGGCTCGGGGAAAGCGATCGCAGGATACCGTTGTCCTTTCACGGGCAGCGTGGGGCCGGTTGTACCGAGCCCCTTGGCTCCGGTCCTGGGCGACGTGTGAGCTACTCTCATGTGGGTTCGGGTCCCCTCTCAGGCCTCTGTGGACAGCAAACCCAAGACAACGGGTGTCCGGCGACGAGCCGGTTTTGGGTCCGACCGTTCCGGGAAGACGGAGGCAGACGTCCGTCCGATCGGAGACTGGCCATCCCGGAGAACGCAGGTTCATTCCTGTGCGGGGAGAAGATCGGCCGTACCGAGCCCTTTGACTCTGGTCCCGGCCGAAGTGTGTGCTAGCAGGCCCGCGATTCGGGTGCCATTTCGGTCGGCTCGGGGAAAGCGATCGCAGGACACCGTTGTCCCTCCACGGGCAGCGTGGGGTTGGTTGTACCGAGCCCCTTGGCTCCGGTCCTGGGCGACGTGTGTGCTAGTCTCAGCGGGGTCCGGGTCCCGTTTCATGCGGCTGTGGACAGCACACCCAGGACAACGGGTGTCCGGCAACGAGCGGTTTGCGGGTAAGCGTGAGGCAGATGTCCGCCGGCTCGGAGACTGGCCATCCCGGAGAACGCAGGTTCATTCCCGTGCGTGGAGAAGATCGGCCGTACCGAGCCCTTTAACTCTGGTCCCGGCCGAAGTGTGTGCTAGCAGCCCCGGGTTTCGGGTGCCATTTCGGTCGGCTCAGGGAAAGCGATCGCAGGATACCGTTGTCCTTTCACGGGCAGCGTGGGGCCGGTTGTACCGAGCCCCTTGGCTCCGGTCCTGGGCGACGTGTGAGCTACTCTCATGTGGGTTCGGGTCCCCTCTCAGGCCTCTGTGGACAGCAAACCCAAGACAACGGGTGTCCGGCGACGAGCCGGTTTTGGGTCCGACCGTTCCGGGAAGACGGAGGCAGACGTCCGTCCGATCGGAGACTGGCCATCCCGGAGAATGCAGGTTCATTCCTGTGCGGGGAGAAGATCGGCCGTACCGAGCCCTTTGACTCTGGTCCCGGCCGAAGTGTGTGCTAGCAGGCCCGCGATTCGGGTGCCATTTCGGTCGGCTCGGGGAAAGCGATCGCAGGACACCGTTGTCCCTCCACGGGCAGCGTGGGGTTGGTTGTACCGAGCCCCTTGGCTCCGGTCCTGGGCGACGTGTGTGCTAGTCTCAGCGGGGTCCGGGTCCCGTTTCATGCGGCTGTGGACAGCAAACCCAGGACAACGGGTGTCCGGCAACGAGCGGTTTGCGGGTAAGCGTGAGGCAGATGTCCGCCGGCTCGGAGACTGGCCATCCCGGAGAACGCAGGTTCATTCCCGTGCGTGGAGAAGATCGGCCGTACCGAGCCCTTTAACTCTGGTCCCGGCCGAAGTGTGTGCTAGCAGCCCCGGGTTTCGGGTGCCATTTCGGTCGGCTCAGGGAAAGCGATCGCAGGATACCGTTGTCCTTTCACGGGCAGCTTGGGGCCGGTTGTACCGAGCCCCTTGGCTAAGGTCCTGGGCGACGTGTGAGCTAGCCGCAGAGGGGTACCGATCCCGCCTCGAGCGGCTCGGGGAATGCGATACCGCGACACTGATGTCCGGCCACAGGTCCCGTAGGTCCGGCGCTGCCGGGACGCCGGAGGCTGTCGTCCGCCGGCTCGGGGACTGGCCGTCCCGGAGAACGGAGATACGTTTCCGTGCGGGGCGGAGGCCGGCGGTAACGAGCCCCTTGGCTCCCGTCGTGGCCGACGCGTGTCCTAGCAGCACCGGGGTTCGAGTGCCTTCTCGGGCAGCTCGGGGAATGCGATCGCCGGACACGGGTGTCCGGCCACGAGTCCCGTAGGTCCGGCGCTGCCGGGACGCCGGAGGCTGTCGTTCGCCCGTTCGTGGAATGGCTGTGCCGGAGACCGGGAGATCTGTCCTGTCCCGAGCGGCGGCCGTCCGTCCCGAACCCCTAGTCTCCGGTCCTGGGCGACGTGTGTGCTAGTCTCAGCGGGGTCCGGGTCCCGTTTCAGGCGGCTTTGGACAGCAAACCCAGGACAACGTGTGTCCGTGCACGAGCGGCCGTGCCGGGAAGCGGGAAGCAGTCTTCCGACGGATCGGATAATGGCCATCCCGGAGAACGCAGGTTCATTCCCGTGCGGGGAGAAGATCGGCCGTACCGAGCCCTTTGATTCTGGTCCCGGCCGAAGTGTGTGCTAGCAGCCCCGGGTTTCGGGTGCCATTTCGGTCGGCTCGGGGAAAGCGATCGCAGGACACCGTTGTCCTTCCACGGGCAGCGTGGGGCCGGTTGTACCGAGCCCCTTGGCTCCGGTCCTGGGCGACGTGTGAGCTAGTCGCACAGGGGTTCGGGTGCCACCTCGAGCGCCTCGGGAAATGCGGTCCCAGGACAACGGGTGACCGGCCACAAGCTGCCGTGCCGGGACGCCGGAGGCTGTCGTTCGCCCGTTCGTGGAATGGCTGTGCCGGAGACCGGGAGATCTGTCCTGTCCCGAGCGGCGGCCGTCCGTCCCGAACCCCTAGTCTCCGGTCCTGGGCGACGTGTGTGCTAGTCTCAGCGGGGTCCGGGTCCCGTTTCAGGCGGCTGTGGACAGCAAACCCAGGACAACGTGTGTCCGGCCACGAGCGGCCGTGCCGGGAAGCAGTCTTCCGACGGATCGGATAATGGCCATCCCGGTGAACGCAGGTTCATTCCCGTGCGTGGAGAAGATCGGCCGTACCGAGCCCTTTGATTCTGGTCCCGGCCGAAGTGTGTGCTAGCAGGCCCGCGATTCGGGTGCCATTTCGGTCGGCTCGGGGAAAGCGATCGCAGGACACCGTTGTCCTTCCACGGGCAGCATGGGGCCGGTTGTACCGAGCCCCTTGGCTCCCGTCCTGGGCGACGTGTGAGCTAGTCGCACAGGGGTTCGGGTGCCACCTCGAGCGCCTCGGGGAATGCGGTCCCAGGACAACGGGTGACCGGCCACAAGCTGCCGTGCCGGGACGCCGGAGGCTGTCGTTCGCCCGTTCGTGGAATGGCTGTGCCGGAGACCGGGAGATCTGTCCTGTCCCGAGCGGCGGCCGTCCGTCCCGAACCCCTAGTCTCCGGTCCTGGGCGACGTGTGTGCTAGTCTCAGCGGTTTCCGGGTCCCGTTTCGGGCGGCTGTGGACAGCAAACCCAGGACAACGGGTGTCCGGCCACAAGCTGCCATGCCGGGAAGCGTGAGGCAGACGTCCGCCGGCTCGGAGAGTGGCCGTACCGGAGAACGGAGGTTCGTTCCCGTGCGGGGCGGGGACCGGCGGTAACGAGCTCCTTGGCTCCCGTCCTGGCCGACGCGTGTCCTAGCAGCACCGGAGTTCGAGCGCCTTCTCGGGAGGCTCGGGGAATGCGATCGCAGGACTCGTTTGTCCCGGCACGGGCAGCGTGGGGCCGGTTGTACCGAGCCCCTTGGCTCCGGTCCTGGGCGACGTGTGAGCTACTCTCATGTGGGTTCGGGTCCCCTCTCAGGCCTCTGTGGACAGCAAACCCAAGACAACGGGTGTCCGGCGACGAGCCGGTTTTGGGTCCGACCGTTCCGGGAAGACGGAGGCAGACGTCCGTCCGATCGGAGACTGGCCATCCCGGAGAACGCAGGTTCATTCCTGTGCGGGGAGAAGATCGGCCGTACCGAGCCCTTTGACTCTGGTCCCGGCCGAAGTGTGTGCTAGCAGGCCCGCGATTCGTGTGCCATTTCGGTCGGCTCGGGGAAAGCGATCGCAGGACACCGTTGTCCTTCCACGGGCAGCGTGGGGCCGGTTGTACCGAGCCCCTTGGTTCCGGTCCTGAGCGACGTGTGAGCTAGTCGCACAGGGGTTCGGGTGCCACCTCGAGCGCCTCGGGGAATGCGGTCCCAGGACAACGGGTGACCGGCCACAAGCTGCCGTGCCGGGACGCCGGAGGCTGTCGTTCGCCCGTTCGTGGAATGGCTGTGCCGGAGACCGGGAGATCTGTCCTGTCCCGAGCGGCGGCCGTCCGTCCCGAACCCCTAGTCTCCGGTCCTGGGCGACGTGTGTGCTAGTCTCAGCGGGGTCCGGGTCCCGTTTCAGGCGGCTTTGGACAGCAAACCCAGGACAACGTGTGTCCGACAACGAGCGGCCGTGCCAGGAAGCGGGAAGCAGTCTTCCGACGGATCGGATAATGGCCATCCCGGAGAACGCAGGTTCATTCCCGTGCGGGGAGAAGATCGGCCGTACCGAGCCCTTAGACTCTGGTCCCGGCCGAAGTGTGTGCTAGCAGCCCCGGGTTTCGGGTGCCATTTCGGTCGGCTCGGGGAAAGCGATCGCAGGATACCGTTGTCCTTTCACGGGCAGCGTGGGGCCGGTTGTACCGAGCCCCTTGGCTCCGGTCCTGGGCGACGTGTGAGCTACTCTCATGTGGGTTCGGGTCCCCTCTCAGGCCTCTGTGGACAGCAAACCCAAGACAACGGGTGTCCGGCGACGAGCCGGTTTTGGGTCCGACCGTTCCGGGAAGACGGAGGCAGACGTCCGTCCGATCGGAGACTGGCCATCCCGGAGAACGCAGGTTCATTCCTGTGCGGGGAGAAGATCGGCCGTACCGAGCCCTTTGACTCTGGTCCCGGCCGAAGTGTGTGCTAGCAGGCCCGCGATTCGGGTGCCATTTCGGTCGGCTCGGGGAAAGCGATCGCAGGACACCGTTGTCCCTCCACGGGCAGCGTGGGGTTGGTTGTACCGAGCCCCTTGGCTCCGGTCCTGGGCGACGTGTGTGCTAGTCTCAGCGGGGTCCGGGTCCCGTTTCATGCGGCTGTGGACAGCACACCCAGGACAACGGGTGTCCGGCAACGAGCGGTTTGCGGGTAAGCGTGAGGCAGATGTCCGCCGGCTCGGAGACTGGCCATCCCGGAGAACGCAGGTTCATTCCCGTGCGTGGAGAAGATCGGCCGTACCGAGCCCTTTAACTCTGGTCCCGGCCGAAGTGTGTGCTAGCAGCCCCGGGTTTCGGGTGCCATTTCGGTCGGCTCAGGGAAAGCGATCGCAGGATACCGTTGTCCTTTCACGGGCAGCTTGGGGCCGGTTGTACCGAGCCCCTTGGCTAAGGTCCTGGGCGACGTGTGAGCTAGCCGCAGAGGGGTACCGATCCCGCCTCGAGCGGCTCGGGGAATGCGATACCGCGACACTGATGTCCGGCCACAGGTCCCGTAGGTCCGGCGCTGCCGGGACGCCGGAGGCTGTCGTCCGCCGGCTCGGGGACTGGCCGTCCCGGAGAACGGAGATACGTTTCCGTGCGGGGCGGAGGCCGGCGGTAACGAGCCCCTTGGCTCCCGTCGTGGCCGACGCGTGTCCTAGCAGCACCGGGGTTCGAGTGCCTTCTCGGGCAGCTCGGGGAATGCGATCGCAGGACACGGGTGTCCGGCCACGAGTCCCGTAGGTCCGGCGCTGCCGGGACGCCGGAGGCTGTCGTTCGCCCGTTCGTGGAATGGCTGTGCCGGAGACCGGGAGATCTGTCCTGTCCCGAGCGGCGGCCGTCCGTCCCGAACCCCTAGTCTCCGGTCCTGGGCGACGTGTGTGCTAGTCTCAGCGGGGTCCGGGTCCCGTTTCAGGCGGCTTTGGACATCAAACCCAGGACAACGTGTGTCCGTCCACGAGCGGCCGTGCCGGGAAGCGGGAAGCAGTCTTCCGACGGATCGGATAATGGCCATCCCGGAGAACGCAGGTTCATTCCCGTGCGGGGAGAAGATCGGCCGTACCGAGCCCTTTGACTCTGGTCCCGGCCGAAGTGTGTGCTAGCAGGCCCGCGATTCGGGTGCCATTTCGGTCGGCTCGGGGAAAGCGATCGCAGGACACCGTTGTCCTTCCACGGGCAGCGTGGGGCCGGTTGTACCGCGCCCCTTGGCTCCGGTCCTGGGCGACGTGTGAGCTAGTCGCACAGGGGTTCGGGTGCCACCTCGAGCGCCTCGGGAAATGCGGTCCCAGGACAACGGGTGACCGGCCACAAGCTGCCGTGCCGGGACGTCGGAGGCTGTCGTTCGCCCGTTCGTGGAATGGCTGTGCCGGAGACCGGGAGATCTGTCCTGTCCCGAGCGGCGGCCGTCCGTCCCGAACCCCTAGTCTCCGGTCCTGGGCGACGTGTGTGCTAGTCTCAGCGGGGTCCGGGTCCCGTTTCAGGTGGCTTTGGACAGCAAACCCAGGACAACGTGTGTCCGACAACGAGCGGCCGTGCCAGGAAGCGGGAAGCAGTCTTCCGACGGATCGGATAATGGCCATCCCGGAGAACGCAGCTTCATTCCCGTGCGGGGAGAAGATCGGCCGTACCGAGCCCTTTGACTCTGGTCCCGGCCGAAGTGTGTGCTAGCAGGCCCGCGATTCGGGTGCCATTTCGGTCGGCTCGGGGAAAGCGATCGCAGGACACCGTTGTCCCTCCACGGGCAGCGTGGGGTTGGTTGTACCGAGCCCCTTGGCTCCGGTCCTGGGCGACGTGTGTGCTAGTCTCATCGGGGTCCGGGTCCCGTTTCATGCGGCTGTGGACAGCAAACCCAGGACAACGGGTGTCCGGCAATGAGCGGTTTGCGGGTAAGCGTGAGGCAGATGTCCGCCGGCTCGGAGACTGGCCATCCCGGAGAACGCAGGTTCATTCCCGTGCGTGGAGAAGATCGGCCGTACCGAGCCCTTTAACTCTGGTCCCGGCCGAAGTGTGTGCTAGCAGCCCCGGGTTTCGGGTGCCATTTCGGTCGGCTCAGGGAAAGCGATCGCAGGATACCGTTGTCCTTTCACGGGCAGCTTGGGGCCGGTTGTACCGAGCCCCTTGGCTAAGGTCCTGGGCGACGTGTGAGCTAGCCGCAGAGGGGTACCGATCCCGCCTCGAGCGGCTCGGGGAATGCGATACCGCGACACTGATGTCCGGCCACAGGTCCCGTAGGTCCGGCGCTGCCGGGACGCCGGAGGCTGTCGTCCGCCGGCTCGGGGACTGGCCGTCCCGGAGAACGGAGATACGTTTCCGTGCGGGGCGGAGGCCGGCGGTAACGAGCCCCTTGGCTCCCGTCGTGGCCGACGCGTGTCCTAGCAGCACCGGGGTTCGAGTGCCTTCTCGGGCAGCTCGGGGAATGCGATCGCCGGACACGGGTGTCCGGCCACGAGTCCCGTAGGTCCGGCGCTGCCGGGACGCCGGAGGCTGTCGTTCGCCCGTTCGTGGAATGGCTGTGCCGGAGACCGGGAGATCTGTCCTGTCCCGAGCGGCGGCCGTCCGTCCCGAACCCCTAGTCTCCGGTCCTGGGCGACGTGTGTGCTAGTCTCAGCGGGGTCCGGGTCCCGTTTCAGGCGGCTTTGGACAGCAAACCCAGGACAACGTGTGTCCGTGCACGAGCGGCCGTGCCGGGAAGCGGGAAGCAGTCTTCCGACGGATCGGATAATGGCCATCCCGGAGAACGCAGGTTCATTCCCGTGCGGGGAGAAGATCGGCCGTACCGAGCCCTTTGATTCTGGTCCCGGCCGAAGTGTGTGCTAGCAGCCCCGGGTTTCGGGTGCCATTTCGGTCGGCTCGGGGAAAGCGATCGCAGGACACCGTTGTCCTTCCACGGGCAGCGTGGGGCCGGTTGTACCGAGCCCCTTGGCTCCGGTCCTGGGCGACGTGTGAGCTAGTCGCACAGGGGTTCGGGTGCCACCTCGAGCGCCTCGGGAAATGCGGTCCCAGGACAACGGGTGACCGGCCACAAGCTGCCGTGCCGGGACGCCGGAGGCTGTCGTTCGCCCGTTCGTGGAATGGCTGTGCCGGAGACCGGGAGATCTGTCCTGTCCCGAGCGGCGGCCGTCCGTCCCGAACCCCTAGTCTCCGGTCCTGGGCGACGTGTGTGCTAGTCTCAGCGGGGTCCGGGTCCCGTTTCAGGCGGCTGTGGACAGCAAACCCAGGACAACGTGTGTCCGGCCACGAGCGGCCGTGCCGGGAAGCAGTCTTCCGACGGATCGGATAATGGCCATCCCGGTGAACGCAGGTTCATTCCCGTGCGTGGAGAAGATCGGCCGTACCGAGCCCTTTGATTCTGGTCCCGGCCGAACTGTGTGCTAGCAGGCCCGCGATTCGGGTGCCATTTCGGTCGGCTCGGGGAAAGCGATCGCAGGACACCGTTGTCCTTCCACGGGCAGCATGGGGCCGGTTGTACCGAGCCCCTTGGCTCCCGTCCTGGGCGACGTGT
Source organism: Mergus octosetaceus (assembly GCA_036873955.1). Taxonomy (NCBI): domain Eukaryota; kingdom Metazoa; phylum Chordata; class Aves; order Anseriformes; family Anatidae; genus Mergus; species Mergus octosetaceus. The sequence goes on along the minus strand of CM072318.1, from coordinate 86,441,975 downwards.
GAGCTAGTCGCACAGGGGTTCGGGTGCCACCTCGAGCGCCTCGGGGAATGCGGTCCCAGGACAACGGGTGACCGGCCACAAGCTGCCGTGCCGGGACGCCGGAGGCTGTCGTTCGCCCGTTCGTGGAATGGCTGTGCCGGAGACCGGGAGATCTGTCCTGTCCCGAGCGGCGGCCGTCCGTCCCGAACCCCTAGTCTCCGGTCCTGGGCGACGTGTGTGCTAGTCTCAGCGGTTTCCGGGTCCCGTTTCGGGCGGCTGTGGACAGCAAACCCAGGACAACGGGTGTCCGGCCACAAGCTGCCATGCCGGGAAGCGTGAGGCAGACGTCCGCCGGCTCGGAGAGTGGCCGTACCGGAGAACGGAGGTTCGTTCCCGTGCGGGGCGGGGACCGGCGGTAACGAGCTCCTTGGCTCCCGTCCTGGCCGACGCGTGTCCTAGCAGCACCGGAGTTCGAGCGCCTTCTCGGGAGGCTCGGGGAATGCGATCGCAGGACTCGTTTGTCCCGGCACGGGCAGCGTGGGGCCGGTTGTACCGAGTCCCTTGGCTCTGGTCCTCGGCGACGTGTGAGCTATCCGCACTGCGGTTCGGGTCCCACCTCGAGCGGCTCGGGGAATGCGATCCCGCGACACTGATGTCCGGCCACGAGCGGCGTAGGAGCCGACCGTTCCGGAAAGCCGGGGGTTGTCGTCCGCCGGCTTGGGGACTGGCCGTCCCGGAGAACGGAGGTTCATTTCCGTGCAGGGCGGAGGCGGCGGTAACGAGCCCCTTGGCTCCCGTCCTGGCCGACGCGTTTCCTAGCAGCACCCGGGTTGGAGTGCCTTCTCGGGCGGCTCGGGGAATGCGATCGCCGGACACAGGTGTCCGTCCACGAGTCCCGTGGGTCCGGCGCTGCCGGGACGCCGGAGGCTGTCGTTCGCCCGTTCGTGGAATGGCTGTGCCGGAGACCGGGAGATCTGTCCTGTCCCGAGCGGCGGCCGTCCGTCCCGAACCCCTAGTCTCCGGTCCTGGGCGACGTGTGTGCTAGTCTCAGCGGGGTCCGGGTCCCGTTTCAGGCGGCTTTGGACAGCAAACCCAGGACAACGTGTGTCCGACAACGAGCGGCCGTGCCAGGAAGCGGGAAGCAGTCTTCCGACGGATCGGATAATGGCCATCCCGGAGAACGCAGGTTCATTCCCGTGCGGGGAGAAGATCGGCCGTACCGAGCCCTTAGACTCTGGTCCCGGCCGAAGTGTGTGCTAGCAGCCCCGGGTTTCGGGTGCCATTTCGGTCGGCTCGGGGAAAGCGATCGCAGGATACCGTTGTCCTTTCACGGGCAGCGTGGGGCCGGTTGTACCGAGCCCCTGGCTCCGGTCCTGGGCGACGTGTGAGCTAGTCTCATGTGGGTTCGGGTCCCCTCTCAGGCGGCTGTGGACAGCAAACCCAAGACAACGGGTGTCCGGCGACGAGCCGGTTTTGGGTCCGACCGTTCCGGGAAGACGGAGGCAGACGTCCGTCCGATCGGAGACTGGCCATCCCGGAGAACGCAGGTTCATTCCTGTGCGGGGAGAAGATCGGCCGTACCGAGCCCTTTGACTCTGGTCCCGGCCGAAGTGTGTGCTAGCAGCCCCGGGTTTCGGGTGCCATTTCGGTCGGCTCGGGGAAAGCGATCGCAGGACACCGTTGTCCTTCCACGGGCAGCGTGGGGCCGTTTGTACCGAGCCCCTTGGCTCCCGTCCTGGGCGACGTGTGAGCTAGTCGCACAGGGGTTCGGGTGCCACCTCGAGCGCCTCGGGGAATGCGGTCCCAGGACAACGGGTGACCGGCCACAAGCTGCCGTGCCGGGACGCCGGAGGCTGTCGTTCGCCCGTTCGTGGAATGGCTGTGCCGGAGACCGGGAGATCTGTCTTGTCCCGAGCGGCGGCCGTCCGTCCCGAACCCCTAGTCTCCGGTCCTGGGCGACGTGTGTGCTAGTCTCAGCAGTTTACGGGTCTCGTTTCGGGCGGCTGTGGACAGCAAACCCAGGACAACGGGTGTCCGGCCACAAGCTGCCATGCCGGGAAGCGTGAGGCAGACGTCCGCCGGCTCGGAGAGTGGCCGTACCGGAGAACGGAGGTTCGTTCCCGTGCGGGGCGGGGACCGGCGGTAACGAGCTCCTTGGCTCCCGTCCTGGCCGACGCGTGTCCTAGCAGCACCGGGGTTCGAGCGCCTTCTCGGGAGGCTCGGGGAATGCGATCGCAGGACTCGTTTGTCCCGGCACGGGCAGCGTGGGGCCGGTTGTACCGAGTCCCTTGGCTCTGGTCCTCGGCGACGTGTGAGCTATCCGCACTGCGGTTCGGGTCCCACCTCGAGCGGCTCGGGGAATGCGATCCCGCGACACTGATGTCCGGCCACGAGCGGCGTAGGAGCCGACCGTTCCGGAAAGCCGGGGGTTGTCGTCCGCCGGCTTGGGGACTGGCCGTCCCGGAGAACGGAGGTTCATTTCCGTGCAGGGCGGAGGCGGCGGTAACGAGCCCCTTGGCTCCCGTCCTGGCCGACGCATTTCCTAGCAGCACCCGGGTTGGAGTGCCTTCTCGGGTGGCTCGGGGAATGCGATCGCCGGACACAGGTGTCCGTCCACGAGTCCCGTGGGTCCGGCGCTGCCGGGACGCCGGAGGCTGTCGTTCGCCCGTTCGTGGAATGGCTGTGCCGGAGACCGGGAGATCTGTCCTGTCCCGAGCGGCGGCCGTCCGTCCCGAACCCCTAGTCTCCGGTCCTGGGCGACGTGTGTGCTAGTCTCAGCGGGGTCCGGGTCCCGTTTCAGGCGGCTTTGGACAGCAAACCCAGGACAACGTGTGTCCGACAACGAGCGGCCGTGCCAGGAAGCGGGAAGCAGTCTTCCGACGGATCGGATAATGGCCATCCCGGAGAACGCAGGTTCATTCCCGTGCGGGGAGAAGATCGGCCGTACCGAGCCCTTAGACTCTGGTCCCGGCCGAAGTGTGTGCTAGCAGCCCCGGGTTTCGGGTGCCATTTCGGTCGGCTCGGGGAAAGCGATCGCAGGATACCGTTGTCCTTTCACGGGCAGCGTGGGGCCGGTTGTACCGAGCCCCTGGCTCCGGTCCTGGGCGACGTGTGAGCTAGTCTCATGTGGGTTCGGGTCCCCTCTCAGGCGGCTGTGGACAGCAAACCCAAGACAACGGGTGTCCGGCGACGAGCCGGTTTTGGGTCCGACCGTTCCGGGAAGACGGAGGCAGACGTCCGTCCGATCGGAGACTGGCCATCCCGGAGAACGCAGGTTCATTCCTGTGCGGGGAGAAGATCGGCCGTACCGAGCCCTTTGACTCTGGTCCCGGCCGAAGTGTGTGCTAGCAGGCCCGCGATTCGGGTGCCATTTCGGTCGGCTCGGGGAAAGCGATCGCAGGACACCGTTGTCCCTCCACGGGCAGCGTGGGGTTGGTTGTATCGAGCCCCTTGGCTCCGGTCCTGGGCGACGTGTGTGCTAGTCTCACTGGGGTCCGGGTCCCGTTTCATGCGGCTGTGGACAGCAAACCCAGGACAACGGGTGTCCGGCAACGAGCGGTTTGCGGGTAAGCGTGAGGCAGATGTCCGCCGGCTCGGAGACTGGCCATCCCGGAGAACGCAGGTTCATTCCCGTGCGGAGAGAAGATCGGCCGTACCGAGCCCTTTAACTCTGGTCCCGGCCGAAGTGTGTGCTAGCAGCCCCGGGTTTCGGGTGCCATTTCGGTCGGCTCAGGGAAAGCGATCGCAGGATACCGTTGTCCTTTCACGGGCAGCTTGGGGCCGGTTGTACCGAGCCCCTTGGCTAAGGTCCTGGGCGACGTGTGAGCTAGCCGCAGAGGGGTACCGATCCCGCCTCGAGCGGCTCGGGGAACGCGATACCGCGACACTGATGTCCGGCCACAGGTCCCGTAGGTCCGGCGCTGCCGGGACGCCGGAGGCTGTCGTCCGCCGGCTCGGGGACTGGCCGTCCCGGAGAACGGAGATACGTTTCCGTGCGGGGCGGAGGCCGGCGGTAACGAGCCCCTTGGCTCCCGTCGTGGCCGACGCGTGTCCTAGCAGCACCGGGGTTCGAGTGCCTTCTCGGGCAGCTCGGGGAATGCGATCGCCGGACACGGGTGTCCGGCCACGAGTCCCGTAGGTCCGGCACTGCCGGGACGCCGGAGGCTGTCGTTCGCCCGTTCGTGGAATGGCTGTGCCGGAGACCGGGAGATCTGTCCTGTCCTGAGCGGCGGCCGTCCGTCCCGAACCCCTAGTCTCCGGTCCTGGGCGACGTGTGTCCTAGTCTCAGCGGGGTCCGGGTCCCGTTTCAGGCGGCTGTGGACAGCAAACCCAGGACAACGTGTGTCCGGCCACGAGCGGCCGTGCCGGGAAGCGGGAAGCAGTCTTCCGACGGATCGGATAATGGCCATCCCGGTGAACGCAGGTTCATTCCCGTGAGTGGAGAAGATCGGCCGTACCGAGCCCTTTGACTCTGGTCCCGGCCGAAGTGTGTGCTAGCAGCCCCGGGTTTCGGGTGCCATTTCGGTCGGCTCGGGGAAAGCGATCGCAGGACACCGTTGTCCTTCCACGGGCAGCGTGGGGCCGGTTGTACCGAGCCCCTTGGCTCCCGTCCTGGGCGACGTGTGAGCTAGTCGCACAGGGGTTCGGGTGCCACCTCGAGCGCCTCGGGGAATGCGGTCCCAGGACAACGGGTGACCGGCCACAAGCTGCCGTGCCGGGACGCCGGAGGCTGTCGTTCGCCCGTTCGTGGAATGGCTGTGCCGGAGACCGGGAGATCTGTCCTGTCCCGAGCGGCGGCCGTCCGTCCCGAACCCCTAGTCTCCGGTCCTGGGCGACGTGTGTGCTAGTCTCACCGGGGTCCGGGTCCCATTTCAGGCGGCTTTGGACAGCAAACCCAGGACAACGGGTGTCCGGCCACAAGCTGCCGTGCCGGGAAGCGTGAGGCAGACGTCCGCCGGCTCGGAGAGTGGCCGTACCGGAGAACGGAGGTTCGTTCCCGTGCGGGGCGGGGACCGGCGGTAACGAGCTCCTTGGCTCCCGTCCTGGCCGACGCGTGTCCTAGCAGCACCGGGGTTCGAGCGCCTTCTCGGGAGGCTCGGGGAATGCGATCGCAGGACTCGTTTGTCCCGGCACGGGCAGCGTGGGGCCGGTTGTACCGAGTCCCTTGGCTCTGGTCCTCGGCGACGTGTGAGCTATCCGCACTGCGGTTCGGGTCCCACCTCGAGCGGCTCGGGGAATGCGATCCCGCGACACTGATGTCCGGCCACGAGCGGCGTAGGAGCCGACCGTTCCGGAAAGCCGGGGGTTGTCGTCCGCCGGCTTGGGGACTGGCCGTCCCGGAGAACGGAGGTTCATTTCCGTGCAGGGCGGAGGCGGCGGTAACGAGCCCCTTGGCTCCCGTCCTGGCCGACGCGTTTCCTAGCAGCACCCGGGTTGGAGTGCCTTCTCGGGTGGCTCGGGGAATGCGATCGCCGGACACAGGTGTCCGTCCACGAGTCCCGTGGGTCCGGCGCTGCCGGGACGCCGGAGGCTGTCGTTCGCCCGTTCGTGGAATGGCTGTGCCGGAGACCGGGAGATCTGTCCTGTCCCGAGCGGCGGCCGTCCGTCCCGAACCCCTAGTCTCCGGTCCTGGGCGACGTGTGTGCTAGTCTCAGCGGGGTCCGGGTCCCGTTTCAGGCGGCTTTGGACAGCAAACCCAGGACAACGTGTGTCCGACAACGAGCGGCCGTGCCGGGAAGCGGGAAGCAGTCTTCCGACGGATCGGATAATGGCCATCCCGGAGAACGCAGGTTCATTCCCGTGCGGGGAGAAGATCGGCCGTACCGAGCCCTTAGACTCTGGTCCCGGCCGAAGTGTGTGCTAGCAGCCCCGGGTTTCGGGTGCCATTTCGGTCGGCTCGGGGAAAGCGATCGCAGGATACCGTTGTCCTTTCACGGGCAGCGTGGGGCCGGTTGTACCGAGCCCCTTGGCTCCGGTCCTGGGCGACGTGTGAGCTAGTCTCATGTGGGTTCGGGTCCCCTCTCAGGCCTCTGTGGACAGCAAACCCAAGACAACGGGTGTCCGGCGACGAGCCGGTTTTGGGTCCGACCGTTCCGGGAAGACGGAGGCAGACGTCCGTCCGATCGGAGACTGGCCATCCCGGAGAACGCAGGTTCATTCCTGTGCGGGGAGAAGATCGGCCGTACCGAGCCCTTTGACTCTGGTCCCGGCCGAAGTGTGTGCTAGCAGGCCCGCGATTCGGGTGCCATTTCGGTCGGCTCGGGGAAAGCGATCGCAGGACACCGTTGTCCTTCCACGGGCAGCGTGGGGCCGGTTGTACCGAGCCCCTTGGCTCCCGTCCTGGGCGACGTGTGAGCTAGTCGCACAGGGGTTCGGGTGCCACCTCGAGCGCCTCGGGGAATGCGGTCCCAGGACAACGGGTGACCGGCCACAAGCTGCCGTGCCGGGACGCCGGAGGCTGTCGTTCGCCCGTTCGTGGAATGGCTGTGCCGGAGACCGGGAGATCTGTCCTGTCCCGAGCGGCGGCCGTCCGTCCCGAACCCCTAGTCTCCGGTCCTGGGCGACGTGTGTGCTAGTCTCACCGGGGTCCGGGTCCCGTTTCAGGCGGCTTTGGACAGCAAACCCAGGACAACGTGTGTCCGACAACGAGCGGCCGTGCCAGGAAGCGGGAAGCAGTCTTCCGACGGATCGGATAATGGCCATCCCGGAGAACGCAGGTTCATTCCCGTGCGGGGAGAAGATCGGCCGTACCGAGCCCTTTAACTCTGGTCCCGGCCGAAGTGTGTGCTAGCAGCCCCGGGTTTCGGGTGCCATTTCGGTCGGCTCAGGGAAAGCGATCGCAGGATACCGTTGTCCTTTCACGGGCAGCTTGGGGCCGGTTGTACCGAGCCCCTTGGCTAAGGTCCTGGGCGACGTGTGAGCTAGCCGCAGAGGGGTACCGATCCCGCCTCGAGCGGCTCGGGGAATGCGATACCGCGACACTGATGTCCGGCCACAGGTCCCGTAGGTCCGGCGCTGCCGGGACGCCGGAGGCTGTCGTCCGCCGGCTCGGGGACTGGCCGTCCCGGAGAACGGAGATACGTTTCCGTGCGGGGCGGAGGCCGGCGGTAACGAGCCCCTTGGCTCCCGTCGTGGCCGACGCGTGTCCTAGCAGCACCGGGGTTCGAGTGCCTTCTCGGGCAGCTCGGGGAATGCGATCGCCGGACACGGGTGTCCGGCCACGAGTCCCGTAGGTCCGGCACTGCCGGGACGCCGGAGGCTGTCGTTCGCCCGTTCGTGGAATGGCTGTGCCGGAGACCGGGAGATCTGTCCTGTCCTGAGCGGCGGCCGTCCGTCCCGAACCCCTAGTCTCCGGTCCTGGGCGACGTGTGTGCTAGTCTCAGCGGGGTCCGGGTCCCGTCTCAGGCGGCTGTGGACAGCAAACCCAGGACAACGTGTGTCCGGCCACGAGCGGCCGTGCCGGGAAGCGGGAAGCAGTCTTCCGACGGATCGGATAATGGCCATCCCGGTGAACGCAGGTTCATTCCCGTGCGTGGAGAAGATCGGCCGTACCGAGCCATTTGACTCTGGTCCCGGCCGAAGTGTGTGCTAGCAGCCCCGGGTTTCGGGTGCCATTTCGGTCGGCTCGGGGAAAGCGATCGCAGGACACCGTTGTCCTTCCACGGGCAGCGTGGGGCCGGTTGTACCGAGCCCCTTGGCTCCCGTCCTGGGCGACGTGTGAGCTAGTCGCACAGGGGTTCGGGTGCCACCTCGAGCGCCTCGGGGAATGCGGTCCCAGGACAACGGGTGACCGGCCACAAGCTGCCGTGCCGGGACGCCGGAGGCTGTCGTTCGCCCGTTCGTGGAATGGCTGTGCCGGAGACCGGGAGATCTGTCCTGTCCCGAGCGGCGGCCGTCCGTCCCGAACCCCTAGTCTCCGGTCCTGGGCGACGTGTGTGCTAGTCTCAGCGGTTTCCGGGTCCCGTTTCGGGCGGCTGTGGACAGCAAACCCAGGACAACGTGTGTCCGTCCACGAGCGGCCGTGCCGGGAAGCGGGAAGCAGTCTTCCGACGGATCGGATAATGGCCATCCCGGAGAACGCAGGTTCATTCCCGTGCGGGGAGAAGATCGGCCGTACCGAGCCCTTTGATTCTGGTCGCGGCCGAAGTGTGTGCTAGCAGCCCCGGGATTCGGGTGCCATTTCGGTCGGCTCGGGGAAAGCGATCGCAGGATACCGTTGTCCTTTCACGGGCAGCGTGGGGCCGGTTGTACCGAGCCCCTTGGCTCCGGTCCTGGGCGACGTGTGAGCTAGTCGCACAGGGGTTCGGGTGCCACCTCGAGCGCCTCGGGAAATGCGGTCCCAGGACAACGGGTGACCGGCCACAAGCTGCCGTGCCGGGACGCCGGAGGCTGTCGTTCGCCCGTTCGTGGAATGGCTGTGCCGGAGACCGGGAGATCTGTCCTGTCCCGAGCGGCGGCCGTCCGTCCCGAACCCCTAGTCTCCGGTCCTGGGCGACGTGTGTGCTAGTCTCAGCGGGGTCCGGGTCCCGTTTCAGGCGGCTTTGGACAGCAAACCCAGGACAACGTGTGTCCGACAACGAGCGGCCGTGCCAGGAAGCGGGAAGCAGTCTTCCGACGGATCGGATAATGGCCATCCCGGAGAACGCAGGTTCATTCCCGTGCGGGGAGAAGATCGGCCGTACCGAGCCCTTAGACTCTGGTCCCGGCCGAAGTGTGTGCTAGCAGCCCCGGGTTTCGGGTGCCATTTCGGTCGGCTCGGGGAAAGCGATCGCAGGATACCGTTGTCCTTTCACGGGCAGCGTGGGGCCGGTTGTACCGAGCCCCTTGGCTCCGGTCCTGGGCGACGTGTGAGCTAGTCTCATGTGGGTTCGGGTCCCGTTTCAGGCGGCTGTGGACAGCAAACCCAGGACAACGTGTGTCCGGCCACGAGCGGCCGTGCCGGGAAGCGGGAAGCAGTCTTCCGACGGATCGGATAATGGCCATCCCGGTGAACGCAGGTTCATTCCCGTGCGTGGAGAAGATCGGCCGTACCGAGCCCTTTGACTCTGGTCCCGGCCGAAGTGTGTGCTAGCAGGCCCGCGATTCGGGTGCCATTTCGGTTGGCTCGGGGAAAGCGATCGCAGGACACCGTTGTCCCTCCACGGGCAGCGTGGGGTTGGTTGTACCGAGCCCCTTGGCTCCGGTCCTGGGCGACGTGTGTGCTAGTCTCACCGGGGTCCGGGTCCCGTTTCATGCGGCTGTGGACAGCAAACCCAGGACAACGGGTGTCCGGCAACGAGCGGTTTGCGGGTAAGCGTGAGGCAGATGTCCGCCGGCTCGGAGACTGGCCATCCCGGAGAACGCAGGTTCATTCCCGTGCGTGGAGAAGATCGGCCGTACCGAGCCCTTTAACTCTGGTCCCGGCCGAAGTGTGTGCTAGCAGCCCCGGGTTTCGGGTGCCATTTCGGTCGGCTCAGGGAAAGCGATCGCAGGATACCGTTGTCCTTTCACGGGCAGCTTGGGGCCGGTTGTACCGAGCCCCTTGGCTAAGGTCCTGGGCGACGTGTGAGCTAGCCGCAGAGGGGTACCGATCCCGCCTCGAGCGGCTCGGGGAATGCGATACCGCGACACTGATGTCCGGCCACAGGTCCCGTAGGTCCGGCGCTGCCGGGACGCCGGAGGCTGTCGTCCGCCGGCTCGGGGACTGGCCGTCCCGGAGAACGGAGATACGTTTCCGTGCGGGGCGGAGGCCGGCGGTAACGAGCCCCTTGGCTCCCGTCGTGGCCGACGCGTGTCCTAGCAGCACCGGGGTTCGAGTGCCTTCTCGGGCAGCTCGGGGAATGCGATCGCCGGACACGGGTGTCCGGCCACGAGTCCCGTAGGTCCGGCACTGCCGGGACGCCGGAGGCTGTCGTTCGCCCGTTCGTGGAATGGCTGTGCCGGAGACCGGGAGATCTGTCCTGTCCCGAGCGGCGGCCGTCCGTCCCGAACCCCTAGTCTCCGGTCCTGGGCGACGTGTGTGCTAGTCTCAGCGGGGTCCGGGTCCCGTTTCAGGCGGCTGTGGACAGCAAACCCAGGACAACGTGTGTCCGGCCACGAGCGGCCGTGCCGGGAAGCGGGAAGCAGTCTTCCGACGGATCGGATAATGGCCATCCCGGTGAACGCAGGTTCATTCCCGTGCGTGGAGAAGATCGGCCGTACCGAGCCCTTTGACTCTGGTCCCGGCCGAAGTGTGTGCTAGCAGCCCCGGGTTTCGGGTGCCATTTCGGTCGGCTCGGGGAAAGCGATCGCAGGACACCGTTGTCCTTCCACGGGCAGCGTGGGGCCGGTTGTACCGAGCCCCTTGGCTCCGGTCCTGGGCGACGTGTGAGCTAGTCTCATGTGGGTTCGGGTCCCCTCTCAGGCGGCTGTGGACAGCAAACCCAAGACAACCGGTGTCCGGCGACGAGCCGGTTTTGGGTCTGACCGTTCCGGGAAGACGGAGGCAGACGTCCGTCCGATCGGAGACTGGCCATCCCGGAGAACGCAGGTTCATTCCTGTGCGGGGAGAAGATCGGCCGTACCGAGCCCTTTGACTCTGGTCCCGGCCGAAGTGTGTGCTAGCAGGCCCGCGATTCGGGTGCCATTTCGGTTGGCTCGGGGAAAGCGATCGCAGGATACCGTTGTCCTTTCACGGGCAGCTTGGGGCCGGTTGTACCGAGCCCCTTGGCTAAGGTCCTGGGCGACGTGTGAGCTAGCCGCAGAGGGGTACCGATCCCGCCTCGAGCGGCTCGGGGAATGCGATACCGCGACACTGATGTCCGGCCACAGGTCCCGTAGGTCCGGCGCTGCCGGGACGCCGGAGGCTGTCGTCCGCCGGCTCGGGGACTGGCCGTCCCGGAGAACGGAGATACGTTTCCGTGCGGGGCGGAGGCCGGCGGTAACGAGCCCCTTGGCTCCCGTCGTGGCCGACGCGTGTCCTAGCAGCACCGGGGTTCGAGTGCCTTCTCGGGCAGCTCGGGGAATGCGATCGCCGGACACGGGTGTCCGGCCACGAGTCCCGTAGGTCCGGCACTGCCGGGACGCCGGAGGCTGTCGTTCGCCCGTTCGTGGAATGGCTGTGCCGGAGACCGGGAGATCTGTCCTGTCCTGAGCGGCGGCCGTCCGTCCCGAACCCCTAGTCTCCGGTCCTGGGCGACGTGTGTGCTAGTCTCAGCGGGGTCCGGGTCCCGTCTCAGGCGGCTGTGGACAGCAAACCCAGGACAACGTGTGTCCGGCCACGAGCGGCCGTGCCGGGAAGCGGGAAGCAGTCTTCCGACGGATCGGATAATGGCCATCCCGGTGAACGCAGGTTCATTCCCGTGCGTGGAGAAGATCGGCCGTACCGAGCCCTTTGACTCTGGTCCCGGCCGAAGTGTGTGCTAGCAGCCCCGGGTTTCGGGTGCCATTTCGGTCGGCTCGGGGAAAGCGATCGCAGGACACCGTTGTCCTTCCACGGGCAGCGTGGGGCCGGTTGTACCGAGCCCCTTGGCTCCCGTCCTGGGCGACGTGTGAGCTAGTCGCACAGGGGTTCGGGTGCCACCTCGAGCGCCTCGGGGAATGCGGTCCCAGGACAACGGGTGACCGGCCACAAGCTGCCGTGCCGGGACGCCGGAGGCTGTCGTTCGCCCGTTCGTGGAATGGCTGTGCCGGAGACCGGGAGATCTGTCCTGTCCCGAGCGGCGGCCGTCCGTCCCGAACCCCTAGTCTCCGGTCCTGGGCGACGTGTGTGCTAGTCTCAGCGGTTTCCGGGTCCCGTTACGGGCGGCTGTGGACAGCAAACCCAGGACAACGTGTGTCCGTCCACGAGCGGCCGTGCCGGGAAGCGGGAAGCAGTCTTCCGACGGATCGGATAATGGCCATCCCGGAGAACGCAGGTTCATTCCCGTGCGGGGAGAAGATCGGCCGTACCGAGCCCTTTGATTCTGGTCGCGGCCGAAGTGTGTGCTAGCAGCCCCGGGATTCGGGTGCCATTTCGGTCGGCTCGGGGAAAGCGATCGCAGGATACCGTTGTCCTTTCACGGGCAGCGTGGGGCCGGTTGTACCGAGCCCCTTGGCTCCGGTCCTGGGCGACGTGTGAGCTAGTCTCATGTGGGTTCGGGTCCCCTCTCAGGCCTCTGTGGACAGCAAACCCAAGACAACGGGTGTCCGGCGACGAGCCGGTTTTGGGTCCGACCGTTCCGGGAAGACGGAGGCAGACGTCCGTCCGATCGGAGACTGGCCATCCCGGAGAACGCAGGTTCATTCCTGTGCGGGGAGAAGATCGGCCGTACCGAGCCCTTTGACTCTGGTCCCGGCCGAAGTGTGTGCTAGCAGGCCCGCGATTCGGGTGCCATTTCGGTCGGCTCGGAGAAAGCGATCGCAGGACACCGTTGTCCTTCCACGGGCAGCGTGGGGCGGGTTGTACCGAGCCCCTTGGCTCCGGTCCTGGGCGACGTGTGAGCTAGTCGCACAGGGGTTCGGGTGCCACCTCGAGCGCCTCGGGAAATGCGGTCCCAGGACAACGGGTGACCGGCCACAAGCTGCCGTGCCGGGACGCCGGAGGCTGTCGTTCGCCCGTTCGTGGAATGGCTGTGCCGGAGACCGGGAGATCTGTCCTGTCCCGAGCGGCGGCCGTCCGTCCCGAACCCCTAGTCTCCGGTCCTGGGCGACGTGTGTGCTAGTCTCAGCGGGGTCCGGGTCCCGTTTCAGGCGGCTTTGGACAGCAAACCCAGGACAACGTGTGTCCGACAACGAGCGGCCGTGCCAGGAAGCGGGAAGCAGTCTTCCGACGGATCGGATAATGGCCATCCCGGAGAACGCAGGTTCATTCCCGTGCGGGGAGAAGATCGGCCGTACCGAGCCCTTAGACTCTGGTCCCGGCCGAAGTGTGTGCTAGCAGCCCCGGGTTTCGGGTGCCATTTCGGTCGGCTCGGGGAAAGCGATCGCAGGATACCGTTGTCCTTTCACGGGCAGCGTGGGGCCGGTTGTACCGAGCCCCTTGGCTCCGGTCCTGGGCGACGTGTGAGCTAGTCTCATGTGGGTTCGGGTCCCCTCTCAGGCGGCTGTGGACAGCAAACCCAAGACAAGCGGTGTCCGGCGACGAGCCGGTTTTGGGTCCGACCGTTCCGGGAAGACGGAGGCAGACGTCCGTCCGATCGGAGACTGGCCATCCCGGAGAACGCAGGTTCATTCCTGTGCGGGGAGAAGATCGGCCGTACCGAGCCCTTTGACTCTGGTCCCGGCCGAAGTGTGTGCTAGCAGGCCCGCGATTCGGGTGCCATTTCGGTCGGCTCGGGGAAAGCGATCGCAGGACACCGTTGTCCCTCCACGGGCAGCGTGGGGTTGGTTGTACCGAGCCCCTTGGCTCCGGTCCTGGGCGACGTGTGTGCTAGTCTCACCGGGGTCCGGGTCCCGTTTCATGCGGCTGTGGACAGCAAACCCAGGACAACGGGTGTCCGGCAACGAGCGGTTTGCGGGTAAGCGTGAGGCAGATGTCCGCCAGCTCGGAGACTGGCCATCCCGGAGAACGCAGGTTCATTCCCGTGCGTGGAGAAGATCGGCCGTACCGAGCCCTTTAACTCTGGTCCCGGCCGAAGTGTGTGCTAGCAGCCCCGGGTTTCGGGTGCCATTTCGGTCGGCTCAGGGAAAGCGATCGCAGGATACCGTTGTCCTTTCACGGGCAGCTTGGGGCCGGTTGTACCGAGCCCCTTGGCTAAGGTCCTGGGCGACGTGTGAGCTAGCCGCAGAGGGGTACCGATCCCGCCTCGAGCGGCTCGGGGAACGCGATACCGCGACACTGATGTCCGGCCACAGGTCCCGTAGGTCCGGCGCTGCCGGGACGCCGGAGGCTGTCGTCCGCCGGCTCGGGGACTGGCCGTCCCGGAGAACGGAGATACGTTTCCGTGCGGGGCGGAGGCCGGCGGTAACGAGCCCCTTGGCTCCCGTCGTGGCCGACGCGTGTCCTAGCAGCACCGGGGTTCGAGTGCCTTCTCGGGCAGCTCGGGGAATGCGATCGCCGGACACGGGTGTCCGGCCACGAGTCCCGTAGGTCCGGCACTGCCGGGACGCCGGAGGCTGTCGTTCGCCCGTTCGTGGAATGGCTGTGCCGGAGACCGGGAGATCTGTCCTGTCCCGAGCGGCGGCCGTCCGTCCCGAACCCCTAGTCTCCGGTCCTGGGCGACGTGTGTGCTAGTCTCAGCGGGGTCCGGGTCCCGTTTCAGGCGGCTGTGGACAGCAAACCCAGGACAACGTGTGTCCGGCCACGAGCGGCCGTGCCGGGAAGCGGGAAGCAGTCTTCCGACGGATCGGATAATGGCCATCCCGGTGAACGCAGGTTCATTCCCGTGCGTGGAGAAGATCGGCCGTACCGAGCCCTTTGACTCTGGTCCCGGCCGAAGTGTGTGCTAGCAGGCCCGCGATTCGGGTGCCATTTCGGTTGGCTCGGGGAAAGCGATCGCAGGACACCGTTGTCCCTCCACGGGCAGCGTGGGGTTGGTTGTACCGAGCCCCTTGGCTCCGGTCCTGGGCGACGTGTGTGCTAGTCTCACCGGGGTCCGGGTCCCGTTTCATGCGGCTGTGGACAGCAAACCCAGGACAACGGGTGTCCGGCAACGAGCGGTTTGCGGGTAAGCGTGAGGCAGATGTCCGCCGGCTCGGAGACTGGCCATCCCGGAGAACGCAGGTTCATTCCCGTGCGTGGAGAAGATCGGCCGTACCGAGCCCTTTAACTCTGGTCCCGGCCGAAGTGTGTGCTAGCAGCCCCGGGTTTCGGGTGCCATTTCGGTCGGCTCAGGGAAAGCGATCGCAGGATACCGTTGTCCTTTCACGGGCAGCTTGGGGCCGGTTGTACCGAGCCCCTTGGCTAAGGTCCTGGGCGACGTGTGAGCTAGCCGCAGAGGGGTACCGATCCCGCCTCGAGCGGCTCGGGGAATGCGATACCGCGACACTGATGTCCGGCCACAGGTCCCGTAGGTCCGGCGCTGCCGGGACGCCGGAGGCTGTCGTCCGCCGGCTCGGGGACTGGCCGTCCCGGAGAACGGAGATACGTTTCCGTGCGGGGCGGAGGCCGGCGGTAACGAGCCCCTTGGCTCCCGTCGTGGCCGACGCGTGTCCTAGCAGCACTGGGGTTCGAGTGCCTTCTCGGGCAGCTCGGGGAATGCGATCGCCGGACACGGGTGTCCGGCCACGAGTCCCGTAGGTCCGGCACTGCCGGGACGCCGGAGGCTGTCGTTCGCCCGTTCGTGGAATGGCTGTGCCGGAGACCGGGAGATCTGTCCTGTCCCGAGCGGCGGCCGTCCGTCCCGAACCCCTAGTCTCCGGTCCTGGGCGACGTGTGTGCTAGTCTCAGCGGGGTCCGGGTCCCGTTTCAGGCGGCTGTGGACAGCAAACCCAGGACAACGTGTGTCCGGCCACGAGCGGCCGTGCCGGGAAGCGGGAAGCAGTCTTCCGACGGATCGGATAATGGCCATCCCGGTGAACGCAGGTTCATTCCCGTGCGTGGAGAAGATCGGCCGTACCGAGCCCTTTGACTCTGGTCCCGGCCGAAGTGTGTGCTAGCAGCCCCGGGTTTCGGGTGCCATTTCGGTCGGCTCGGGGAAAGCGATCGCAGGACACCGTTGTCCTTCCACGGGCAGCGTGGGGCCGGTTGTACCGAGCCCCTTGGCTCCGGTCCTGGGCGACGTGTGAGCTAGTCTCATGTGGGTTCGGGTCCCCTCTCAGGCGGCTGTGGACAGCAAACCCAAGACAACCGGTGTCCGGCGACGAGCCGGTTTTGGGTCTGACCGTTCCGGGAAGACGGAGGCAGACGTCCGTCCGATCGGAGACTGGCCATCCCGGAGAACGCAGGTTCATTCCTGTGCGGGGAGAAGATCGGCCGTACCGAGCCCTTTGACTCTGGTCCCGGCCGAAGTGTGTGCTAGCAGGCCCGCGATTCGGGTGCCATTTCGGTTGGCTCGGGGAAAGCGATCGCAGGACACCGTTGTCCCTCCACGGGCAGCGTGGGGTTGGTTGTACCGAGCCCCTTGGCTCCGGTCCTGGGCGACGTGTGTGCTAGTCTCACCGGGGTCCGGGTCCCGTTTCATGCGGCTGTGGACAGCAAACCCAGGACAACGGGTGTCCGGCAACGAGCGGTTTGCGGGTAAGCGTGAGGCAGATGTCCGCCGGCTCGGAGACTGGCCATCCCGGAGAACGCAGGTTCATTCCCGTGCGTGGAGAAGATCGGCCGTACCGAGCCCTTTAACTCTGGTCCCGGCCGAAGTGTGTGCTAGCAGCCCCGGGTTTCGGGTGCCATTTCGGTCGGCTCAGGGAAAGCGATCGCAGGATACCGTTGTCCTTTCACGGGCAGCTTGGGGCCGGTTGTACCGAGCCCCTTGGCTAAGGTCCTGGGCGACGTGTGAGCTAGCCGCAGAGGGGTACCGATCCCGCCTCGAGCGGCTCGGGGAATGCGATACCGCGACACTGATGTCCGGCCACAGGTCCCGTAGGTCCGGCGCTGCCGGGACGCCGGAGGCTGTCGTCCGCCGGCTCGGGGACTGGCCGTCCCGGAGAACGGAGATACGTTTCCGTGCGGGGCGGAGGCCGGCGGTAACGAGCCCCTTGGCTCCCGTCGTGGCCGACGCGTGTCCTAGCAGCACCGGGGTTCGAGTGCCTTCTCGGGCAGCTCGGGGAATGCGATCGCCGGACACGGGTGTCCGGCCACGAGTCCCGTAGGTCCGGCACTGCCGGGACGCCGGAGGCTGTCGTTCGCCCGTTCGTGGAATGGCTGTGCCGGAGACCGGGAGATCTGTCCTGTCCCGAGCGGCGGCCGTCCGTCCCGAACCCCTAGTCTCCGGTCCTGGGCGACGTGTGTGCTAGTCTCAGCGGGGTCCGGGTCCCGTTTCAGGCGGCTGTGGACAGCAAACCCAGGACAACGTGTGTCCGGCCACGAGCGGCCGTGCCGGGAAGCGGGAAGCAGTCTTCCGACGGATCGGATAATGGCCATCCCGGTGAACGCAGGTTCATTCCCGTGCGTGGAGAAGATCGGCCGTACCGAGCCCTTTGACTCTGGTCCCGGCCGAAGTGTGTGCTAGCAGCCCCGGGTTTCGGGTGCCATTTCGGTCGGCTCGGGGAAAGCGATCGCAGGACACCGTTGTCCTTCCACGGGCAGCGTGGGGCCGGTTGTACCGAGCCCCTTGGCTCCCGTCCTGGGCGACGTGTGAGCTAGTCGCACAGGGGTTCGGGTGCCACCTCGAGCGCCTCGGGGAATGCGGTCCCAGGACAACGGGTGACCGGCCACAAGCTGCCGTGCCGGGACGCCGGAGGCTGTCGTTCGCCCGTTCGTGGAATGGCTGTGCCGGAGACCGGGAGATCTGTCCTGTCCCGAGCGGCGGCCGTCCGTCCCGAACCCCTAGTCTCCGGTCCTGGGCGACGTGTGTGCTAGTCTCAGCGGTTTCCGGGTCCCGTTTCGGGCGGCTGTGGACAGCAAACCCAGGACAACGGGTGTCCGGCCACAAGCTGCCATGCCGGGAAGCGTGAGGCAGACGTCCGCCTGCTCGGAGAGTGGCCGTACCGGAGAACGGAGGTTCGTTCCCGTGCGGGGCGGGGACCGGCGGTAACGAGCTCCTTGGCTCCCGTCCTGTCCGACGCGTGTCCTAGCAGCACCGGGGTTCGAGCGCCTTCTCGGGAGGCTCGGGGAATGCGATCGCAGGACTCGTTTGTCCCGGCACGGGCAGCGTGGGGCCGGTTGTACCGAGTCCCTTGGCTCTGGTCCTCGGCGACGTGTGAGCTATCCGCACTGCGGTTCGGGTCCCACCTCGAGCGGCTCGGGGAATGCGATCCCGCGACACTGATGTCCGGCCACGAGCGGCGTAGGAGCCGACCGTTCCGGAAAGCCGGGGGTTGTCGTCCGCCGGCTTGGGGACTGGCCGTCCCGGAGAACGGAGGTTCATTTCCGTGCAGGGCGGAGGCGGCGGTAACGAGCCCCTTGGCTCCCGTCCTGGCCGACGCGTTTCCTAGCAGCACCCGGGTTGGAGTGCCTTCTCGGGCGGCTCGGGGAATGCGATCGCCGGACACAGGTGTCCGTCCACGAGTCCCGTGGGTCCGGCGCTGCCGGGACGCCGGAGGCTGTCGTTCGCCCGTTCGTGGAATGGCTGTGCCGGAGACCGGGAGATCTGTCCTGTCCCGAGCGGCGGCCGTCCGTCCCGAACCCCTAGTCTCCGGTCCTGGGCGACGTGTGTGCTAGTCTCAGCGGGGTCCGGGTCCCGTTTCAGGCGGCTTTGGACAGCAAACCCAGGACAACGTGTGTCCGACAACGAGCGGCCGTGCCGGGAAGCGGGAAGCAGTCTTCCGACGGATCGGATAATGGCCATCCCGGAGAACGCAGGTTCATTCCCGTGCGTGGAGAAGATCGGCCGTACCGAGCCCTTTAACTCTGGTCCCGGCCGAAGTGTGTGCTAGCAGCCCCGGGTTTCGGGTGCCATTTCGGTCGGCTCAGGGAAAGCGATCGCAGGATACCGTTGTCCTTTCACGGGCAGCTTGGGGCCGGTTGTACCGAGCCCCTTGGCTAAGGTCCTGGGCGACGTGTGAGCTAGCCGCAGAGGGGTACCGATCCCGCCTCGAGCGGCTCGGGGAATGCGATACCGCGACACTGATGTCCGGCCACAGGTCCCGTAGGTCCGGCGCTGCCGGGACGCCGGAGGCTGTCGTCCGCCGGCTCGGGGACTGGCCGTCCCGGAGAACGGAGATACGTTTCCGTGCGGGGCGGAGGCCGGCGGTAACGAGCCCCTTGGCTCCCGTCGTGGCCGACGCGTGTCCTAGCAGCACCGGGGTTCGAGTGCCTTCTCGGGCAGCTCGGGGAATGCGATCGCCGGACACGGGTGTCCGGCCACGAGTCCCGTAGGTCCGGCACTGCCGGGACGCCGGAGGCTGTCGTTCGCCCGTTCGTGGAATGGCTGTGCCGGAGACCGGGAGATCTGTCCTGTCCCGAGCGGCGGCCGTCCGTCCCGAACCCCTAGTCTCCGGTCCTGGGCGACGTGTGTGCTAGTCTCAGCGGGGTCCGGGTCCCGTTTCAGGCGGCTGTGGACAGCAAACCCAGGACAACGTGTGTCCGGCCACGAGCGGCCGTGCCGGGAAGCGGGAAGCAGTCTTCCGACGGATCGGATAATGGCCATCCCGGTGAACGCAGGTTCATTCCCGTGCGTGGAGAAGATCGGCCGTACCGAGCCCTTTGACTCTGGTCCCGGCCGAAGTGTGTGCTAGCAGCCCCGGGTTTCGGGTGCCATTTCGGTCGGCTCGGGGAAAGCGATCGCAGGACACAGTTGTCCTTCCACGGGCAGCGTGGGGCCGGTTGTACCGAGCCCCTTGGCTCCGGTCCTGGGCGACGTGTGAGCTAGTCTCATGTGGGTTCGGGTCCCCTCTCAGGCGGCTGTGGACAGCAAACCCAAGACAACCGGTGTCCGGCGACGAGCCGGTTTTGGGTCTGACCGTTCCGGGAAGACGGAGGCAGACGTCCGTCCGATCGGAGACTGGCCATCCCGGAGAACGCAGGTTCATTCCTGTGCGGGGAGAAGATCGGCCGTACCGAGCCCTTTGACTCTGGTCCCGGCCGAAGTGTGTGCTAGCAGGCCCGCGATTCGGGTGCCATTTCGGTTGGCTCGGGGAAAGCGATCGCAGGATACCGTTGTCCTTTCACGGGCAGCTTGGGGCCGGTTGTACCGAGCCCCTTGGCTAAGGTCCTGGGCGACGTGTGAGCTAGCCGCAGAGGGGTACCGATCCCGCCTCGAGCGGCTCGGGGAATGCGATACCGCGACACTGATGTCCGGCCACAGGTCCCGTAGGTCCGGCGCTGCCGGGACGCCGGAGGCTGTCGTCCGCCGGCTCGGGGACTGGCCGTCCCGGAGAACGGAGATACGTTTCCGTGCGGGGCGGAGGCCGGCGGTAACGAGCCCCTTGGCTCCCGTCGTGGCCGACGCGTGTCCTAGCAGCACCGGGGTTCGAGTGCCTTCTCGGGCAGCTCGGGGAATGCGATCGCCGGACACGGGTGTCCGGCCACGAGTCCCGTAGGTCCGGCACTGCCGGGACGCCGGAGGCTGTCGTTCGCCCGTTCGTGGAATGGCTGTGCCGGAGACCGGGAGATCTGTCCTGTCCCGAGCGGCGGCCGTCCGTCCCGAACCCCTAGTCTCCGGTCCTGGGCGACGTGTGTGCTAGTCTCAGCGGGGTCCGGGTCCCGTCTCAGGCGGCTGTGGACAGCAAACCCAGGACAACGTGTGTCCGGCCACGAGCGGCCGTGCCGGGAAGCGGGAAGCAGTCTTCCGACGGATCGGATAATGGCCATCCCGGTGAACGCAGGTTCATTCCCGTGCGTGGAGAAGATCGGCCGTACCGAGCCCTTTGACTCTGGTCCCGGCCGAAGTGTGTGCTAGCAGCCCCGGGTTTCGGGTGCCATTTCGGTCGGCTCGGGGAAAGCGATCGCAGGACACCGTTGTCCTTCCACGGGCAGCGTGGGGCCGGTTGTACCGAGCCCCTTGGCTCCGGTCCTGGGCGACGTGTGAGCTAGTCTCATGTGGGTTCGGGTCCCCTCTCAGGCCTCTGTGGACAGCAAACCCAAGACAACGGGTGTCCGGCGACGAGCCGGTTTTGGGTCCGACCGTTCCGGGAAGACGGAGGCAGACGTCCGTCCGATCGGAGACTGGCCATCCCGGAGAACGCAGGTTCATTCCTGTGCGGGGAGAAGATCGGCCGTACCGAGCCCTTTGACTCTGGTCCCGGCCGAAGTGTGTGCTAGCAGGCCCGCGATTCGGGTGCCATTTCGGTCGGCTCGGGGAAAGCGATCGCAGGACACCGTTGTCCTTCCACGGGCAGCGTGGGGCGGGTTGTACCGAGCCCCTTGGCTCCGGTCCTGGGCGACGTGTGAGCTAGTCGCACAGGGGTTCGGGTGCCACCTCGAGCGCCTCGGGAAATGCGGTCCCAGGACAACGGGTGACCGGCCACAAGCTGCCGTGCCGGGACGCCGGAGGCTGTCGTTCGCCCGTTCGTGGAATGGCTGTGCCGGAGACCGGGAGATCTGTCCTGTCCCGAGCGGCGGCCGTCCGTCCCGAACCCCTAGTCTCCGGTCCTGGGCGACGTGTGTGCTAGTCTCAGCGGGGTCCGGGTCCCGTTTCAGGCGGCTTTGGACAGCAAACCCAGGACAACGTGTGTCCGACAACGAGCGGCCGTGCCAGGAAGCGGGAAGCAGTCTTCCGACGGATCGGATAATGGCCATCCCGGAGAACGCAGGTTCATTCCCGTGCGGGGAGAAGATCGGCCGTACCGAGCCCTTAGACTCTGGTCCCGGCCGAAGTGTGTGCTAGCAGCCCCGGGTTTCGGGTGCCATTTCGGTCGGCTCGGGGAAAGCGATCGCAGGATACCGTTGTCCTTTCACGGGCAGCGTGGGGCCGGTTGTACCGAGCCCCTTGGCTCTGGTCCTGGGCGACGTGTGAGCTAGTCTCATGTGGGTTCGGGTCCCCTCTCAGGCGGCTGTGGACAGCAAACCCAAGACAACCGGTGTCCGGCGACGAGCCGGTTTTGGGTCCGACCGTTCCGGGAAGACGGAGGCAGACGTCCGTCCGATCGGAGACTGGCCATCCCGGAGAACGCAGGTTCATTCCTGTGCGGGGAGAAGATCGGCCGTACCGAGCCCTTTGACTCTGGTCCCGGCCGAAGTGTGTGCTAGCAGGCCCGCGATTCGGGTGCCATTTCGGTCGGCTCGGGGAAAGCGATCGCAGGACACCGTTGTCCCTCCACGGGCAGCGTGGGGTTGGTTGTACCGAGCCCCTTGGCTCCGGTCCTGGGCGACGTGTGTGCTAGTCTCAGCGGGGTCCGGGTCCCGTTTCATGCGGCTGTGGACAGCAAACCCAGGACAACGGGTGTCCGGCCACGAGCGGTTTGCGGGTAAGCGTGAGGCAGATGTCCGCCAGCTCGGAGACTGGCCATCCCGGAGAACGCAGGTTCATTCCCGTGCGTGGAGAAGATCGGCCGTACCGAGCCCTTTAACTCTGGTCCCGGCCGAAGTGTGTGCTAGCAGCCCCGGGTTTCGGGTGCCATTTCGGTCGGCTCAGGGAAAGCGATCGCAGGATACCGTTGTCCTTTCACGGGCAGCTTGGGGCCGGTTGTACCGAGCCCCTTGGCTAAGGTCCTGGGCGACGTGTGAGCTAGCCGCAGAGGGGTACCGATCCCGCCTCGAGCGGCTCGGGGAACGCGATACCGCGACACTGATGTCCGGCCACAGGTCCCGTAGGTCCGGCGCTGCCGGGACGCCGGAGGCTGTCGTCCGCCGGCTCGGGGACTGGCCGTCCCGGAGAACGGAGATACGTTTCCGTGCGGGGCGGAGGCCGGCGGTAACGAGCCCCTTGGCTCCCGTCGTGGCCGACGCGTGTCCTAGCAGCACCGGGGTTCGAGTGCCTTCTCGGGCAGCTCGGGGAATGCGATCGCCGGACACGGGTGTCCGGCCACGAGTCCCGTAGGTCCGGCACTGCCGGGACGCCGGAGGCTGTCGTTCGCCCGTTCGTGGAATGGCTGTGCCGGAGACCGGGAGATCTGTCCTGTCCCGAGCGGCGGCCGTCCGTCCCGAACCCCTAGTCTCCGGTCCTGGGCGACGTGTGTGCTAGTCTCAGCGGGGTCCGGGTCCCGTTTCAGGCGGCTGTGGACAGCAAACCCAGGACAACGTGTGTCCGGCCACGAGCGGCCGTGCCGGGAAGCGGGAAGCAGTCTTCCGACGGATCGGATAATGGCCATCCCGGTGAACGCAGGTTCATTCCCGTGCGTGGAGAAGATCGGCCGTACCGAGCCCTTTGACTCTGGTCCCGGCCGAAGTGTGTGCTAGCAGGCCCGCGATTCGGGTGCCATTTCGGTTGGCTCGGGGAAAGCGATCGCAGGACACCGTTGTCCCTCCACGGGCAGCGTGGGGTTGGTTGTACCGAGCCCCTTGGCTCCGGTCCTGGGCGACGTGTGTGCTAGTCTCACCGGGGTCCGGGTCCCGTTTCATGCGGCTGTGGACAGCAAACCCAGGACAACGGGTGTCCGGCAACGAGCGGTTTGCGGGTAAGCGTGAGGCAGATGTCCGCCGGCTCGGAGACTGGCCATCCCGGAGAACGCAGGTTCATTCCCGTGCGTGGAGAAGATCGGCCGTACCGAGCCCTTTAACTCTGGTCCCGGCCGAAGTGTGTGCTAGCAGCCCCGGGTTTCGGGTGCCATTTCGGTCGGCTCAGGGAAAGCGATCGCAGGATACCGTTGTCCTTTCACGGGCAGCTTGGGGCCGGTTGTACCGAGCCCCTTGGCTAAGGTCCTGGGCGACGTGTGAGCTAGCCGCAGAGGGGTACCGATCCCGCCTCGAGCGGCTCGGGGAATGCGATACCGCGACACTGATGTCCGGCCACAGGTCCCGTAGGTCCGGCGCTGCCGGGACGCCGGAGGCTGTCGTCCGCCGGCTCGGGGACTGGCCGTCCCGGAGAACGGAGATACGTTTCCGTGCGGGGCGGAGGCCGGCGGTAACGAGCCCCTTGGCTCCCGTCGTGGCCGACGCGTGTCCTAGCAGCACCGGGGTTCGAGTGCCTTCTCGGGCAGCTCGGGGAATGCGATCGCCGGACACGGGTGTCCGGCCACGAGTCCCGTAGGTCCGGCACTGCCGGGACGCCGGAGGCTGTCGTTCGCCCGTTCGTGGAATGGCTGTGCCGGAGACCGGGAGATCTGTCCTGTCCCGAGCGGCGGCCGTCCGTCCCGAACCCCTAGTCTCCGGTCCTGGGCGACGTGTGTGCTAGTCTCAGCGGGGTCCGGGTCCCGTTTCAGGCGGCTGTGGACAGCAAACCCAGGACAACGTGTGTCCGGCCACGAGCGGCCGTGCCGGGAAGCGGGAAGCAGTCTTCCGACGGATCGGATAATGGCCATCCCGGTGAACGCAGGTTCATTCCCGTGCGTGGAGAAGATCGGCCGTACCGAGCCCTTTGACTCTGGTCCCGGCCGAAGTGTGTGCTAGCAGCCCCGGGTTTCGGGTGCCATTTCGGTCGGCTCGGGGAAAGCGATCGCAGGACACCGTTGTCCTTCCACGGGCAGCGTGGGGCCGGTTGTACCGAGCCCCTTGGCTCCGGTCCTGGGCGACGTGTGAGCTAGTCTCATGTGGGTTCGGGTCCCCTCTCAGGCGGCTGTGGACAGCAAACCCAAGACAACCGGTGTCCGGCGACGAGCCGGTTTTGGGTCTGACCGTTCCGGGAAGACGGAGGCAGACGTCCGTCCGATCGGAGACTGGCCATCCCGGAGAACGCAGGTTCATTCCTGTGCGGGGAGAAGATCGGCCGTACCGAGCCCTTTGACTCTGGTCCCGGCTGAAGTGTGTGCTAGCAGGCCCGCGATTCGGGTGCCATTTCGGTTGGCTCGGGGAAAGCGATCGCAGGACACCGTTGTCCCTCCACGGGCAGCGTGGGGTTGGTTGTACCGAGCCCCTTGGCTCCGGTCCTGGGCGACGTGTGTGCTAGTCTCACCGGGGTCCGGGTCCCGTTTCATGCGGCTGTGGACAGCAAACCCAGGACAACGGGTGTCCGGCAACGAGCGGTTTGCGGGTAAGCGTGAGGCAGATGTCCGCCGGCTCGGAGACTGGCCATCCCGGAGAACGCAGGTTCATTCCCGTGCGTGGAGAAGATCGGCCGTACCGAGCCCTTTAACTCTGGTCCCGGCCGAAGTGTGTGCTAGCAGTCCCGGGTTTCGGGTGCCATTTCGGTCGGCTCAGGGAAAGCGATCGCAGGATACCGTTGTCCTTTCACGGGCAGCTTGGGGCCGGTTGTACCGAGCCCCTTGGCTAAGGTCCTGGGCGACGTGTGAGCTAGCCGCAGAGGGGTACCGATCCCGCCTCGAGCGGCTCGGGGAATGCGATACCGCGACACTGATGTCCGGCCACAGGTCCCGTAGGTCCGGCGCTGCCGGGACGCCGGAGGCTGTCGTCCGCCGGCTCGGGGACTGGCCGTCCCGGAGAACGGAGATACGTTTCCGTGCGGGGCGGAGGCCGGCGGTAACGAGCCCCTTGGCTCCCGTCGTGGCCGACGCGTGTCCTAGCAGCACCGGGGTTCGAGTGCCTTCTCGGGCAGCTCGGGGAATGCGATCGCCGGACACGGGTGTCCGGCCACGAGTCCCGTAGGTCCGGCACTGCCGGGACGCCGGAGGCTGTCGTTCGCCCGTTCGTGGAATGGCTGTGCCGGAGACCGGGAGATCTGTCCTGTCCCGAGCGGCGGCCGTCCGTCCCGAACCCCTAGTCTCCGGTCCTGGGCGACGTGTGTGCTAGTCTCAGCGGGGTCCGGGTCCCGTTTCAGGCGGCTGTGGACAGCAAACCCAGGACAACGTGTGTCCGGCCACGAGCGGCCGTGCCGGGAAGCGGGAAGCAGTCTTCCGACGGATCGGATAATGGCCATCCCGGTGAACGCAGGTTCATTCCCGTGCGTGGAGAAGATCGGCCGTACCGAGCCCTTTGACTCTGGTCCCGGCCGAAGTGTGTGCTAGCAGCCCCGGGTTTCGGGTGCCATTTCGGTCGGCTCGGGGAAAGCGATCGCAGGACACCGTTGTCCTTCCACGGGCAGCGTGGGGCCGGTTGTACCGAGCCCCTTGGCTCCCGTCCTGGGCGACGTGTGAGCTAGTCGCACAGGGGTTCGGGTGCCACCTCGAGCGCCTCGGGGAATGCGGTCCCAGGACAACGGGTGACCGGCCACAAGCTGCCGTGCCGGGACGCCGGAGGCTGTCGTTCGCCCGTTCGTGGAATGGCTGTGCCGGAGACCGGGAGATCTGTCCTGTCCCGAGCGGCGGCCGTCCGTCCCGAACCCCTAGTCTCCGGTCCTGGGCGACGTGTGTGCTAGTCTCAGCGGTTTCCGGGTCCCGTTTCGGGCGGCTGTGGACAGCAAACCCAGGACAACGGGTGTCCGGCCACAAGCTGCCATGCCGGGAAGCGTGAGGCAGACGTCCGCCTGCTCGGAGAGTGGCCGTACCGGAGAACGGAGGTTCGTTCCCGTGCGGGGCGGGGACCGGCGGTAACGAGCTCCTTGGCTCCCGTCCTGTCCGACGCGTGTCCTAGCAGCACCGGGGTTCGAGCGCCTTCTCGGGAGGCTCGGGGAATGCGATCGCAGGACTCGTTTGTCCCGGCACGGGCAGCGTGGGGCCGGTTGTACCGAGTCCCTTGGCTCTGGTCCTCGGCGACGTGTGAGCTATCCGCACTGCGGTTCGGGTCCCACCTCGAGCGGCTCGGGGAATGCGATCCCGCGACACTGATGTCCGGCCACGAGCGGCGTAGGAGCCGACCGTTCCGGAAAGCCGGGGGTTGTCGTCCGCCGGCTTGGGGACTGGCCGTCCCGGAGAACGGAGGTTCATTTCCGTGCAGGGCGGAGGCGGCGGTAACGAGCCCCTTGGCTCCCGTCCTGGCCGACGCGTTTCCTAGCAGCACCCGGGTTGGAGTGCCTTCTCGGGCGGCTCGGGGAATGCGATCGCCGGACACAGGTGTCCGTCCACGAGTCCCGTGGGTCCGGCGCTGCCGGGACGCCGGAGGCTGTCGTTCGCCCGTTCGTGGAATGGCTGTGCCGGAGACCGGGAGATCTGTCCTGTCCCGAGCGGCGGCCGTCCGTCCCGAACCCCTAGTCTCCGGTCCTGGGCGACGTGTGTGCTAGTCTCAGCGGGGTCCGGGTCCCGTTTCAGGCGGCTTTGGACAGCAAACCCAGGACAACGTGTGTCCGACAACGAGCGGCCGTGCCGGGAAGCGGGAAGCAGTCTTCCGACGGATCGGATAATGGCCATCCCGGAGAACGCAGGTTCATTCCCGTGCGTGGAGAAGATCGGCCGTACCGAGCCCTTTAACTCTGGTCCCGGCCGAAGTGTGTGCTAGCAGCCCCGGGTTTCGGGTGCCATTTCGGTCGGCTCAGGGAAAGCGATCGCAGGATACCGTTGTCCTTTCACGGGCAGCTTGGGGCCGGTTGTACCGAGCCCCTTGGCTAAGGTCCTGGGCGACGTGTGAGCTAGCCGCAGAGGGGTACCGATCCCGCCTCGAGCGGCTCGGGGAATGCGATACCGCGACACTGATGTCCGGCCACAGGTCCCGTAGGTCCGGCGCTGCCGGGACGCCGGAGGCTGTCGTCCGCCGGCTCGGGGACTGGCCGTCCCGGAGAACGGAGATACGTTTCCGTGCGGGGCGGAGGCCGGCGGTAACGAGCCCCTTGGCTCCCGTCGTGGCCGACGCGTGTCCTAGCAGCACCGGGGTTCGAGTGCCTTCTCGGGCAGCTCGGGGAATGCGATCGCCGGACACGGGTGTCCGGCCACGAGTCCCGTAGGTCCGGCACTGCCGGGACGCCGGAGGCTGTCGTTCGCCCGTTCGTGGAATGGCTGTGCCGGAGACCGGGAGATCTGTCCTGTCCCGAGCGGCGGCCGTCCGTCCCGAACCCCTAGTCTCCGGTCCTGGGCGACGTGTGTGCTAGTCTCAGCGGGGTCCGGGTCCCGTTTCAGGCGGCTGTGGACAGCAAACCCAGGACAACGTGTGTCCGGCCACGAGCGGCCGTGCCGGGAAGCGGGAAGCAGTCTTCCGACGGATCGGATAATGGCCATCCCGGTGAACGCAGGTTCATTCCCGTGCGTGGAGAAGATCGGCCGTACCGAGCCCTTTGACTCTGGTCCCGGCCGAAGTGTGTGCTAGCAGCCCCGGGTTTCGGGTGCCATTTCGGTCGGCTCGGGGAAAGCGATCGCAGGACACCGTTGTCCTTCCACGGGCAGCGTGGGGCCGGTTGTACCGAGCCCCTTGGCTCCGGTCCTGGGCGACGTGTGAGCTAGTCTCATGTGGGTTCGGGTCCCCTCTCAGGCGGCTGTGGACAGCAAACCCAAGACAACCGGTGTCCGGCGACGAGCCGGTTTTGGGTCCGACCGTTCCGGGAAGACGGAGGCAGACGTCCGTCCGATCGGAGACTGGCCATCCCGGAGAACGCAGGTTCATTCCTGTGCGGGGAGAAGATCGGCCGTACCGAGCCCTTTGACTCTGGTCCCGGCCGAAGTGTGTGCTAGCAGGCCCGCGATTCGGGTGCCATTTCGGTTGGCTCGGGGAAAGCGATCGCAGGACACCGTTGTCCCTCCACGGGCAGCGTGGGGTTGGTTGTACCGAGCCCCTTGGCTCCGGTCCTGGGCGACGTGTGTGCTAGTCTCACCGGGGTCCGGGTCCCGTTTCATGCGGCTGTGGACAGCAAACCCAGGACAACGGGTGTCCGGCAACGAGCGGTTTGCGGGTAAGCGTGAGGCAGATGTCCGCCGGCTCGGAGACTGGCCATCCCGGAGAACGCAGGTTCATTCCCGTGCGTGGAGAAGATCGGCCGTACCGAGCCCTTTAACTCTGGTCCCGGCCGAAGTGTGTGCTAGCAGCCCCGGGTTTCGGGTGCCATTTCGGTCGGCTCAGGGAAAGCGATCGCAGGATACCGTTGTCCTTTCACGGGCAGCTTGGGGCCGGTTGTACCGAGCCCCTTGGCTAAGGTCCTGGGCGACGTGTGAGCTAGCCGCAGAGGGGTACCGATCCCGCCTCGAGCGGCTCGGGGAATGCGATACCGCGACACTGATGTCCGGCCACAGGTCCCGTAGGTCCGGCGCTGCCGGGACGCCGGAGGCTGTCGTCCGCCGGCTCGGGGACTGGCCGTCCCGGAGAACGGAGATACGTTTCCGTGCGGGGCGGAGGCCGGCGGTAACGAGCCCCTTGGCTCCCGTCGTGGCCGACGCGTGTCCTAGCAGCACCGGGGTTCGAGTGCCTTCTCGGGCAGCTCGGGGAATGCGATCGCCGGACACGGGTGTCCGGCCACGAGTCCCGTAGGTCCGGCACTGCCGGGACGCCGGAGGCTGTCGTTCGCCCGTTCGTGGAATGGCTGTGCCGGAGACCGGGAGATCTGTCCTGTCCCGAGCGGCGGCCGTCCGTCCCGAACCCCTAGTCTCCGGTCCTGGGCGACGTGTGTGCTAGTCTCAGCGGGGTCCGGGTCCCGTTTCAGGCGGCTGTGGACAGCAAACCCAGGACAACGTGTGTCCGGCCACGAGCGGCCGTGCCGGGAAGCGGGAAGCAGTCTTCCGACGGATCGGATAATGGCCATCCCGGTGAACGCAGGTTCATTCCCGTGCGTGGAGAAGATCGGCCGTACCGAGCCCTTTGACTCTGGTCCCGGCCGAAGTGTGTGCTAGCAGCCCCGGGTTTCGGGTGCCATTTCGGTCGGCTCGGGGAAAGCGATCGCAGGACACCGTTGTCCTTCCACGGGCAGCGTGGGGCCGGTTGTACCGAGCCCCTTGGCTCCCGTCCTGGGCGACGTGTGAGCTAGTCGCACAGGGGTTCGGGTGCCACCTCGAGCGCCTCGGGGAATGCGGTCCCAGGACAACGGGTGACCGGCCACAAGCTGCCGTGCCGGGACGCCGGAGGCTGTCGTTCGCCCGTTCGTGGAATGGCTGTGCCGGAGACCGGGAGATCTGTCCTGTCCCGAGCGGCGGCCGTCCGTCCCGAACCCCTAGTCTCCGGTCCTGGGCGACGTGTGTGCTAGTCTCAGCGGTTTCCGGGTCCCGTTTCGGGCGGCTGTGGACAGCAAACCCAGGACAACGGGTGTCCGGCCACAAGCTGCCATGCCGGGAAGCGTGAGGCAGACGTCCGCCTGCTCGGAGAGTGGCCGTACCGGAGAACGGAGGTTCGTTCCCGTGCGGGGCGGGGACCGGCGGTAACGAGCTCCTTGGCTCCCGTCCTGTCCGACGCGTGTCCTAGCAGCACCGGGGTTCGAGCGCCTTCTCGGGAGGCTCGGGGAATGCGATCGCAGGACTCGTTTGTCCCGGCACGGGCAGCGTGGGGCCGGTTGTACCGAGTCCCTTGGCTCTGGTCCTCGGCGACGTGTGAGCTATCCGCACTGCGGTTCGGGTCCCACCTCGAGCGGCTCGGGGAATGCGATCCCGCGACACTGATGTCCGGCCACGAGCGGCGTAGGAGCCGACCGTTCCGGAAAGCCGGGGGTTGTCGTCCGCCGGCTTGGGGACTGGCCGTCCCGGAGAACGGAGGTTCATTTCCGTGCAGGGCGGAGGCGGCGGTAACGAGCCCCTTGGCTCCCGTCCTGGCCGACGCGTTTCCTAGCAGCACCCGGGTTGGAGTGCCTTCTCGGGCGGCTCGGGGAATGCGATCGCCGGACACAGGTGTCCGTCCACGAGTCCCGTGGGTCCGGCGCTGCCGGGACGCCGGAGGCTGTCGTTCGCCCGTTCGTGGAATGGCTGTGCCGGAGACCGGGAGATCTGTCCTGTCCCGAGCGGCGGCCGTCCGTCCCGAACCCCTAGTCTCCGGTCCTGGGCGACGTGTGTGCTAGTCTCAGCGGGGTCCGGGTCCCGTTTCAGGCGGCTTTGGACAGCAAACCCAGGACAACGTGTGTCCGACAACGAGCGGCCGTGCCGGGAAGCGGGAAGCAGTCTTCCGACGGATCGGATAATGGCCATCCCGGAGAACGCAGGTTCATTCCCGTGCGTGGAGAAGATCGGCCGTACCGAGCCCTTTAACTCTGGTCCCGGCCGAAGTGTGTGCTAGCAGCCCCGGGTTTCGGGTGCCATTTCGGTCGGCTCAGGGAAAGCGATCGCAGGATACCGTTGTCCTTTCACGGGCAGCTTGGGGCCGGTTGTACCGAGCCCCTTGGCTAAGGTCCTGGGCGACGTGTGAGCTAGCCGCAGAGGGGTACCGATCCCGCCTCGAGCGGCTCGGGGAATGCGATACCGCGACACTGATGTCCGGCCACAGGTCCCGTAGGTCCGGCGCTGCCGGGACGCCGGAGGCTGTCGTCCGCCGGCTCGGGGACTGGCCGTCCCGGAGAACGGAGATACGTTTCCGTGCGGGGCGGAGGCCGGCGGTAACGAGCCCCTTGGCTCCCGTCGTGGCCGACGCGTGTCCTAGCAGCACCGGGGTTCGAGTGCCTTCTCGGGCAGCTCGGGGAATGCGATCGCCGGACACGGGTGTCCGGCCACGAGTCCCGTAGGTCCGGCACTGCCGGGACGCCGGAGGCTGTCGTTCGCCCGTTCGTGGAATGGCTGTGCCGGAGACCGGGAGATCTGTCCTGTCCCGAGCGGCGGCCGTCCGTCCCGAACCCCTAGTCTCCGGTCCTGGGCGACGTGTGTGCTAGTCTCAGCGGGGTCCGGGTCCCGTTTCAGGCGGCTGTGGACAGCAAACCCAGGACAACGTGTGTCCGGCCACGAGCGGCCGTGCCGGGAAGCGGGAAGCAGTCTTCCGACGGATCGGATAATGGCCATCCCGGTGAACGCAGGTTCATTCCCGTGCGTGGAGAAGATCGGCCGTACCGAGCCCTTTGACTCTGGTCCCGGCCGAAGTGTGTGCTAGCAGCCCCGGGTTTCGGGTGCCATTTCGGTCGGCTCGGGGAAAGCGATCGCAGGACACCGTTGTCCTTCCACGGGCAGCGTGGGGCCGGTTGTACCGAGCCCCTTGGCTCCCGTCCTGGGCGACGTGTGAGCTAGTCGCACAGGGGTTCGGGTGCCACCTCGAGCGCCTCGGGGAATGCGGTCCCAGGACAACGGGTGACCGGCCACAAGCTGCCGTGCCGGGACGCCGGAGGCTGTCGTTCGCCCGTTCGTGGAATGGCTGTGCCGGAGACCGGGAGATCTGTCCTGTCCCGAGCGGCGGCCGTCCGTCCCGAACCCCTAGTCTCCGGTCCTGGGCGACGTGTGTGCTAGTCTCAGCGGTTTCCGGGTCCCGTTTCGGGCGGCTGTGGACAGCAAACCCAGGACAACGGGTGTCCGGCCACAAGCTGCCATGCCGGGAAGCGTGAGGCAGACGTCCGCCTGCTCGGAGAGTGGCCGTACCGGAGAACGGAGGTTCGTTCCCGTGCGGGGCGGGGACCGGCGGTAACGAGCTCCTTGGCTCCCGTCCTGTCCGACGCGTGTCCTAGCAGCACCGGGGTTCGAGCGCCTTCTCGGGAGGCTCGGGGAATGCGATCGCAGGACTCGTTTGTCCCGGCACGGGCAGCGTGGGGCCGGTTGTACCGAGTCCCTTGGCTCTGGTCCTCGGCGACGTGTGAGCTATCCGCACTGCGGTTCGGGTCCCACCTCGAGCGGCTCGGGGAATGCGATCCCGCGACACTGATGTCCGGCCACGAGCGGCGTAGGAGCCGACCGTTCCGGAAAGCCGGGGGTTGTCGTCCGCCGGCTTGGGGACTGGCCGTCCCGGAGAACGGAGGTTCATTTCCGTGCAGGGCGGAGGCGGCGGTTACGAGCCCCTTGGCTCCCGTCCTGGCCGACGCGTTTCCTAGCAGCACCCGGGTTGGAGTGCCTTCTCGGGCGGCTCGGGGAATGCGATCGCCGGACACAGGTGTCCGTCCACGAGTCCCGTGGGTCCGGCGCTGCCGGGACGCCGGAGGCTGTCGTTCGCCCGTTCGTGGAATGGCTGTGCCGGAGACCGGGAGATCTGTCCTGTCCCGAGCGGCGGCCGTCCGTCCCGAACCCCTAGTCTCCGGTCCTGGGCGACGTGTGTGCTAGTCTCAGCGGGGTCCGGGTCCCGTTTCAGGCGGCTTTGGACAGCAAACCCAGGACAACGTGTGTCCGACAACGAGCGGCCGTGCCGGGAAGCGGGAAGCAGTCTTCCGACGGATCGGATAATGGCCATCCCGGAGAACGCAGGTTCATTCCCGTGCGTGGAGAAGATCGGCCGTACCGAGCCCTTTAACTCTGGTCCCGGCCGAAGTGTGTGCTAGCAGCCCCGGGTTTCGGGTGCCATTTCGGTCGGCTCAGGGAAAGCGATCGCAGGATACCGTTGTCCTTTCACGGGCAGCTTGGGGCCGGTTGTACCGAGCCCCTTGGCTAAGGTCCTGGGCGACGTGTGAGCTAGCCGCAGAGGGGTACCGATCCCGCCTCGAGCGGCTCGGGGAATGCGATACCGCGACACTGATGTCCGGCCACAGGTCCCGTAGGTCCGGCGCTGCCGGGACGCCGGAGGCTGTCGTCCGCCGGCTCGGGGACTGGCCGTCCCGGAGAACGGAGATACGTTTCCGTGCGGGGCGGAGGCCGGCGGTAACGAGCCCCTTGGCTCCCGTCGTGGCCGACGCGTGTCCTAGCAGCACCGGGGTTCGAGTGCCTTCTCGGGCAGCTCGGGGAATGCGATCGCCGGACACGGGTGTCCGGCCACGAGTCCCGTAGGTCCGGCACTGCCGGGACGCCGGAGGCTGTCGTTCGCCCGTTCGTGGAATGGCTGTGCCGGAGACCGGGAGATCTGTCCTGTCCCGAGCGGCGGCCGTCCGTCCCGAACCCCTAGTCTCCGGTCCTGGGCGACGTGTGTGCTAGTCTCAGCGGGGTCCGGGTCCCGTTTCAGGCGGCTGTGGACAGCAAACCCAGGACAACGTGTGTCCGGCCACGAGCGGCCGTGCCGGGAAGCGGGAAGCAGTCTTCCGACGGATCGGATAATGGCCATCCCGGTGAACGCAGGTTCATTCCCGTGCGTGGAGAAGATCGGCCGTACCGAGCCCTTTGACTCTGGTCCCGGCCGAAGTGTGTGCTAGCAGCCCCGGGTTTCGGGTGCCATTTCGGTCGGCTCGGGGAAAGCGATCGCAGGATACCGTTGTCCTTTCACGGGCAGCGTGGGGCCGGTTGTACCGAGCCCCTTGGCTCCGGTCCTGGGCGACGTGTGAGCTAGTCTCATGTGGGTTCGGGTCCCCTCTCAGGCGGCTGTGGACAGCAAACCCAAGACAACGGGTGTCCGGCGACGAGCCGGTTTTGGGTCCGACCGTTCCGGGAAGACGGAGGCAGACGTCCGTCCGATCGGAGACTGGCCATCCCGGAGAACGCAGGTTCATTCCTGTGCGGGGAGAAGATCGGCCGTACCGAGCCCTTTGACTCTGGTCCCGGCCGAAGTGTGTGCTAGCAGGCCCGCGATTCGGGTGCCATTTCGGTCGGCTCGGGGAAAGCGATCGCAGGACACCGTTGTCCCTCCACGGGCAGCGTGGGGTTGGTTGTACCGAGCCCCTTGGCTCCGGTCCTGGGCGACGTGTGTGCTAGTCTCACCGGGGTCCGGGTCCCGTTTCATGCGGCTGTGGACAGCAAACCCAGGACAACGGGTGTCCGGCAACGAGCGGTTTGCGGGTAAGCGTGAGGCAGATGTCCGCCGGCTCGGAGACTGGCCATCCCGGAGAACGCAGGTTCATTCCCGTGCGTGGAGAAGATCGGCCGTACCGAGCCCTTTAACTCTGGTCCCGGCCGAAGTGTGTGCTAGCAGCCCCGGGTTTCGGGTGCCATTTCGGTCGGCTAAGGGAAAGCGATCGCAGGATACCGTTGTCCTTTCACGGGCAGCTTGGGGCCGGTTGTACCGAGCCCCTTGGCTAAGGTCCTGGGCGACGTGTGAGCTAGCCGCAGAGGGGTACCGATCCCGCCTCGAGCGGCTCGGGGAATGCGATACCGCGACACTGATGTCCGGCCACAGGTCCCGTAGGTCCGGCGCTGCCGGGACGCCGGAGGCTGTCGTCCGCCGGCTCGGGGACTGGCCGTCCCGGAGAACGGAGATACGTTTCCGTGCGGGGTGGAGGCCGGCGGTAACGAGCCCCTTGGCTCCCGTCGTGGCCGACGTTCGAGTCGGGCCGAGACGTCGTGGCCGGGGTTCGAGTGCCTTCTCGGGCAGCTCGGGGAATGCGATCGCCGGACACGGGTGTCCGGCCACGAGTCCCGTAGGTCCGGCACTGCCGGGACGCCGGAGGCTGTCGTTCGCCCGTTCGTGGAATGGCTGTGCCGGAGACCGGGAGATCTGTCCTGTCCCGAGCGGCGGCCGTCCGTCCCGAACCCCTAGTCTCCGGTCCTGGGCGACGTGTGTGCTAGTCTCAGCGGGGTCCGGGTCCCGTTTCAGGCGGCTGTGGACAGCAAACCCAGGACAACGTGTGTCCGGCCACGAGCGGCCGTGCCGGGAAGCGGGAAGCAGTCTTCCGACGGATCGGATAATGGCCATCCCGGTGAACGCAGGTTCATTCCCGTGCGTGGAGAAGATCGGCCGTACCGAGCCCTTTGACTCTGGTCCCGGCCGAAGTGTGTGCTAGCAGCCCCGCGATTCGGGTGCCATTTCGGTCGGCTCGGGGAAAGCGATCGCAGGACACCGTTGTCCTTCCACGGGCAGCGTGGGGCCGGTTGTACCGAGCCCCTTGGCTCCCGTCCTGGGCGACGTGTGAGCTAGTCGCACAGGGGTTCGGGTGCCACCTCGAGCGCCTCGGGGAATGCGGTCCCAGGACAACGGGTGACCGGCCACAAGCTGCCGTGCCGGGACGCCGGAGGCTGTCGTTCGCCCGTTCGTGGAATGGCTGTGCCGGAGACCGGGAGATCTGTCCTGTCCCGAGCGGCGGCCGTCCGTCCCGAACCCCTAGTCTCCGGTCCTGGGCGACGTGTGTGCTAGTCTCAGCGGTTTCCGGGTCCCGTTTCGGGCGGCTGTGGACAGCAAACCCAGGACAACGGGTGTCCGGCCACAAGCTGCCATGCCGGGAAGCGTGAGGCAGACGTCCGCCTGCTCGGAGAGTGGCCGTACCGGAGAACGGAGGTTCGTTCCCGTGCGGGGCGGGGACCGGCGGTAACGAGCTCCTTGGCTCCCGTCCTGTCCGACGCGTGTCCTAGCAGCACCGGGGTTCGAGCGCCTTCTCGGGAGGCTCGGGGAATGCGATCGCAGGACTCGTTTGTCCCGGCACGGGCAGCGTGGGGCCGGTTGTACCGAGTCCCTTGGCTCTGGTCCTCGGCGACGTGTGAGCTATCCGCACTGCGGTTCGGGTCCCACCTCGAGCGGCTCGGGGAATGCGATCCCGCGACACTGATGTCCGGCCACGAGCGGCGTAGGAGCCGACCGTTCCGGAAAGCCGGGGGTTGTCGTCCGCCGGCTTGGGGACTGGCCGTCCCGGAGAACGGAGGTTCATTTCCGTGCAGGGCGGAGGCGGCGGTAACGAGCCCCTTGGCTCCCGTCCTGGCCGACGCGTTTCCTAGCAGCACCCGGGTTGGAGTGCCTTCTCGGGCGGCTCGGGGAATGCGATCGCCGGACACAGGTGTCCGTCCACGAGTCCCGTGGGTCCGGCGCTGCCGGGACGCCGGAGGCTGTCGTTCGCCCGTTCGTGGAATGGCTGTGCCGGAGACCGGGAGATCTGTCCTGTCCCGAGCGGCGGCCGTCCGTCCCGAACCCCTAGTCTCCGGTCCTGGGCGACGTGTGTGCTAGTCTCAGCGGGGTCCGGGTCCCGTTTCAGGCGGCTTTGGACAGCAAACCCAGGACAACGTGTGTCCGACAACGAGCGGCCGTGCCGGGAAGCGGGAAGCAGTCTTCCGACGGATCGGATAATGGCCATCCCGGAGAACGCAGGTTCATTCCTGTGCGTGGAGAAGATCGGCCGTACCGAGCCCTTTGACTCTGGTCCCGGCCGAAGTGTGTGCTAGCAGCCCCGGGTTTCGGGTGCCATTTCGGTCGGCTCGGGGAAAGCGATCGCAGGATACCGTTGTCCTTTCACGGGCAGCGTGGGGCCGGTTGTACCGAGCCCCTTGGCTCCGGTCCTGGGCGACGTGTGAGCTAGTCTCATGTGGGTTCGGGTCCCCTCTCAGGCGGCTGTGGACAGCAAACCCAAGACAACGGGTGTCCGGCGACGAGCCGGTTTTGGGTCCGACCGTTCCGGGAAGACGGAGGCAGACGTCCGTCCGATCGGAGACTGGCCATCCCGGAGAACGCAGGTTCATTCCTGTGCGGGGAGAAGATCGGCCGTACCGAGCCCTTTGACTCTGGTCCCGGCCGAAGTGTGTGCTAGCAGGCCCGCGATTCGGGTGCCATTTCGGTCGGCTCGGGGAAAGCGATCGCAGGACACCGTTGTCCCTCCACGGGCAGCGTGGGGTTGGTTGTACCGAGCCCCTTGGCTCCGGTCCTGGGCGACGTGTGTGCTAGTCTCACCGGGGTCCGGGTCCCGTTTCATGCGGCTGTGGACAGCAAACCCAGGACAACGGGTGTCCGGCAACGAGCGGTTTGCGGGTAAGCGTGAGGCAGATGTCCGCCGGCTCGGAGACTGGCCATCCCGGAGAACGCAGGTTCATTCCCGTGCGTGGAGAAGATCGGCCGTACCGAGCCCTTTAACTCTGGTCCCGGCCGAAGTGTGTGCTAGCAGCCCCGGGTTTCGGGTGCCATTTCGGTCGGCTCAGGGAAAGCGATCGCAGGATACCGTTGTCCTTTCACGGGCAGCTTGGGGCCGGTTGTACCGAGCCCCTTGGCTAAGGTCCTGGGCGACGTGTGAGCTAGCCGCAGAGGGGTACCGATCCCGCCTCGAGCGGCTCGGGGAATGCGATACCGCGACACTGATGTCCGGCCACAGGTCCCGTAGGTCCGGCGCTGCCGGGACGCTGGAGGCTGTCGTCCGCCGGCTCGGGGACTGGCCGTCCCGGAGAACGGAGATACGTTTCCGTGCGGGGCGGAGGCCGGCGGTAACGAGCCCCTTGGCTCCCGTCGTGGCCGACGCGTGTCCTACCAGCACCGGGGTTCGAGTGCCTTCTCGGGCAGCTCGGGGAATGTGATCGCCGGACACGGGTGTCCGGCCACGAGTCCCGTAGGTCCGGCACTGCCGGGACGCCGGAGGCTGTCGTTCGCCCGTTCGTGGAATGGCTGTGCCGGAGACCGGGAGATCTGTCCTGTCCCGAGCGGCGGCCGTCCGTCCCGAACCCCTAGTCTCCGGTCCTGGGCGACGTGTGTGCTAGTCTCAGCGGTTTCCGGGTCCCGTTTCGGGCGGCTGTGGACAGCAAACCCAGGACAACGGGTGTCCGGCCACAAGCTGCCATGCCGGGAAGCGTGAGGCAGACGTCCGCCTGCTCGGAGAGTGGCCGTACCGGAGAACGGAGGTTCGTTCCCGTGCGGGGCGGGTACCGGCGGTAATGAGCTCCTTGGCTCCCGTCCTGTCCGACGCGTGTCCTAGCAGCACCGGGGTTCGAGCGCCTTCTCGGGATGCTCGGGGAATGCGATCGCAGGACTCGTTTGTCCCGGCACGGGCAGCGTGGGGCCGGTTGTACCGAGTCCCTTGGCTCTGGTCCTCGGCGACGTGTGAGCTATCCGCACTGCGGTTCGGGTCCCACCTCGAGCGGCTCGGGGAATGCGATCCCGCGACACTGATGTCCGGCCACGAGCGGCGTAGGAGCCGACCGTTCCGGAAAGCCGGGGGTTGTCGTCCGCCGGCTTGGGGACTGGCCGTCCCGGAGAACAGAGGTTCATTTCCGTGCAGGGCGGAGGCGGCGGTAACGAGCCCCTTGGCTCCCGTCCTGGCCGACGCGTTTCCTAGCAGCACCCGGGTTGGAGTGCCTTCTCGGGCGGCTCGGGGAATGCGATCGCCGGACACAGGTGTCCGTCCACGAGTCCCGTGGGTCCGGCGCTGCCGGGACGCCGGAGGCTGTCGTTCGCCCGTTCGTGGAATGGCTGTGCCGGAGACCGGGAGATCTGTCCTGTCCCGAGCGGCGGCCGTCCGTCCCGAACCCCTAGTCTCCGGTCCTGGGCGACGTGTGTGCTAGTCTCAGCGGGGTCCGGGTCCCGTTTCAGGCGGCTTTGGACAGCAAACCCAGGACAACGTGTGTCCGACAACGAGCGGCCGTGCCGGGAAGCGGGAAGCAGTCTTCCGACGGATCGGATAATGGCCATCCCGGAGAACGCAGGTTCATTCCTGTGCGGGGAGAAGATCGGCCGTACCGAGCCCTTTGACTCTGGTCCCGGCCGAAGTGTGTGCTAGCAGCCCCGGGTTTCGGGTGCCATTTCGGTCGGCTCGGGGAAAGCGATCGCAGGATACCGTTGTCCTTTCACGGGCAGCGTGGGGCCGGTTGTACCGAGCCCCTTGGCTCCGGTCCTGGGCGACGTGTGAGCTAGTCTCATGTGGGTTCGGGTCCCCTCTCAGGCGGCTGTGGACAGCAAACCCAAGACAACGGGTGTCCGGCGACGAGCCGGTTTTGGGTCCGACCGTTCCGGGAAGACGGAGGCAGACGTCCGTCCGATCGGAGACTGGCCATCCCGGAGAACGCAGGTTCATTCCTGTGCGGGGAGAAGATCGGCCGTACCGAGCCCTTTGACTCTGGTCCCGGCCGAAGTGTGTGCTAGCAGGCCCGCGATTCGGGTGCCATTTCGGTCGGCTCGGGGAAAGCGATCGCAGGATACCGTTGTCCTTTCACGGGCAGCTTGGGGCCGGTTGTACCGAGCCCCTTGGCTAAGGTCCTGGGCGACGTGTGAGCTAGCCGCAGAGGGGTACCGATCCCGCCTCGAGCGGCTCGGGGAATGCGATACCGCGACACTGATGTCCGGCCACAGGTCCCGTAGGTCCGGCGCTGCCGGGACGCCGGAGGCTGTCGTCCGCCGGCTCGGGGACTGGCCGTCCCGGAGAACGGAGATACGTTTCCGTGCGGGGCGGAGGCCGGCGGTAACGAGCCCCTTGGCTCCCGTCGTGGCCGACGCGTGTCCTACCAGCACCGGGGTTCGAGTGCCTTCTCGGGCAGCTCGGGGAATGTGATCGCCGGACACGGGTGTCCGGCCACGAGTCCCGTAGGTCCGGCACTGCCGGGACGCCGGAGGCTGTCGTTCGCCCGTTCGTGGAATGGCTGTGCCGGAGACCGGGAGATCTGTCCTGTCCCGAGCGGCGGCCGTCCGTCCCGAACCCCTAGTCTCCGGTCCTGGGCGACGTGTGTGCTAGTCTCAGCGGTTTCCGGGTCCCGTTTCGGGCGGCTGTGGACAGCAAACCCAGGACAACGGGTGTCCGGCCACAAGCTGCCATGCCGGGAAGCGTGAGGCAGACGTCCGCCTGCTCGGAGAGTGGCCGTACCGGAGAACGGAGGTTCGTTCCCGTGCGGGGCGGGTACCGGCGGTAATGAGCTCCTTGGCTCCCGTCCTGTCCGACGCGTGTCCTAGCAGCACCGGGGTTCGAGCGCCTTCTCGGGATGCTCGGGGAATGCGATCGCAGGACTCGTTTGTCCCGGCACGGGCAGCGTGGGGCCGGTTGTACCGAGTCCCTTGGCTCTGGTCCTCGGCGACGTGTGAGCTATCCGCACTGCGGTTCGGGTCCCACCTCGAGCGGCTCGGGGAATGCGATCCCGCGACACTGATGTCCGGCCACGAGCGGCGTAGGAGCCGACCGTTCCGGAAAGCCGGGGGTTGTCGTCCGCCGGCTTGGGGACTGGCCGTCCCGGAGAACAGAGGTTCATTTCCGTGCAGGGCGGAGGCGGCGGTAACGAGCCCCTTGGCTCCCGTCCTGGCCGACGCGTTTCCTAGCAGCACCCGGGTTGGAGTGCCTTCTCGGGCGGCTCGGGGAATGCGATCGCCGAACACAGGTGTCCGTCCACGAGTCCCGTGGGTCCGGCGCTGCCGGGACGCCGGAGGCTGTCGTTCGCCCGTTCGTGGAATGGCTGTGCCGGAGACCGGGAGATCTGTCCTGTCCCAAGCGGCGGCCGTCCGTCCCGAACCCCTAGTCTCCGGTCCTGGGCGACGTGTGTGCTAGTCTCAGCGGGGTCCGGGTCCCGTTTCAGGCGGCTGTGGACAGCAAACCCAGGACAACGTGTGTCCGGCCACGAGCGGCCGTGCCGGGAAGCGGGAAGCAGTCTTCCGACGGATCGGATAATGGCCATCCCGGTGAACGCAGGTTCATTCCCGTGCGTGGAGAAGATCGGCCGTACCGAGCCCTTTGACTCTGGTCCCGGCCGAAGTGTGTGCTAGCAGCCCCGGGTTTCGGGTGCCATTTCGGTCGGCTCGGGGAAAGCGATCGCAGGACACCGTTGTCCTTCCACGGGCAGCATGGGGCCGGTTGTACCGAGCCCCTTGGCTCCCGTCCTGGGCGACGTGTGAGCTAGTCGCACAGGGGTTCGGGTGCCACCTCGAGCGCCTCGGGGAATGCGGTCCCAGGACAACGGGTGACCGGCCACAAGCTGCCGTGCCGGGACGCCGGAGGCTGTCGTTCGCCCGTTCGTGGAATGGCTGTGCCGGAGACCGGGAGATCTGTCCTGTCCCGAGC
Organism: Mergus octosetaceus; assembly: GCA_036873955.1. Classification (NCBI taxonomy): domain Eukaryota; kingdom Metazoa; phylum Chordata; class Aves; order Anseriformes; family Anatidae; genus Mergus; species Mergus octosetaceus. Next base: position 86,401,053 of record CM072318.1, on the reverse strand, counting down.
GGCGGCCGTCCGTCCCGAACCCCTAGTCTCCGGTCCTGGGCGACGTGTGTGCTAGTCTCAGCGGTTTCCGGGTCCCGTTTCGGGCGGCTGTGGACAGCAAACCCAGGACAACGGGTGTCCGGCCACAAGCTGCCATGCCGGGAAGCGTGAGGCAGACGTCCGCCTGCTCGGAGAGTGGCCGTACCGGAGAACGGAGGTTCGTTCCCGTGCGGGGCGGGGACCGGCGGTAACGAGCTCCTTGGCTCCCGTCCTGTCCGACGCGTGTCCTAGCAGCACCGGGGTTCGAGCGCCTTCTCGGGAGGCTCGGGGAATGCGATCGCAGGACTCGTTTGTCCCGGCACGGGCAGCGTGGGGCCGGTTGTACCGAGTCCCTTGGCTCTGGTCCTCGGCGACGTGTGAGCTATCCGCACTGCGGTTCGGGTCCCACCTCGAGCGGCTCGGGGAATGCGATCCCGCGACACTGATGTCCGGCCACGAGCGGCGTAGGAGCCGACCGTTCCGGAAAGCCGGGGGTTGTCGTCCGCCGGCTTGGGGACTGGCCGTCCCGGAGAACGGAGGTTCATTTCCGTGCAGGGCGGAGGCGGCGGTAACGAGCCCCTTGGCTCCCGTCCTGGCCGACGCGTTTCCTAGCAGCACCCGGGTTGGAGTGCCTTCTCGGGCGGCTCGGGGAATGCGATCGCCGGACACAGGTGTCCGTCCACGAGTCCCGTGGGTCCGGCGCTGCCGGGACGCCGGAGGCTGTCGTTCGCCCGTTCGTGGAATGGCTGTGCCGGAGACCGGGAGATCTGTCCTGTCCCGAGCGGCGGCCGTCCGTCCCGAACCCCTAGTCTCCGGTCCTGGGCGACGTGTGTGCTAGTCTCAGCGGGGTCCGGGTCCCGTTTCAGGCGGCTTTGGACAGCAAACCCAGGACAACGTGTGTCCGACAACGAGCGGCCGTGCCGGGAAGCGGGAAGCAGTCTTCCGACGGATCGGATAATGGCCATCCCGGAGAACGCAGGTTCATTCCTGTGCGGGGAGAAGATCGGCCGTACCGAGCCCTTTGACTCTGGTCCCGGCCGAAGTGTGTGCTAGCAGCCCCGGGTTTCGGGTGCCATTTCGGTCGGCTCGGGGAAAGCGATCGCAGGATACCGTTGTCCTTTCACGGGCAGCGTGGGGCCGGTTGTACCGAGCCCCTTGGCTCCGGTCCTGGGCGACGTGTGAGCTAGTCTCATGTGGGTTCGGGTCCCCTCTCAGGCGGCTGTGGACAGCAAACCCAAGACAACGGGTGTCCGGCGACGAGCCGGTTTTGGGTCCGACCGTTCCGGGAAGACGGAGGCAGACGTCCGTCCGATCGGAGACTGGCCATCCCGGAGAACGCAGGTTCATTCCTGTGCGGGGAGAAGATCGGCCGTACCGAGCCCTTTGACTCTGGTCCCGGCCGAAGTGTGTGCTAGCAGGCCCGCGATTCGGGTGCCATTTCGGTCGGCTCGGGGAAAGCGATCGCAGGACACCGTTGTCCCTCCACGGGCAGCGTGGGGTTGGTTGTACCGAGCCCCTTGGCTCCGGTCCTGGGCGACGTGTGTGCTAGTCTCACCGGGGTCCGGGTCCCGTTTCATGCGGCTGTGGACAGCAAACCCAGGACAACGGGTGTCCGGCAACGAGCGGTTTGCGGGTAAGCGTGAGGCAGATGTCCGCCGGCTCGGAGACTGGCCATCCCGGAGAACGCAGGTTCATTCCCGTGCGTGGAGAAGATCGGCCGTACCGAGCCCTTTAACTCTGGTCCCGGCCGAAGTGTGTGCTAGCAGCCCCGGGTTTCGGGTGCCATTTCGGTCGGCTCAGGGAAAGCGATCGCAGGATACCGTTGTCCTTTCACGGGCAGCTTGGGGCCGGTTGTACCGAGCCCCTTGGCTAAGGTCCTGGGCGACGTGTGAGCTAGCCGCAGAGGGGTACCGATCCCGCCTCGAGCGGCTCGGGGAATGCGATACCGCGACACTGATGTCCGGCCACAGGTCCCGTAGGTCCGGCGCTGCCGGGACGCCGGAGGCTGTCGTCCGCCGGCTCGGGGACTGGCCGTCCCGGAGAACGGAGATACGTTTCCGTGCGGGGCGGAGGCCGGCGGTAACGAGCCCCTTGGCTCCCGTCGTGGCCGACGCGTGTCCTACCAGCACCGGGGTTCGAGTGCCTTCTCGGGCAGCTCGGGGAATGTGATCGCCGGACACGGGTGTCCGGCCACGAGTCCCGTAGGTCCGGCACTGCCGGGACGCCGGAGGCTGTCGTTCGCCCGTTCGTGGAATGGCTGTGCCGGAGACCGGGAGATCTGTCCTGTCCCGAGCGGCGGCCGTCCGTCCCGAACCCCTAGTCTCCGGTCCTGGGCGACGTGTGTGCTAGTCTCAGCGGTTTCCGGGTCCCGTTTCGGGCGGCTGTGGACAGCAAACCCAGGACAACGGGTGTCCGGCCACAAGCTGCCATGCCGGGAAGCGTGAGGCAGACGTCCGCCTGCTCGGAGAGTGGCCGTACCGGAGAACGGAGGTTCGTTCCCGTGCGGGGCGGGTACCGGCGGTAATGAGCTCCTTGGCTCCCGTCCTGTCCGACGCGTGTCCTAGCAGCACCGGGGTTCGAGCGCCTTCTCGGGATGCTCGGGGAATGCGATCGCAGGACTCGTTTGTCCCGGCACGGGCAGCGTGGGGCCGGTTGTACCGAGTCCCTTGGCTCTGGTCCTCGGCGACGTGTGAGCTATCCGCACTGCGGTTCGGGTCCCACCTCGAGCGGCTCGGGGAATGCGATCCCGCGACACTGATGTCCGGCCACGAGCGGCGTAGGAGCCGACCGTTCCGGAAAGCCGGGGGTTGTCGTCCGCCGGCTTGGGGACTGGCCGTCCCGGAGAACAGAGGTTCATTTCCGTGCAGGGCGGAGGCGGCGGTAACGAGCCCCTTGGCTCCCGTCCTGGCCGACGCGTTTCCTAGCAGCACCCGGGTTGGAGTGCCTTCTCGGGCGGCTCGGGGAATGCGATCGCCGAACACAGGTGTCCGTCCACGAGTCCCGTGGGTCCGGCGCTGCCGGGACGCCGGAGGCTGTCGTTCGCCCGTTCGTGGAATGGCTGTGCCGGAGACCGGGAGATCTGTCCTGTCCCGAGCGGCGGCCGTCCGTCCCGAACCCCTAGTCTCCGGTCCTGGGCGACGTGTGTGCTAGTCTCAGCGGGGTCCGGGTCCCGTTTCAGGCGGCTTTGGACAGCAAACCCAGGACAACGTGTGTCCGACAACGAGCGGCCGTGCCGGGAAGCGGGAAGCAGTCTTCCGACGGATCGGATAATGGCCATCCCGGAGAACGCAGGTTCATTCCCGTGCGGGGAGAAGATCGGCCGTACCGAGCCCTTAGACTCTGGTCCTGGCCGAAGTGTGTGCTAGCAGCCCCGGGTTTCGTTGTGCCATTTCGGTCGGCTCGGGGAAAGCGATCGCAGGATACCGTTGTCCTTTCACGGGCAGCGTGGGGCCGGTTGTACCGAGCCCCTTGGCTCCGGTCCTGGGCGACGTGTGAGCTAGTCTCATGTGGGTTCGGGTCCCCTCTCAGGCGGCTGTGGACAGCAAACCCAAGACAACCGGTGTCCGGCGACGAGCCGGTTTTGGGTCTGACCGTTCCGGGAAGACGGAGGCAGACGTCCGTCCGATCGGAGACTGGCCATCCCGGAGAACGCAGGTTCATTCCTGTGCGGGGAGAAGATCGGCCGTACCGAGCCCTTTGACTCTGGTCCCGGCCGAAGTGTGTGCTAGCAGGCCCGCGATTCGGGTGCCATTTCGGTCGGCTCGGGGAAAGCGATCGCAGGACACCGTTGTCCCTCCACGGGCAGCGTGGGGTTGGTTGTACCGAGCCCCTTGGCTCCGGTCCTGGGCGACGTGTGTGCTAGTCTCACCGGGGTCCGGGTCCCGTTTCATGCGGCTGTGGACAGCAAACCCAGGACAACGGGTGTCCGGCAACGAGCGGTTTGCGGGTAAGCGTGAGGCAGATGTCCGCCGGCTCGGAGACTGGCCATCCCGGAGAACGCAGGTTCATTCCCGTGCGTGGAGAAGATCGGCCGTACCGAGCCCTTTAACTCTGGTCCCGGCCGAAGTGTGTGCTAGCAGCCCCGGGTTTCGGGTGCCATTTCGGTCGGCTCAGGGAAAGCGATCGCAGGATACCGTTGTCCTTTCACGGGCAGCTTGGGGCCGGTTGTACCGAGCCCCTTGGCTAAGGTCCTGGGCGACGTGTGAGCTAGCCGCAGAGGGGTACCGATCCCGCCTCGAGCGGCTCGGGGAATGCGATACCGCGACACTGATGTCCGGCCACAGGTCCCGTAGGTCCGGCGCTGCCGGGACGCCGGAGGCTGTCGTCCGCCGGCTCGGGGACTGGCCGTCCCGGAGAACAGAGATACGTTTCCGTGCGGGGCGGAGGCCGGCGGTAACGAGCCCCTTGGCTCCCGTCGTGGCCGACGCGTGTCCTAGCAGCACCGGGGTTCGGGTGCCTTCTCGGGCAGCTCGGGGAATGCGATCGCCGGACACGGGTGTCCGGCCACGAGTCCCGTAGGTCCGGCACTGCCGGGACGCCGGAGGCTGTCGTTCGCCCGTTCGTGGAATGGCTGTGCCGGAGACCGGGAGATCTGTCCTGTCCCGAGCGGCGGCCGTCCGTCCCGAACCCCTAGTCTCCGGTCCTGGGCGACGTGTGTGCTAGTCTCAGCGGGGTCCGGGTCCCGTTTCAGGCGGCTGTGGACAGCAAACCCAGGACAACGTGTGTCCGGCCACGAGCGGCCGTGCCGGGAAGCGGGAAGCAGTCTTCCGACGGATCGGATAATGGCCATCCCGGTGAACGCAGGTTCATTCCCGTGCGTGGAGAAGATCGGCCGTACCGAGCCCTTTGACTCTGGTCCCGGCCGAAGTGTGTGCTAGCAGCCCCGGGTTTCGGGTGCCATTTCGGTCGGCTCGGGGAAAGCGATCGCAGGACACCGTTGTCCTTCCACGGGCAGCGTGGGGCCGGTTGTACCGAGCCCCTTGGCTCCGGTCCTGGGCGACGTGTGAGCTAGTCGCACAGGGGTTCGGGTGCCACCTCGAGCGCCTCGGGGAATGCGGTCCCAGGACAACGGGTGACCTGCCACAAGCTGCCGTGCCGGGACGCCGGAGGCTGTCGTTCGCCCGTTCGTGGAATGGCTGTGCCGGAGACCGGGAGATCTGTCCTGTCCCGAGCGGCGGCCGTCCGTCCCGAACCCCTAGTCTCCGGTCCTGGGCGACGTGTGTGCTAGTCTCAGCAGTTTACGGGTCCCGTTTCGGGCGGCTGTGGACAGCAAACCCAGGACAACGGGTGTCCGGCCACAAGCTGCCATGCCGGGAAGCGTGAGGCAGACGTCCGCCTGCTCGGAGAGTGGCCGTACCGGAGAACGGAGGTTCGTTCCCGTGCGGGGCGGGGACCGGCGGTAACGAGCTCCTTGGCTCCCGTCCTGTCCGACGCGTGTCCTAGCAGCACCGGGGTTCGAGCGCCTTCTCGGGAGGCTCGGGGAATGCGATCGCAGGACTCGTTTGTCCCGGCACGGGCAGCGTGGGGCCGGTTGTACCGAGTCCCTTGGCTCTGGTCCTCGGCGACGTGTGAGCTATCCGCACTGCGGTTCGGGTCCCACCTCGAGCGGCTCGGGGAATGCAATCCCGCGACACTGATGTCCGGCCACGAGCGGCGTAGGAGCCGACCGTTCCGGAAAGCCGGGGGTTGTCGTCCGCCGGCTTGGGGACTGGCCGTCCCGGAGAACGGAGGTTCATTTCCGTGCAGGGCGGAGGCGGCGGTAACGAGCCCCTTGGCTCCCGTCCTGGCCGACGCGTTTCCTAGCAGCACCCGGGTTGGAGTGCCTTCTCGGGCGGCTCGGGGAATGCGATCGCCGGACACAGGTGTCCGTCCACGAGTCCCGTGGGTCCGGCGCTGCCGGGACGCCGGAGGCTGTCGTTCGCCCGTTCGTGGAATGGCTGTGCCGGAGACCGGGAGATCTGTCCTGTCCCGAGCGGCGGCCGTCCGTCCCGAACCCCTAGTCTCCGGTCCTGGGCGACGTGTGTGCTAGTCTCAGCGGGGTCCGGGTCCCGTTTCAGGCGGCTTTGGACAGCAAACCCAGGACAACGTGTGTCCGACAACGAGCGGCCGTGCCGGGAAGCGGGAAGCAGTCTTCCGACGGATCGGATAATGGCCATCCCGGAGAACGCAGGTTCATTCCCGTGCGGGGAGAAGATCGGCCGTACCGAGCCCTTAGACTCTGGTCCCGGCCGAAGTGTGTGCTAGCAGCCCCGGGTTTCGTTGTGCCATTTCGGTCGGCTCGGGGAAAGCAATCGCAGGATACCGTTGTCCTTTCACGGGCAGCGTGGGGCCGGTTGTACCGAGCCCCTTGGCTCCGGTCCTGGGCGACGTGTGAGCTAGTCTCATGTGGGTTCGGGTCCCCTCTCAGGCCTCTGTGGACAGCAAACCCAAGACAACGGGTGTCCGGCGACGAGCCGGTTTTGGGTCCGACCGTTCCGGGAAGACGGAGGCAGACGTCCGTCCGATCGGAGACTGGCCATCCCGGAGAACGCAGGTTCATTCCTGTGCGGGGAGAAGATCGGCCGTACCGAGCCCTTTGACTCTGGTCCCGGCCGAAGTGTGTGCTAGCAGGCCCGCGATTCGGGTGCCATTTCGGTCGGCTCGGGGAAAGCGATCGCAGGACACCGTTGTCCCTCCACGGGCAGCGTGGGGTTGGTTGTACCGAGCCCCTTGGCTCCGGTCCTGGGCGACGTGTGTGCTAGTCTCAGCGGGGTCCGGGTCCCGTTTCATGCGGCTGTGGACAGCAAACCCAGGACAACGGGTGTCCGGCAACGAGCGGTTTGCGGGTAAGCGTGAGGCAGATGTCCGCCGGCTCGGAGACTGGCCATCCCGGAGAACGCAGGTTCATTCCCGTGCGTGGAGAAGATCGGCCGTACCGAGCCCTTTAACTCTGGTCCCGGCCGAAGTGTGTGCTAGCAGCCCCGGGTTTCGGGTGCCATTTCGGTCGGCTCAGGGAAAGCGATCGCAGGATACCGTTGTCCTTTCACGGGCAGCTTGGGGCCGGTTGTACCGAGCCCCTTGGCTAAGGTCCTGGGCGACGTGTGAGCTAGCCGCAGAGGGGTACCGATCCCGCCTCGAGCGGCTCGGGGAATGCGATACCGCGACACTGATGTCCGGCCACAGGTCCCGTAGGTCCGGCGCTGCCGGGACGCCGGAGGCTGTCGTCCGCCGGCTCGGGGACTGGCCGTCCCGGAGAACGGAGATACGTTTCCGTGCGGGGCGGAGGCCGGCGGTAACGAGCCCCTTGGCTCCCGTCGTGGCCGACGCGTGTCCTAGCAGCACCGGGGTTCGAGTGCCTTCTCGGGCAGCTCGGGGAATGCGATCGCCGGACACGGGTGTCCGGCCACGAGTCCCGTAGGTCCGGCACTGCCGGGACGCCGGAGGCTGTCGTTCGCCCGTTCGTGGAATGGCTGTGCCGGAGACCGGGAGATCTGTCCTGTCCCGAGCGGCGGCCGTCCGTCCCGAACCCCTAGTCTCCGGTCCTGGGCGACGTGTGTGCTAGTCTCAGCGGGGTCCGGGTCCCGTTTCAGGCGGCTGTGGACAGCAAACCCAGGACAACGTGTGTCCGGCCACGAGCGGCCGTGCCGGGAAGCGGGAAGCAGTCTTCCGACGGATCGGATAATGGCCATCCCGGTGAACGCAGGTTCATTCCCGTGCGTGGAGAAGATCGGCCGTACCGAGCCCTTTGACTCTGGTCCCGGCCGAAGTGTGTGCTAGCAGCCCCGGGTTTCGGGTGCCATTTCGGTCGGCTCGGGGAAAGCGATCGCAGGATACCGTTGTCCTTTCACGGGCAGCGTGGGGCCGGTTGTACCGAGCCCCTTGGCTCCGGTCCTGGGCGACGTGTGAGCTAGTCTCATGTGGGTTCGGGTCCCCTCTCAGGCGGCTGTGGACAGCAAACCCAAGACAACCGGTGTCCGGCGACGAGCCGGTTTTGGGTCCGACCGTTCCGGGAAGACGGAGGCAGACGTCCGTCCGATCGGAGACTGGCCATCCCGGAGAACGCAGGTTCATTCCTGTGCGGGGAGAAGATCGGCCGTACCGAGCCCTTTGACTCTGGTCCCGGCCGAAGTGTGTGCTAGCAGGCCCGCGATTCGGGTGCCATTTCGGTCGGCTCGGGGAAAGCGATCGCAGGACACCGTTGTCCCTCCACGGGCAGCGTGGGGTTGGTTGTACCGAGCCCCTTGGCTCCGGTCCTGGGCGACGTGTGTGCTACTCTCAGCGGGGTCCGGGTCCCGTTTCATGCGGCTGTGGACAGCAAACCCAGGACAACGGGTGTCCGGCAACGAGCGGTTTGCGGGTAAGCGTGAGGCAGATGTCCGCCGGCTCGGAGACTGGCCATCCCGGAGAACGCAGGTTCATTCCCGTGCGGGGAGAAGATCGGCCGTACCGAGCCCTTTAACTCTGGTCCCGGCCGAAGTGTGTGCTAGCAGCCCCGGGTTTCGGGTGCCATTTCGGTCGGCTCAGGGAAAGCGATCGCAGGATACCGTTGTCCTTTCACGGGCAGCTTGGGGCCGGTTGTACCGAGCCCCTTGGCTAAGGTCCTGGGCGACGTGTGAGCTAGCCGCAGAGGGGTACCGATCCCGCCTCGAGCGGCTCGGGGAATGCGATACCGCGACACTGATGTCCGGCCACAGGTCCCGTAGGTCCGGCGCTGCCGGGACGCCGGAGGCTGTCGTCCGCCGGCTCGGGGACTGGCCGTCCCGGAGAACAGAGATACGTTTCCGTGCGGGGCGGAGGCCGGCGGTAACGAGCCCCTTGGCTCCCGTCGTGGCCGACGCGTGTCCTAGCAGCACCGGGGTTCGGGTGCCTTCTCGGGCAGCTCGGGGAATGCGATCGCCGGACACGGGTGTCCGGCCACGAGTCCCGTAGGTCCGGCACTGCCGGGACGCCGGAGGCTGTCGTTCGCCCGTTCGTGGAATGGCTGTGCCGGAGACCGGGAGATCTGTCCTGTCCCGAGCGGCGGCCGTCCGTCCCGAACCCCTAGTCTCCGGTCCTGGGCGACGTGTGTGCTAGTCTCAGCGGGGTCCGGGTCCCGTTTCAGGCGGCTGTGGACAGCAAACCCAGGACAACGTGTGTCCGGCCACGAGCGGCCGTGCCGGGAAGCGGGAAGCAGTCTTCCGACGGATCGGATAATGGCCATCCCGGTGAACGCAGGTTCATTCCCGTGCGTGGAGAAGATCGGCCGTACCGAGCCCTTTGACTCTGGTCCCGGCCGAAGTGTGTGCTAGCAGCCCCGGGTTTCGGGTGCCATTTCGGTCGGCTCGGGGAAAGCGATCGCAGGACACCGTTGTCCTTCCACGGGCAGCGTGGGGCCGGTTGTACCGAGCCCCTTGGCTCCCGTCCTGGGCGACGTGTGAGCTAGTCGCACAGGGGTTCGGGTGCCACCTCGAGCGCCTCGGGGAATGCGGTCCCAGGACAACGGGTGACCTGCCACAAGTTGCCGTGCCGGGACGCCGGAGGCTGTCGTTCGCCCGTTCGTGGAATGGCTGTGCCGGAGACCGGGAGATCTGTCCTGTCCCGAGCGGCGGCCGTCCGTCCCGAACCCCTAGTCTCCGGTCCTGGGCGACGTGTGTGCTAGTCTCAGCAGTTTACGGGTCCCGTTTCGGGCGGCTGTGGACAGCAAACCCAGGACAACGGGTGTCCGGCCACAAGCTGCCATGCCGGGAAGCGTGAGGCAGACGTCCGCCTGCTCGGAGAGTGGCCGTACCGGAGAACGGAGGTTCGTTCCCGTGCGGGGCGGGGACCGGCGGTAACGAGCTCCTTGGCTCCCGTCCTGTCCGACGCGTGTCCTAGCAGCACCGGGGTTCGAGCGCCTTCTCGGGAGGCTCGGGGAATGCGATCGCAGGACTCGTTTGTCCCGGCACGGGCAGCGTGGGGCCGGTTGTACCGAGTCCCTTGGCTCTGGTCCTCGGCGACGTGTGAGCTATCCGCACTGCGGTTCGGGTCCCACCTCGAGCGGCTCGGGGAATGCAATCCCGCGACACTGATGTCCGGCCACGAGCGGCGTAGGAGCCGACCGTTCCGGAAAGCCGGGGGTTGTCGTCCGCCGGCTTGGGGACTGGCCGTCCCGGAGAACGGAGGTTCATTTCCGTGCAGGGCGGAGGCGGCGGTAACGAGCCCCTTGGCTCCCGTCCTGGCCGACGCGTTTCCTAGCAGCACCCGGGTTGGAGTGCCTTCTCGGGCGGCTCGGGGAATGCGATCGCCGGACACAGGTGTCCGTCCACGAGTCCCGTGGGTCCGGCGCTGCCGGGACGCCGGAGGCTGTCGTTCGCCCGTTCGTGGAATGGCTGTGCCGGAGACCGGGAGATCTGTCCTGTCCCGAGCGGCGGCCGTCCGTCCCGAACCCCTAGTCTCCGGTCCTGGGCGACGTGTGTGCTAGTCTCAGCGGGGTCCGGGTCCCGTTTCAGGCGGCTTTGGACAGCAAACCCAGGACAACGTGTGTCCGACAACGAGCGGCCGTGCCGGGAAGCGGGAAGCAGTCTTCCGACGGATCGGATAATGGCCATCCCGGAGAACGCAGGTTCATTCCCGTGCGGGGAGAAGATCGGCCGTACCGAGCCCTTAGACTCTGGTCCCGGCCGAAGTGTGTGCTAGCAGCCCCGGGTTTCGTTGTGCCATTTCGGTCGGCTCGGGGAAAGCAATCGCAGGATACCGTTGTCCTTTCACGGGCAGCGTGGGGCCGGTTGTACCGAGCCCCTTGGCTCCGGTCCTGGGCGACGTGTGAGCTAGTCTCATGTGGGTTCGGGTCCCCTCTCAGGCCTCTGTGGACAGCAAACCCAAGACAACGGGTGTCCGGCGACGAGCCGGTTTTGGGTCCGACCGTTCCGGGAAGACGGAGGCAGACGTCCGTCCGATCGGAGACTGGCCATCCCGGAGAACGCAGGTTCATTCCTGTGCGGGGAGAAGATCGGCCGTACCGAGCCCTTTGACTCTGGTCCCGGCCGAAGTGTGTGCTAGCAGGCCCGCGATTCGGGTGCCATTTCGGTCGGCTCGGGGAAAGCGATCGCAGGACACCGTTGTCCCTCCACGGGCAGCGTGGGGTTGGTTGTACCGAGCCCCTTGGCTCCGGTCCTGGGCGACGTGTGTGCTAGTCTCAGCGGGGTCCGGGTCCCGTTTCATGCGGCTGTGGACAGCAAACCCAGGACAACGGGTGTCCGGCAACGAGCGGTTTGCGGGTAAGCGTGAGGCAGATGTCCGCCGGCTCGGAGACTGGCCATCCCGGAGAACGCAGGTTCATTCCCGTGCGTGGAGAAGATCGGCCGTACCGAGCCCTTTAACTCTGGTCCCGGCCGAAGTGTGTGCTAGCAGCCCCGGGTTTCGGGTGCCATTTCGGTCGGCTCAGGGAAAGCGATCGCAGGATACCGTTGTCCTTTCACGGGCAGCTTGGGGCCGGTTGTACCGAGCCCCTTGGCTAAGGTCCTGGGCGACGTGTGAGCTAGCCGCAGAGGGGTACCGATCCCGCCTCGAGCGGCTCGGGGAATGCGATACCGCGACACTGATGTCCGGCCACAGGTCCCGTAGGTCCGGCGCTGCCGGGACGCCGGAGGCTGTCGTCCGCCGGCTCGGGGACTGGCCGTCCCGGAGAACGGAGATACGTTTCCGTGCGGGGCGGAGGCCGGCGGTAACGAGCCCCTTGGCTCCCGTCGTGGCCGACGCGTGTCCTAGCAGCACCGGGGTTCGAGTGCCTTCTCGGGCAGCTCGGGGAATGCGATCGCCGGACACGGGTGTCCGGCCACGAGTCCCGTAGGTCCGGCACTGCCGGGACGCCGGAGGCTGTCGTTCGCCCGTTCGTGGAATGGCTGTGCCGGAGACCGGGAGATCTGTCCTGTCCCGAGCGGCGGCCGTCCGTCCCGAACCCCTAGTCTCCGGTCCTGGGCGACGTGTGTGCTAGTCTCAGCGGGGTCCGGGTCCCGTTTCAGGCGGCTGTGGACAGCAAACCCAGGACAACGTGTGTCCGGCCACGAGCGGCCGTGCCGGGAAGCGGGAAGCAGTCTTCCGACGGATCGGATAATGGCCATCCCGGTGAACGCAGGTTCATTCCCGTGCGTGGAGAAGATCGGCCGTACCGAGCCCTTTGACTCTGGTCCCGGCCGAAGTGTGTGCTAGCAGCCCCGGGTTTCGGGTGCCATTTCGGTCGGCTCGGGGAAAGCGATCGCAGGATACCGTTGTCCTTTCACGGGCAGCGTGGGGCCGGTTGTACCGAGCCCCTTGGCTCCGGTCCTGGGCGACGTGTGAGCTAGTCTCATGTGGGTTCGGGTCCCCTCTCAGGCGGCTGTGGACAGCAAACCCAAGACAACCGGTGTCCGGCGACGAGCCGGTTTTGGGTCCGACCGTTCCGGGAAGACGGAGGCAGACGTCCGTCCGATCGGAGACTGGCCATCCCGGAGAACGCAGGTTCATTCCTGTGCGGGGAGAAGATCGGCCGTACCGAGCCCTTTGACTCTGGTCCCGGCCGAAGTGTGTGCTAGCAGGCCCGCGATTCGGGTGCCATTTCGGTCGGCTCGGGGAAAGCGATCGCAGGACACCGTTGTCCCTCCACGGGCAGCGTGGGGTTGGTTGTACCGAGCCCCTTGGCTCCGGTCCTGGGCGACGTGTGTGCTACTCTCAGCGGGGTCCGGGTCCCGTTTCATGCGGCTGTGGACAGCAAACCCAGGACAACGGGTGTCCGGCAACGAGCGGTTTGCGGGTAAGCGTGAGGCAGATGTCCGCCGGCTCGGAGACTGGCCATCCCGGAGAACGCAGGTTCATTCCCGTGCGGGGAGAAGATCGGCCGTACCGAGCCCTTTAACTCTGGTCCCGGCCGAAGTGTGTGCTAGCAGCCCCGGGTTTCGGGTGCCATTTCGGTCGGCTCAGGGAAAGCGATCGCAGGATACCGTTGTCCTTTCACGGGCAGCTTGGGGCCGGTTGTACCGAGCCCCTTGGCTAAGGTCCTGGGCGACGTGTGAGCTAGCCGCAGAGGGGTACCGATCCCGCCTCGAGCGGCTCGGGGAATGCGATACCGCGACACTGATGTCCGGCCACAGGTCCCGTAGGTCCGGCGCTGCCGGGACGCCGGAGGCTGTCGTCCGCCGGCTCGGGGACTGGCCGTCCCGGAGAACGGAGATACGTTTCCGTGCGGGGCGGAGGCCGGCGGTAACGAGCCCCTTGGCTCCCGTCGTGGCCGACGCGTGTCCTAGCAGCACCGGGGTTCGAGTGCCTTCTCGGGCAGCTCGGGGAATGCGATCGCCGGACACGGGTGTCCGGCCACGAGTCCCGTAGGTCCGGCACTGCCGGGACGCCGGAGGCTGTCGTTCGCCCGTTCGTGGAATGGCTGTGCCGGAGACCGGGAGATCTGTCCTGTCCCGAGCGGCGGCCGTCCGTCCCGAACCCCTAGTCTCCGGTCCTGGGCGACGTGTGTGCTAGTCTCAGCGGTTTCCGGGTCCCGTTTCGGGCGGCTGTGGACAGCAAACCCAGGACAACGGGTGTCCGGCCACAAGCTGCCATGCCGGGAAGCGTGAGGCAGACGTCCGCCTGCTCGGAGAGTGGCCGTACCGGAGAACGGAGGTTCGTTCCCGTGCGGGGCGGGTACCGGCGGTAATGAGCTCCTTGGCTCCCGTCCTGTCCGACGCGTGTCCTAGCAGCACCGGGGTTCGAGCGCCTTCTCGGGATGCTCGGGGAATGCGATCGCAGGACTCGTTTGTCCCGGCACGGGCAGCGTGGGGCCGGTTGTACCGAGTCCCTTGGCTCTGGTCCTCGGCGACGTGTGAGCTATCCGCACTGCGGTTCGGGTCCCACCTCGAGCGGCTCGGGGAATGCGATCCCGCGACACTGATGTCCGGCCACGAGCGGCGTAGGAGCCGACCGTTCCGGAAAGCCGGGGGTTGTCGTCCGCCGGCTTGGGGACTGGCCGTCCCGGAGAACAGAGGTTCATTTCCGTGCAGGGCGGAGGCGGCGGTAACGAGCCCCTTGGCTCCCGTCCTGGCCGACGCGTTTCCTAGCAGCACCCGGGTTGGAGTGCCTTCTCGGGCGGCTCGGGGAATGCGATCGCCGAACACAGGTGTCCGTCCACGAGTCCCGTGGGTCCGGCGCTGCCGGGACGCCGGAGGCTGTCGTTCGCCCGTTCGTGGAATGGCTGTGCCGGAGACCGGGAGATCTGTCCTGTCCCGAGCGGCGGCCGTCCGTCCCGAACCCCTAGTCTCCGGTCCTGGGCGACGTGTGTGCTAGTCTCAGCGGGGTCCGGGTCCCGTTTCAGGCGGCTTTGGACAGCAAACCCAGGACAACGTGTGTCCGACAACGAGCGGCCGTGCCGGGAAGCGGGAAGCAGTCTTCCGACGGATCGGATAATGGCCATCCCGGAGAACGCAGGTTCATTCCCGTGCGGGGAGAAGATCGGCCGTACCGAGCCCTTAGACTCTGGTCCTGGCCGAAGTGTGTGCTAGCAGCCCCGGGTTTCGTTGTGCCATTTCGGTCGGCTCGGGGAAAGCGATCGCAGGATACCGTTGTCCTTTCACGGGCAGCGTGGGGCCGGTTGTACCGAGCCCCTTGGCTCCGGTCCTGGGCGACGTGTGAGCTAGTCTCATGTGGGTTCGGGTCCCCTCTCAGGCGGCTGTGGACAGCAAACCCAAGACAACCGGTGTCCGGCGACGAGCCGGTTTTGGGTCTGACCGTTCCGGGAAGACGGAGGCAGACGTCCGTCCGATCGGAGACTGGCCATCCCGGAGAACGCAGGTTCATTCCTGTGCGGGGAGAAGATCGGCCGTACCGAGCCCTTTGACTCTGGTCCCGGCCGAAGTGTGTGCTAGCAGGCCCGCGATTCGGGTGCCATTTCGGTCGGCTCGGGGAAAGCGATCGCAGGACACCGTTGTCCCTCCACGGGCAGCGTGGGGTTGGTTGTACCGAGCCCCTTGGCTCCGGTCCTGGGCGACGTGTGTGCTAGTCTCACCGGGGTCCGGGTCCCGTTTCATGCGGCTGTGGACAGCAAACCCAGGACAACGGGTGTCCGGCAACGAGCGGTTTGCGGGTAAGCGTGAGGCAGATGTCCGCCGGCTCGGAGACTGGCCATCCCGGAGAACGCAGGTTCATTCCCGTGCGTGGAGAAGATCGGCCGTACCGAGCCCTTTAACTCTGGTCCCGGCCGAAGTGTGTGCTAGCAGCCCCGGGTTTCGGGTGCCATTTCGGTCGGCTCAGGGAAAGCGATCGCAGGATACCGTTGTCCTTTCACGGGCAGCTTGGGGCCGGTTGTACCGAGCCCCTTGGCTAAGGTCCTGGGCGACGTGTGAGCTAGCCGCAGAGGGGTACCGATCCCGCCTCGAGCGGCTCGGGGAATGCGATACCGCGACACTGATGTCCGGCCACAGGTCCCGTAGGTCCGGCGCTGCCGGGACGCCGGAGGCTGTCGTCCGCCGGCTCGGGGACTGGCCGTCCCGGAGAACAGAGATACGTTTCCGTGCGGGGCGGAGGCCGGCGGTAACGAGCCCCTTGGCTCCCGTCGTGGCCGACGCGTGTCCTAGCAGCACCGGGGTTCGGGTGCCTTCTCGGGCAGCTCGGGGAATGCGATCGCCGGACACGGGTGTCCGGCCACGAGTCCCGTAGGTCCGGCACTGCCGGGACGCCGGAGGCTGTCGTTCGCCCGTTCGTGGAATGGCTGTGCCGGAGACCGGGAGATCTGTCCTGTCCCGAGCGGCGGCCGTCCGTCCCGAACCCCTAGTCTCCGGTCCTGGGCGACGTGTGTGCTAGTCTCAGCGGGGTCCGGGTCCCGTTTCAGGCGGCTGTGGACAGCAAACCCAGGACAACGTGTGTCCGGCCACGAGCGGCCGTGCCGGGAAGCGGGAAGCAGTCTTCCGACGGATCGGATAATGGCCATCCCGGTGAACGCAGGTTCATTCCCGTGCGTGGAGAAGATCGGCCGTACCGAGCCCTTTGACTCTGGTCCCGGCCGAAGTGTGTGCTAGCAGCCCCGGGTTTCGGGTGCCATTTCGGTCGGCTCGGGGAAAGCGATCGCAGGACACCGTTGTCCTTCCACGGGCAGCGTGGGGCCGGTTGTACCGAGCCCCTTGGCTCCCGTCCTGGGCGACGTGTGAGCTAGTCGCACAGGGGTTCGGGTGCCACCTCGAGCGCCTCGGGGAATGCGGTCCCAGGACAACGGGTGACCTGCCACAAGCTGCCGTGCCGGGACGCCGGAGGCTGTCGTTCGCCCGTTCGTGGAATGGCTGTGCCGGAGACCGGGAGATCTGTCCTGTCCCGAGCGGCGGCCGTCCGTCCCGAACCCCTAGTCTCCGGTCCTGGGCGACGTGTGTGCTAGTCTCAGCAGTTTACGGGTCCCGTTTCGGGCGGCTGTGGACAGCAAACCCAGGACAACGGGTGTCCGGCCACAAGCTGCCATGCCGGGAAGCGTGAGGCAGACGTCCGCCTGCTCGGAGAGTGGCCGTACCGGAGAACGGAGGTTCGTTCCCGTGCGGGGCGGGGACCGGCGGTAACGAGCTCCTTGGCTCCCGTCCTGTCCGACGCGTGTCCTAGCAGCACCGGGGTTTGAGCGCCTTCTCGGGAGGCTCGGGGAATGCGATCGCAGGACTCGTTTGTCCCGGCACGGGCAGCGTGGGGCCGGTTGTACCGAGTCCCTTGGCTCTGGTCCTCGGCGACGTGTGAGCTATCCGCACTGCGGTTCGGGTCCCACCTCGAGCGGCTCGGGGAATGCAATCCCGCGACACTGATGTCCGGCCACGAGCGGCGTAGGAGCCGACCGTTCCGGAAAGCCGGGGGTTGTCGTCCGCCGGCTTGGGGACTGGCCGTCCCGGAGAACGGAGGTTCATTTCCGTGCAGGGCGGAGGCGGCGGTAACGAGCCCCTTGGCTCCCGTCCTGGCCGACGCGTTTCCTAGCAGCACCCGGGTTGGAGTGCCTTCTCGGGCGGCTCGGGGAATGCGATCGCCGGACACAGGTGTCCGTCCACGAGTCCCGTGGGTCCGGCGCTGCCGGGACGCCGGAGGCTGTCGTTCGCCCGTTCGTGGAATGGCTGTGCCGGAGACCGGGAGATCTGTCCTGTCCCGAGCGGCGGCCGTCCGTCCCGAACCCCTAGTCTCCGGTCCTGGGCGACGTGTGTGCTAGTCTCAGCGGGGTCCGGGTCCCGTTTCAGGCGGCTTTGGACAGCAAACCCAGGACAACGTGTGTCCGACAACGAGCGGCCGTGCCGGGAAGCGGGAAGCAGTCTTCCGACGGATCGGATAATGGCCATCCCGGAGAACGCAGGTTCATTCCCGTGCGGGGAGAAGATCGGCCGTACCGAGCCCTTAGACTCTGGTCCCGGCCGAAGTGTGTGCTAGCAGCCCCGGGTTTCGTTGTGCCATTTCGGTCGGCTCGGGGAAAGCAATCGCAGGATACCGTTGTCCTTTCACGGGCAGCGTGGGGCCGGTTGTACCGAGCCCCTTGGCTCCGGTCCTGGGCGACGTGTGAGCTAGTCTCATGTGGGTTCGGGTCCCCTCTCAGGCCTCTGTGGACAGCAAACCCAAGACAACGGGTGTCCGGCGACGAGCCGGTTTTGGGTCCGACCGTTCCGGGAAGACGGAGGCAGACGTCCGTCCGATCGGAGACTGGCCATCCCGGAGAACGCAGGTTCATTCCTGTGCGGGGAGAAGATCGGCCGTACCGAGCCCTTTGACTCTGGTCCCGGCCGAAGTGTGTGCTAGCAGGCCCGCGATTCGGGTGCCATTTCGGTCGGCTCGGGGAAAGCGATCGCAGGACACCGTTGTCCCTCCACGGGCAGCGTGGGGTTGGTTGTACCGAGCCCCTTGGCTCCGGTCCTGGGCGACGTGTGTGCTAGTCTCAGCGGGGTCCGGGTCCCGTTTCATGCGGCTGTGGACAGCAAACCCAGGACAACGGGTGTCCGGCAACGAGCGGTTTGCGGGTAAGCGTGAGGCAGATGTCCGCCGGCTCGGAGACTGGCCATCCCGGAGAACGCAGGTTCATTCCCGTGCGTGGAGAAGATCGGCCGTACCGAGCCCTTTAACTCTGGTCCCGGCCGAAGTGTGTGCTAGCAGCCCCGGGTTTCGGGTGCCATTTCGGTCGGCTCAGGGAAAGCGATCGCAGGATACCGTTGTCCTTTCACGGGCAGCTTGGGGCCGGTTGTACCGAGCCCCTTGGCTAAGGTCCTGGGCGACGTGTGAGCTAGCCGCAGAGGGGTACCGATCCCGCCTCGAGCGGCTCGGGGAATGCGATACCGCGACACTGATGTCCGGCCACAGGTCCCGTAGGTCCGGCGCTGCCGGGACGCCGGAGGCTGTCGTCCGCCGGCTCGGGGACTGGCCGTCCCGGAGAACGGAGATACGTTTCCGTGCGGGGCGGAGGCCGGCGGTACCGAGCCCCTTGGCTCCCGTCGTGGCCGACGCGTGTCCTAGCAGCACCGGGGTTCGAGTGCCTTCTCGGGCAGCTCGGGGAATGCGATCGCCGGACACGGGTGTCCGGCCACGAGTCCCGTAGGTCCGGCACTGCCGGGACGCCGGAGGCTGTCGTTCGCCCGTTCGTGGAATGGCTGTGCCGGAGACCGGGAGATCTGTCCTGTCCCGAGCGGCGGCCGTCCGTCCCGAACCCCTAGTCTCCGGTCCTGGGCGACGTGTGTGCTAGTCTCAGCGGGGTCCGGGTCCCGTTTCAGGCGGCTGTGGACAGCAAACCCAGGACAACGTGTGTCCGGCCACGAGCGGCCGTGCCGGGAAGCGGGAAGCAGTCTTCCGACGGATCGGATAATGGCCATCCCGGTGAACGCAGGTTCATTCCCGTGCGTGGAGAAGATCGGCCGTACCGAGCCCTTTGACTCTGGTCCCGGCCGAAGTGTGTGCTAGCAGCCCCGGGTTTCGGGTGCCATTTCGGTCGGCTCGGGGAAAGCGATCGCAGGATACCGTTGTCCTTTCACGGGCAGCGTGGGGCCGGTTGTACCGAGCCCCTTGGCTCCGGTCCTGGGCGACGTGTGAGCTAGTCTCATGTGGGTTCGGGTCCCCTCTCAGGCGGCTGTGGACAGCAAACCCAAGACAACCGGTGTCCGGCGACGAGCCGGTTTTGGGTCCGACCGTTCCGGGAAGACGGAGGCAGACGTCCGTCCGATCGGAGACTGGCCATCCCGGAGAACGCAGGTTCATTCCTGTGCGGGGAGAAGATCGGCCGTACCGAGCCCTTTGACTCTGGTCCCGGCCGAAGTGTGTGCTAGCAGGCCCGCGATTCGGGTGCCATTTCGGTCGGCTCGGGGAAAGCGATCGCAGGACACCGTTGTCCCTCCACGGGCAGCGTGGGGTTGGTTGTACCGAGCCCCTTGGCTCCGGTCCTGGGCGACGTGTGTGCTACTCTCAGCAGGGTCCGGGTCCCGTTTCATGCGGCTGTGGACAGCAAACCCAGGACAACGGGTGTCCGGCAACGAGCGGTTTGCGGGTAAGCGTGAGGCAGATGTCCGCCGGCTCGGAGACTGGCCATCCCGGAGAACGCAGGTTCATTCCCGTGCGGGGAGAAGATCGGCCGTACCGAGCCCTTTAACTCTGGTCCCGGCCGAAGTGTGTGCTAGCAGCCCCGGGTTTCGGGTGCCATTTCGGTCGGCTCAGGGAAAGCGATCGCAGGATACCGTTGTCCTTTCACGGGCAGCTTGGGGCCGGTTGTACCGAGCCCCTTGGCTAAGGTCCTGGGCGACGTGTGAGCTAGCCGCAGAGGGGTACCGATCCCGCCTCGAGCGGCTCGGGGAATGCGATACCGCGACACTGATGTCCGGCCACAGGTCCCGTAGGTCCGGCGCTGCCGGGACGCCGGAGGCTGTCGTCCGCCGGCTCGGGGACTGGCCGTCCCGGAGAACGGAGATACGTTTCCGTGCGGGGCGGAGGCCGGCGGTAACGAGCCCCTTGGCTCCCGTCGTGGCCGACGCGTGTCCTAGCAGCACCGGGGTTCGAGTGCCTTCTCGGGCAGCTCGGGGAATGCGATCGCCGGACACGGGTGTCCGGCCACGAGTCCCGTAGGTCCGGCACTGCCGGGACGCCGGAGGCTGTCGTTCGCCCGTTCGTGGAATGGCTGTGCCAGAGACCGGGAGATCTGTCCTGTCCCGAGCGGCGGCCGTCCGTCCCGAACCCCTAGTCTCCGGTCCTGGGCGACGTGTGTGCTAGTCTCAGCGGGGTCCGGGTCCCGTTTCAGGCGGCTGTGGACAGCAAACCCAGGACAACGTGTGTCCGGCCACGAGCGGCCGTGCCGGGAAGCGGGAAGCAGTCTTCCGACGGATCGGATAATGGCCATCCCGGTGAACGCAGGTTCATTCCCGTGCGTGGAGAAGATCGGCCGTACCGAGCCCTTTGACTCTGGTCCCGGCCGAAGTGTGTGCTAGCAGCCCCGGGTTTCGGGTGCCATTTCGGTCGGCTCGGGGAAAGCGATCGCAGGATACCGTTGTCCTTTCACGGGCAGCGTGGGGCCGGTTGTACCGAGCCCCTTGGCTCCGGTCCTGGGCGACGTGTGAGCTAGTCTCATGTGGGTTCGGGTCCCCTCTCAGGCGGCTGTGGACAGCAAACCCAAGACAACCGGTGTCCGGCGACGAGCCGGTTTTGGGTCCGACCGTTCCGGGAAGACGGAGGCAGACGTCCGTCCGATCGGAGACTGGCCATCCCGGAGAACGCAGGTTCATTCCTGTGCGGGGAGAAGATCGGCCGTACCGAGCCCTTTGACTCTGGTCCCGGCCGAAGTGTGTGCTAGCAGGCCCGCGATTCGGGTGCCATTTCGGTCGGCTCGGGGAAAGCGATCGCAGGACACCGTTGTCCCTCCACGGGCAGCGTGGGGTTGGTTGTACCGAGCCCCTTGGCTCCGGTCCTGGGCGACGTGTGTGCTAGTCTCAGCGGGGTCCGGGTCCCGTTTCATGCGGCTGTGGACAGCAAACCCAGGACAACGGGTGTCCGGCAACGAGCGGTTTGCGGGTAAGCGTGAGGCAGATGTCCGCCGGCTCGGAGACTGGCCATCCCGGAGAACGCAGGTTCATTCCCGTGCGTGGAGAAGATCGGCCGTACCGAGCCCTTTAACTCTGGTCCCGGCCGAAGTGTGTGCTAGCAGCCCCGGGTTTCGGGTGCCATTTCGGTCGGCTCAGGGAAAGCGATCGCAGGATACCGTTGTCCTTTCACGGGCAGCTTGGGGCCGGTTGTACCGAGCCCCTTGGCTAAGGTCCTGGGCGACGTGTGAGCTAGCCGCAGAGGGGTACCGATCCCGCCTCGAGCGGCTCGGGGAATGCGATACCGCGACACTGATGTCCGGCCACAGGTCCCGTAGGTCCGGCGCTGCCGGGACGCCGGAGGCTGTCGTCCGCCGGCTCGGGGACTGGCCGTCCCGGAGAACGGAGATACGTTTCCGTGCGGGGCGGAGGCCGGCGGTAACGAGCCCCTTGGCTCCCGTCGTGGCCGACGCGTGTCCTAGCAGCACCGGGGTTCGAGTGCCTTCTCGGGCAGCTCGGGGAATGCGATCGCCGGACACGGGTGTCCGGCCACGAGTCCCGTAGGTCCGGCACTGCCGGGACGCCGGAGGCTGTCGTTCGCCCGTTCGTGGAATGGCTGTGCCGGAGACCGGGAGATCTGTCCTGTCCCGAGCGGCGGCCGTCCGTCCCGAACCCCTAGTCTCCGGTCCTGGGCGACGTGTGTGCTAGTCTCAGCGGGGTCCGGGTCCCGTTTCAGGCGGCTGTGGACAGCAAACCCAGGACAACGTGTGTCCGGCCACGAGCGGCCGTGCCGGGAAGCGGGAAGCAGTCTTCCGACGGATCGGATAATGGCCATCCCGGTGAACGCAGGTTCATTCCCGTGCGTGGAGAAGATCGGCCGTACCGAGCCCTTAGACTCTGGTCCCGGCCGAAGTGTGTGCTAGCAGCCCCGGGTTTCGGGTGCCATTTCGGTCGGCTCGGGGAAAGCGATCGCAGGATACCGTTGTCCTTTCACGGGCAGCGTGGGGCCGGTTGTACCGAGCCCCTTGGCTCCGGTCCTGGGCGACGTGTGAGCTAGTCTCATGTGGGTTCGGGTCCCCTCTCAGGCGGCTGTGGACAGCAAACCCAAGACAACGGGTGTCCGGCGACGAGCCGGTTTTGGGTCCGACCGTTCCGGGAAGACGGAGGCAGACGTCCGTCCGATCGGAGACTGGCCATCCCGGAGAACGCAGGTTCATTCCTGTGCGGGGAGAAGATCGGCCGTACCGAGCCCTTTGACTCTGGTCCCGGCCGAAGTGTGTGCTAGCAGGCCCGCGATTCGGGTGCCATTTCGGTCGGCTCGGGGAAAGCGATCGCAGGACACCGTTGTCCCTCCACGGGCAGCGTGGGGTTGGTTGTACCGAGCCCCTTGGCTCCGGTCCTGGGCGACGTGTGTGCTACTCTCAGCGGGGTCCGGGTCCCGTTTCATGCGGCTGTGGACAGCAAACCCAGGACAACGGGTGTCCGGCAACGAGCGGTTTGCGGGTAAGCGTGAGGCAGATGTCCGCCGGCTCGGAGACTGGCCATCCCGGAGAACGCAGGTTCATTCCTGTGCGGGGAGAAGATCGGCCGTACCGAGCCCTTTAACTCTGGTCCCGGCCGAAGTGTGTGCTAGCAGCCCCGGGTTTCGGGTGCCATTTCGGTCGGCTCAGGGAAAGCGATCGCAGGATACCGTTGTCCTTTCACGGGCAGCTTGGGGCCGGTTGTACCGAGCCCCTTGGCTAAGGTCCTGGGCGACGTGTGAGCTAGCCGCAGAGGGGTACCGATCCCGCCTCGAGCGGCTCGGGGAATGCGATACCGCGACAGTGATGTCCGGCCACAGGTCCCGTAGGTCCGGCGCTGCCGGGACGCCGGAGGCTGTCGTCCGCCGTCTCGGGGACTGGCCGTCCCGGAGAACGGAGATACGTTTCCGTGCGGGGCGGAGGCCGGCGGTAACGAGCCCCTTGGCTCCCGTCGTGGCCGACGCGTGTCCTAGCAGCACCGGGGTTCGAGTGCCTTCTCGGGCAGCTCGGGGAATGCGATCGCCGGACACGGGTGTCCGGCCACGAGTCCCGTAGGTCCGGCACTGCCGGGACGCCGGAGGCTGTCGTTCGCCCGTTCGTGGAATGGCTGTGCCGGAGACCGGGAGATCTGTCCTGTCCCGAGCGGCGGCCGTCCGTCCCGAACCCCTAGTCTCCGGTCCTGGGCGACGTGTGTGCTAGTCTCAGCGGGGTCCGGGTCCCGTTTCAGGCGGCTGTGGACAGCAAACCCAGGACAACGTGTGTCCGGCCACGAGCGGCCGTGCCGGGAAGCGGGAAGCAGTCTTCCGACGGATCGGATAATGGCCATCCCGGTGAACGCAGGTTCATTCCCGTGCGTGGAGAAGATCGGCCGTACCGAGCCCTTTGACTCTGGTCCCGGCCGAAGTGTGTGCTAGCAGCCCCGGGTTTCGGGTGCCATTTCGGTCGGCTCGGGGAAAGCGATCGCAGGATACCGTTGTCCTTTCACGGGCAGCGTGGGGCCGGTTGTACCGAGCCCCTTGGCTCCGGTCCTGGGCGACGTGTGAGCTAGTCTCATGTGGGTTCGGGTCCCCTCTCAGGCGGCTGTGGACAGCAAACCCAAGACAACCGGTGTCCGGCGACGAGCCGGTTTTGGGTCCGACCGTTCCGGGAAGACGGAGGCAGACGTCCATCCGATCGGAGACTGGCCATCCCGGAGAACGCAGGTTCATTCCTGTGCGGGGAGAAGATCGGCCGTACCGAGCCCTTTGACTCTGGTCCCGGCCGAAGTGTGTGCTAGCAGGCCCGCGATTCGGGTGCCATTTCGGTCGGCTCGGGGAAAGCGATCGCAGGACACCGTTGTCCCTCCACGGGCAGCGTGGGGTTGGTTGTACCGAGCCCCTTGGCTCCGGTCCTGGGCGACGTGTGTGCTAGTCTCAGCGGGGTCCGGGTCCCGTTTCATGCGGCTGTGGACAGCAAACCCAGGACAACGGGTGTCCGGCAACGAGCGGTTTGCGGGTAAGCGTGAGGCAGATGTCCGCCGGCTCGGAGACTGGCCATCCCGGAGAACGCAGGTTCATTCCCGTGCGTGGAGAAGATCGGCCGTACCGAGCCCTTTAACTCTGGTCCCGGCCGAAGTGTGTGCTAGCAGCCCCGGGTTTCGGGTGCCATTTCGGTCGGCTCAGGGAAAGCGATCGCAGGATACCGTTGTCCTTTCACGGGCAGCTTGGGGCCGGTTGTACCGAGCCCCTTGGCTAAGGTCCTGGGCGACGTGTGAGCTAGCCGCAGAGGGGTACCGATCCCGCCTCGAGCGGCTCGGGGAATGCGATACCGCGACACTGATGTCCGGCCACAGGTCCCGTAGGTCCGGCGCTGCCGGGACGCCGGAGGCTGTCGTCCGCCGGCTCGGGGACTGGCCGTCCCGGAGAACGGAGATACGTTTCCGTGCGGGGCGGAGGCCGGCGGTAACGAGCCCCTTGGCTCCCGTCGTGGCCGACGTTCGAGTCGGGCCGAGACGTCGTGGCCGGGGTTCGAGTGCCTTCTCGGGCAGCTCGGGGAATGCGATCGCCGGACACGGGTGTCCGGCCACGAGTCCCGTAGGTCCGGCACTGCCGGGACGCCGGAGGCTGTCGTTCGCCCGTTCGTGGAATGGCTGTGCCGGAGACCGGGAGATCTGTCCTGTCCCGAGCGGCGGCCGTCCGTCCCGAACCCCTAGTCTCCGGTCCTGGGCGACGTGTGTGCTAGTCTCAGCGGGGTCCGGGTCCCGTTTCAGGCGGCTGTGGACAGCAAACCCAGGACAACGTGTGTCCGGCCACGAGCGGCCGTGCCGGGAAGCGGGAAGCAGTCTTCCGACGGATCGGATAATGGCCATCCCGGTGAACGCAGGTTCATTCCCGTGCGTGGAGAAGATCGGCCGTACCGAGCCCTTTGACTCTGGTCCCGGCCGAAGTGTGTGCTAGCAGGCCCGCGATTCGGGTGCCATTTCGGTCGGCTCGGGGAAAGCGATCGCAGGACACCGTTGTCCTTCCACGGGCAGCGTGGGGCCGGTTGTACCGAGCCCCTTGGCTCCCGTCCTGGGCGACGTGTGAGCTAGTCGCACAGGGGTTCGGGTGCCACCTCGAGCGCCTCGGGGAATGCGGTCCCAGGACAACGGGTGACCGGCCACAAGCTGCCGTGCCGGGACGCCGGAGGCTGTCGTTCGCCCGTTCGTGGAATGGCTGTGCCGGAGACCGGGAGATCTGTCCTGTCCCGAGCGGCGGCCGTCCGTCCCGAACCCCTAGTCTCCGGTCCTGGGCGACGTGTGTGCTAGTCTCAGCGGTTTCCGGGTCCCGTTTCGGGCGGCTGTGGACAGCAAACCCAGGACAACGGGTGTCCGGCCACAAGCTGCCATGCCGGGAAGCGTGAGGCAGACGTCCGCCTGCTCGGAGAGTGGCCGTACCGGAGAACGGAGGTTCGTTCCCGTGCGGGGCGGGGACCGGCGGTAACGAGCTCCTTGGCTCCCGTCCTGTCCGACGCGTGTCCTAGCAGCACCGGGGTTCGAGCGCCTTCTCGGGAGGCTCGGGGAATGCGATCGCAGGACTCGTTTGTCCCGGCACGGGCAGCGTGGGGCCGGTTGTACCGAGTCCCTTGGCTCTGGTCCTCGGCGACGTGTGAGCTATCCGCACTGCGGTTCGGGTCCCACCTCGAGCGGCTCGGGGAATGCGATCCCGCGACACTGATGTCCGGCCACGAGCGGCGTAGGAGCCGACCGTTCCGGAAAGCCGGGGGTTGTCGTCCGCCGGCTTGGGGACTGGCCGTCCCGGAGAACGGAGGTTCATTTCCGTGCAGGGCGGAGGCGGCGGTAACGAGCCCCTTGGCTCCCGTCCTGGCCGACGCGTTTCCTAGCAGCACCCGGGTTGGAGTGCCTTCTCGGGCGGCTCGGGGAATGCGATCGCCGGACACAGGTGTCCGTCCACGAGTCCCGTGGGTCCGGCGCTGCCGGGACGCCGGAGGCTGTCGTTCGCCCGTTCGTGGAATGGCTGTGCCGGAGACCGGGAGATCTGTCCTGTCCCGAGCGGCGGCCGTCCGTCCCGAACCCCTAGTCTCCGGTCCTGGGCGACGTGTGTGCTAGTCTCAGCGGGGTCCGGGTCCCGTTTCAGGCGGCTTTGGACAGCAAACCCAGGACAACGTGTGTCCGACAACGAGCGGCCGTGCCGGGAAGCGGGAAGCAGTCTTCCGACGGATCGGATAATGGCCATCCCAGAGAACGCAGGTTCATTCCCGTGCGGGGAGAAGATCGGCCGTACCGAGCCCTTAGACTCTGGTCCCGGCCGAAGTGTGTGCTAGCAGCCCCGGGTTTCGTTGTGCCATTTCGGTCGGCTCGGGGAAAGCGATCGCAGGATACCGTTGTCCTTTCACGGGCAGCGTGGGGCCGGTTGTACCGAGCCCCTTGGCTCCGGTCCTGGGCGACGTGTGAGCTAGTCTCATGTGGGTTCGGGTCCCCTCTCAGGCGGCTGTGGACAGCAAACCCAAGACAACCGGTGTCCGGCGACGAGCCGGTTTTGGGTCCGACCGTTCCGGGAAGACGGAGGCAGACGTCCGTCCGATCGGAGACTGGCCATCCCGGAGAACGCAGGTTCATTCCTGTGCGGGGAGAAGATCGGCCGTACCGAGCCCTTTGACTCTGGTCCCGGCCGAAGTGTGTGCTAGCAGGCCCGCGATTCGGGTGCCATTTCGGTCGGCTCGGGGAAAGCGATCGCAGGACACCGTTGTCCCTCCACGGGCAGCGTGGGGTTGGTTGTACCGAGCCCCTTGGCTCCGGTCCTGGGCGACGTGTGTGCTAGTCTCAGCGGGGTCCGGGTCCCGTTTCATGCGGCTGTGGACAGCAAACCCAGGACAACGGGTGTCCGGCAACGAGCGGTTTGCGGGTAAGCGTGAGGCAGATGTCCGCCGGCTCGGAGACTGGCCATCCCGGAGAACGCAGGTTCATTCCCGTGCGTGGAGAAGATCGGCCGTACCGAGCCCTTTAACTCTGGTCCCGGCCGAAGTGTGTGCTAGCAGCCCCGGGTTTCGGGTGCCATTTCGGTCGGCTCAGGGAAAGCGATCGCAGGATACCGTTGTCCTTTCACGGGCAGCTTGGGGCCGGTTGTACCGAGCCCCTTGGCTAAGGTCCTGGGCGACGTGTGAGCTAGCCGCAGAGGGGTACCGATCCCGCCTCGAGCGGCTCGGGGAATGCGATACCGCGACACTGATGTCCGGCCACAGGTCCCGTAGGTCCGGCGCTGCCGGGACGCCGGAGGCTGTCGTCCGCCGGCTCAGGGACTGGCCGTCCCGGAGAACGGAGATACGTTTCCGTGCGGGGCGGAGGCCGGCGGTAACGAGCCCCTTGGCTCCCGTCGTGGCCGACGCGTGTCCTAGCAGCACCGGGGTTCGAGTGCCTTCTCGGGCAGCTCGGGGAATGCGATCGCCGGACACGGGTGTCCGGCCACGAGTCCCGTAGGTCCGGCACTGCCGGGACGCCGGAGGCTGTCGTTCGCCCGTTCGTGGAATGGCTGTGCCGGAGACCGGGAGATCTGTCCTGTCCCGAGCGGCGGCCGTCCGTCCCGAACCCCTAGTCTCCGGTCCTGGGCGACGTGTGTGCTAGTCTCAGCGGCGTCCGGGTCCCGTTTCAGGCGGCTGTGGACAGCAAACCCAGGACAACGTGTGTCCGGCCACGAGCGGCCGTGCCGGGAAGCGGGAAGCAGTCTTCCGACGGATCGGATAATGGCCATCCCGGTGAACGCAGGTTCATTCCCGTGCGTGGAGAAGATCGGTCGTACCGAGCCCTTTGACTCTGGTCGCGGCCGAAGTGTGTGCTAGCAGCCCCGGGTTTCGGGTGCCATTTCGGTCGGCTCGGGGAAAGCGATCGCAGGACACCGTTGTCCTTCCACGGGCAGCGTGGGGCCGGTTGTACCGAGCCCCTTGGCTCCCGTCCTGGGCGACGTGTGAGCTAGTCGCACAGGGGTTCGGGTGCCACCTCGAGCGCCTCGGGGAATGCGGTCCCAGGACAACGGGTGACCGGCCACAAGCTGCCATGCCGGGACGCCGGAGGCTGTCGTTCGCCCGTTCGTGGAATGGCTGTGCCGGAGACCGGGAGATCTGTCCTGTCCCGAGCGGCGGCCGTCCGTCCCGAACCCCTTGGCTCCGGTCCTGGGCGACGTGTGTGCTAGTCTCAGCGGTTTCCGGGTCCCGTTTCGGGCGGCTGTGGACAGCAAACCCAGGACAACGGGTGTCCGGCCACAAGCTGCCATGCCGGGAAGCGTGAGGCAGACGTCCGCCTGCTCGGAGAGTGGCCGTACCGGAGAACGGAGGTTCGTTCCCGTGCGGGGCGGGGACCGGCGGTAACGAGCTCCTTGGCTCCCGTCCTGTCCGACGCGTGTCCTAGCAGCACCGGGGTTTGAGCGCCTTCTCGGGAGGCTCGGGGAATGCGATCGCAGGACTCGTTTGTCCCGGCACGGGCAGCGTGGGGCCGGTTGTACCGAGTCCCTTGGCTCTGGTCCTCGGCGACGTGTGAGCTATCCGCACTGCGGTTCGGGTCCCACCTCGAGCGGCTCGGGGAATGCGATCCCGCGACACTGATGTCCGGCCACGAGCGGCGTAGGAGCCGACCGTTCCGGAAAGCCGGGGGTTGTCGTCCGCCG
The DNA here is from genome assembly GCA_036873955.1 of Mergus octosetaceus. Lineage (NCBI taxonomy): Eukaryota > Metazoa > Chordata > Aves > Anseriformes > Anatidae > Mergus > Mergus octosetaceus. The sequence continues at coordinate 86,372,436 of CM072318.1, read as the reverse complement.
GCTTGGGGACTGGCCGTCCCGGAGAACGGAGGTTCATTTCCGTGCAGGGCGGAGGCGGCGGTAACGAGCCCCTTGGCTCCCGTCCTGGCCGACGCGTTTCCTAGCAGCACCCGGGTTGGAGTGCCTTCTCGGGCGGCTCGGGGAATGCGATCGCCGGACACAGGTGTCCGTCCACGAGTCCCGTGGGTCCGGCGCTGCCGGGACGCCGGAGGCTGTCGTTCGCCCGTTCGTGGAATGGCTGTGCCGGAGACCGGGAGATCTGTCCTGTCCCGAGCGGCGGCCGTCCGTCCCGAACCCCTAGTCTCCGGTCCTGGGCGACGTGTGTGCTAGTCTCAGCGGGGTCCGGGTCCCGTTTCAGGCGGCTTTGGACATCAAACCCAGGACAACGTGTGTCCGGCCACGAGCGGCCGTGCCGGGAAGCGGGAAGCAGTCTTCCGACGGATCGGATAATGGCCATCCCGGAGAACGCAGGTTCATTCCCGTGCGGGGAGAAGATCGGCCGTACCGAGCCCTTTGATTCTGGTCGCGGCCGAAGTGTGTGCTAGCAGCCCCGGGATTCGGGTGCCATTTCGGTCGGCTCGGGGAAAGCGATCGCAGGATACCGTTGTCCTTTCACGGGCAGCGTGGGGCCGGTTGTACCGAGCCCCTTGGCTCCGGTCCTGGGCGACGTGTGAGCTAGTCTCATGTGGGTTCGGGTCCCCTCTCAGGCCTCTGTGGACAGCAAACCCAAGACAACGGGTGTCCGGCGACGAGCCGGTTTTGGGTCCGACCGTTCCGGGAAGACGGAGGCAGACGTCCGTCCGATCGGAGACTGGCCATCCCGGAGAACGCAGGTTCATTCCTGTGCGGGGAGAAGATCGGCCGTACCGAGCCCTTAGACTCTGGTCCCGGCCGAAGTGTGTGCTAGCAGGCCCGCGATTCGGGTGCCATTTCGGTCGGCTCGGGGAAAGCGATCGCAGGACACCGTTGTCCCTCCACGGGCAGCGTGGGGCCGGTTGTACCGAGCCCCTTGGCTCCGGTCCTGGGCGACGTGTGAGCTAGTCGCACAGGGGTTCGGGTGCCACCTCGAGCGCCTCGGGGAATGCGGTCCCAGGACAACGGGTGACCGGCCACAAGCTGCCGTGCCGGGACGCCGGAGGCTGTCGTTCGCCCGTTCGTGGAATGGCTGTGCCGGAGACCGGGAGATCTGTCCTGTCCCGAGCGGCGGCCGTCCGTCCCGAACCCCTAGTCTCCGGTCCTGGGCGACGTGTGTGCTAGTCTCACCGGGGTCCGGGTCCCGTTTCATGCGGCTGTGGACAGCAAACCCAGGACAACGGGTGTCTGGCAACGAGCGGTTTGCGGGTAAGCGTGAGGCAGATGTCCGCCGGCTCGGAGACTGGCCATCCCGGAGAACGCAGGTTCATTCCCGTGCGTGGAGAAGATCGGCCGTACCGAGCCCTTTAACTCTGGTCCCGGCCGAAGTGTGTGCTAGCAGCCCCGGGTTTCGGGTGCCATTTCGGTCGGCTCAGGGAAAGCGATCGCAGGATACCGTTGTCCTTTCACGGGCAGCTTGGGGCCGGTTGTACCGAGCCCCTTGGCTAAGGTCCTGGGCGACGTGTGAGCTAGCCGCAGAGGGGTACCGATCCCGCCTCGAGCGGCTCGGGGAATGCGATACCGCGACACTGATGTCCGGCCACAGGTCCCGTAGGTCCGGCGCTGCCGGGACGCCGGAGGCTGTCGTCCGCCGGCTCGGGGACTGGCCGTCCCGGAGAACGGAGATACGTTTCCGTGCGGGGCGGAGGCCGGCGGTAACGAGCCCCTTGGCTCCCGTCGTGGCCGACGCGTGTCCTAGCAGCACCGGGGTTCGGGTGCCTTCTCGGGCAGCTCGGGGAATGCGATCGCCGGACACGGGTGTCCGGCCACGAGTCCCGTAGGTCCGGCACTGCCGGGACGCCGGAGGCTGTCGTTCGCCCGTTCGTGGAATGGCTGTGCCGGAGACCGGGAGATCTGTCCTGTCCCGAGCGGCGGCCGTCCGTCCCGAACCCCTAGTCTCCGGTCCTGGGCGACGTGTGTGCTAGTCTCAGCGGGGTCCGGGTCCCGTTTCAGGCGGCTGTGGACAGCAAACCCAGGACAACGTGTGTCCGGCCACGAGCGGCCGTGCTGGGAAGCGGGAAGCAGTCTTCCGACGGATCGGATAATGGCCATCCCGGTGAACGCAGGTTCATTCCCGTGCGTGGAGAAGATCGGCCGTACCGAGCCCTTTGACTCTGGTCCCGGCCGAAGTGTGTGCTAGCAGCCCCGGGTTTCGGGTGCCATTTCGGTCGGCTCGGGGAAAGCGATCGCAGGACACCGTTGTCCTTTCACGGGCAGCGTGGGGCCGGTTGTACCGAGCCCCTTGGCTCCCGTCCTGGGCGACGTGTGAGCTAGTCGCACAGGGGTTCGGGTGCCACCTCGAGCGCCTCGGGGAATGCGGTCCCAGGACAACGGGTGACCGGCCACAAGCTGCCGTGCCGGGACGCCGGAGGCTGTCGTTCGCCCGTTCGTGGAATGGCTGTGCCGAAGACCGGGAGATCTGTCCTGTCCCGAGCGGCGGCTGTCCGTCCCGAACCCCTAGTCTCCGGTCCTGGGCGACGTGTGTGCTAGTCTCAGCGGTTTCCGGGTCCCGTTTCGGGCGGCTGTGGACAGCAAACCCAGGACAACGGGTGTCCGGCCACAAGCTGCCATGCCGGGAAGCGTGAGGCAGACGTCCGCCTGCTCGGAGAGTGGCCGTACCGGAGAACGGAGGTTCGTTCCCGTGCGGGGCGGGGACCGGCGGTAACGAGCTCCTTGGCTCCCGTCCTGTCCGACGCGTGTCCTAGCAGCACCGGGGTTCGAGCGCCTTCTCGGGAGGCTCGGGGAATGCGATCGCAGGACTCGTTTGTCCCGGCACGGGCAGCGTGGGGCCGGTTGTACCGAGTCCCTTGGCTCTGGTCCTCGGCGACGTGTGAGCTATCCGCACTGCGGTTCGGGTCCCACCTCGAGCGGCTCGGGGAATGCGATCCCGCGACACTGATGTCCGGCCACGAGCGGCGTAGGAGCCGACCGTTCCGGAAAGCCGGGGGTTGTCGTCCGCCGGCTTGGGGACTGGCCGTCCCGGAGAACGGAGATACGTTTCCGTGCGGGGCGGAGGCCGGCGGTAACGAGCCCCTTGGCTCCCGTCGTGGCCGACGCGTGTCCTAGCAGCACCGGGGTTCGAGTGCCTTCTCGGGCAGCTCGGGGAATGCGATCGCCGGACACGGGTGTCCGGCCACGAGTCCCGTAGGTCCGGCACTGCCGGGACGCCGGAGGCTGTCGTTCGCCCGTTCGTGGAATGGCTGTGCCGGAGACCGGGAGATCTGTCCTGTCCCGAGCGGCGGCCGTCCGTCCCGAACCCCTAGTCTCCGGTCCTGGGCGACGTGTGTGCTAGTCTCAGCGGGGTCCGGGTCCCGTTTCAGGCGGCTGTGGACAGCAAACCCAGGACAACGTGTGTCCGGCCACGAGCGGCCGTGCCGGGAAGCGGGAAGCAGTCTTCCGACGGATCGGATAATGGCCATCCCGGTGAACGCAGGTTCATTCCCGTGCGTGGAGAAGATCGGCCGTACCGAGCCCTTTGACTCTGGTCCCGGCCGAAGTGTGTGCTAGCAGCCCCGGGTTTCGGGTGCCATTTCGGTCGGCTCGGGGAAAGCGATCGCAGGACACCGTTGTCCTTCCACGGGCAGCGTGGGGCCGGTTGTACCGAGCCCCTTGGCTCCCGTCCTGGGCGACGTGTGAGCTAGTCGCACAGGGGTTCGGGTGCCACCTCGAGCGCCTCGGGGAATGCGGTCCCAGGACAACGGGTGACCGGCCACAAGCTGCCGTGCCGGGACGCCGGAGGCTGTCGTTCGCCCGTTCGTGGAATGGCTGTGCCGGAGACCGGGAGATCTGTCCTGTCCCGAGCGGCGGCCGTCCGTCCCGAACCCCTAGTCTCCGGTCCTGGGCGACGTGTGTGCTAGTCTCAGCGGTTTCCGGGTCCCGTTTCGGGCGGCTGTGGACAGCAAACCCAGGACAACGGGTGTCCGTCCACAAGCTGCCATGCCGGGAAGCGTGAGGCAGACGTCCGCCTGCTCGGAGAGTGGCCGTACCGGAGAACGGAGGTTCGTTCCCGTGCGGGGCGGGGACCCGCGGTAACGAGCTCCTTGGCTCCCGTCCTGTCCGACGCGTGTCCTAGCAGCACCGGGGTTCGAGCGCCTTCTCGGGCGGCTCGGGGAATGCGATCGCAGGACTCGTTTGTCCCGGCACGGGCAGCGTGGGGCCGGTTGTACCGAGTCCCTTGGCTCTGGTCCTCGGCGACGTGTGAGCTATCCGCACTGCGGTTCGGGTCCCACCTCGAGCGGCTCGGGGAATGCGATCCCGCGACACTGATGTCCGGCCACGAGCGGCGTAGGAGCCGACCGTTCCGGAAAGCCGGGGGTTGTCGTCCGCCGGCTTGGGGACTGGCCGTCCCGGAGAATGGAGGTTCATTTCCGTGCAGGGCGGAGGCGGCGGTAACGAGCCCCTTGGCTCCCGTCCTGGCCGACGCGTTTCCTAGCAGCACCCGGGTTGGAGTGCCTTCTCGGGCGGCTCGGGGAATGCGATCGCCGGACACAGGTGTCCGTCCACGAGTCCCGTGGGTCCGGCGCTGCCGGGACGCCGGAGGCTGTCGTTCGCCCGTTCGTGGAATGGCTGTGCCGGAGACCGGGAGATCTGTCCTGTCCCGAGCGGCGGCCGTCCGTCCCGAACCCCTAGTCTCCGGTCCTGGGCGACGTGTGTGCTAGTCTCAGCGGGGTCCGGGTCCCGTTTCAGGCGGCTTTGGACAGCAAACCCAGGACAACGTGTGTCCGACAATGAGCGGCCGTGCCGGGAAGCGGGAAGCAGTCTTCCGTCGGATCGGATAATGGCCATCCCGGAGAACGCAGGTTCATTCCCGTGCGTGGAGAAGATCGGCCGTACCGAGCCCTTTGACTCTGGTCCCGGCCGAAGTGTGTGCTAGCAGCCCCGGGTTTTGGGTGCCATTTCGGTCGGCTCGGGGAAAGCGATCGCAGGATACCGTTGTCCTTTCACGGGCAGCGTGGGGCCGGTTGTACCGAGCCCCTTGGCTCCGGTCCTGGGCGACGTGTGAGCTAGTCTCATGTGGGTTCGGGTCCCCTCTCAGGCGGCTGTGGACAGCAAACCCAAGACAACGGGTGTCCGGCGACGAGCCGGTTTTGGGTCCGACCGTTCCGGGAAGACGGAGGCAGACGTCCGTCCGATCGGAGACTGGCCATCCCGGAGAACGCAGGTTCATTCCTGTGCGGGGAGAAGATCGGCCGTACCGAGCCCTTTGACTCTGGTCCCGGCCGAAGTGTGTGCTAGCAGGCCCGCGATTCGGGTGCCATTTCGGTCGGCTCGGGGAAAGCGATCGCAGGACACCGTTGTCCCTCCACGGGCAGCGTGGGGTTGGTTGTACCGAGCCCCTTGGCTCCGGTCCTGGGCGACGTGTGTGCTAGTCTCACCGGGGTCCGGGTCCCGTTTCATGCGGCTGTGGACAGCAAACCCAGGACAACGGGTGTCCGGCAACGAGTGGTTTGCGGGTAAGCGTGAGGCAGATGTCCGCCGGCTCGGAGACTGGCCATCCCGGAGAACGCAGGTTCATTCCCGTGCGTGGAGAAGATCGGCCGTACCGAGCCCTTTAACTCTGGTCCCGGCCGAAGTGTGTGCTAGCAGCCCCGGGTTTCGGGTGCCATTTCGGTCGGCTCAGGGAAAGCGATCGCAGGATACCGTTGTCCTTTCACGGGCAGCTTGGGGCCGGTTGTACCGAGCCCCTTGGCTAAGGTCCTGGGCGACGTGTGAGCTAGCCGCAGAGGGGTACCGATCCCGCCTCGAGCGGCTCGGGGAATGCGATACTGCGACACTGATGTCCGGCCACAGGTCCCATAGGTCCGGCGCTGCCGGGACGCCGGAGGCTGTCGTCCGCCGGCTCGGGGACTGGCCGTCCCGGAGAACGGAGATACGTTTCCGTGCGGGGCGGAGGCCGGCGGTACCGAGCCCCTTGGCTCCCGTCGTGGCCGACGCGTGTCCTAGCAGCACCGGGGTTCGAGTGCCTTCTCGGGCAGCTCGGGGAATGCGATCGCCGGACACGGGTGTCCGGCCACGAGTCCCGTAGGTCCGGCACTGCCGGGACGCCGGAGGCTGTCGTTCGCCCGTTCGTGGAATGGCTGTGCCGGAGACCGGGAGATCTGTCCTGTCCCGAGCGGCGGCCGTCCGTCCCGAACCCCTAGTCTCCGGTCCTGGGCGACGTGTGTGCTAGTCTCAGCGGGGTCCGGGTCCCGTTTCAGGCGGCTGTGGACAGCAAACCCAGGACAACGTGTGTCCGGCCACGAGCGGCCGTGCCGGGAAGCGGGAAGCAGTCTTCCGACGGATCGGATAATGGCCATCCCGGTGAACGCAGGTTCATTCCCGTGCGTGGAGAAGATCGGCCGTACCGAGCCCTTTGACTCTGGTCCCGGCCGAAGTGTGTGCTAGCAGCCCCGGGTTTCGGGTGCCATTTCGGTCGGCTCGGGGAAAGCGATCGCAGGACACCGTTGTCCTTCCACGGGCAGCGTGGGGCCGGTTGTACCGAGCCCCTTGGCTCCCGTCCTGGGCGACGTGTGAGCTAGTCGCACAGGGGTTCGGGTGCCACCTCGAGCGCCTCGGGGAATGCGGTCCCAGGACAACGGGTGACCGGCCACAAGCTGCCGTGCCGGGACGCCGGAGGCTGTCGTTCGCCCGTTCGTGGAATGGCTGTGCCGGAGACCGGGAGATCTGTCCTGTCCCGAGCGGCGGCCGTCCGTCCCGAACCCCTAGTCTCCGGTCCTGGGCGACGTGTGTGCTAGTCTCAGCGGTTTCCGGGTCCCGTTTCGGGCGGCTGTGGACAGCAAACCCAGGACAACGGGTGTCCGGCCACAAGCTGCCATGCCGGGAAGCGTGAGGCAGACGTCCGCCTGCTCGGAGAGTGGCCGTACCGGAGAACGGAGGTTCGTTCCCGTGCGGGGCGGGGACCCGCGGTAACGAGCTCCTTGGCTCCCGTCCTGTCCGACGCGTGTCCTAGCAGCACCGGGGTTCGAGCGCCTTCTCGGGAGGCTCGGGGAATGCGATCGCAGGACTCGTTTGTCCCGGCACGGGCAGCGTGGGGCCGGTTGTACCGAGTCCCTTGGCTCTGGTCCTCGGCGACGTGTGAGCTATCCGCACTGCGGTTCGGGTCCCACCTCGAGCGGCTCGGGGAATGCGATCCCGCGACACTGATGTCCGGCCACGAGCGGCGTAGGAGCCGACCGTTCCGGAAAGCCGGGGGTTGTCGTCCGCCGGCTTGGGGACTGGCCGTCCCGGAGAACGGAGGTTCATTTCCGTGCAGGGCGGAGGCGGTGGTAACGAGCCCCTTGGCTCCCGTCCTGGCCGACGCGTTTCCTAGCAGCACCCGGGTTGGAGTGCCTTCTCGGGCGGCTCGGGGAATGCGATCGCCGGACACAGGTGTCCGTCCACGAGTCCCGTGGGTCCGGCGCTGCCGGGAAGCCGGAGGCTGTCGTTCGCCCGTTCGTGGAATGGCTGTGCCGGAGACCGGGAGATCTGTCCTGTCCCGAGCGGCGGCCGTCCGTCCCGAACCCCTAGTCTCCGGTCCTGGGCGACGTGTGTGCTAGTCTCAGCGGGGTCCGGGTCCCGTTTCAGGCGGCTTTGGACAGCAAACCCAGGACAACGTGTGTCCGACAACGAGCGGCCGTGCCAGGAAGCGGGAAGCAGTCTTCCGTCGGATCGGATAATGGCCATCCCGGAGAACGCAGGTTCATTCCCGTGCGGGGAGAAGATCGGCCGTACCGAGCCCTTTGACTCTGGTCCCGGCCGAAGTGTGTGCTAGCAGCCCCGGGTTTCGGGTGCCATTTCGGTCGGCTCGGGGAAAGCGATCGCAGGATACCGTTGTCCTTTCACGGGCAGCGTGGGGCCGGTTGTACCGAGCCCCTTGGCTCCGGTCCTGGGCGACGTGTGAGCTAGTCTCATGTGGGTTCGGGTCCCCTCTCAGGCCTCTGTGGACAGCAAACCCAAGACAACGGGTGTCCGGCGACGAGCCGGTTTTGGGTCCGACCGTTCCGGGAAGACGGAGGCAGACGTCCGTCCGATCGGAGACTGGCCATCCCGGAGAACGCAGGTTCATTCCTGTGCGGGGAGAAGATCGGCCGTACCGAGCCCTTTGACTCTGGTCCCGGCCGAAGTGTGTGCTAGCAGGCCCGCGATTCGGGTGCCATTTCGGTCGGCTCGGGGAAAGCGATCGCAGGACACCGTTGTCCCTCCACGGGCAGCGTGGGGTTGGTTGTACCGAGCCCCTTGGCTCCGGTCCTGGGCGACGTGTGTGCTAGTCTCACCGGGGTCCGGGTCCCGTTTCATGCGGCTGTGGACAGCAAACCCAGGACAACGGGTGTCCGGCAACGAGCGGTTTGCGGGTAAGCGTGAGGCAGATGTCCGCCGGCTCGGAGACTGGCCATCCCGGAGAACGCAGGTTCATTCCCGTGCGTGGAGAAGATCGGCCGTACCGAGCCCTTTAACTCTGGTCCCGGCCGAAGTGTGTGCTAGCAGCCCCGGGTTTCGGGTGCCATTTCGGTCGGCTCAGGGAAAGCGATCGCAGGATACCGTTGTCCTTTCACGGGCAGCTTGGGGCCGGTTGTACCGAGCCCCTTGGCTAAGGTCCTGGGCGACGTGTGAGCTAGCCGCAGAGGGGTACCGATCCCGCCTCGAGCGGCTCGGGGAATGCGATACCGCGACACTGATGTCCGGCCACAGGTCCCGTAGGTCCGGCGCTGCCGGGACGCCGGAGGCTGTCGTCCGCCGGCTCGGGGACTGGCCGTCCCGGAGAACGGAGATACGTTTCCGTGCGGGGCGGAGGCCGGCGGTACCGAGCCCCTTGGCTCCCGTCGTGGCCGACGCGTGTCCTAGCAGCACCGGGGTTCGAGTGCCTTCTCGGGCAGCTCGGGGAATGCGATCGCCGGACACGGGTGTCCGGCCACGAGTCCCGTAGGTCCGGCACTGCCGGGACGCCGGAGGCTGTCGTTCGCCCGTTCGTGGAATGGCTGTGCCGGAGACCGGGAGATCTGTCCTGTCCCGAGCGGCGGCCGTCCGTCCCGAACCCCTAGTCTCCGGTCCTGGGCGACGTGTGTGCTAGTCTCAGCGGGGTCCGGGTCCCGTTTCAGGCGGCTGTGGACAGCAAACCCAGGACAACGTGTGTCCGGCCACGAGCGGCCGTGCCGGGAAGCGGGAAGCAGTCTTCCGACGGATCGGATAATGGCCATCCCGGTGAACGCAGGTTCATTCCCGTGCGTGGAGAAGATCGGCCGTACCGAGCCCTTTGACTCTGGTCCCGGCCGAAGTGTGTGCTAGCAGCCCCGGGTTTCGGGTGCCATTTCGGTCGGCTCGGGGAAAGCGATCGCAGGACACCGTTGTCCTTCCATGGGCAGCGTGGGGCCGGTTGTACCGAGCCCCTTGGCTCCCGTCCTGGGCGACGTGTGAGCTAGTCGCACAGGGGTTCGGTTGCCACCTCGAGCGCCTCGGGGAATGCGGTCCCAGGACAACGGGTGACCGGCCACAAGCTGCCGTTCCGGGACGCCGGAGGCTGTCGTTCGCCCGTTCGTGGAATGGCTGTGCCGGAGACCGGGAGATCTGTCCTGTCCCGAGCGGCGGCCGTCCGTCCCGAACCCCTAGTCTCCGGTCCTGGGCGACGTGTATGCTAGTCTCAGCGGTTTCCGGGTCCCGTTTCAGGCGGCTGTGGACAGCAAACCCAGGACAACGGGTGTCCGGCCACAAGCTGCCATGCCGGGAAGCGTGAGGCAGATGTCCGCCGGCTCGGAGACTGGCCATCCCGGAGAACGCAGGTTCATTCCGTGCGGGGAGAAGATCGGCCGTACCGAGCCCTTTGATTCTGGTCGCGGCCGAAGTGTGTGCTAGCAGCCCCGGGATTCGGGTGCCATTTCGGTCGGCTCGGGGAAAGCGATCGCAGGATACCGTTGTCCTTTCACGGGCAGCGTGGGGCCGGTTGTACCGAGCCCCTTGGCTCCGGTCCTGGGCGACGTGTGAGCTAGTCTCATGTGGGTTCGGGTCCCCTCTCAGGCCTCTGTGGACAGCAAACCCAAGACAACGGGTGTCCGGCGACGAGCCGGTTTTGGGTCCGACCGTTCCGGGAAGACGGAGGCAGACGTCCGTCCGATCGGAGACTGGCCATCCCGGAGAACGCAGTTTCATTCCTGTGCGGGGAGAAGATCGGCCGTACCGAGCCCTTTGACTCTGGTCCCGGCCGAAGTGTGTGCTAGCAGGCCCGCGATTCGGGTGCCATTTCGGTCGGCTCGGGGAAAGCGATCGCAGGACACCGTTGTCCTTCCACGGGCAGCGTGGGGCCGGTTGTACCGAGCCCCTTGGCTCCGGTCCTGGGCGACGTGTGAGCTAGTCGCACAGGGGTTCGGGTGCCACCTCGAGCGCCTCGGGAAATGCGGTCCCAGGACAACGGGTGACCGGCCACAAGCTGCCGTGCCGGGACGCCGGAGGCTGTCGTTCGCCCGTTCGTGGAATGGCTGTGCCGGAGACCGGGAGATCTGTCCTGTCCCGAGCGGCGGCCGTCCGTCCCGAACCCCTAGTCTCCGGTCCTGGGCGACGTGTGTGCTAGTCTCAGCGGGGTCCGGGTCCCGTTTCAGGCGGCTTTGGACAGCAAACCCAGGACAACGTGTGTCCGACAACGAGCGGCCGTGCCAGGAAGCGGGAAGCAGTCTTCCGTCGGATCGGATAATGGCCATCCCGGAGAACGCAGGTTCATTCCCGTGCGGGGAGAAGATCGGCCGTACCGAGCCCTTAGACTCTGGTCCCGGCCGAAGTGTGTGCTAGCAGCCCCGGGTTTCGGGTGCCATTTCGGTCGGCTCGGGGAAAGCGATCGCAGGATACCGTTGTCCTTTCACGGGCAGCGTGGGGCCGGTTGTACTGAGCCCCTTGGCTCCGGTCCTGGGCGACGTGTGAGCTAGTCTCATGTGGGTTCGGGTCCCCTCTCAGGCGGCTGTGGACAGCAAACCCAAGACAACGGCTGTCCGGCGACGAGCCGGTTTTGGGTCCGACCGTTCCGGGAAGACGGAGGCAGACGTCCGTCCGATCGGAGACTGGCCATCCCGGAGAACGCAGGTTCATTCCTGTGCGGGGAGAAGATCGGCCGTACCGAGCCCTTTGACTCTGGTCCCGGCCGAAGTGTGTGCTAGCAGGCCCGCGATTCGGGTGCCATTTCGGTCGGCTCGGGGAAAGCGATCGCAGGACACCGTTGTCCCTCCACGGGCAGCGTGGGGTTGGTTGTACCGAGCCCCTTGGCTCCGGTCCTGGGCGACGTGTGTGCTAGTCTCACCGGGGTCCGGGTCCCGTTTCATGCGGCTGTGGACAGCAAACCCAGGACAACGGGTGTCCGGCAACGAGCGGTTTGCGGGTAAGCGTGAGGCAGATGTCCGCCGGCTCGGAGACTGGCCATCCCGGAGAACGCAGGTTCATTCCCATGCGTGGAGAAGATCGGCCGTACCGAGCCCTTTAACTCTGGTCCCGGCCGAAGTGTGTGCTAGCAGCCCCGGGTTTCGGGTGCCATTTCGGTCGGCTCAGGGAAAGCGATCGCAGGATACCGTTGTCCTTTCACGGGCAGCTTGGGGCCGGTTGTACCGAGCCCCTTGGCTAAGGTCCTGGGCGACGTGTGAGCTAGCCGCAGAGGGGTACCGATCCCGCCTCGAGCGGCTCGGGGAATGCGATACCGCGACACTGATGTCCGGCCACAGGTCCCGTAGGTCCGGCGCTGCCGGGACGCCGGAGGCTGTCGTCCGCCGGCTCGGGGACTGGCCGTCCCGGAGAACAGAGATACGTTTCCGTGCGGGGCGGAGGCCGGCGGTAACGAGCCCCTTGGCTCCCGTCGTGGCCGACGCGTGTCCTAGCAGCACCGGGGTTCGAGTGCCTTCTCGGGCAGCTCGGGGAATGCGATCGCCGGACACGGGTGTCCGGCCACGAGTCCCGTAGGTCCGGCACTGCCGGGACGCCGGAGGCTGTCGTCCGCCGGCTTGGGGACTGGCCGTCCCGGAGAACGGAGGTTCATTTCCGTGCAGGGCGGAGGCGGCAGTAACGAGCCCCTTGGCTCCCGTCCTGGCCGACGCGTTTCCTAGCAGCACCCGGGTTGGAGTGCCTTCTCGGGCGGCTCGGGGAATGCGATCGCCGGACACAGGTGTCCGTCCACGAGTCCCGTGGGTCCGGCGCTGCCGGGACGCCGGAGGCTGTCGTTCGCCCGTTCGTGGAATGGCTGTGCCGGAGACCGGGAGATCTGTCCTGTCCCGAGCGGCGGCCGTCCGTCCCGAACCCCTAGTCTCCGGTCCTGGGCGACGTGTGTGCTAGTCTCAGCGGGGTCCGGGTCCCGTTTCAGGCGGCTTTGGACATCAAACCCAGGACAACGTGTGTCCGTCCACGAGCGGCCGTGCCGGGAAGCGGGAAGCAGTCTTCCGACGGATCGGATAATGGCCATCCCGGAGAACGCAGGTTCATTCCCGTGCGGGGAGAAGATCGGCCGTACCGAGCCCTTTGATTCTGGTCGCGGCCGAAGTGTGTGCTAGCAGCCCCGGGATTCGGGTGCCATTTCGGTCGGCTCGGGGAAAGCGATCGCAGGATACCGTTGTCCTTTCACGGGCAGCGTGGGGCCGGTTGTACCGAGCCCCTTGGCTCCGGTCCTGGGCGACGTGTGAGCTAGTCTCATGTGGGTTCGGGTCCCCTCTCAGGCCTCTGTGGACAGCAAACCCAAGACAACGGGTGTCCGGCGACGAGCCGGTTTTGGGTCCGACCGTTCCGGGAAGACGGAGGCAGACGTCCGTCCGATCGGAGACTGGCCATCCCGGAGAACGCAGGTTCATTCCTGTGCGGGAAGATCGGCCGTACCGAGCCCTTTGACTCTGGTCCCGGCCGAAGTGTGTGCTAGCAGGCCCGCGATTCGGGTGCCATTTCGGTCGGCTCGGGGAAAGCGATCGCAGGACACCGTTGTCCTTCCACGGGCAGCGTGGGGCCGGTTGTACCGAGCCCCTTGGCTCCGGTCCTGGGCGACGTGTGAGCTAGTCGCACAGGGGTTCGGGTGCCACCTCGAGCGCCTCGGGAAATGCGGTCCCAGGACAACGGGTGACCGGCCACAAGCTGCCGTGCCGGGACGCCGGAGGCTGTCGTTCGCCCGTTCGTGGAATGGCTGTGCCGGAGACCGGGAGATCTGTCCTGTCCCGAGCGGCGGCCGTCCGTCCCGAACCCCTAGTCTCCGGTCCTGGGCGACGTGTGTGCTAGTCTCAGCGGGGTCCGGGTCCCGTTTCAGGCGGCTTTGGACAGCAAACCCAGGACAACGTGTGTCCGACAACGAGCGGCCGTGCCAGGAAGCGGGAAGCAGTCTTCCGACGGATCGGATAATGGCCATCCCGGAGAACGCAGGTTCATTCCCGTGCGGGGAGAAGATCGGCCGTACCGAGCCCTTAGACTCTGGTCCCGGCCGAAGTGTGTGCTAGCAGCCCCGGGTTTCGGGTGCCATTTCGGTCGGCTCGGGGAAAGCGATCGCAGGATACCGTTGTCCTTTCACGGGCAGCGTGGGGCCGGTTGTACCGAGCCCCTTGGCTCCGGTCCTGGGCGACGTGTGAGCTAGTCTCATGTGGGTTCGGGTCCCCTCTCAGGCGGCTGTGGACAGCAAACCCAAGACAACGGGTGTCCGGCGACGAGCCGGTTTTGGGTCCGACCGTTCCGGGAAGACGGAGGCAGACGTCCGTCCGATCGGAGACTGGCCATCCCGGAGAACGCAGGTTCATTCCTGTGCGGGGAGAAGATCGGCCGTACCGAGCCCTTTGACTCTGGTCCCGGCCGAAGTGTGTGCTAGCAGGCCCGCGATTCGGGTGCCATTTCGGTCGGCTCGGGGAAAGCGATCGCAGGACACCGTTGTCCCTCCACGGGCAGCGTGGGGTTGGTTGTACCGAGCCCCTTGGCTCCGGTCCTGGGCGACGTGTGTGCTAGTCTCAGCGGGGTCCGGGTCCCGTTTCATGCGGCTGTGGACAGCAAACCCAGGACAACGGGTGTCCGGCAACGAGCGGTTTGCGGGTAAGCGTGAGGCAGATGTCCGCCGGCTCGGAGACTGGCCATCCCGGAGAACGCAGGTTCATTCCCGTGCGTGGAGAAGATCGGCCGTACCGAGCCCTTTAACTCTGGTCCCGGCCGAAGTGTGTGCTAGCAGCCCCGGGTTTCGGGTGCCATTTCGGTCGGCTCAGGGAAAGCGATCGCAGGATACCGTTGTCCTTTCACGGGCAGCTTGGGGCCGGTTGTACCGAGCCCCTTGGCTAAGGTCCTGGGCGACGTGTGAGCTAGCCGCAGAGGGGTACCGATCCCGCCTCGAGCGGCTCGGGGAATGCGATACCGCGACACTGATGTCCGGCCACAGGTCCCGTAGGTCCGGCGCTGCCGGGACGCCGGAGGCTGTCGTCCGCCGGCTCGGGGACTGGCCGTCCCGGAGAACGGAGATACGTTTCCGTGCGGGGCGGAGGCCGGCGGTAACGAGCCCCTTGGCTCCCGTCGTGGCCGACGCGTGTCCTAGCAGCACCGGGGTTCGAGTGCCTTCTCGGGCATCTCGGGGAATGCGATCGCCGGACACGGGTGTCCGGCCACGAGTCCCGTAGGTCCGGCGCTGCCGGGACGCCGGAGGCTGTCGTTCGCCCGTTCGTGGAATGGCTGTGCCGGAGACCGGGAGATCTGTCCTGTCCCGAGCGGCGGCCGTCCGTCCCGAACCCCTAGTCTCCGGTCCTGGGCGACGTGTGTGCTAGTCTCAGCGGGGTCCGGGTCCCGTTTCAGGCGGCTGTGGACAGCAAACCCAGGACAACGTGTGTCCGGCCACGAGCGGCCGTGCCGGGAAGCGGGAAGCAGTCTTCCGACGGATCGGATAATGGCCATCCCGGTGAACGCAGGTTCATTCCCGTGCGTGGAGAAGATCGGCCGTACCGAGCCCTTTGACTCTGGTCCCGGCCGAAGTGTGTGCTAGTAGCCCCGGGTTTCGGGTGCCATTTCGGTCGGCTCGGGGAAAGCGATCGCAGGACACCGTTGTCCTTCCACGGGCAGCGTGGGGCCGGTTGTACCGAGCCCCTTGGCTCCCGTCCTGGGCGACGTGTGAGCTAGTCGCACAGGGGTTCGGGTGCCACCTCGAGCGCCTCGGGAAATGCGGTCCCAGGACAACGGGTGACCGGCCACAAGCTGCCGTGCCGGGACGCCGGAGGCTGTCGTTCGCCCGTTCGTGGAATGGCTGTGCCGGAGACCGGGAGATCTGTCCTGTCCCGAGCGGCGGCCGTCCGTCCCGAACCCCTAGTCTCCGGTCCTGGGCGACGTGTGTGCTAGTCTCAGCGGGGTCCGGGTCCCGTTTCAGGCGGCTTTGGACAGCAAACCCAGGACAACGTGTGTCCGACAACGAGCGGCCGTGCCAGGAAGCGGGAAGCAGTCTTCCGACGGATCGGATAATGGCCATCCCGGAGAACGCAGGTTCATTCCCGTGCGGGGAGAAGATCGGCCGTACCGAGCCCTTAGACTCTGGTCCCGGCCGAAGTGTGTGCTAGCAGCCCCGGGTTTCGGGTGCCATTTCGGTCGGCTCGGGGAAAGCGATCGCAGGATACCGTTGTCCTTTCACGGGCAGCGTGGGGCCGGTTGTACCGAGCCCCTTGGCTCCGGTCCTGGGCGACGTGTGAGCTAGTCTCATGTGGGTTCGGGTCCCCTCTCAGGCCTCTGTGGACAGCAAACCCAAGACAACGGGTGTCCGGCGACGAGCCGGTTTTGGGTCCGACCGTTCCGGGAAGACGGAGGCAGACGTCCGTCCGATCGGAGACTGGCCATCCCGGAGAACGCAGGTTCATTCCTGTGCGGGGAGAAGATCGGCCGTACCGAGCCCTTTGACTCTGGTCCCGGCCGAAGTGTGTGCTAGCAGGCCCGCAATTCGGGTGCCATTTCGGTCGGCTCGGGGAAAGCGATCGCAGGACACCGTTGTCCTTCCACGGGCAGCGTGGGGCCGGTTGTACCGAGCCCCTTGGCTCCGGTCCTGGGCGACGTGTGAGCTAGTCGCACAGGGGTTCGGGTGCCACCTCGAGCGCCTCGGGAAATGCGGTCCCAGGACAACGGGTGACCGGCCACAAGCTGCCGTGCCGGGACGCCGGAGGCTGTCGTTCGCCCGTTCGTGGAATGGCTGTGCCGGAGACCGGGAGATCTGTCCTGTCCCGAGCGGCGGCCGTCCGTCCCGAACCCCTAGTCTCCGGTCCTGGGCGACGTGTGTGCTAGTCTCAGCGGGGTCCGGGTCCCGTTTCAGGCGGCTTTGGACAGCAAACCCAGGACAACGTGTGTCCGACAACGAGCGGCCGTGCCAGGAAGCGGGAAGCAGTCTTCCGTCGGATCGGATAATGGCCATCCCGGAGAACGCAGGTTCATTCCCGTGCGGGGAGAAGATCGGCCGTACCGAGCCCTTTGACTCTGGTCCCGGCCGAAGTGTGTGCTAGCAGCCCCGGGTTTCGGGTGCCATTTCGGTCGGCTCGGGGAAAGCGATCGCAGGATACCGTTGTCCTTTCACGGGCAGCGTGGGGCCGGTTGTACCGAGCCCCTTGGCTCCGGTCCTGGGCGACGTGTGAGCTAGTCTCATGTGGGTTCGGGTCCCCTCTCAGGCGGCTGTGGACAGCAAACCCAAGACAACGGCTGTCCGGCGACGAGCCGGTTTTGGGTCCGACCGTTCCGGGAAGACGGAGGCAGACGTCCGTCCGATCGGAGACTGGCCATCCCGGAGAACGCAGGTTCATTCCTGTGCGGGGAGAAGATCGGCCGTACCGAGCCCTTTGACTCTGGTCCCGGCCGAAGTGTGTGCTAGCAGGCCCGCGATTCGGGTGCCATTTCGGTCGGCTCGGGGAAAGCGATCGCAGGACACCGTTGTCCCTCCACGGGCAGCGTGGGGTTGGTTGTACCGAGCCCCTTGGCTCCGGTCCTGGGCGACGTGTGTGCTAGTCTCAGCGGGGTCCGGGTCCCGTTTCATGCGGCTGTGGACAGCAAACCCAGGACAACGGGTGTCCGGCAACGAGCGGTTTGCGGGTAAGCGTGAGGCAGATGTCCGCCGGCTCGGAGACTGGCCATCCCGGAGAACGCAGGTTCATTCCCGTGCGTGGAGAAGATCGGCCGTACCGAGCCCTTTAACTCTGGTCCCGGCCGAAGTGTGTGCTAGCAGCCCCGGGTTTCGGGTGCCATTTCGGTCGGCTCAGGGAAAGCGATCGCAGGATACCGTTGTCCTTTCACGGGCAGCTTGGGGCCGGTTGTACCGAGCCCCTTGGCTCCCGTCCTGGGCGACGTGTGAGCTAGCCGCAGAGGGGTACCGATCCCGCCTCGAGCGGCTCGGGGAATGCGATACCGCGACACTGATGTCCGGCCACAGGTCCCGTAGGTCCGGCGCTGCCGGGACGCCGGAGGCTGTCGTCCGCCGGCTCGGGGACTGGCCGTCCCGGAGAACGGAGATACGTTTCCGTGCGGGGCGGAGGCCGGCGGTAACGAGCCCCTTGGCTCCCGTCGTGGCCGACGCGTGTCCTAGCAGCACCGGGGTTCGAGTGCCTTCTCGGGCAGCTCGGGGAATGCGATCGCCGGACACGGGTGTCCGGCCACGAGTCCCGTAGGTCCGGCACTGCCGGGACGCCGGAGGCTGTCGTTCGCCCGTTCGTGGAATGGCTGTGCCGGAGACCGGGAGATCTGTCCTGTCCCGAGCGGCGGCCGTCCGTCCCGAACCCCTAGTCTCCGGTCCTGGGCGACGTGTGTGCTAGTCTCAGCGGGGTCCGGGTCCCGTTTCAGGCGGCTGTGGACAGCAAACCCAGGACAACGTGTGTCCGGCCACGAGCGGCCGTGCCGGGAAGCGGGAAGCAGTCTTCCGACGGATCGGATAATGGCCATCCCGGTGAACGCAGGTTCATTCCCGTGCGTGGAGAAGATCGGCCGTACCGAGCCCTTTGACTCTGGTCCCGGCCGAAGTGTGTGCTAGCAGCCCCGGGTTTCGGGTGCCATTTCGGTCGGCTCGGGGAAAGCGATCGCAGGACACCGTTGTCCTTCCACGGGCAGCGTGGGGCCGGTTGTACCGAGCCCCTTGGCTCCCGTCCTGGGCGACGTGTGAGCTAGTCGCACAGGGGTTCGGGTGCCACCTCGAGCGCCTCGGGGAATGCGGTCCCAGGACAACGGGTGACCGGCCACAAGCTGCCGTGCCGGGACGCCGGAGGCTGTCGTTCGCCCGTTCGTGGAATGGCTGTGCCGGAGACCGGGAGATCTGTCCTGTCCCGAGCGGCGGCCGTCCGTCCCGAACCCCTAGTCTCCGGTCCTGGGCGACGTGTGTGCTAGTCTCAGCGGTTTCCGGGTCCCGTTTCGGGCGGCTGTGGACAGCAAACCCAGGACAACGGGTGTCCGGCCACAAGCTGCCATGCCGGGAAGCGTGAGGCAGACGTCCGCCGGCTCGGAGAGTGGCCGTACCGGAGAACGGAGGTTCGTTCCCGTGCGGGGCGGGGACCGGCGGTAACGAGCTCCTTGGCTCCCGTCCTGGCCGACGCGTGTCCTAGCAGCACCGGGGTTCGAGCGCCTTCTCGGGAGGCTCGGGGAATGCGATCGCAGGACTCGTTTGTCCGGCACGGGCAGCGTGGGGCCGGTTGTACCGAGTCCCTTGGCTCTGGTCCTCGGCGACGTGTGAGCTATCCGCACTGCGGTTCGGGTCCCACCTCGAGCGGCTCGGGGAATGCGATCCCGCGACACTGATGTCCGGCCACGAGCGCCGTAGGAGCCGACCGTTCCGGAAAGCCGGGGGTTGTCGTCCGCCGGCTTGGGGACTGGCCGTCCCGGAGAACGGAGGTTCATTTCCGTGCAGGGCGGAGGCGGCGGTAACGAGCCCCTTGGCTCCCGTCCTGGCCGACGCGTTTCCTAGCAGCACCCGGGTTGGAGTGCCTTCTCGGGCGGCTCGGGGAATGCGATCGCCGGACACAGGTGTCCGTCCACGAGTCCCGTGGGTCCGGCGCTGCCGGGACGCCGGAGGCTGTCGTTCGCCCGTTCGTGGAATGGCTGTGCCGGAGACCGGGAGATCTGTCCTGTCCCGAGCGGCGGCCGTCCGTCCCGAACCCCTAGTCTCCGGTCCTGGGCGACGTGTGTGCTAGTCTCAGCGGGGTCCGGGTCCCGTTTCAGGCGGCTTTGGACAGCAAACCCAGGACAACGTGTGTCCGTCCACGAGCGGCCGTGCCGGGAAGCGGGAAGCAGTCTTCCGACGGATCGGATAATGGCCATCCCGGAGAACGCAGGTTCATTCCCGTGCGGGGAGAAGATCGGCCGTACCGAGCCCTTTGATTCTGGTCGCGGCCGAAGTGTGTGCTAGCAGCCCCGGGATTCGGGTGCCATTTCGGTCGGCTCGGGGAAAGCGATCGCAGGATACCGTTGTCCTTTCACGGGCAGCGTGGGGCCGGTTGTACCGAGCCCCTTGGCTCCGGTCCTGGGCGACGTGTGAGCTAGTCTCATGTGGGTTCGGGTCCCCTCTCAGGCCTCTGTGGACAGCAAACCCAAGACAACGGGTGTCCGGCGACGAGCCGGTTTTGGGTCCGACCGTTCCGGGAAGACGGAGGCAGACGTCCGTCCGATCGGAGACTGGCCATCCCGGAGAACGCAGGTTCATTCCTGTGCGGGGAGAAGATCGGCCGTACCGAGCCCTTTGACTCTGGTCCCGGCCGAAGTGTGTGCTAGCAGGCCCGCGATTCGGGTGCCATTTCGGTCGGCTCGGGGAAAGCGATCGCAGGACACCGTTGTCCTTCCACGGGCAGCGTGGGGCCGGTTGTACCGAGCCCCTTGGCTCCGGTCCTGGGCGACGTGTGAGCTAGTCGCACAGGGGTTCGGGTGCCACCTCGAGCGCCTCGGGGAATGCGGTCCCAGGACAACGGGTGACCGGCCACAAGCTGCCGTGCCGGGACGCCGGAGGCTGTCGTTCGCCCGTTCGTGGAATGGCTGTGCCGGAGACCGGGAGATCTGTCCTGTCCCGAGCGGCGGCCGTCCGTCCCGAACCCCTAGTCTCCGGTCCTGGGCGACGTGTGTGCTAGTCTCAGCGGGGTCCGGGTCCCGTTTCAGGCGGCTTTGGACATCAAACCCAGGACAACGTGTGTCCGTCCACGAGCGGCCGTGCCGGGAAGCGGGAAGCAGTCTTCCGACGGATCGGATAATGGCCATCCCGGAGAACGCAGGTTCATTCCCGTGCGGGGAGAAGATCGGCCGTACCGAGCCCTTTGATTCTGGTCGCGGCCGAAGTGTGTGCTAGCAGCCCCGGGATTCGGGTGCCATTTCGGTCGGCTCGGGGAAAGCGATCGCAGGATACCGTTGTCCTTTCACGGGCAGCGTGGGGCCGGTTGTACCGAGCCCCTTGGCTCCGGTCCTGGGCGACGTGTGAGCTAGTCTCATGTGGGTTCGGGTCCCCTCTCAGGCCTCTGTGGACAGCAAACCCAAGACAACGGGTGTCCGGCGACGAGCCGGTTTTGGGTCCGACCGTTCCGGGAAGACGGAGGCAGACGTCCGTCCGATCGGAGACTGGCCATCCCGGAGAACGCAGGTTCATTCCTGTGCGGGGAGAAGATCGGCCGTACCAAGCCCTTTGACTCTGGTCCCGGCCGAAGTGTGTGCTAGCAGGCCCGCGATTCGGGTGCCATTTCGGTCGGCTCGGGGAAAGCGATCGCAGGACACCGTTGTCCCTCCACGGGCAGCGTGGGGTTGGTTGTACCGAGCCCCTTGGCTCCGGTCCTGGGCGACGTGTGTGCTAGTCTCACCGGGGTCCGGGTCCCGTTTCATGCGGCTGTGGACAGCAAACCCAGGACAACGGGTGTCCAGCAACGAGCGGTTTGCGGGTAAGCGTGAGGCAGATGTCCGCCGGCTCGGAGACTGGCCATCCCGGAGAACGCAGGTTCATTCCCGTGCGTGGAGAAGATCGGCCGTACCGAGCCCTTTAACTCTGGTCCCGGCCGAAGTGTGTGCTAGCAGCCCCGGGTTTCGGGTGCCATTTCGGTCGGCTCAGGGAAAGCGATCGCAGGATACCGTTGTCCTTTCACGGGCAGCTTGGGGCCGGTTGTACCGAGCCCCTTGGCTAAGGTCCTGGGCGACGTGTGAGCTAGCCGCAGAGGGGTACCGATCCCGCCTCGAGCGGCTCGGGGAATGCGATACCGCGACACTGATGTCCGGCCACAGGTCCCGTAGGTCCGGCGCTGCCGGGACGCCGGAGGCTGTCGTCCGCCGGCTCGGGGACTGGCCGTCCCGGAGAACGGAGATACGTTTCCGTGCGGGGCGGAGGCCGGCGGTACCGAGCCCCTTGGCTCCCGTCGTGGCCGACGCGTGTCCTAGCAGCACCGGGGTTCGAGTGCCTTCTCGGGCAGCTCGGGGAATGCGATCGCCGGACACGGGTGTCCGGCCACGAGTCCCGTAGGTCCGGCACTGCCGGGACGCCGGAGGCTGTCGTTCGCCCGTTCGTGGAATGGCTGTGCCGGAGACCGGGAGATCTGTCCTGTCCCGAGCGGCGGCCGTCCGTCCCGAACCCCTAGTCTCCGGTCCTGGGCGACGTGTGTGCTAGTCTCAGCGGGGTCCGGGTCCCGTTTCAGGCGGCTGTGGACAGCAAACCCAGGACAACGTGTGTCCGGCCACGAGCGGCCGTGCCGGGAAGCGGGAAGCAGTCTTCCGACGGATCGGATAATGGCCATCCCGGTGAACGCAGGTTCATTCCCGTGCGTGGAGAAGATCGGCCGTACCGAGCCCTTTGACTCTGGTCCCGGCCGAAGTGTGTGCTAGCAGCCCCGGGTTTCGGGTGCCATTTCGGTCGGCTCGGGGAAAGCGATCGCAGGACACCGTTGTCCTTCCACGGGCAGCGTGGGGCCGTTTGTACCGAGCCCCTTGGCTCCCGTCCTGGGCGACGTGTGAGCTAGTCGCACAGGGGTTCGGGTGCCACCTCGAGCGCCTCGGGGAATGCGGTCCCAGGACAACGGGTGACCGGCCACAAGCTGCCGTGCCGGGACGCCGGAGGCTGTCGTTCGCCCGTTCGTGGAATGGCTGTGCCGGAGACCGGGAGATCTGTCCTGTCCCGAGCGGCGGCCGTCCGTCCCGAACCCCTAGTCTCCGGTCCTGGGCGACGTGTGTGCTAGTCTCAGCGGTTTCCGGGTCCCGTTTCGGGCGGCTGTGGACAGCAAACCCAGGACAACGGGTGTCCGGCCACAAGCTGCCATGCCGGGAAGCGTGAGGCAGACATCCGCCGGCTCGGAGAGTGGCCGTACCGGAGAACGGAGGTTCGTTCCCGTGCGGGGCGGGGACCGGCGGTAACGAGCTCCTTGGCTCCCGTCCTGGCCGACGCGTGTCCTAGCAGCACCGGGGTTTGAGCGCCTTCTCGGGAGGATCGGGGAATGCGATCGCAGGACTCGTTTGTCCCGGCACGGGCAGCGTGGGGCCGGTTGTACCGAGTCCCTTGGCTCTGGTCCTCGGCGACGTGTGAGCTATCCGCACTGCGGTTCGGGTCCCACCTCGAGCGGCTCGGGGAATGCGATCCCGCGACACTGATGTCCGGCCACGAGCGGCGTAGGAGCCGACCGTTCCGGAAAGCCGGGGGTTGTCGTCCGCCGGCTTGGGGACTGGCCGTCCCGGAGAACGGAGGTTCATTTCCGTGCAGGGCGGAGGCGGCGGTAACGAGCCCCTTGGCTCCCGTCCTGGCCGACGCGTTTCCTAGCAGCACCCGGGTTGGAGTGCCTTCTCGGGCAGCTCGGGGAATGCGATCGCCGGACACAGGTGTCCGTCCACGAGTCCCGTGGGTCCGGCGCTGCCGGGACGCCGGAGGCTGTCGTTCGCCCGTTCGTGGAATGGCTGTGCCGGAGACCGGGAGATCTGTCCTGTCCCGAGCGGCGGCCGTCCGTCCCGAACCCCTAGTCTCCGGTCCTGGGCGACGTGTGTGCTAGTCTCAGCGGGGTCCGGGTCCCGTTTCAGGCGGCTGTGGACAGCAAACCCAGGACAACGTGTGTCCGTCCACGAGCGGCCGTGCCGGGAAGCGGGAAGCAGTCTTCCGACGGATCGGATAATGGCCATCCCGGAGAACGCAGGTTCATTCCCGTGCTAGGAGAAGATCGGCCGTACCGAGCCCTTTGATTCTGGTCGCGGCCGAAGTGTGTGCTAGCAGCCCCGGGATTCGGGTGCCATTTCGGTCGGCTCGGGGAAAGCGATCGCAGGATACCGTTGTCCTTTCACGGGCAGCGTGGGGCCGGTTGTACCGAGCCCCTTGGCTCCGGTCCTGGGCGACGTGTGAGCTAGTCTCATGTGGGTTCGGGTCCCCTCTCAGGCGGCTGTGGACAGCAAACCCAAGACAACGGGTGTCCGGCGACGAGCCGGTTTGGGTCCGACCGTTCCGGGAAGACGGAGGCAGACGTCCGTCCGATCGGAGACTGGCCATCCCGGAGAACGCAGGTTCATTCCTGTGCGGGGAGAAGATCGGCCGTACCGAGCCCTTTGACTCTGGTCCCGGCCGAAGTGTGTGCTAGCAAGCCCGCGATTCGGGTGCCATTTCGGTCGGCTCGGGGAAAGCGATCGCAGGACACCGTTGTCCTTCCACGGGCAGCGTGGGGCCGGTTGTACCGAGCCCCTTGGCTCCGGTCCTGGGCGACGTGTGTGCTAGTCTCACCGGGGTCCGGGTCCCGTTTCATGCGGCTGTGGACAGCAAACCCAGGACAACGGGTGTCCGGCAACGAGCGGTTTGCGGGTAAGCGTGAGGCAGATGTCCGCCGGCTCGGAGACTGGCCATCTCGGAGAACGCAGGTTCATTCCCGTGCGGGGAGAAGATCGGCCGTACCGAGCCCTTTGATTCTGGTCGCGGCCGAAGTGTGTGCTAGCAGCCCCGGGATTCGGGTGCCATTTTGGTCGGCTCAGGGAAAGCGATCGCAGGATACCGTTGTCCTTTCACGGGCAGCGTGGGGCCGGTTGTACCGAGGCCCTTGGCTCCGGTCCTGGGCGACGTGTGAGCTAGTCTCATGTGGGTTCGGGTCCCCTCTCAGGCCTCTGTGGACAGCAAACCCAAGACAACGGCTGTCCGGCGACGAGCCGGTTTTGGGTCCGACCGTTCCGGGAAGACGGAGGCAGACGTCCGTCCGATCGGAGACTGGCCATCCCGGAGAACGCAGGTTCATACCTGTGCGGGGAGAAGATCGGCCGTACCGAGCCCTTTGACTCTGGTCCCGGCCGAAGTGTGTGCTAGCAGGCCCGCGATTCGGGTGCCATTTCGGTCGGCTCGGGGAAAGCGATCGCAGGACACCGTTGTCCTTCCACGGGCAGCGTGGGGCCGGTTGTACCGAGCCCCTTGGCTCCGGTCCTGGGCGACGTGTGAGCTAGTCGCACAGGGGTTCGGGTGCCACCTCGAGCGCCTCGGGAAATGCGGTCCCAGGACAACGGGTGACCGGCCACAAGCTGCCGTGCCGGGACGCCGGAGGCTGTCGTTCGACCGTTCGTGGAATGGCTGTGCCGGAGACCGGGAGATCTGTCCTGTCCCGAGCGGCGGCCGTCCGTCCCGAACCCCTAGTCTCCGGTCCTGGGCGACGTGTGTGCTAGTCTCAGCGGGGTCCGGGTCCCGTTTCAGGCGGCTTTGGACAGCAAACCCAGGACAACATGTGTCCGACAACGAGCGGCCGTGCCAGGAAGCGGGAAGCAGTCTTCCGACGGATCGGATAATGGCCATCCCGGAGAACGCAGGTTCATTCCCGTGCGGGGAGAAGATCGGCCGTACCGAGCCCTTAGACTCTGGTCTCGGCCGAAGTGTGTGCTAGCAGCCCCGGGTTTCGGGTGCCATTTCGGTCGGCTCGGGGAAAGCGATCGCAGGATACCGTTGTCCTTTCACGGGCAGCGTGGGGCCGGTTGTACCGAGCCCCTTGGCTCCGGTCCTGGGCGACGTGTGAGCTAGTCTCATGTGGGTTCGGGTCCCCTCTCAGGCGGCTGTGGACAGCAAACCCAAGACAACGGGTGTCCGGCGACGAGCCGGTTTTGGGTCCGACCGTTCCGGGAAGACGGAGGCAGACGTCCGTCCGATCGGAGACTGGCCATCCCGGAGAACGCAGGTTCATTCCTGTGTGGGGAGAAGATCGGCCGTACCGAGCCCTTTGACTCTGGTCCCGGCCGAAGTGTGTGCTAGCAGGCCCGCGATTCGGGTGCCATTTCGGTCGGCTCGGGGAAAGCGATCGCAGGACACCGTTGTCCCTCCACGGGCAGCGTGGGGTTGGTTGTACCGAGCCCCTTGGCTCCGGTCCTGGGCGACGTGTGTGCTAGTCTCACCGGGGTCCGGGTCCCGTTTCATGCGGCTGTGGACAGCAAACCCAGGACAACGGGTGTCCGGCAACGAGCGGTTTGCGGGTAAGCGTGAGGCAGATGTCCGCCGGCTCGGAGACTGGCCATCCCGGAGAACGCAGGTTCATTCCCGTGCGGGGAGAAGATCGGCCGTACCGAGCCCTTTAACTCTGGTCCCGGCCGAAGTGTGTGCTAGCAGCCCCGGGTTTCGGGTGCCATTTCGGTCGGCTCAGGGAAAGCGATCGCAGGATACCGTTGTCCTTTCACGGGCAGCTTGGGGCTGGTTGTACCGAGCCCCTTGGCTAAGGTCCTGGGCGACGTGTGAGCTAGCCGCAGAGGGGTACCGATCCTGCCTCGAGCGGCTCGGGGAATGCGATACCGCGACACTGATGTCCGGCCACAGGTCCCGTAGGTCCGGCGCTGCCGGGACGCCGGAGGCTGTCGTCCGCCGGCTCGGGGACTGGCCGTCCCGGAGAACGGAGATACGTTTCCGTGCGGGGCGGAGGCCGGCGGTAACGAGCCCCTTGGCTCCCGTCGTGGCCGACGCGTGTCCTAGCAGCACCGGGGTTCGAGTGCCTTCTCGGGCAGCTCGGGGAATGCGATCGCCGGACACGGGTGTCCGGCCACGAGTCCCGTAGGTCCGGCACTGCCGGGACGCCGGAGGCTGTCGTTCGCCCGTTCGTGGAATGGCTGTGCCGGAGACCGGGAGATCTGTCCTGTCCCGAGCGGCGGCCGTCCGTCCCGAACCCCTAGTCTCCGGTCCTGGGCGACGTGTGTGCTAGTCTCAGCGGGGTCCGGGTCCCGTTTCAGGCGGCTGTGGACAGCAAACCCAGGACAACGTGTGTCCGGCCACGAGCGGCCGTGCCGGGAAGCGGGAAGCAGTCTTCCGACGGATCGGATAATGGCCATCCCGGTGAACGCAGGTTCATTCCCGTGCGTGGAGAAGATCGGCCGTACCGAGCCCTTTGACTCTGGTCCCGGCCGAAGTGTGTGCTAGCAGCCCCGGGTTTCGGGTGCCATTTCGGTCGGCTCGGGGAAAGCGATCGCAGGACACCGTTGTCCTTCCACGGGCAGCGTGGGGCCGGTTGTACCGAGCCCCTTGGCTCCCGTCCTGGGCGACGTGTGAGCTAGTCGCACAGGGGTTCGGGTGCCACCTCGAGCGCCTCGGGGAATGCGGTCCCAGGACAACGGGTGACCGGCCACAAGCTGCTGTGCCGGGACGCCGGAGGCTGTCGTTCGCCCGTTCGTGGAATGGCTGTGCCGGAGACCGGGAGATCTGTCCTGTCCCGAGCGGCGGCCGTCCGTCCCGAACCCCTAGTCTCCGGTCCTGGGCGACGTGTGTGCTAGTCTTAGCAGTTTACGGGTCTCGTTTCGGGCGGCTGTGGACAGCAAACCCAGGACAACGGGTGTCCGGCCACAAGCTGCCATGCCGGGAAGCGTGAGGCAGACGTCCGCTTGCTCGGAGAGTGGCCGTACCGGAGAACGGAGGTTCGTTCCCGTGCGGGGCGGGGACCGGCGGTAACGAGCTCTTTGGCTCCCGTCCTGTCCGACACGTGTCCTAGCAGCACCGGGGTTCGAGCGCCTTCTCGGGAGGCTCGGGGAATGCGATCGCAGGACTCGTTTGTCCCGGCACGGGCAGCGTGGGGCCGGTTGTACCGAGTCCCTTGGCTCTGGTCCTCGGCGACGTGTGAGCTATCCGCACTGTGGTTCGGGTCCCACCTCGAGCGGCTCGGGGAATGCGATCCCGCGACACTGATGTCCGGCCACGAGCGGCGTAGGAGCCGACCGTTCCGGAAAGCCGGGGGTTGTCGTCCGCCGGCTTGGGGACTGGCCGTCCCGGAGAACGGAGGTTCATTTCCGTGCAGGGCGGAGGCGGCGGTAACGAGCCCCTTGGCTCCCGTCCTGGCCGACGCGTTTCCTAGCAGCACCCGGGTTGGAGTGCCTTCTCGGGCGGCTCGGGGAATGCGATCGCCGGACACAGGTGTCCGTCCACGAGTCCCGTGGGTCCGGCGCTGCCGGGACGCCGGAGGCTGTCGTTCGCCCGTTCGTGGAATGGCTGTGCCGGAGACCGGGAGATCTGTCCTGTCCCGAGCGGCGGCCGTCCGTCCCGAACCCCTAGTCTCCGGTCCTGGGCGACGTGTGTGCTAGTCTCAGCGGGGTCCGGGTCCCGTTTCAGGCGGCTTTGGACAGCAAACCCAGGACAACGTGTGTCCGACAACGAGCGGCCGTGCCGGGAAGCGGGAAGCAGTCTTCCGACGGATCGGATAATGGCCATCCCGGAGAACGCAGGTTCATTCCCGTGCGGGGAGAAGATCGGCCGTACCGAGCCCTTAGACTCTGGTCCCGGCCGAAGTGTGTGCTAGCAGCCCCGGGTTTCGGGTGCCATTTCGGTCGGCTCGGGGAAAGCGATCGCAGGATACCGTTGTCCTTTCACGGGCAGCGTGGGGCCGGTTGTACCGAGCCCCTTGGCTCCGGTCCTGGGCGACGTGTGAGCTAGTCTCATGTGGGTTCGGGTCCCCTCTCAGGCCTCTGTGGACAGCAAACCCAAGACAACGGGTGTCCGGCGACGAGCCGGTTTTGGGTCCGACCGTTCCGGGAAGACGGAGGCAGACGTCCGTCCGATCGGAGACTGGCCATCCCGGAGAACGCAGGTTCATTCCTGTGCGGGGAGAAGATCGGCCGTACCGAGCCCTTTGACTCTGGTCCCGGCCGAAGTGTGTGCTAGCAGGCCCGCGATTCGGGTGCCATTTCGGTCGGCTCGGGGAAAGCGATCGCAGGACACCGTTGTCCTTCCACGGGCAGCGTGGGGCCGGTTGTACCGAGCCCCTTGGCTCCGGTCCTGGGCGACGTGTGAGCTAGTCGCACAGGGGTTCGGGTGCCACCTCGAGCGCCTCGGGGAATGCGGTCCCAGGACAACGGGTGACCGGCCACAAGCTGCCGTGCCGGGACGCCGGAGGCTGTCGTTCGCCCGTTCGTGGAATGGCTGTGCCGGAGACCGGGAGATCTGTCCTGTCCCGAGCGGCGGCCGTCCGTCCCGAACCCCTAGTCTCCGGTCCTGGGCGACGTGTGTGCTAGTCTCAGCGGGGTCCGGGTCCCGTTTCAGGCGGCTTTGGACAGCAAACCCAGGACAACGTGTGTCCGACAACGAGCGGCCGTGCCGGGAAGCGGGAAGCAGTCTTCCGACGGATCGGATAATGGCCATCCCGGAGAACGCAGGTTCATTCCCGTGCGGGGAGAAGATCGGCCGTACCGAGCCCTTAGACTCTGGTCCCGGCCGAAGTGTGTGCTAGCAGCCCCGGGTTTCGGGTGCCATTTCGGTCGGCTCGGGGAAAGCGATCGCAGGATACCGTTGTCCTTTCACGGGCAGCGTGGGGCCGGTTGTACCGAGCCCCTTGGCTCCGGTCCTGGGCGACGTGTGAGCTAGTCTCATGTGGGTTCGGGTCCCCTCTCAGGCGGCTGTGGACAGCAAAACCAAGACAACCGGTGTCCGGCGACGAGCCGGTTTTGGGTCCGACCGTTCCGGGAAGACGGAGGCAGACGTCCGTCCGATCGGAGACTGGCCATCCCGGAGAACGCAGGTTCATTCCTGTGCGGGGAGAAGATCGGCCGTACCGAGCCCTTTGACTCTGGTCCCGGCCGAAGTGTGTGCTAGCAGGCCCGCGATTCGGGTGCCATTTCGGTCGGCTCGGGGAAAGCGATCGCAGGACACCGTTGTCCCTCCACGGGCAGCGTGGGGTTGGTTGTACCGAGCCCCTTGACTCCGGTCTTGGGCGACGTGTGTGCTAGTCTCAGCGGGGTCCGGGTCCCGTTTCATGCGGCTGTGGACAGCAAACCCAGGACAACGGGTGTCCGGCAACGAGCGGTTTGCGGGTAAGCGTGAGGCAGATGTCCGCCGGCTCGGAGACTGGCCATCCCGGAGAACGCAGGTTCATTCCCGTGCGTGGAGAAGATCGGCCGTACCGAGCCCTTTAACTCTGGTCCCGGCCGAAGTGTGTGCTAGCAGCCCCGGGTTTCGGGTGCCATTTCGGTCGGCTCAGGGAAAGCGATCGCAGGATACCGTTGTCCTTTCACGGGCAGCTTGGGGCCGCTTGTACCGAGCCCCTTGGCTAAGGTCCTGGGCGACGTGTGAGCTAGCCGCAGAGGGGTACCGATCCCGCCTCGAGCGGCTCGGGGAATGCGATACCGCGACACTGATGTCCGGCCACAGGTCCCGTAGGTCCGGCGCTGCCGGGACGCCGGAGGCTGTCGTCCGCCGGCTCGGGGACTGGCCGTCCCGGAGAACGGAGATACGTTTCCGTGCGGGGCGGAGGCCGGCGGTAACGAGCCCCTTGGCTCCCGTCGTGGCCGACGCGTGTCCTAGCAGCACCGGGGTTCGAGTGCCTTCTCGGGCAGCTCGGGGAATGCGATCGCCGGACACGGGTGTCCGGCCACGAGTCCCGTAGGTCCGGCGCTGCCGGGACGCCGGAGGCTGTCGTTCGCCCGTTCGTGGAATGGCTGTGCCGGAGACCGGGAGATCTGTCCTGTCCCGAGCGGCGGCCGTCCATCCCGAACCCCTAGTCTCCGGTCCTGGGCGACGTGTGTGCTAGTCTCAGCGGGGTCCGGGTCCCGTTTCAGGCGGCTTTGGACAGCAAACCCAGGACAACGTGTGTCCGTCCACGAGCGGCCGTGCCGGGAAGCGGGAAGCAGTCTTCCGACGGATCGGATAATGGCCATCCCGGAGAACGCAGGTTCATTCCCGTGCGGGGAGAAGATCGGCCGTACCGAGCCCTTAGACTCTGGTCGCGGCCGAAGTGTGTGCTAGCAGCCCCGGGTTTCGGGTGCCATTTCGGTCGGCTCGGGGAAAGCGATCGCAGGATACCGTTGTCCTTTCACGGGCAGCGTGGGGCCGGTTGTACCAAGCCCCTTGGCTCCGGTCCTGGGCGACGTGTGAGCTAGTCGCACAGGGGTTCGGGTGCCACCTCGAGCGCCTCGGGGAATGCGGTCCCTGGACAACGGGTGACCGGCCACAAGCTGCCGTGCCGGGACGCCGGAGGCTGTCGTTCGCCCGTTCGTGGAATGGCTGTGCCGGAGACCGGGAGATCTGTCCTGTCCCGAGCGGCGGCCGTCCGTCCCGATCCCCTAGTCTCCGGTCCAGGACGACGTGTGTCCTAGTCTCAGCGGTTTCCGGGTCCCGTTTCGGGCGGCTGTGGACAGCAAACCGAGGACAACGGGTGTCCGGCAACGAGCGGTTTGCGGGTAAGCGTGAGGCAGATGTCCGCCGGCTCGGAGACTGGCCATCCCGGAGAACGCAGGTTCATTCCCGTGCGGGGAGAAGATCGGCCGTTCCGAGCCCTTTGATTCTGGTCGCGGCCGAAGTGTGTGCTAGCAGCCCCGGGATTCGGGTGCCATTTCGGTCGGCTCGGGGAAAGCGATCGCAGGATACCGTTGTCCTTTCACGGGCAGCGTGGGGCCGGTTGTACCGAGCCCCTTGGCTCCGGTCCTGGGCGACGTGTGAGCTAGTCTCATGTGGGTTCGGGTCCCCTCTCAGGCCTCTGTGGACAGCAAACCCAAGACAACGGGTGTCCGGCGACGAGCCGGTTTTGGGTCCGACCGTTCCGGGAAGACGGAGGCAGACGTCCGTCCGATCGGAGACTGGCCATCCTGGAGAACGCAGGTTCATTCCTGTGCGGGGAGAAGATCGGCCGTACCGAGCCCTTTGACTCTGGTCCCGGCCGAAGTGTGTGCTAGCAGGCCCGCGATTCGGGTGCCATTTCGGTCGGCTCGGGGAAAGCGATCGCAGGACACCGTTGTCCTTCCACGGGCAGCGTGGGGCCGGTTGTACCGAGCCCCTTGGCTCCGGTCCTGGGCGACGTGTGAGCTAGTCGCACAGGGGTTCGGGTGCCACCTCGAGCGCCTCGGGGAATGCGGTCCCAGGACAACGGGTGACCGGCCACAAGCTGCCGTGCCGGGACGCCGGAGGCTGTCGTTCGCCCGTTCGTGGAATGGCTGTGCCGGAGACCGGGAGATCTGTCCTGTCCCGAGCGGCGGCCGTCCGTCCCGAACCCCTAGTCTCCGGTCCTGGGCGACGTGTGTGCTAGTCTCAGCGGGGTCCGGGTCCCGTTTCAGGCGGCTTTGGACAGCAAACCCAGGACAACGTGTGTCCGACAACGAGCGGCCGTGCCAGGAAGCGGGAAGCAGTCTTCCGACGGATCGGATAATGGCCATCCCGGAGAACGCAGGTTCATTCCCGTGCGGGGAGAAGATCGGCCGTACCGAGCCCTTAGACTCTGGTCCCGGCCGAAGTGTGTGCTAGCAGCCCCGGGTTTCGGGTGCCATTTCGGTCGGCTCGGGGAAAGCGATCGCAGGATACCGTTGTCCTTTCACGGGCAGCGTGGGGCCGGTTGTACCGAGCCCCTTGGCTCCGGTCCTGGGCGACGTGTGAGCTAGTCTCATGTGGGTTCGGGTCCCCTCTCAGGCGGCTGTGGACAGCAAACCCAAGACAACGGGTGTCCGGCGACGAGCCGGTTTTGGGTCCGACCGTTCCGGGAAGACGGAGGCAGACGTCCGTCCGATCGGAGACTGGCCATCCCGGAGAACGCAGGTTCATTCCTGTGCGGGGAGAAGATCGGCCGTACCGAGCCCTTTGACTCTGGTCCCGGCCGAAGTGTGTGCTAGCAGGCCCGCGATTCGGGTGCCATTTCGGTCGGCTCGGGGAAAGCGATCGCAGGACACCGTTGTCCCTCCACGGGCAGCGTGGGGTTGGTTGTACCGAGCCCCTTGGCTCCGGTCCTGGGCGACGTGTGTGCTAGTCTCACCGGGGTCCGGGTCCCGTTTCATGCGGCTGTGGACAGCAAACCCAGGACAACGGGTGTCCGGCAACGAGCGGTTTGCGGGTAAGCGTGAGGCAGATGTCCGCCGGCTCGGAGACTGGCCATCCCGGAGAACGCAGGTTCATTCCCGTGCGTGGAGAAGATCGGCCGTACCGAGCCCTTTAACTCTGGTCCCGGCCGAAGTGTGTGCTAGCAGCCCCGGGTTTCGGGTGCCATTTCGGTCGGCTCAGGGAAAGCGATCGCAGGATACCGTTGTCCTTTCACGGGCAGCTTGGGGCCGGTTGTACCGAGCCCCTTGGCTAAGGTCCTGGGCGACGTGTGAGCTAGCCGCAGAGGGGTACCGATCCCGCCACGAGCGGCTCGGGGAATGCGATACCGCGACACTGATGTCCGGCCACAGGTCCCGTAGGTCCGGCGCTGCCGGGACGCCGGAGGCTGTCGTCCGCCGGCTCGGGGACTGGCCGTCCCGGAGAACGGAGATACGTTTCCGTGCGGGGCGGAGGCCGGCGGTAACGAGCCCCTTGGCTCCCGTCGTGGCCGACGCGTGTCCTAGCAGCACCGGGGTTCGAGTGCCTTCTCGGGCAGCTCGGGGAATGCGATCGCCGGACACGGGTGTCCGGCCACGAGTCCCGTAGGTCCGGCACTGCAGGGACGCCGGAGGCTGTCGTTCGCCCGTTCGTGGAATGGCTGTGCCGGAGACCGGGAGATCTGTCCTGTCCCGAGCGGCGGCTGTCCGTCCCGAACCCCTAGTCTCCGGTCCTGGGCGACGTGTGTGCTAGTCTCAGCGGGGTCCGGGTCCCGTTTCAGGCGGCTGTGGACAGCAAACCCAGGACAACGTGTGTCCGGCCACGAGCGGCCGTGCCGGGAAGCGGGAAGCAGTCTTCCGACGGATCGGATAATGGCCATCCCGGTGAACGCAGGTTCATTCCCGTGCGTGGAGAAGATCGGCCGTACCGAGCACTTTGACTCTGGTCCCGGCCGAAGTGTGTGCTAGCAGCCCCGGGTTTCGGGTGCCATTTCGGTCGGCTCGGGGAAAGCGATCGCAGGACACCGTTGTCCTTCCACGGGCAGCGTGGGGCCGGTTGTACCGAGCCCCTTGGCTCCCGTCCTGGGCGACGTGTGAGCTAGTCGCACAGGGGTTCGGGTGCCACCTCGAGCGCCTCGGGGAATGCGGTCCCAGGACAACGGGTGACCGGCCACAAGCTGCCGTGCCGGGACGCCGGAGGCTGTCGTTCGCCCGTTCGTGGAATGGCTGTGCCGGAGACCGGGAGATCTGTCCTGTCCCGAGCGGCGGCCGTCCGTCCCGAACCCCTAGTCTCCGGTCCTGGGCGACGTGTGTGCTAGTCTCAGCGGTTTCCGGGTCCCGTTTCGGGCGGCTGTGGACAGCAAACCCAGGACAACGGGTGTCCGTCCACAAGCTGCCATGCCGGGAAGCGTGAGGCAGACGTCCGCCGGCTCGGAGAGTGGCCGTACCGGAGAACGGAGGTTCGTTCCCGTGCGGGGCGGGGACCGGCGGTAACGAGCTCCTTGGCTCCCGTCCTGGCCGACGCGTGTCCTAGCAGCACCGGGGTTCGAGCGCCTTCTCGGGAGGCTCGGGGAATGCGATCGCAGGACTCGTTTGTCCCAGCACGGGCAGCGTGGGGCCGGTTGTACCGAGTCCCTTGGCTCTGGTCCTCGGCGACGTGTGAGCTATCCGCACTGCGGTTCGGGTCCCACCTCGAGCGGCTCGGGGAATGCGATCCCGCGACACTGATGTCCGGCCACGAGCGGCGTAGGAGCCGACCGTTCCGGAAAGCCGGGGGTTGTCGTCCGCCGGCTTGGGGACTGGCCGTCCCGGAGAACGGAGGTTCATTTCCGTGCAGGGCGTAGGCGGCGGTAACGAGCCCCTTGGCTCCCGTCCTGGCCGACGCGTTTCCTAGCAGCACCCGGGTTGGAGTGCCTTCTCGGGCGGCTCGGGGAATGCGATCGCCGGACACAGGTGTCCGTCCACGAGTCCCGTGGGTCCGGCGCTGCCGGGACGCCGGAGGCTGTCGTTCGCCCGTTCGTGGAATGGCTGTGCCGGAGACCGGGAGATCTGTCCTGTCCCGAGCGGCGGCCGTCCGTCCCGAACCCCTAGTCTCCGGTCCTGGGCGACGTGTGTGCTAGTCTCAGCGGGGTCCGGGTCCCGTTTCAGGCGGCTGTGGACAGCAAACCCAGGACAACGTGTGTCCGGCCACGAGCGGCCGTGCCGGGAAGCGGGAAGCAGTCTTCCGACGGATCGGATAATGGCCATCCCGGTGAACGCAGGTTCATTCCCGTGCGTGGAGAAAATCGGACGTACCGAGCCCTTTGACTCTGGTCCTGGCCGAAGTGTGTGCTAGCAGCCCCGGGTTTCGGGTGCCATTTCGGTCGGCTCGGGGAAAGCGATCGCAGGACACCGTTGTCCTTACACGGGCAGCGTGGGGCCGGTTGTACCGAGCCCCTTGGCTCCGGTCCTGGGCGACGTGTGAGCTAGTCGCACAGGGGTTCGGGTGCCACCTCGAGCGCCTCGGGGAATGCGGTCCCAGGACAACGGGTGACCAGCCACAAGCTGCCGTGCCGGGACGCCGGAGGCTGTCGTTCGCCCGTTCGTGGAATGGCTGTGCCGGAGACCGGGAGATCTGTCCTGTCCCGAGCGGCGGCCGTCCGTCCCGAACCCCTAGTCTCCGGTCCTGGGCGACGTGTGTGCTAGTCTCAGCGGTTTCCGGGTCCCGTTTCGGGCGGCTGTGGACAGCAAACCCAGGACAACGGGTGTCCGGCCACAAGCTGCCATGCCGGGAAGCGTGAGGCAGACGTCCGCCGGCTCGGAGAGTGGCCGTACCGGAGAACGGAGGTTCGTTCCCGTGCGGGGCGGGGACCGGCGGTAACGAGCTCCTTGGCTCCCGTCCTGGCCGACGCGTGTCCTAGCAGCACCGGGGTTCGAGCGCCTTCTCGGGAGGCTCGGGGAATGCGATCGCAGGACTCGTTTGTCCCGGCACGGGCAGCGTGGGGCCGGTTGTACCGAGTCCCTTGGCTCTGGTCCTCGGCGACGTGTGAGCTATCCGCACTGCGGTTCGGGTCCCACCTCGAGCGGCTCGGGGAATGCGATCCCGCGACACTGATGTCCGGCCACGAGCGGCGTAGGAGCCGACCGTTCCGGAAAGCCGGGGGTTGTCGTCCGCCGGCTTGGGGACTGGCCGTCCCGGAGAACGGAGGTTCATTTCCGTGCAGGGCGGAGGCGGCGGTAACGAGCCCCTTGGCTCCCGTCCTGGCCGACGCGTTTCCTAGCAGCACCCGGGTTGGAGTGCCTTCTCGGGCGGCTCGGGGAATGCGATCGCCGGACACAGGTGTCCGTCCACGCGTCCCGTGGGTCCGGCGCTGCCGGGACGCCGGAGGCTGTCGTTCGCCCGTTCGTGGAATGGCTGTGCCGGAGACCGGGAGATCTGTCCTGTCCCGAGCGGCGGCCGTCCATCCCGAACCCCTAGTCTCCGGTCCTGGGCGACGTGTGTGCTAGTCTCAGCGGGGTCCGGGTCCCGTTTCAGGCGGCTGTGGACAGCAAACCCAGGACAACGTGTGTCCGGCCACGAGCGGCCGTGCTGGGAAGCGGGAAGCAGTCTTCCGACGGATCGGATAATGGCCATCCCGGAGAACGCAGGTTCATTCCCGTGCGGGGAGAAGATCGGCCGTACCGAGCCCTTTGATTCTGGTCGCGGCCGAAGTGTGTGCTAGCAGCCCCGGGATTCGGGTGCCATTTCGGTCGGCTCGGGGAAAGCGATCGCAGGATACCGTTGTCCTTTCACGGGCAGCGTGGGGCCGGTTGTACCGAGCCCCTTGGCTCCGGTCCTGGGCGACGTGTGAGCTAGTCTCATGTGGGTTCGGGTCCCCTCTCAGGCGGCTGTGGACAGCAAACCCAAGACAACGGGTGTCCGGCGACGAGCCGGTTTGGGTCCGACCGTTCCGGGAAGACGGAGGCAGACGTCCGTCCGATCGGAGACTGGCCATCCCGGAGAACGCAGGTTCATTCCTGTGCGGGGAGAAGATCGGCCGTACCGAGCCCTTTGACTCTGGTCCCGGCCGAAGTGTGTGCTAGCAAGCCCGCGATTCGGGTGCCATTTCGGTCGGCTCAGGGAAAGCGATCGCAGGACACCGTTGTCCTTCCACGGGCAGCGTGGGGCCGGTTGTACCGAGCCCCTTGGCTCCGGTCCTGGGCGACGTGTGTGCTAGTCTCACCGGGGTCCGGGTCCCGTTTCATGCGGCTGTGGACAGCAAACCCAGGACAACGGGTGTCCGGCAACGAGCGGTTTGCGGGTAAGCGTGAGGCAGATGTCCGTCCGATCGGAGACTGGCCATCCCGGAGAACGCAGGTTCATTCCCGTGCGTGGAGAAGATCGGCCGTACCGAGCCCTTTAACTCTGGTCCCGGCCGAAGTGTGTGCTAGCAGCCCCGGGTTTCGGGTGCCATTTCGGTCGGCTCAGGGAAAGCGATCGCAGGATACCGTTGTCCTTTCACGGGCAGCTTGGGGCCCGTTGTATCGAGCCCCTTGGCTAAGGTCCTGGGCAACGTCTGAGCTAGCCGCAGAGGGGTACCGATCCCGCCACGAGCGGCTCGGGGAATGCGATACCGCGACACTGATGTCCGGCCACAGGTCCCGTAGGTCCGGCGCTGCCGGGACGCCGGAGGCTGTCGTCCGCCGGCTCGGGGACTGGCCGTCCCGGAGAACGGAGATACGTTTCCGTGCGGGGCGGAGGCCGGCGGTAACGAGCCCCTTGGCTCCCGTCGTGGCCGACGCGTGTCCTAGCAGCACCGGGGTTCGAGTGCCTTCTCGGGCAGCTCGGGGAATGCGATCGCCGGACACGGGTGTCCGGCCACGAGTCCCGTAGGTCCGGCGCTGCCGGGACGCCGGAGGCTGTCGTTCGCCCGTTCGTGGAATGGCTGTGCCGGAGACCGGGAGATCTGTCCTGTCCCGAGCGGCGGCCGTCCGTCCCGAACCCCTAGTCTCCGGTCCTGGGCGACGTGTGTGCTAGTCTCAGCGGGGTCCGGGTCCCGTTTCAGGCGGCTTTGGACAGCAAACCCAGGACAACGTGTGTCCGGCCACGAGCGGCCGTGCCGGGAAGCGGGAAGCAGTCTTCCGACGGATCGGATAATGGCCATCCCGGTGAACGCAGGTTCATTCCCGTGCGGGGAGAAGATCGGCCGTACCGAGCCCTTAGACTCTGGTCGCGGCCGAAGTGTGTGCTAGCAGCCCCGGGTTTCGGGTGCCATTTCGGTCGGCTCGGGGAAAGCGATCGCAGGACACCGTTGTCCTTCCACGGGCAGCGTGGGGCCGGTTGTACCGAGCCCCTTGGCTCCGGTCCTGGGCGACGTGTGAGCTAGTCGCACAGGGGTTCGGGTGCCACCTCGAGAGCCTCGGGGAATGCGGTCCCAGGACAACGGGTGACCGGCCACAAGCTGCCGTGCCGGGACGCCGGAGGCTGTCGTTCGCCCGTTCGTGGAATGGCTGTGCCGGAGACCGGGAGATCTGTCCTGTCCCGAGCGGCGGCCGTCCGTCCCGAACCCCTAGTCTCCGGTCCTGGGCGACGTGTGTGCTAGTCTCAGCGGTTTCCGGGTCCCGTTTCGGGCGGCTGTGGACAGCAAACCCAGGACAACGGGTGTCCGGCCACAAGCTGCCATGCCGGGAAGCGTGAGGCAGACGTCCGCCTGCTCGGAGACTGGCCATCCCGGAGAACGGAGGTTCGTTCCCGTGCGGGGAGAAGATCGACCGTACCGAGCCCTTTGACTCTGGTTCCGGCCGAAGTGTGTGCTAGCAGCCCCGGGATTCGGGTGCCATTTCGGTCGGCTCGGGGAAAGCGATCGCAGGACACCGTTGTCCCTCCACGGGCAGCGTGGGGTTGGTTGTACCGAGCCCCTTGGCTCCGGTCCTGGGCGACGTGTGTGCTAGTCTCAGCGGGGTCCGGGTCCCGTTTCATGCGGCTGTGGACAGCAAACCCAGGACAACGGGTGTCCGGCAACGAGCGGTTTGCGGGTAAGCGTGAGGCAGATGTCCGCCGGCTCGGAGACTGGCCATCCCGGAGAACGCAGGTTCATTCCCGTGCGTGGAGAAGATCGGCCGTACCGAGCCCTTTAACTCTGGTCCCGGCCGAAGTGTGTGCTAGCAGCCCCGGGTTTCGGGTGCCATTTCGGTCGGCTCAGGGAAAGCGATCGCAGGATACCGTTGTCCTTTCACGGGCAGCTTGGGGCCGGTTGTACCGAGCCCCTTGGCTAAGGTCCTGGGCGACGTGTGAGCTAGCCGCAGAGGGGTACCGATCCCGCCTCGAGCGGCTCGGGGAATGCGATACCGCGACACTGATGTCCGGCCACAGGTCCCGTAGGTCCGGCGCTGCCGGGACGCCGGAGGCTGTCGTCCGCCGGCTCGGGGACTGGCCGTCCCGGAGAACGGAGATACGTTTCCGTGCGGGGCGGAGGCCGGCGGTACCGAGCCCCTTGGCTCCCGTCGTGGCCGACGCGTGTCCTAGCAGCACCGGGGTTCGAGTGCCTTCTCGGGCAGCTCGGGGAATGCGATCGCCGGACACGGGTGTCCGGCCACGAGTCCCGTAGGTCCGGCGCTGCCGGGACGCCGGAGGCTGTCGTTCGCCCGCTCGTGGAATGGCTGTGCCGGAGACCGGGAGATCTGTCCTGTCCCGAGCGGCGGCCGTCCGTCCCGAACCCCTAGTCTCCGGTCCTGGGCGACGTGTGTGCTAGTCTCAGCGGGGTCCGGGTCCCGTTTCAGGCGGCTGTGGACAGCAAACCCAGGACAACGGGTGTCCGGCCACGAGCGGCCGTGCCGGGAAGCGGGAAGCAGTCTTCCGACGGATCGGATAATGGCCATCCCGGAGAACGCAGGTTCATTCCCGTGCGGGGAGAAGATCGGCCGTACCGAGCCCTTAGACTCTGGTCGCGGCCGAAGTGTGTGCTAGCAGCCCCGGGTTTCGGGTGCCATTTCGGTCGGCTCGGGGAAAGCGATCGCAGGACACCGTTGTCCTTCCACGGGCAGCGTGGGGCCGGTTGTACCGAGCCCCTTGGCTCCGGTCCTGGGCGACGTGTGAGCTAGTCGCACAGGGGTTCGGGTGCCACCTCGAGCGCCTCGGGGAATGCGGTCCCAGGACAACGGGTGACCGGCCACAAGCTGCCGTGCCGGGACGCCGGAGGCTGTCGTTCGCCCGTTCGTGGAATGGCTGTGCCGGAGACCGGGAGATCTGTCCTGTCCCGAGCGGCGGCCGTCCGTCCCGAACCCCTAGTCTCCGGTCCTGGGCGATGTGTGTGCTAGTCTCAGCGGGGTCCGGGTCCCGTTTCAGGCGGCTGTGGACAGCAAACCCAGGACAACATGTGTCCGTATACGAGCGGCCGTGCCGGGAAGCGAGAAGCAGTCTTCCGACG
This sequence comes from Mergus octosetaceus, assembly GCA_036873955.1. NCBI lineage: Eukaryota > Metazoa > Chordata > Aves > Anseriformes > Anatidae > Mergus > Mergus octosetaceus. The sequence continues at coordinate 86,332,840 of CM072318.1, read as the reverse complement.
GATCGGATAATGGCCATCCCGGTGAACGCAGGTTCATTCCCGTGCGGGGAGAAGATCGGCCGTACCGAGCCCTTAGACTCTGGTCCCGGCCGAAGTGTGTGCTAGCAGCCCCGGGTTTCGGGTGCCATTTCGGTCGGCTCGGGGAAAGCGATCGCAGGACACCGTTGTCCTTCCACGGGCAGCGTGGGGCCGGTTGTACCGAGCCCCTTGGCTCCGGTCCTGGGCGACGTGTGAGCTAGTCGCACAGGGTGCCACCTCGAGCGCCTCGGGGAATGCGGTCCCAGGACAACGGGTGACCGGCCACAAGCTGCCGTGCCGGGACGCCGGAGGCTGTCGTTCGCCCGTTCGTGGAATGGCTGTGCCGGAGACCGGGAGATCTGTCCTCTCCCGAGCGGCGGCCGTCCGTCCCGAACCCCTAGTCTCCGGTCCTGGGCGACGTGTGTGCTAGTCTCAGCGGTTTCCGGGTCCCGTTTCGGACGGCTGTGGACAGCAAACCCAGGACAACGGGTGTCCGGCCACAAGCTGCCATGCCGGGAAGCGTGAGGCAGATGTCCGCCGGCTCGGAGACTGGCCATCCCGGAGAACGCAGGTTCATTCCCGTGCGGGGAGAAGATCGGCCGTACCGAGCCCTTTAACTCTGGTCCCGGCCGAAGTGTGTGCTAGCAGCCCCGGGTTTCGGGTGCCATTTCGGTAGGCTCGGGGAAAGCGATCGCAGGATACCAATGTCCTTTCACGGGCAGCTTGGGGCCGGTTGTACCGAGCCCCTTGGCTAAGGTCCTGGGCGACGTGTGAGCTAGCCGCAGAGGGGTACCGATCCCACCTCGAGCGGCTCGGGGAAGGCGATACCGCGACACTGATGTCCGGCCACAGGTCCCGTAGGTCCGGCGCTGCCGGGACGCCGGAGGCTGTCGTCCGCCGGCTCGGGGACTGGCTGTCCCGGAGAAAGGAGTTTGTTTCCCCTGCGGGGCGGGGACCGGCGGTAACGAGCCCCTTGGCTCCCGTCCTGGCCGACGCGTGTCTTAGCAGCACCGGGGTTCGAGTGCCTTCTCGGGCAGCTCGGGGAATGCGATCGCCAGACACGGGTATCCGGCCACGAGTCCAGTAGGTCCGGCTCTGCCGGGACGCCGGAGGCTGTCGTTCGCCCGTTCGTGGAATGGCTGTGCCGGAGACCGGGAGATCTGTCCTGTCCCGAGCGGCGGCCGTCCGTCCCGAACCCCTAGTCTCCGGTCCTGGGCGACGTGTGAGCTAGTCTCATGTGGGTTCGGGTCCCCTCTCAGGCGGCTGTGGACAGCAAACCCAAGACAACGGGTGTCCGGCGACGAGCCGGTTTGGGTCCGACCGTTCCGGGAAGACGGAGGCAGACGTCCGTCCGATCGGAGACTGGCCATCCCGGAGAACGCAGGTTCATTCCTGTGCGGGGAGAAGATCGGCCGTACCGAGCCCTTTGACTCTGGTCCCGGCCGAAGTGTGTGCTAGCAAGCCCGCGATTCGGGTGCCATTTCGGTCGGCTCGGGGAAAGCGATCGCAGGACACCGTTGTCCTTCCACGGGCAGCGTGGGGCCGGTTGTACCGAGCCCCTTGGCTCCGGTCCTGGGCGACGTGTGAGCTAGTCGCACAGGGGTTCGGGTGCCACCTCGAGCGCCTCGGGGAATGCGGTCCCAGGACAACGGGTGACCGGCCACAAGCTGCCGTGCCGGGACGCCGGAGGCTGTCGTTCGCCCGTTCGTGGAATGGCTGTGCCGGAGACCGGGAGATCTGTCCTGTCCCGAGCGGCGGCCGTCCGTCCCGAACCCCTAGTCTCCGGTCCTGGGCGACGTGTGTGCTAGTCTCAGCGGTTTCCGGGTCCCGTTTCGGGCGGCTTTGGACAGCAAACCCAGGACAACGGGTGTCCGGCCACAAGCTGCCATGCCGGGAAGCGTGAGGCAGACGTCCGCCTGCTCGGAGACTGGCCATCCCGGAGAACGGAGGTTCGTTCCCGTGCGGGGAGAAGATCGACCGTACCGAGCCCTTTGACTCTGGTTCCGGCCGAAGTGTATGCTAGCAGCCCCGGGATTCGGGTGCCATTTCGGTCGGCTCGGGGAAAGCGATCGCAGGACACCGTTGTCCCTCCACGGGCAGCGTGGGGTTGGTTGTACCGAGCCCCTTGGCTCCGGTCCTGGGCGACGTGTGTGCTAGTCTCAGCGGGGTCCGGGTCCCGTTTCATGCGGCTGTGGACAGCAAACCCAGGACAACGGGTGTCCGGCAACGAGCGGTTTGCGGGTAAGCGTGAGGCAGATGTCCGCCGGCTCGGAGACTGGCCATCCCGGAGAACGCAGGTTCATTCCCGTGCGTGGAGAAGATCGGCCGTACCGAGCCCTTTAACTCTGGTCCCGGCCGAAGTGTGTGCTAGCAGCCCCGGGTTTCGGGTGCCATTTCGGTCGGCTCAGGGAAAGCGATCGCAGGATACCGTTGTCCTTTCACGGGCAGCTTGGGGCCGGTTGTACCGAACCCCTTGGCTCCGGTCCTGGGCGACGTGTGAGCTAGTCGCACAGGGTTCCGGGTGCCACCTCGAGCGGCTCGGGGAAAGGGGTCCCAGGACAACGGGTGTCCGGCCACAAGCTGCCATGCCGGGAAGCGTGAGGCAGACGACCGCCGGCTCGGATAGTGGCCGTCCCGGAGAACGGAGGTTCTTTCCCGTGCGGGGCGGGGACCGGCGGTACCGAGCCCCTTGGCTCCCGTCGTGGCCGACGCGTGTCCTAGCAGCACCGGGGTTCGAGCGCCTTCTCGGGAGGCTCGGGGAATGCGATCGCAGGACTCGTGTGTCCCGCCACGGGCAGCGTGGGGCCGGTTGTACCGTGTCCCTTGGCTTTGGTCCTCGGCGACGTGTGAGCTAGCCGCACAGCGGTTCGGGTCCCACCTCGAGCGGCTTGGGGAATGCGATCCCGCGACACTGATGTCCGGTCACGAGCGGCTTATGGACCGACAGTTCCGGGAAGCCGGAGGTTGTCGTCCGCCGGCTCGGGGACTGGCCGTCCCGGAGAACGGAGGTACGTTTCCGTGCGGGGCGGAGGCCGGCGGTAACGAGCCCCTTGGCTCCCGTCGTGGCCGACGCGTGTCCTAGCAGCACCGGGGTTCGAGTGCCTTCTCGGGCAGCTCGGGGAATGCGATCGCCGGACACGGGTGTCTGGCCACGAGTCCCGTAGGTCCGGCGCTGCCGGGACGCCGGAGGCTGTCGTTCGCCCGTTCGTGGAATGGCTGTGCCGGAGACCGGGAGATCTGTCCTGTCCCGAGCGGCGGCCGTCCGTCCCGAACCCCTAGTCTCCGGTCCTGGGCGACGTGTGTGCTAGTCTCAGCGGGGTCCGGGTCCCGTTTCAGGCGGCTGTGGACAGCAAACCCAGGACAACGTGTGTCCGGCCACGAGCGGCCGTGCCGGGAAGCGGGAAGCAGTCTTCCGACGGATCGGATAATGGCCATCCCGGTGAACGCAGGTTCATTCCCGTGCGGGGAGAAGATCGGCCGTACTGAGCCCTTAGACTCTGGTCCCGGCCGAAGTGTGTGCTAGCAGCCCCGGGTTTCGGGTGCCATTTCGGTCGGCTCGGGGAAAGCGATCGCAGGACACCGTTGTCCTTCCACGGGCAGCGTGGGGCCGGTTGTACCGAGCCCCTTGGCTCCCGTCCTGGGCGACGTGTGAGCTAGTCTCATGTGGGTTCGGGTCCCCTCTCAGGCGGCTGTGGACAGCAAACCCAAGACAACGGGTGTCCGGCGACGAGCCGGTTTGTGTCCGACCGTTCCGGGAAGACGGAGGCAGACGTCCGTCCGATCGGAGACTGGCCATCCCGGAGAACGCAGGTTCATTCCTGTGCGGGGAGAAGATCGGCCGTACCGAGCCCTTTGACTCTGGTTCCGACCGAAGTGTGTGCTAGCAGGCCCGCGATTCGGGTGCCATTTCGGTCGGCTCGGGGAAAGCGATCGCAGGACACCGTTGTCCTTCCACGGGCAGCGTGGGGCCGGTTGTACCGAGCCCCTTGGCTCCGGTCCTGGGCGACGTGTGAGCTAGTCGCACAGGGGTTCGGGTCCCACCTCGAGCGCCTCGGGGAATGCGGTCCCAGGACAACGGGTGACCGGCCACAAGCTGCCGTGCCGGGACGCCGGAGGCTGTCGTTCGCCCGTTCGTGGAATGGCTGTGCCGGAGACCGGGAGATCTGTCCTGTCCCGAGCGGCGGCCGTCCGTCCCGAACCCCTAGTCTCCGGTCCTGGGCGACGTGTGTGCTAGTCTCAGCGGTTTCCGGGTCCCGTTTCGGGCGGCTGTGGACAGCAAACGCAGGACAACGGGTGTCCGGCCACAAGCTGCCATGCCGGGAAGCGTGAGGCAGATGTCCGCCGGCTCGGAGACCGGCCATCCCGGAGAACGCAGGTTCATTCCCGTGCGGGGAGAAGATCGGCCGTACCGAGCCCTTTAACTCTGGTCCCGGCCGAAGTGTGTGCTAGCAGCCCCGGGTTTCGGGTGCCATTTCGGTAGGCTCGGGGAAAGCGATCGCAGGATACCGTTGTCCTTTCACGGGCAGCTTGGGGCCGGTTGTACCGAGCCCCTTGGCTAAGGTCCTGGGCGACGTGTGAGCTAGTCTCACCGGGGTCCGGGTCCCGTTTCATGCGGCTGTGGACAGCAAACCCAGGACAACGGGTGTCTGGCAACGAGCGGTTTGCGGGTAAGCGTGAGGCAGATGTCCGCCGGCTCGGAGACTGGCCATCCCGGAGAACGCAGGTTCATTCCCGTGCGTGGAGAAGATCGGCCGTACCGAGCCCTTTAACTCTGGTCCCTGCCGAAGTGTGTGCTAGCAGCCCCGGGTTTCGGGTGCCATTTCGGTCGGCTCGGGGAAAGCGATCGCAGGATACCGTTGTCCTTTCACGGGCAGCTTGGGGCCGGTTGTACCGAGCCCCTTGGCTAAGGTCCTGGGCGACGTGTGAGCTAGCCGCAGAGGGGTACCGATCCCGCCTCGAGCGGCTCGGGGAATGCGATACCGCGACACTGATGTCCGGCCACAGGTCCCGTAGGTCCGGCGCTGCCGGGACGCCGGAGGCTGTCGTCCGCCGGCTCGGGGACTGGCCGTCCCGGAGAACGGAGGTACGTTTCCGTGCGGGGCGGAGGCCGGCGGTAACGAGCCCCTTGGCTCCCGTCGTGGCCAACGCGTGTCCTAGCAGCACCGGGGTTCGAGTGCCTTCTCGGGCAGCTCGGGGAATGCGATCGCCGGACACGGGTGTCCGGCCACGAGTCCCGTAGGTCCGGCGCTGCCGGGACGCCGGAGGCTGTCGTTCGCCCGTTCGTGGAATGGCTGTGCCGGAGACCGGGAGATCTGTCCTGTCCCGAGCGGCGGCCGTCCGTCCCGAACCCCTAGTCTCCGGTCCTGGGCGACGTGTGTGCTAGTCTCAGCGGTTTCCGGGTCCTGTTTCAGGCGGCTGTGGACAGCAAACCCAGGACAACGTGTGTCCGGCCACGAGCGGCCGTGCCGGGAAGCGGGAAGCAGTCTTCCGACGGATCGGATAATGGCCATCCCGGTGAACGCAGGTTCATTCCCGTGCGGGGAGAAGATCGGCCGTACCGAGCCCTTAGACTCTGGTCCCGGCCGAAGTGTGTGCTAGCAGCCCCGGGTTTCGGGTGCCATTTCGGTCGGCTCGGGGAAAGCGATCGCAGGATACCGTTGTCCTTTCACGGGCAGCGTTGGGCAGTTGTACCGAGCCCCTTGGCTCCGGTCCTAGGCGACGTGTGAGCTAGTCTCATGTGTGTTCGGGTCCCCTCTCAGGCGGCTGTGGACAGCAAACCCAAGACAACGGGTGTCCGGCGACGAGCCGGTTTTGGGTCCGACCGTTCCGGGAAGACGGAGGCAGACGTCCGTCCGATCGGAGACTGGCCATCCCGGAGAACGCAGGTTCATTCCTGTGCGGGGAGAAGATCGGCCGTACCGAGCCCTTTGACTCTGGTCCCGGCCGAAGTGTGTGCTAGCAGGCCCGCGATTCGGGTGCCATTTCGGTCGGCTCGGGGAAAGCGATCGCAGGACACCGTTGTCCCTCCACGGGCAGCGTGGGGTTGGTTGTACCGAGCCCCTTGACTCCGGTCCTGGGCGACGTGTGTGCTAGTCTCACCGGGGTCCGGGTCCCGTTTCATGCGGCTGTGGACAGCAAACCCAGGACAACGGGTGTCCGGCAACGAGCGGTTTGCGGGTAAGCGTGAGGCAGATGTCCGCCGGCTCGGAGACTGGCCATCCCGGAGAACGCAGGTTCATTCCCGTGCGGGGAGAAGATCGGCCGTACCGAGCCCTTTAACTCTGGTCCCGGCCGAAGTGTGTGCTAGCAGCCCCGGGTTTCGGGTGCCATTTCGGTCGGCTCAGGGAAAGCGATCGCAGGATACCGTTGTCCTTTCACGGGCAGCTTGGGGCCGGTTGTACCGAGCCCCTTGGCTAAGGTCCTGGGCGACGTGTGAGCTAGCCGCAGAGGGGTACCGATCCCGCCTCGAGCGGCTCGGGGAATGCGATACCGCGACACTGATGTCCGGCCACAGGTCCCGTAGGTCCGGCGCTGCCGGGACGCCGGAGGCTGTCGTCCGCCGGCTCGGGGACTGGCCGTCCCGGAGAACGGAGATACGTTTCCGTGCGGGGCGGAGGCCGGCGGTAACGAGCCCCTTGGCTCCCGTCGTGGCCGACGCGTGTCCTAGCAGCACCGGGGTTCGAGTGCCTTCTCGGGCAGCTCGGGGAATGCGATCGCCGGACACGGGTGTCCGGCCACGAGTCCCGTAGGTCCGGCGCTGCCGGGACGCCGGAGGCTGTCGTTCGCCCGTTCGTGGAATGGCTGTGCCGGAGACCGGGAGATCTGTCCTGTCCCGAGCGGCGGCCGTCCGTCCCGAACCCCTAGTCTCCGGTCCTGGGCGACGTGTGTGCTAGTCTCAGCGGGGTCCGGGTCCCGTTTCAGGCGGCTGTGGACAGCAAACCCAGGACAACGTGTGTCCGGCCACGAGCGGCCGTGCCGGGAAGCGGGAAGCAGTCTTCCGACGGATCGGATAATGGCCATCCCGGTGAACGCAGGTTCATTCCCGTGCGGGGAGAAGATCGGCCGTACCGAGCCCTTAGACTCTGGTCCCGGCCGAAGTGTGTGCTAGCAGCCCTGGGTTTCGGGTGCCATTTCGGTCGGCTCGGGGAAAGCGATCGCAGGACACCGTTGTCCTTCCACGGGCAGCGTGGGGCCAGTTGTACCGAGCCCCTTGGCTCCGGTCCTGGGCGACGTGTGAGCTAGTCTCATGTGGGTTCGGGTCCCCTCTCAGGCGGCTGTGGACAGCAAACCCAAGACAACGGGTGTCCGGCGACGAGCCGGTTTGTGTCCGACCGTTCCGGGAAGACGGAGGCAGACGTCCGTCCGATCGGAGACTGGCCATCCCGGAGAACGCAGGTTCATTCCTGTGCGGGGAGAAGATCGGCCGTACCGAGCCCTTTGACTCTGGTTCCGACCGAAGTGTGTGCTAGCAGGCCCGCGATTCGGGTGCCATTTCGGTCGGCTCGGGGAAAGCGATCGCAGGACACCGTTGTCCTTCCACGGGCAGCGTGGGGCCGGTTGTACCGAGCCCCTTGGCTCCGGTCCTGGGCGACGTGTGAGCTAGTCGCACAGGGGTTCGGGTGCCACCTCGAGCGCCTCGGGGAATGCGGTCCCAGGACAACGGGTGACCGGCCACAAGCTGCCGTGCCGGGACGCCGGAGGCTGTCGTTCGCCCGTTCGTGGAATGGCTGTGCCGGAGACCGGGAGATCTGTCCTGTCCCGAGCGGCGGCCGTCCGTCCCGAACCCCTAGTCTCCGGTCCTGGGCGACGTGTGTGCTAGTCTCACCGGGGTCCGGGTCCCGTTTCGGGCGGCTGTGGACAGCAAACCCAGGACAACGGGTGTCCGGCCACAAGCTGCCATGCCGGGAAGCGTGAGGCAGATGTCCGCCGGCTCGGAGACTGGCCATCCCGGAGAACGCAGGTTCATTCCCGTGCGGGGAGAAGATCGGCCGTACCGAGCCCTTTAACTCTGGTCCCGGCCGAAGTGTGTGCTAGCAGCCCCGGGTATCGGGTGCCATTTCGGTCGGCTCGGGGAAAGCGATCGCAGGATACCGTTGTCCTTTCACGGGCAGCTTGGGGCCGGTTGTACCGAGCCCCTTGGCTAAGGTCCTGGGCGACGTGTGAGCTAGCCGCAGAGGGGTACCGATCCCGCCTCGAGCGGCTCGGGGAATGCGATACCGCGACACTGATGTCCGGCCACAGGTCCCGTAGGTCCGGCGCTGCCGGGACGCCGGAGGCTGTCGTCCGCCGGCTCGGGGACTGGCCGTCCCGGAGAACGGAGGTACGTTTCCGTGCGGGGCGGAGGCCGGCGGTAACGAGCCCCTTGGCTCCCGTCGTGGCCGACGCGTGTCCTAGCAGCACCGGGGTTCGAGTGCCTTCTCGGGCAGCTCGGGGAATGCGATCGCCGGACACGGGTGTCCGGCCACGAGTCCCGTAGGTCCGGCACTGCCGGGACGCCGGAGGCTGTCGTTCGCCCGTTCGTGGAATGGCTGTGCCGGAGACCGGGAGATCTGTCCTGTCCCGAGCGGCGGCCGTCCGTCCCGAACCCCTAGTCTCCGGTCCTGGGCGACGTGTGTGCTAGTCTCAGCGGTTTCCGGGTCCCGTTTCAGGCGGCTGTGGACAGCAAACCCAGGACAACGTGTGTCCGGCCACGAGCGGCCGTGCCGGGAAGCGGGAAGCAGTCTTCCGACGGATCGGATAATGGCCATCCCGGTGAACGCAGGTTCATTCCCGTGCGGGGAGAAGATCGGCCGTACCGAGCCCTTAGACTCTGGTCCCGGCCGAAGTGTGTGCTAGCAGCCCCGGGTTTCGGGTGCCATTTCGGTCGGCTCAGGGAAAGCGATCGCAGGATACCGTTGTCCTTTCACGGGCAGCGTTGGGCAGTTGTACCGAGCCCCTTGGCTCCGGTCCTAGGCAACGTGTGAGCTAGTCTCATGTGGGTTCGGGTCCCCTCTCAGGCGGCTGTGGACAGCAAACCCAAGACAACGGGTGTCCGGCGACGAGCCGGTTTTGGGTCCGACCGTTCCGGGAAGACGGAGGCAGACGTCCGTCCGATCGGAGACTGGCCATCCCGGAGAACGCAGGTTCATTCCTGTGCGGGGAGAAGATCGGCCGTACCGAGCCCTTTGACTCTGGTCCCGGCCGAAGTGTGTGCTAGCAGGCCCGCGATTCGGGTGCCATTTCGGTCGGCTCGGGGAAAGCGATCGCAGGACACCGTTGTCCCTCCACGGGCAGCGTGGGGTTGGTTGTACCGAGCCCCTTGACTCCGGTCCTGGGCGACGTGTGTGCTAGTCTCACCGGGGTCCGGGTCCCGTTTCATGCGGCTGTGGACAGCAAACCCAGGACAACGGGTGTCCGGCAACGAGCGGTTTGCGGGTAAGCGTGAGGCAGATGTCCGCCGGCTCGGAGACTGGCCATCCCGGAGAACGCAGGTTCATTCCCGTGCGTGGAGAAGATCGGCCGTACCGAGCCCTTTAACTCTGGTCCCGGCCGAAGTGTGTGCTAGCAGCCCCGGGTTTCGGGTGCCATTTCGGTCGGCTCAGGGAAAGCGATCGCAGGATACCGTTGTCCTTTCACGGGCAGCTTGGGGCCGGTTGTACCGAGCCCCTTGGCTAAGGTCCTGGGCGACGTGTGAGCTAGCCGCAGAGGGGTACCGATCCCGCCTCGAGCGGCTCGGGGAATGCGATACCGCGACACTGATGTCCGGCCACAGGTCCCGTAGGTCCGGCGCTGCTGGGACGCCGGAGGCTGTCGTCCGCCGGCTCGGGGACTGGCCGTCCCGGAGAACGGAGATACGTTTCCGTGCGGGGCGGAGGCCGGCGGTAACGAGCCCCTTGGCTCCCGTCGTGGCCGACGCGTGTCCTAGCAGCACCGGGGTTCGAGTGCCTTCTCGGGCAGCTCGGGGAATGCGATCGCCGGACACGGGTGTCCGGCCACGAGTCCCGTAGGTCCGGCACTGCCGGGACGCCGGAGGCTGTCGTTCGCCCGTTCGTGGAATGGCTGTGCCGGAGACCGGGAGATCTGTCCTGTCCCGAGCGGCGGCCGTCCGTCCCGAACCCCTAGTCTCCGGTCCTGGGCGACGTGTGTGCTAGTCTCAGCGGGGTCCGGGTCCCGTTTCAGGCGGCTGTGGACAGCAAACCCAGGACAACATGTGTCCGGCCACGAGCGGCCGTGCCGGGAAGCGGGAAGCAGTCTTCCGACGGATCGGATAATGGCCATCCCGGTGAACGCAGGTTCATTCCCGTGTGGGGAGAAGATCGGCCGTACCGAGCCCTTAGACTCTGGTCCCGGCCGAAGTGTGTGCTAGCAGCCCTGGGTTTCGGGTGCCATTTCGGTCGGCTCGGGGAAAGCGATCGCAGGATACCGTTGTCCTTCCACGGGCAGCGTGGGGCCGGTTGTACCGAGCCCCTTGGCTCCGGTCCTGGGCGACGTGTGAGCTAGTCTCATGTGGGTTCGGGTCCCCTCTCAGGCGGCTGTGGACAGCAAACCCAAGACAACGGGTGTCCGGCGACGAGCCGGTTTGTGTCCGACCGTTCCGGGAAGACGGAGGCAGACGTCCGTCCGATCGGAGACTGGCCATCCCGGAGAACGCAGGTTCATTCCTGTGCGGGGAGAAGATCGGCCGTACCGAGCCCTTTGACTCTGGTTCCGACCGAAGTGTGTGCTAGCAGGCCCGCGATTCGGGTGCCATTTCGGTCGGCTCGGGGAAAGCGATCGCAGGACACCGTTGTCCTTCCACGGGCAGCGTGGGGCCGGTTGTACCGAGCCCCTTGGCTCCGGTCCTGGGCGACGTGTGAGCTAGTCGCACAGGGGTTCGGGTCCCACCTCGAGCGCCTCGGGGAATGCGGTCCCAGGACAACGGGTGACCGGCCACAAGCTGCCGTGCCGGGACGCCGGAGGCTGTCGTTCGCCCGTTCGTGGAATGGCTGTGCCGGAGACCGGGAGATCTGTCCTGTCCCGAGCGGCGGCCGTCCGTCCCGAACCCCTAGTCTCCGGTCCTGGGCGACGTGTGTGCTAGTCTCAGCGGTTTCCGGGTCCCGTTTCAGGCGGCTTTGGACAGCAAACCCAGGACAACGGGTGTCCGTCCACGAGCGGCCGTGCCAGGAAGCGGGAAGCAGTCTTCCAACGGATCGGATAATGGCCATCCCGGAGAACGCAGGTTCATTCCCGTGCGTGGAGAAGATCGGCCGTACCGAGCCCTTAGACTCTGGTCGCGGCCGAAGTGTGTGCTAGCAGCCCTGGGTTTCGGGTGCCATTTCGGTCGGCTCAGGGAAAGCGATCGCAGGATACCGTTGTCCTTTCACGGGCAGCGTGGGGCCGGTTGTACCGAGCCCCTTGGCTCCGGTCCTGGGCGACGTGTGAGCTAGTCTCATGTGGGTTCGGGTCCCCTCTCAGGCGGCTGTGGACAGCAAACCCAAGACAACGGGTGTCCGGCGACGAGCCGGTTTTGGGTCCGACCGTTCCGGGAAGACGGAGGCAGACGTCCGTCCGATCGGAGACTGGCCATCCCGGAGAACACAGGTTCATTCCTGTGCGGGGAGAAGATCGGCCGTACCGAGCCCTTTGACTCTGGTCCCGGCCGAAGTGTGTGCTAGCAGGCCCGCGATTCGGGTGCCATTTCGGTCGGCTCGGGGAAAGCGATCGCAGGACACCGTTGTCCCTCCACGGGCAGCGTGGGGTTGGTTGTACCGAGCCCCTTGACTCCGGTCCTGGGCGACGTGTGTGCTAGTCTCACCGGGGTCCGGGTCCCGTTTCATGCGGCTGTGGACAGCAAACCCAGGACAACGGGTGTCCGGCAACGAGCGGTTTGCGGGTAAGCGTGAGGCAGATGTCCGCCGGCTCGGAGACTGGCCATCCCGGAGAACGCAGGTTCATTCCCGTGCGGGGAGAAGATCGGCCGTACCGAGCCCTTTAACTCTGGTCCCGGCCGAAGTGTGTGCTAGCAGCCCCGGGTTTCGGGTGCCATTTCGGTCGGCTCAGGGAAAGCGATCGCAGGATACCGTTGTCCTTTCACGGGCAGCTTGGGGCCGGTTGTACCGAGCCCCTTGGCTAAGGTCCTGGGCGACGTGTGAGCTAGCCGCAGAGGGGTACCGATCCCGCCTCGAGCGGCTCGGGGAATGCGATACCGCGACACTGATGTCCGGCCACAGGTCCCGTAGGTCCGGCGCTGCCGGGACGCCGGAGGCTGTCGTCCGCCGGCTCGGGGACTGGCCGTCCCGGAGAACGGAGATACGTTTCCGTGCGGGGCGGAGGCCGGCGGTAACGAGCCCCTTGGCTCCCGTCGTGGCCGACGCGTGTCCTAGCAGCACCGGGGTTCGAGTGCCTTCTCGGGCAGCTCGGGGAATGCGATCGCCGGACACGGGTGTCCGGCCACGAGTCCCGTAGGTCCGGCGCTGCCGGGACGCCGGAGGCTGTCGTTCGCCCGTTCGTGGAATGGCTGTGCCGGAGACCGGGAGATCTGTCCTGTCCCGAGCGGCGGCCGTCCGTCCCGAACCCCTAGTCTCCGGTCCTGGGCGACGTGTGTGCTAGTCTCAGCGGGGTCCGGGTCCCGTTTCAGGCGGCTGTGGACAGCAAACCCAGGACAACGTGTGTCCGGCCACGAGCGGCCGTGCCGGGAAGCGGGAAGCAGTCTTCCGACGGATCGGATAATGGCCATCCCGGTGAACGCAGGTTCATTCCCGTGCGTGGAGAAGATCGGCCGTACCGAGCCCTTAGACTCTGGTCCCGGCCGAAGTGTGTGCTAGCAGCCCCGGGTTTCGGGTGCCATTTCGGTCGGCTCGGGGAAAGCGATCGCAGGACACCGTTGTCCTTCCACGGGCAGTGTGGGGCCGGTTGTACCGAGCCCCTTGGCTCCCGTCCTGGGCGACGTGTGAGCTAGTCGCACAGGGGTTCGGGTGCCACCTCGAGCGCCTCGGGGAATGCGGTCCCAGGACAACGGGTGACCGGCCACAAGCTGCCGTGCCGGGACGCCGGAGGCTGTCGTTCGCCCGTTCGTGGAATGGCTGTGCCGGAGACCGGGAGATCTGTCCTGTCCCGAGCGGCGGCCGTCCGTCCCGAACCCCTAGTCTCCGGTCCTGGGCGACGTGTGTGCTAGTCTCAGCGGTTTCCGGGTCCCGTTTCGGGCGGCTGTGGACAGCAAACCCAGGACAACGGGTGTCCGGCCACAAGCTGCCATGCCGGGAAGCGTGAGGCAGACGTCCGCCGGCTCGGAGAGTGGCCGTACCGGAGAACGGAGGTTCGTTCCCGTGCGGGGCGGGGACCGGCGGTAACGAGCTCCTTGGCTCCCGTCCTGGCCGACGCGTGTCCTAGCAGCACCGGGGTTCGAGCGCCTTCTCGGGAGGCTCGGGGAATGCGATCGCAGGACTCGTTTGTCCCGGCACGGGCAGCGTGGGGCCGGTTGTACCGAGTCCCTTGGCTCTGGTCCTCGGCGACGTGTGAGCTAGCCGTACAGCGGTTCGGGTCCCACCTCGAGCGGCTCGGGGAATGCGATCCCGCGACACTGATGTCCGGCCACGAGCGGCGTAGGAGCCGACCGTTCCGGAAAGCCGGGGGTTGTCGTCCGCCGGCTTGGGGACTGGCCGTCCCGGAGAACCGAGGTTCATTTCCGTGCAGGGCGGAGGCGGCGGTAACGAGCCCCTTGGCTCCCGTCCTGGCCGACGCGTTTCCTAGCAGCACCCGGGTTGGAGTGCCTTCTCGGGCGGCTCGGGGAATGCGATCGCCGGACACGGGTGTCCGTCCACGAGTCCCGTAGGTCCGGCGCTGCCGGGACGCCGGAGGCTGTCGTTCGCCCGTTCGTGGAATGGCTGTGCCGGAGACCGGGAGATCTGTCCTGTCCCGAGCGGCGGCCGTCCGTCCCGAACCCCTAGTCTCCGGTCCTGGGCGACGTGTGTGCTAGTCTCAGCGGGGTCCGGGTCCCGTTTCAGGCGGCTTTGGACAGCAAACCCAGGACAACGTGTGTCCGTCCACGAGCGGCCGTGCCAGGAAGCGGGAAGCAGTCTTCCGACGGATCGGATAATGGCCATCCCGGAGAACGCAGGTTCATTCCCGTGCGGGGAGAAGATCGGCCGTACCGAGCCCTTTAACTCTGGTCCCGGCCGAAGTGTGTGCTAGCAGCCCCGGGTTTCGGGTGCCATTTCGGTCGGCTCAGGGAAAGCGATCGCAGGATACCGTTGTCCTTTCACGGGCAGCGTGGGGCCGGTTGTACCGAGCCCCTTGGCTCCGGTCCTGGGCGACGTGTGAGCTAGTCTCATGTGGGTTCGGGTCCCCTCTCAGGCGGCTGTGGACAGCAAACCCAAGACAACGGGTGTCCGGCGACGAGCCGGTTTTGGGTCCGACCGTTCCGGGAAGACGGAGGCAGACGTCCGTCCGATCGGAGACTGGCCATCCCGGAGAACGCAGGTTCATTCCTGTGCGGGGAGAAGATCGGCCGTACCGAGCCCTTTGACTCTGGTCCCGGCCGAAGTGTGTGCTAGCAGGCCCGCGATTCGGGTGCCATTTCGGTCGGCTCGGGGAAAGTGATCGCAGGACACCGTTGTCCCTCCACGGGCAGCGTGGGGTTGGTTGTACCGAGCCCCTTGACTCCGGTCCTGGGCGACGTGTGTGCTAGTCTCACCGGGGTCCGGGTCCCGTTTCAGGCGGCTGTGGACAGCAAACCCAGGACAACGGGTGTCCGGCAACGAGCGGTTTGCGGGTAAGCGTGAGGCAGATGTCCGCCGGCTCGGAGACTGGCCATCCCGGAGAACGCAGGTTCATTCCCGTGCGTGGAGAAGATCGGCCGTACCGAGCCCTTTAACTCTGGTCCCGGCCGAAGTGTGTGCTAGCAGCCCCGGGTTTCGGGTGCCATTTCGGTCGGCTCAGGGAAAGCGATCGCAGGATACCGTTGTCCTTTCACGGGCAGCTTGGGGCCGGTTGTACCGAGCCCCTTGGCTAAGGTCCTGGGCGACGTGTGAGCTAGCCGCAGAGGGGTACCGATCCCGCCTCGAGCGGCTCGGGGAATGCGATACCGCGACACTGATGTCCGGCCACAGGTCCCGTAGGTCCGGCGCTGCCGGGACGCCGGAGGCTGTCGTCCGCCGGCTCGGGGACTGGCCGTCCCGGAGAACGGAGATACGTTTCCGTGCGGGGCGGAGGCCGGCGGTAACGAGCCCCTTGGCTCCCGTCGTGGCCGACGCGTGTCCTAGCAGCACCGGGGTTCGAGTGCCTTCTCGGGCAGCTCGGGGAATGCGATCGCCGGACACGGGTGTCCGGCCACGAGTCCCGTAGGTCCGGCGCTGCCGGGACGCCGGAGGCTGTCGTTCGCCCGTTCGTGGAATGGCTGTGCCGGAGACCGGGAGATCTGTCCTGTCCCGAGCGGCGGCCGTCCGTCCCGAACCCCTAGTCTCCGGTCCTGGGCGACGTGTGTGCTAGTCTCAGCGGGGTCCGGGTCCCGTTTCAGGCGGCTTTGGACAGCAAACCCAGGACAACGTGTGTCCGGCCACGAGCGGCCGTGCCGGGAAGCGGGAAGCAGTCTTCCGACGGATCGGATAATGGCCATCCCGGTGAACGCAGGTTCATTCCCGTGCGTGGAGAAGATCGGCCGTACCGAGCCCTTAGACTCTGGTCCCGGCCGAAGTGTGTGCTAGCAGCCCCGGGTTTCGGGTGCCATTTCGGTCGGCTCGGGGAAAGCGATCGCAGGACACCGTTGTCCTTCCACGGGCAGTGTGGGGCCGGTTGTACCGAGCCCCTTGGCTCCCGTCCTGGGCGACGTGTGAGCTAGTCGCACAGGGGTTCGGGTGCCACCTCGAGCGCCTCGGGGAATGCGGTCCCAGGACAACGGGTGACCGGCCACAAGCTGCCGTGCCGGGACGCCGGAGGCTGTCGTTCGCCCGTTCGTGGAATGGCTGTGCCGGAGACCGGGAGATCTGTCCTGTCCCGAGCGGCGGCCGTCCGTCCCGAACCCCTAGTCTCCGGTCCTGGGCGACGTGTGTGCTAGTCTCAGCGGTTTCCGGGTCCCGTTTCGGGCGGCTGTGGACAGCAAACCCAGGACAACGGGTGTCCGGCCACAAGCTGCCATGCCGGGAAGCGTGAGGCAGACGTCCGCCGGCTCGGAGAGTGGCCGTACCGGAGAACGGAGGTTCGTTCCCGTGCGGGGCGGGGACCGGCGGTAACGAGCTCCTTGGCTCCCGTCCTGGCCGACGCGTGTCCTAGCAGCACCGGGGTTCGAGCGCCTTCTCGGGAGGCTCGGGGAATGCGATCGCAGGACTCGTTTGTCCCGGCACGGGCAGCGTGGGGCCGGTTGTACCGAGTCCCTTGGCTCTGGTCCTCGGCGACGTGTGAGCTAGCCGTACAGCGGTTCGGGTCCCACCTCGAGCGGCTCGGGGAATGCGATCCCGCGACACTGATGTCCGGCCACGAGCGGCGTAGGAGCCGACCGTTCCGGAAAGCCGGGGGTTGTCGTCCGCCGGCTTGGGGACTGGCCGTCCCGGAGAACCGAGGTTCATTTCCGTGCAGGGCGGAGGCGGCGGTAACGAGCCCCTTGGCTCCCGTCCTGGCCGACGCGTTTCCTAGCAGCACCCGGGTTGGAGTGCCTTCTCGGGCGGCTCGGGGAATGCGATCGCCGGACACGGGTGTCCGTCCACGAGTCCCGTAGGTCCGGCGCTGCCGGGACGCCGGAGGCTGTCGTTCGCCCGTTCGTGGAATGGCTGTGCCGGAGACCGGGAGATCTGTCCTGTCCCGAGCGGCGGCCGTCCGTCCCGAACCCCTAGTCTCCGGTCCTGGGCGACGTGTGTGCTAGTCTCAGCGGGGTCCGGGTCCCGTTTCAGGCGGCTTTGGACAGCAAACCCAGGACAACGTGTGTCCGTCCACGAGCGGCCGTGCCAGGAAGCGGGAAGCAGTCTTCCGACGGATCGGATAATGGCCATCCCGGAGAACGCAGGTTCATTCCCGTGCGGGGAGAAGATCGGCCGTACCGAGCCCTTTAACTCTGGTCCCGGCCGAAGTGTGTGCTAGCAGCCCCGGGTTTCGGGTGCCATTTCGGTCGGCTCAGGGAAAGCGATCGCAGGATACCGTTGTCCTTTCACGGGCAGCGTGGGGCCGGTTGTACCGAGCCCCTTGGCTCCGGTCCTGGGCGACGTGTGAGCTAGTCTCATGTGGGTTCGGGTCCCCTCTCAGGCGGCTGTGGACAGCAAACCCAAGACAACGGGTGTCCGGCGACGAGCCGGTTTTGGGTCCGACCGTTCCGGGAAGACGGAGGCAGACGTCCGTCCGATCGGAGACTGGCCATCCCGGAGAACGCAGGTTCATTCCTGTGCGGGGAGAAGATCGGCCGTACCGAGCCCTTTGACTCTGGTCCCGGCCGAAGTGTGTGCTAGCAGGCCCGCGATTCGGGTGCCATTTCGGTCGGCTCGGGGAAAGTGATCGCAGGACACCGTTGTCCCTCCACGGGCAGCGTGGGGTTGGTTGTACCGAGCCCCTTGACTCCGGTCCTGGGCGACGTGTGTGCTAGTCTCACCGGGGTCCGGGTCCCGTTTCAGGCGGCTGTGGACAGCAAACCCAGGACAACGGGTGTCCGGCAACGAGCGGTTTGCGGGTAAGCGTGAGGCAGATGTCCGCCGGCTCGGAGACTGGCCATCCCGGAGAACGCAGGTTCATTCCCGTGCGTGGAGAAGATCGGCCGTACCGAGCCCTTTAACTCTGGTCCCGGCCGAAGTGTGTGCTAGCAGCCCCGGGTTTCGGGTGCCATTTCGGTCGGCTCAGGGAAAGCGATCGCAGGATACCGTTGTCCTTTCACGGGCAGCTTGGGGCCGGTTGTACCGAGCCCCTTGGCTAAGGTCCTGGGCGACGTGTGAGTTAGCCGCAGAGGGGTACCGATCCCGCCTCGAGCGGCTCGGGGAATGCGATACCGCGACACTGATGTCCGGCCACAGGTCCCGTAGGTCCGGCGCTGCCGGGACGCCGGAGGCTGTCGTCCGCCGGCTCGGGGACTGGCCGTCCCGGAGAACGGAGATACGTTTCCGTGCGGGGCGGAGGCCGGCGGTAACGAGCCCCTTGGCTCCCGTCGTGGCCGACGCGTGTCCTAGCAGCACCGGGGTTCGAGTGCCTTCTCGGGCAGCTCGGGGAATGTGATCGCCGGACACGGGTGTCCGGCCACGAGTCCCGTAGGTCCGGCGCTGCCGGGACGCCGGAGGCTGTCGTTCGCCCGTTCGTGGAATGGCTGTGCCGGAGACCGGGAGATCTGTCCTGTCCCGAGCGGCGGCCGTCCGTCCCGAACCCCTAGTCTCCGGTCCTGGGCGACGTGTGTGCTAGTCTCAGCGGGGTCCGGGTCCCGTTTCAGGCGGCTGTGGACAGCAAACCCAGGACAACGTGTGTCCGGCCACGAGCGGCCGTGCCGGGAAGCGGGAAGCAGTCTTCCGACGTATCGGATAATGGCCATCCCGGTGAACGCAGGTTCATTCCCGTGCGTGGAGAAGATCGGCCTTACCGAGCCCTTAGACTCTGGTCCCGGCCGAAGTGTGTGCTAGCAGCCCCGGGTTTCGGGTGCCATTTCGGTCGGCTCGGGGAAAGCGATCGCAGGACACCGTTGTCCTTCCACGGGCAGCGTGGGGCCGGTTGTACCGAGCCCCTTGGCTCCCGTCCTGGGCGATGTGTGAGCTAGTCGCACAGGGGTTCGGGTGCCACCTCGAGCGCCTCGGGGAATGCGGTCCCAGGACAACGGGTGACCGGCCACAAGCTGCCGTGCCGGGACGCCGGAGGCTGTCGTTCGCCCGTTCGTGGAATGGCTGTGCCGGAGACCGGGAGATCTGTCCTGTCCCGAGCGGCGGCCGTCCGTCCCGAACCCCTAGTCTCCGGTCCTGGGCGACGTGTGTGCTAGTCTCAGCGGTTTCCGGGTCCCGTTTCGGGCGGCTGTGGACAGCAAACCCAGGACAACGGGTGTCCGGCCACAAGCTGCCATGCCGGGAAGCGTGAGGCAGACGTCCGCCGGCTCGGAGAGTGGCCGTACCGGAGAACGGAGGTTCGTTCCCGTGCGGGGCGGGGACCGGCGGTAACGAGCTCCTTGGCTCCCGTCCTGGCCGACGCGTGTCCTAGCAGCACCGGGGTTCGAGCGTCTTCTCGGGAGGCTCGGGGAATGCGATCGCAGGACTCGTTTGTCCCGGCACGGGCAGCGTGGGGCCGGTTGTACCGAGTCCCTTGGCTCTGGTCCTCGGCGACGTGTGAGCTAGCCGTACAGCGGTTCGGGTCCCACCTCGAGCGGCTCGGGGAATGCGATCCCGCGACACTGATGTCCGGCCACGAGCGGCGTAGGAGCCGACCGTTCCGGAAAGCCGGGGGTTGTCGTCCGCCGGCTTGGGGACTGGCCGTCCCGGAGAACGGAGGTTCATTTCCGTGCAGGGCGGAAGCGGCGGTAACGAGCCCCTTGGCTCCCGTCCTGGCTGACGCGTTTCCTAGCAGCACCCGGGTTGGAGTGCCTTCTCGGGCAGCTCGGGGAATGCGATCGCCGGACACAGGTGTCCGTCCACGAGTCCCGTAGTTCCGGCGCTGCCGGGACGCCGGAGGCTGTCGTTCGCCCGTTCGTGGAATGGCTGTGCCGGAGACCGGGAGATCTGTCCTGTCCCGAGCGGCGGCCGTCCGTCCCGAACCCCTAGTCTCCGGTCCTGGGCGACGTGTGTGCTAGTCTCAGCGGGGTCCGGGTCCCGTTTCAGGCGGCTTTGGACAGTAAACCCAGGACAACGTGTGTCCGACCACGAGCGGCCGTGCCAGGAAGCGGGAAGCAGTCTTCCGACGGATCGGATAATGGCCATCCCGGAGAACGCAGGTTCATTCCCGTGCGGGGAGAAGATCGGCCGTACCGAGCCCTTAGACTCTGGTCGCGGCCGAAGTGTGTGCTAGCAGCCCCGGGTTTCGGGTGCCATTTCGGTCGGCTCGGGGAAAGCGATCGCAGGATACCGTTGTCCTTTCACGGGCAGCGTGGGGCCGGTTGTACCGAGCCCCTTGGCTCCGGTCCTGGGCGACGTGTGAGCTAGTCTCATGTGGGTTCGGGTCCCCTCTCAGGCGGCTGTGGACAGCAAACCCAAGACAACGGGTGTCCGGCGACGAGCCGGTTTTGGGTCCGACCGTTCCGGGAAGACGGAGGCAGACGTCCGTCCGATCGGAGACTGGCCATCCCGGAGAACGCAGGTTCATTCCTGTGCGGGGAGAAGATCGGCCGTACCGAGCCCTTTAACTCTGGTCCCGGCCGAAGTGTGTGCTAGCAGGCCCGCGATTCGGGTGCCATTTCGGTCGGCTCGGGGAAAGCGATCGCAGGACACCGTTGTCCCTCCACGGGCAGCGTGGGGTTGGTTGTACCGAGCCCCTTGGCTCCGGTCCTGGGCGACGTGTGTGCTAGTCTCACCGGGGTCCGGGTCCCGTTTCAGGCGGCTGTGGACAGCAAACCCAGGACAATGGGTGTCCGGCAACGAGCGGTTTGCGGGTAAGCGTGAGGCAGATGTCCGCCGGCTCGGAGACTGGCCATCCCGGAGAACGCAGGTTCATTCCCGTGCGTGGAGAAGATCGGCCGTACCGAGCCCTTTAACTCTGGTCCCGGCCGAAGTGTGTGCTAGCAGCCCCGGGTTTCGGGTGCCATTTCGGTCGGCTCAGGGAAAGCGATCGCAGGATACCGTTGTCCTTTCACGGGCAGCTTGGGGCCGGTTGTACCGAGCCCCTTGGCTAAGGTCCTGGGCGACGTGTGAGCTAGCCGCAGAGGGGTACCGATCCCGCCTCGAGCGGCTCGGGGAATGCGATACCGCGACACTGATGTCCGGCCACAGGTCCCGTAGGTCCGGCGCTGCCGGGACGCCGGAGGCTGTCGTCCGCCGGCTCGGGGACTGGCCGTCCCGGAGAACGGAGATACGTTTCCGTGCGGGGCGGAGGCCGGCGGTAACGAGCCCCTTGGCTCCCGTCGTGGTCGACGCGTGTCCTAGCAGCACCGGGGTTCGAGTGCCTTCTCGGGCAGCTCGGGGAATGCGATCGCCGGACACGGGTGTCCGGCCACGAGTCCCGTAGGTCCGGCGCTGCCGGGACGCCGGAGGCTGTCGTTCGCCCGTTCGTGGAATGGCTGTGCCGGAGACCGGGAGATCTGTCCTGTCCCGAGCGGCGGCCGTCCGTCCCGAACCCCTAGTCTCCGGTCCTGGGCGACGTGTGTGCTAGTCTCAGCGGGGTCCGGGTCCCGTTTCAGGCGGCTGTGGACAGCAAACCCAGGACAACGTGTGTCCGGCCACGAGCGGCCGTGCCGGGATGCGGGAAGCAGTCTTCCGACGGATCGGATAATGGCCATCCCGGTGAACGCAGGTTCATTCCCGTGCGGGGAGAAGATCGGCCGTACCGAGCCCTTAGACTCTGGTCCCAGCCGAAGTGTGTGCTAGCAGCCCCGGGTTTCGGGTGCCATTTCGGTCGGCTCGGGGAAAGCGATCGCAGGATACCGTTGTCCTTTCACGGGCAGCGTCGGGCAGTTGTACCGAGCCCCTTGGCTCCGGTCCTGGGCGACGTGTGAGCTAGTCTCATGTGGGTTCGGGTCCCCTCTCAGGCGGCTGTGGACAGCAAACCCAAGACAACGGGTGTCCGGCGACGAGCCGGTTTGGGTCCGACCGTTCCGGGAAGACGGAGGCAGACGTCCGTCCGATCGGAGACTGGCCATCCCGGAGAACGCAGGTTCATTCCTGTGCGGGGAGAAGATCGGCCGTACCGAGCCCTTTGACTCTGGTTCCGACCGAAGTGTGTGCTAGCAGGCCCGCGATCCGGGTGCCATTTCGGTCGGCTCGGGGAAAGCGATCGCAGGACACCGTTGTCCTTCCACGGGCAGCGTGGGGCCGGTTGTACCGAGCCCCTTGGCTCCGGTCCTGGGCGACGTGTGAGCTAGTCGCACAGGGGTTCGGGTCCCACCTCGAGCGCCTCGGGGAATGCGGTCCCAGGACAACGGGTGACCGGCCACAAGCTGCCGTGCCGGGACGCCGGAGGCTGTCGCTCGCCCGTTCGTGGAATGGCTGTGCCGGAGACCGGGAGATCTGTCCTGTCCCGAGCGGCGGCCGTCCGTCCCGAACCCCTAGTCTCCGGTCCTGGGCGACGTGTGTGCTAGTCTCAGCGGTTTCCGGGTCCCGTTTCGGGCGGCTGTGGACAGCAAACCCAGGACAACGGGTGTCCGGCCACAAGCTGCCATGCCGGGAAGCGTGAGGCAGATGTCCGCCGGCTCGGATAATGGCCATCCCGGAGAACGCAGGTTCATTCCCGTGCGGGGAGAAGATCGGCCGTACCGAGCCCTTTAACTCTGGTCCCGGCCGAAGTGTGTGCTAGCAGCCCCGGGTTTCGGGTGCCATTTCGGTCGGCTCGGGGAAAGCGATCGCAGGATACCGTTGTCCTTTCACGGGCAGCTTGGGGCCGGTTGTACCGAGCCCCTTGGCTAAGGTCCTGGGCGACGTGTGAGCTAGTCTTACCGGGGTCCGGGTCCCGTTTCAGGCGGCTGTGGACAGCAAACCCAGGACAACGGGTGTCCGGCAACGAGCGGTTTGCGGGTAAGCGTGAGGCAGATGTCCGCCGGCTCGGAGACTGGCCATCCCGGAGAACGCAGGTTCATTCCCGTGCGTGGAGAAGATCGGCCGTACCGAGCCCTTTAACTCTGGTCCCGGCCGAAGTGTGTGCTAGCAGCCCCGGGTTTCGGGTGCCATTTCGGTCGGCTCGGGGAAAGCGATCGCAGGATACCGTTGTCCTTTCACGGGCACCTTGGGGCCGGTTGTACCGAGCCCCTTGGCTAAGGTCCTGGGCGACGTGTGAGCTAGCCGCAGAGGGGTACCGATCCCGCCTCGAGCGGCTCGGGGAATGCGATACCGCGACACTGATGTCCGGCCACAGGTCCCGTAGGTCCGGCGCTGCCGGGACGCCGGAGGCTGTCGTCCGCCGGCTCGGGGACTGGCCGTCCCGGAGAACGGAGATACGTTTCCGTGCGGGGCGGAGGCCGGCGGTAACGAGCCCCTTGGCTCCCGTCCTGGCCGACGCGTGTCCTAGCAGCACCGGGGTTCGAGTGCCTTCTCGGGCAGCTCGGGGAATGCGATCGCCGGACACGGGTGTCCGGCCACGAGTCCCGTAGGTCCGGCGCTGCCGGGACGCCGGAGGCTGTCGTTCGCCTGTTCGTGGAATGGCTGTGCCGGAGACCGGGAGATCTGTCCTGTCCCGAGCGGCGGCTGTCCGTCCCGAACCCCTAGTCTCCGGTCCTGGGCGACGTGTGTGCTAGTCTCAGCGGGGTCCGGGTCCCGTTTCAGGCGGCTGTGGACAGCAAACCCAGGACAACGTGTGTCCGGCCACGAGCGGCCGTGCCGGGAAGTGGGAAGCAGTCTTCCGACGGATCGGATAATGGCCATCCCGGTGAACGCAGGTTCATTCCCGTGCGGGGAGAAGATCGGCCGTACCGAGGCCTTAGACTCTGGTCCCGGCCGAAGTGTGTGCTAGCAGCCCCGGGTTTCGGGTGCCATTTCGGTCGGCTCGGGGAAAGCGATCGCAGGATACCGTTGTCCTTTCACGGGCAGCGTCGGGCAGTTGTACCGAGCCCCTTGGCTCCGGTCCTGGGAGACGTGTGAGCTAGTCTCATGTGGGTTCGGGTCCCCTCTCAGGCGGCTGTGGACAGCAAACCCAAGACAACGGGTGTCCGGCGACGAGCCGGTTTGTGTCCGACCGTTCCGGGAAGACGGAGGCAGACGTCCGTCCGATCGGAGACTGGCCATCCCGGAGAACGCAGGTTCATTCCTGTGCGGGGAGAAGATTGGCCGTACCGAGCCCTTTGACTCTGGTTCCGACCGAATTGTGTGCTAGCAGGCCCGCGATTCGGGTGCAATTTCGGTCGGCTCGGGGAAAGCGATCGCAGGACACCGTTGTCCTTCCACGGGCAGCGTGGGGCCGGTTGTACCGAGCCCCTTGGCTCCGGTCCTGGGCGACGTGTGAGCTAGTCGCACAGGGGTTCGGGTCCCACCTCGAGCGCCTCGGGGAATGCGGTCCCAGGACAACGGGTGACCGGCCACAAGCTGCCGTGCCGGGACGCCGGAGGCTGTCGTTCGCCCGTTCGTGGAATGGCTGTGCCGGAGACCGGGAGATCTGTCCTGTCCCGAGCGGCGGCTGTCCGTCCCGAACCCCTAGTCTCCGGTCCTGGGCGACGTGTGTGCTAGTCTCAGCGGGGTCCGGGTCCCGTTTCGGGCGGCTGTGGACAGCAAACCCAGGACAACGGGTGTCAGGCCACAAGCTGCCATGCCGGGAAGCGTGAGGCAGATGTCCGCCGGCTCGGAGACTGGCCATCCCGGAGAACGCAGGTTCATTCCCGTGCGGGGAGAAGATCGGCCGTACCGAGCCCTTTAACTCTGGTCCCGGCCGAAGTGTGTGCTAGCAGCCCCGGGTTTCGGGTGCCATTTCGGTCGGCTCGGGGAAAGCGATCGCAGGATACCGTTGTCCTTTCACGGGCAGCTTGGGGCCGGTTGTACCGAGCCCCTTGGCTAAGGTCCTGGGCGACGTGTGAGCTAGTCTCACCGGGGTCCGGGTCCCGTTTCAGGCGGCTGTGGACAGCAAACCCAGGACAACGGGTGTCCGGCAACGAGCGGTTTGCGGGTAAGCGTGAGGCAGATGTCCGCCGGCTCGGAGACTGGCCATCCCGGAGAACGCAGGTTCATTCCCGTGCGTGGAGAAGATCGGCCGTACCGAGCCCTTTAACTCTGGTCCCGGCCGAAGTGTGTGCTAGCAGCCCCGGGTTTCGGGTGCCATTTCGGTCGGCTCAGGGAAAGCGATCGCAGGATACCGTTGTCCTTTCACGGGCAGCGTGGGGCCGGTTGTACCGAGCCCCTTGGCTCCGGTCCTGGGCGACGTGTGAGCTAGTCTCATGTGGGTTCGGGTCCCCTGTCAGGCGGCTGTGGACAGCAAACCAAAGACAACGGGTGTCCGGCGACGAGCCGGTTTTGGGTCCGACCGTTCCGGGAAGACGGAGGCAGACGTCCGTCCGATCGGAGACTGGCCATCCCGGAGAACGCAGGTTCATTCCTGTGCGGGGAGAAGATCGGCCGTACCGAGCCCTTTGACTCTGGTCCCGGCCGAAGTGTGTGCTAGCAGGCCCGCGATTCGGGTGCCATTTCGGTCGGCTCGGGGAAAGCGATCGCAGGACACCGTTGTCCCTCCACGGGCAGCGTGGGGTTGGTTGTACCGAGCCCCTTGGCTCCGGTCCTGGGCGACGTGTGTGCTAGTCTCACCGGTGTCCGGGTCCCGTTTCATGCGGCTGTGGACAGCAAACCCAGGACAACGGGTGTCCGGCAACGAGCGGTTTGCGGGTAAGCGTGAGGCAGATGTCCGCCGGCTCGGAGACTGGCCATCCCGGAGAACGCAGGTTCATTCCCGTGCGTGGAGAAGATCGGCCGTACCGAGCCCTTTAACTCTGGTCCCGGCCGAAGTGTGTGCTAGCAGCCCCGGGTTTCGGGTGCCATTTCGGTCGGCTCAGGGAAAGCGATCGCAGGATACCGTTGTCCTTTCACGGGCAGCTTGGGGCCGGTTGTACCGAGCCCCTTGGCTAAGGTCCTGGGCGACGTGTGAGCTAGCCGCAGAGGGGTACCGATCCCGCCTCGAGCGGCTCGGGGAATGCGATACCGCGACACTGATGTCCGGCCACAGGTCCCGTAGGTCCGGCGCTGCCGGGACGCCGGAGGCTGTCGTCCGCCGGCTCGGGGACTGGCCGTCCCGGAGAACGGAGATACGTTTCCGTGCGGGGCGGAGGCCGGCGGTAACGAGCCCCTTGGCTCCCGTCGTGGCCGACGCGTGTCCTAGCAGCACCGGGGTTCGAGTGCCTTCTCGGGCAGCTCGGGGAATGCGATCGCCGGACACGGGTGTCCGGCCACGAGTCCCGTAGGTCCGGCGCTGCCGGGACGCCGGAGGCTGTCGTTCGCCCGTTCGTGGAATGGCTGTGCCGGAGACCGGGAGATCTGTCCTGTCCCGAGCGGCGGCCGTCCGTCCCGAACCCCTAGTCTCCGGTCCTGGGCGACGTGTGTGCTAGTCTCAGCGGGGTCCGGGTCCCGTTTCAGGCGGCTGTGGACAGCAAACCCAGGACAACGTGTGTCCGGCCACGAGCGGCCGTGCTGGGAAGCGGGAAGCAGTCTTCCGACGGATCGGATAATGGCCATCCCGGTGAACGCAGGTTCATTCCCGTGCGGGGAGAAGATCGGCCGTACCGAGCCCTTAGACTCTGGTCCCGGCCGAAGTGTGTGCTAGCAGCCCCGGGTTTCGGGTGCCATTTCGGTCGGCTCAGGGAAAGCGATCACAGGACACCGTTGTCCTTCCACGGGCAGCGTGGGGCCGGTTGTACCGAGCCCCTTGGCTCCCGTCCTGGGCGACGTGTGAGCTAGTCGCACAGGGGTTCGGGTGCCACCTCGAGCGCCTCGGGGAATGCGGTCCCAGGACAACGGGTGACCGGCCACAAGCTGCCGTGCCGGGACGCCGGAGGCTGTCGTTCGCCCGTTCGTGGAATGGCTGTGCCGGAGACCGGGAGATCTGTCCTGTCCCGAGCGGCGGCCGTCCGTCCCGAACCCCTAGTCTCCGGTCCTGGGCGACGTGTGTGCTAGTCTCAGCGGTTTCCGAGTCCCGTTTCGGGCGGCTGTGGACAGCAAACCCAGGACAACGGGTGTCCGGCCACAAGCTGCCATGCCGGGAAGCGTGAGGCAGACGTCCGCCGGCTCGGAGAGTGGCCGTACCGGAGAACGGAGGTTCGTTCCCGTGCGGGGCGGGGACCCGCGGTAACGAGCTCCTTGGCTCCCGTCCTGGCCGACGCGTGTCCTAGCAGCACCGGGGTTCGAGCGCCTTCTCGGGAGGCTCGGGGAATGCGATCGCAGGACTCGTTTGTCCCGGCACGGGCAGCGTGGGGCCGGTTGTACCGAGTCCCTTGGCTCTGGTCCTCGGCGACGTGTGAGCTAGCCGCACAGCGGTTCGGGTCCCACCTCGAGCGGCTCGGGGAATGCGATCCCGCGACACTGATGTCCGGCCACGAGCGGCGTAGGAGCCGACCGTTCCGGAAAGCCGGGGGTTGTCGTCCGCCGGCTTGGGGACTGGCCGTCCCGGAGAACCGAGGTTCATTTCCGTGCAGGGCGGAGGCGGCGGTAACGAGCCCCTTGGCTCCCGTCGTGGCCGATGCGTTTCCTAGCAGCACCCGGGTTGGAGTGCCTTCTCGGGCGGCTCGGGGAATGCGATCGCCGGACACAGGTGTCCGACCACGAGTCCCGTAGGTCCGGCGCTGCCGGGACGCCGGAGGCTGTCGTTCGCCCGTTCGTGGAATGGCTGTGCCGGAGACCGGGAGATCTGTCCTGTCCCGAGCGGCGGCCGTCCGTCCCGAACCCCTAGTCTCCGGTCCTGGGCGACGTGTGTGCTAGTCTCAGCGGGGTCCGGGTCCCGTTTCAGGCGGCTTTGGACAGCAAACCCAGGACAACGTGTGTCCGACAACGAGCGGCCGTGCCGGGAAGCGAGAAGCAGTCTTCCGACGGATCGGATAATGGCCATCCCGGAGAACGCAGGTTCATTCCCGTGCGGGGAGAAGATCGGCCGTACCGAGCCCTTTGACTCTGGTCCCGGCCGAAGTGTGTGCTAGCAGCCCCGGGTTTCGGGTGCCATTTCGGTCGGCTCGGGGAAAGCGATCGCAGGATACCGTTGTCCTTTCACGGGCAGCGTGGGGCCGGTTGTACCGAGCCCCTTGGCTCCGGTCCTGGGCGACGTGTGAGCTAGTCTCATGTGGGTTCGGGTCCCCTCTCAGGCCTCTGTGGACAGCAAACCCAAGACAACGGGTGTCCGGCGACGAGCCGGTTTTGGGTCCGACCGTTCCGGGAAGACGGAGGCAGACGTCCGTCCGATCGGAGACTGGCCATCCCGGAGAACGCAGGTTCATTCCTGTGCGGGGAGAAGATCGGCCGTACCGAGCCCTTTGACTCTGGTCCCGGCCGAAGTGTGTGCTAGCAGGCCCGCGATTCGGGTGCCATTTCGGTCGGCTCGGGGAAAGCGATCGCAGGACACCGTTGTCCCTCCACGGGCAGCGTGGGGTTGGTTGTACCGAGCCCCTTGGCTCCGGTCCTGGGCGACGTGTGTGCTAGTCTCACCGGGGTCCGGGTCCCGTTTCAGGCGGCTGTGGACAGCAAACCCAGGACAACGGGTGTCCGGCAACGAGCGGTTTGCGGGTAAGCGTGAGGCAGATGTCCGCCGGCTCGGAGACTGGCCATCCCGGAGAACGCAGGTTCATTCCCGTGCGTGGAGAAGATCGGCCGTACCGAGCCCTTTAACTCTGGTCCCGGCCGAAGTGTGTGCTAGCAGCCCCGGGTTTCGGGTGCCATTTCGGTCGGCTCAGGGAAAGCGATCGCAGGATACCGTTGTCCTTTCACGGGCAGCTTGGGGCCGGTTGTACCGAGCCCCTTGGCTAAGGTCCTGGGCGACGTGTGAGCTAGCCGCAGAGGGGTACCGATCCCGCCTCGAGCGGCTCGGGGAATGCGATACCGCGACACTGATGTCCGGCCACAGGTCCCGTAGGTCCGGCGCTGCTGGGACGCCGGAGGCTGTCGTCCGCCGGCTCGGGGACTGGCCGTCCCGGAGAACGGAGATACGTTTCCGTGCGGGGCGGAGGCCGGCGGTAACGAGCCCCTTGGCTCCCGTCGTGGCCGACGCGTGTCCTAGCAGCACCGGGGTTCGAGTGCCTTCTCGGGCAGCTCGGGGAATGCGATCGCCGGACACGGGTGTCCGGCCACGAGTCCCGTAGGTCCGGCGCTGCCGGGACGCCGGAGGCTGTCGTTCGCCCGTTCGTGGAATGGCTGTGCCGGAGACCGGGAGATCTGTCCTGTCCCGAGCGGCGGCCGTCCGTCCCGAACCCCTAGTCTCCGGTCCTGGGCGACGTGTGTGCTAGTCTCAGCGGGGTCCGGGTCCTGTTTCAGGCGGCTGTGGACATCAAACCCAGGACAACGTGTGTCCGGCCACGAGCGGCCGTGCCGGGAAGCGGGAAGCAGTCTTCCGACGGATCGGATAATGGCCATCCCGGTGAACGCAGGTTCATTCCTGTGCGGGGAGAAGATCGGCCCTACCGAGCCCTTTGACTCTGGTCCCGGCCGAAGTGTGTGCTAGCAGCCCCGGGTTTCGGGTGCCATTTCGGTCGTCTCGGGGAAAGCGATCGCAGGACACCGTTGTCCTTCCACGGGCAGCGTGGGGCCGGTTGTACCGAGCCCCTTGGCTCCCGTCCTGGGCGACGTGTGAGCTAGTCGCACAGGGGTTCGGGTGCCACCTCGAGCGCCTCGGGGAATGCGGTCCCAGGACAACGGGTGACCGGCCACAAGCTGCCGTGCCGGGACGCCGGAGGCTGTCGTTCGCCCGTTCGTGGAATGGCTGTGCCGGAGACCGGGAGATCTGTCCTGTCCCGAGCGGCGGCCGTCCGTCCCGAACCCCTTGGCTCCGGTCCTGGGCGACGTGTGTGCTAGTCTCAGCGGTTTCCGGGTCCCGTTTCGGGCGGCTGTGGACAGCAAACCCAGGACAACGGGTGTCCGGCCACAAGCTGCCATGCCGGGAAGCGTGAGGCAGACGTCCGCCGGCTCGGAGAGTGGCCGTACCGGAGAACGGAGGTTCGTTCCCGTGCGGGGCGGGGACCGGCGGTAACGAGCTCCTTGGCTCCCGTCCTGGCCGACGCGTGTCCTAGCAGCACCGGGGTTCGAGCGCCTTCTCGGGAGGCTCGGGGAATGCGATCGCAGGACTCGTTTGTCCCGGCACGGGCAGCGTGGGGCCGGTTGTACCGAGTCCCTTGGCTCTGGTCCTCGGCGACGTGTGAGCTATCCGCACTGCGGTTCGGGTCCCACCTCGAGCGGCTCGGGGAATGCGATCCCGCGACACTGATGTCCGGCCACGAGCGGCGTAGGAGCCGACCGTTCCGGAAAGCCGGGGGTTGTCGTCCGCCGGCTTGGGGACTGGCCGTCCCGGAGAACGGAGGTTCATTTCCGTGCAGGGCGGAGGCGGCGGTAACGAGCCCCTTGGCTCCCGTCCTGGCCGACGCGTTTCCTAGCAGCACCCGGGTTGGAGTGCCTTCTCGGGCGGCTCGGGGAATGCGATCGCCGGACACAGGTGTCCGTCCACGAGTCCTGTAGGTCCGGCGCTGCCGGGACGCCGGAGGCTGTCGTTCGCCCGTTCGTGGAATGGCTGTGCCGGAGACCGGGAGATCTGTCCTGTCCCGAGCGGCGGCCGTCCATCCCGAACCCCTAGTCTCCGGTCCTGGGCGACGTGTGTGCTAGTCTCAGCGGGGTCCGGGTCCCGTTTCAGGCGGCTTTGTACAGCAAACCCAGGACAACGTGTGTCCGTCCACGAGCGGCCGTGCCGGGAAGCGGGAAGCAGTCTTCCGACGGATCGGATAATGGCCATCCCGGAGAACGCAGGTTCATTCCCGTGCGGGGAGAAGAT
This sequence comes from Mergus octosetaceus, assembly GCA_036873955.1. Taxonomy (NCBI): domain Eukaryota; kingdom Metazoa; phylum Chordata; class Aves; order Anseriformes; family Anatidae; genus Mergus; species Mergus octosetaceus. The sequence continues at coordinate 86,302,357 of CM072318.1, read as the reverse complement.
CGGCCGTACCGAGCCCTTTGATTCTGGTCGCGGCCGAAGTGTGTGCTAGCAGCCCCGGGATTCGGGTGCCATTTCGGTCGGCTCGGGGAAAGCGATCGCAGGATACCGTTGTCCTTTCACGGGCAGCGTGGGGCCGGTTGTACCGAGCCCCTTGGCTCCGGTCCTGGGCGACGTGTGAGCTAGTCTCATGTGGGTTCGGGTCCCCTCTCAGGCGGCTGTGGACAGCAAACACAAGACAACGGGTGTCCGGCGACGAGCCGGTTTGGGTCCGACCGTTCCGGGAAGACGGAGGCAGACGTCCGTCCGATCGGAGACTGGCCATCCCGGAGAACGCAGGTTCATTCCTGTGCGGGGAGAAGATCGGCCGTACCGAGCCCTTTGACTCTGGTCCCGGCCGAAGTGTGTGCTAGCAAGCCCGCGATTCGGGTGCCATTTCGGTCGGCTCGGGGAAAGCGATCGCAGGACACCGTTGTCCTTCCACGGGCAGCGTGGGGCCGGTTGTACCGAGCCCCTTGGCTCCGGTCCTGGGCGACGTGTGTGCTAGTCTCACCGGGGTCCGGGTCCCGTTTCATGCGGCTGTGGACAGCAAACCCAGGACAACGGGTGTCCGGCAACGAGCGGTTTGCGGGTAAGCGTGAGGCAGATGTCCGCCGGCTCGGAGACTGGCCATCCCGGAGAACGCAGGTTCATTCCTGTGCGGGGAGAAGATCGGCCGTACCGAGGCCTTTGACTCTGGTCCCGGCCGAAGTGTGTGCTAGCAGCCCCGGGTTTCGGGTGCCATTTCGGTCGGCTCAGGGAAAGCGATCGCAGGATACCGTTGTCCTTTCACGGGCAGCTTGGGGCCGGTTGTACTGAGCCCCTTGGCTAAGGTCCTGGGCGACGTGTGAGCTAGCCGCAGAGGGGTATCGATCCCGCCTCGAGCGGCTCGGGGAATGCGATACCGCGACACTGATGTCCGGCCACAGGTCCCGTAGGTCCGGCGCTGCTGGGACGCCGGAGGCTGTCGTCCGCCGGCTCGGGGACTGGCCGTCCCGGAGAACGGAGATACGTTTCCGTGCGGGGCGGAGGCCGGCGGTAACGAGCCCCTTGGCTCCCGTCGTGGCCGACGCGTGTCCTAGCAGCACCGGGGTTCGAGTGCCTTCTCGGGCAGCTCGGGGAATGCGATCGCCGGACACGGGTGTCCGGCCACGAGTCCCGTAGGTCCGGCGCTGCCGGGACGCCGGAGGCTGTCGTTCGCCCGTTCGTGGAATGGCTGTGCCGGAGACCGGGAGATCTGTCCTGTCCCGAGCGGCGGCCGTCCGTCCCGAACCCCTAGTCTCCGGTCCTGGGCGACGTGTGTGCTAGTCTCAGCGGTTTCCGGGTCCCGTTTCGGGCGGCTGTGGACAGCAAACCCAGGACAACGGGTGTCCGGCCACAAGCTGCCATGCCGGGAAGCGTGAGGCAGACGTCCGCCGGCTCGGAGAGTGGCCGTACCGGAGAACGGAGGTTCGTTCCCGTGCGGGGCGGGGACCGGCGGTAACGAGCTCCTTGGCTCCCGTCCTGGCCGACGCGTGTCCTAGCAGCACCGGGGTTCGAGCGCCTTCTCGGGAGGCTCGGGGAATGCGATCGCAGGACTCGTTTGTCCCGGCACGGGCAGCGTGGGGCCGGTTGTACCGAGTCCCTTGGCTCTGGTCCTCGGCGACGTGTGAGCTATCCGCACTGCGGTTCGGGTCCCACCTCGAGCGGCTCGGGGAATGCGATCCCGCGACACTGATGTCCGGCCACGAGCGGCGTAGGAGCCGACCGTTCCGGAAAGCCGGGGGTTGTCGTCCGCCGGCTTGGGGACTGGCCGTCCCGGAGAACGGAGGTTCATTTCCGTGCAGGGCGGAGGCGGCGGTAACGAGCCCCTTGGCTCCCGTCCTGGCCGACGCGTTTCCTAGCAGCACCCAGGTTGGAGTGCCTTCTCGGGCGGCTCGGGGAATGCGATCGCCGGACACAGGTGTCCGTCCACGAGTCCCGTAGGTCCGGCGCTGCCGGGACGCCGGAGGCTGTCGTTCGCCCGTTCGTGGAATGGCTGTGCCGGAGACCGGGAGATCTGTCCTGTCCCGAGCGGCGGCCGTCCATCCCGAACCCCTAGTCTCCGGTCCTGGGCGACGTGTGTGCTAGTCTCAGCGGGGTCCGGGTCCCGTTTCAGGCGGCTTTGTACAGCAAACCCAGGACAACGTGTGTCCGTCCACGAGCGGCCGTGCCGGGAAGCGGGAAGCAGTCTTCCGACGGATCGGATAATGGCCATCCCGGAGAACGCAGGTTCATTCCCGTGCGGGGAGAAGATCGGCCGTACCGAGCCCTTTGATTCTGGTCGCGGCCGAAGTGTGTGCTAGCAGCCCCGGGATTCGGGTGCCATTTCGGTCGGCTCGGGGAAAGCGATCGCAGGATACCGTTGTCCTTTCACGGGCAGCGTGGGGCCGGTTGTACCGAGCCCCTTGGCTCCGGTCCTGGGCGACGTGTGAGCTAGTCTCATGTGGGTTCGGGTCCCCTCTCAGGCGGCTGTGGACAGCAAACCCAAGACAACGGGTGTCCGGCGACGAGCCGGTTTGGGTCCGACCGTTCCGGGAAGATGGAGGCAGACGTCCGTCCGATCGGAGACTGGCCATCCCGGAGAACGCAGGTTCATTCCTGTGCGGGGAGAAGATCGGCCGTACCGAGCCCTTTGACTCTGGTCCCGGCCGAAGTGTGTGCTAGCAGCCCCGGGTTTCGGGTGCCATTTCGGTCGGCTCAGGGAAAGCGATCGCAGGATACCGTTGTCCTTTCACGGGCAGCTTGGGGCCGGTTGTACCGAGCCCCTTGGCTAAGGTCCTGGGCGACGTGTGAGCTAGCCGCAGAGGGGTACCGATCCCGCCTCGAGCGGCTCGGGGAATGCGATACCGCGACACTGATGTCCGGCCACAGGTCCCGTAGGTCCGGCGCTGCCGGGACGCCGGAGGCTGTCGTCCGCCGGCTCGGGGACTGGCCGTCCCGGAGAACGGAGATACGTTTCCGTGCGGGGCGGAGGCCGGCGGTAACGAGCCCCTTGGCTCCCGTCGTGGCCGACGCGTGTCCTAGCAGCACCGGGGTTCGAGTGCCTTCTCGGGCAGCTCGGGGAATGCGATCGCCGGACACGGGTGTCCGGCCACGAGTCCCGTAGGTCCGGCGCTGCCGGGACGCCGGAGGCTGTCGTTCGCCCGTTCGTGGAATGGCTGTGCCGGAGACCGGGAGATCTGTCCTGTCCCGAGCGGCGGCCGTCCGTCCCGAACCCCTAGTCTCCGGTCCTGGGCGACGTGTGTGCTAGTCTCAGCGGGGTCCGGGTCCCGTTTCAGGCGGCTGTGGACAGCAAACCCAGGACAACGTGTGTCCGGCCACGAGCGGCCGTGCCGGGAAGCGGGAAGCAGTCTTCCGACGGATCGGATAATGGCCATCCCGGTGAACGCAGGTTCATTCCCGTGCGGGGAGAAGATCGGCCGTACCGAGCCCTTAGACTCTGGTCCCGGCCGAAGTGTGTGCTAGCAGCCCCGGGTTTCGGGTGCCATTTCGGTCGGCTCGGGGAAAGCGATCGCAGGACACCGTTGTCCTTCCACGGGCAGCGTGGGGCCGGTTGTACCGAGCCCCTTGGCTCCGGTCCTGGGCGACGTGTGAGCTAGTCGCAGAGGGGAACCGATCCCACCTCGAGCGGCTCGGGGAATGCGATACCGCGACACTGATGTCCGGCCACAGGTCCCGTAGGTCCGGCGCTGCCGGGACGCCGGAGGCTGTCGTCCGCCGGCTCGGGGACTGGCCGTCCCGGAGAAAGGAGTTTCTTTCCCCTGCGGGGCGGGGACCGGCGGTAACGAGCCCCTTGGCTCCCGTCCTGGCCGACGCGTGTCCTAGCAGCATCGGGGTTCGAGTGCCTTCTCGGGCAGCTCGGGGAATGCGATCGCCGGACACGGGTATCCGGCCACGAGTCCAGTAGGTCCGGCGCTGCCGGGACGCCGGAGGCTGTCGTTCGCCCGTTCGTGGAATGGCTGTGCCGGAGACCGGGAGATCTGTCTTGTCCCGAGCGGCGGCCGTCCGTCCCGAACCCCTAGTCTCCGGTCCTGGGCGACGTGTGTGCTAGTCTCAGCAGTTTACGGGTCTCGTTTCGGGCGGCTGTGGACAGCAAACCCAGGACAACGGGTGTCCGGCCACAAGCTGCCATGCCGGGAAGCGTGAGGCAGACGTCCGCCTGCTCGGAGAGTGGCCGTACCGGAGAACGGAGGTTCGTTCCCGTGCGGGGCGGGGACCGGCGGTAACGAGCTCCTTGGCTCCCGTCCTGGCCGACGCGTGTCCTAGCAGCACCGGGGTTCGAGCGCCTTCTCGGGAGGCTCGGGGAATGCGATCGCAGGACTCGTTTGTCCCGGCACGGGCAGCGTGGGGCCGGTTGTACCGAGTCCCTTGGCTCTGGTCCTCGGCGACGTGTGAGCTATCCGCACTGCGGTTCGGGTCCCACCTCGAGCGGCTCGGGGAATGCGATCCCGCGACACTGATGTCCGGCCACGAGCGGCGTAGGAGCCGACCGTTCCGGAAAGCCGGGGGTTGTCGTCCGCCGGCTTGGGGACTGGCCATCCCGGAGAACGGAGGTTCATTTCCGTGCAGGGCGGAGGCGGCGGTAACGAGCCCCTTGGCTCCCGTCCTGGCCGACGCGTTTCCTAGCAGCACCCGGGTTGGAGTGCCTTCTCGGGCGGCTCGGGGAATGCGATCGCCGGACACAGGTGTCCGTCCACGAGTCCCGTGGGTCCGGCGCTGCCGGGACGCCGGAGGCTGTCGTTCGCCCGTTCGTGGAATGGCTGTGCCGGAGACCGGGAGATCTGTCCTGTCCCGAGCGGCGGCCGTCCGTCCCGAACCCCTAGTCTCCGGTCCTGGGCGACGTGTGTGCTAGTCTCAGCGGGGTCCGGGTCCCGTTTCAGGCGGCTGTGGACAGCAAACCCAGGACAACGTGTGTCCGACAACGAGCGGCCGTGCCGGGAAGCGGGAAGCAGTCTTCCGACGGATCGGATAATGGCCATCCCGGAGAACGCAGGTTCATTCCCGTGCGGGGAGAAGATCGGCCGTACCGAGCCCTTAGACTCTGGTCCCGGCCGAAGTGTGTGCTAGCAGCCCCGGGTTTCGGGTGCCATTTCGGTCGGCTCGGGGAAAGCGATCGCAGGATACCGTTGTCCTTTCACGGGCAGCGTGGGGCCGGTTGTACCGAGCCCCTTGGCTCCGGTCCTGGGCGACGTGTGAGCTAGTCTCATGTGGGTTCGGGTCCCCTCTCAGGCGGCTGTGGACAGCAAACCCAAGTCAACGGGTGTCCGGCGACGAGCCGGTTTTGGGTCCGACCGTTCCGGGAAGACGGAGGCAGATGGCCGTCCGATCGGAGACTGGCCATCCCGGAGAACGCAGGTTCATTCCTGTGCGGGGAGAAGATCGGCCGTACCGAGCCCTTTGACTCTGGTCCCGGCCGAAGTGTGTGCTAGCAGGCCCGCGATTCGGGTGCCATTTCGGTCGGCTCGGGGAAAGCGATCGCAGGACACCGTTGTCCCTCCACGGGCAGCGTGGGGTTGGTTGTACCGAGCCCCTTGGCTCCGGTCCTGGGCGACGTGTGTGCTAGTCTCACCGGGGTCCGGGTCCCGTTTCATGCGGCTGTGGACAGCAAACCCAGGACAACGGGTGTCCGGCAACGAGCGGTTTGCGGGTAAGCGTGAGGCAGATGTCCGCCGGCTCGGAGACTGGCCATCCCGGAGAACGCAGGTTCATTCCCGTGCGTGGAGAAGATCGGCCGTACCGAGCCCTTTAACTCTGGTCCCGGCCGAAGTGTGTGCTAGCAGCCCCGGGTTTCGGGTGCCATTTCGGTCGGCTCAGGGAAAGCGATCGCAGGATACCGTTGTCCTTTCACGGGCAGCTTGGGGCCGGTTGTACCGAGCCCCTTGGCTAAGGTCCTGGGCGACGTGTGAGCTAGCCGCAGAGGGGTACCGATCCCGCCTCGAGCGGCTCGGGGAATGCGATACCGCGACACTGATGTCCGGCCACGGGTCCCGTAGGTCCGGCGCTGCCGGGACGCCGGAGGCTGTCGTCCGCCGGCTCGGGGACTGGCCGTCCCGGAGAACGGAGATACGTTTCCGTGCGGGGCGGAGGCCGGCGGTAACGAGCCCCTTGGCTCCCGTCGTGGCCGACGCGTGTCCTAGCAGCACCGGGGTTCGAGTGCCTTCTCGGGCAGCTCGGGGAATGCGATCGCCGGACACGGGTGTCCGGCCACGAGTCCCGTAGGTCCGGCACTGCCGGGACGCCGGAGGCTGTCGTTCGCCCGTTCGTGGAATGGCTGTGCCGGAGACCGGGAGATCTGTCCTGTCCCGAGCGGCGGCCGTCCGTCCCGAACCCCTAGTCTCCGGTCCTGGGCGACGTGTGTGCTAGTCTCAGCGGGGTCCGGGTCCCGTTTCAGTCGGCTGTGGACAGCAAACCCAGGACAACGTGTGTCCGGCCACAAGCGGCCGTGCCGGGAAGCGGGAAGCAGTCTTCCGACGGATCGGATAATGGCCATCCCGGTGAACGCAGGTTCATTCCCGTGCGTGGAGAAGATCGGCCGTACCGAGCCCTTTGACTCTGGTCCCGGCCGAAGTGTGTGCTAGCAGCCCCGGGTTTCGGGTGCCATTTCGGTCGGCTCGGGGAAAGCGATCGCAGGACACCGTTGTCCTTCCACGGGCAGCGTGGGGCTGGTTGTACCGAGCCCCTTGGCTCCCGTCCTGGGCGACGTGTGAGCTAGTCGCACAGGGGTTCGGGTGCCACCTCGAGCGCCTCGGGGAATGCGGTCCCAGGACAACGGGTGACCGGCCACAAGCTGCCGTGCCGGGACGCCGGAGGCTGTCGTTCGCCCGTTCGTGGAATGGCTGTGCCGGAGACCGGGAGATCTGTCCTGTCCCGAGCGGCGGCCGTCCGTCCCGAACCCCTAGTCTCCGGTCCTGGGCGACGTGTGTGCTAGTCTCAGCGGTTTCCGGGTCCCGTTTCGGGCGGCTGTGGACAGCAAACCCAGGACAACGGGTGTCCGGCCACAAGCTGCCATGCCGGGAAGCATGAGGCAGACGTCCGCCGGCTCGGAGAGTGGCCGTACCGGAGAACGGAGGTTCCTTCCCGTGCGGGGCGGGGACCGGCGGTAACGAGCTCCTTGGCTCCCGTCCTGGCCGACGCGTGTCCTAGCAGCACCGGGGTTCGAGCGCCTTCTCGGGAGGCTCGGGGAATGCGATCGCAGGACTCGTTTGTCCCGGCACGGGCAGCGTGGGGCCGGTTGTGCCGAGTCCCTTGGCTCTGGTCCTCGGCGACGTGTGAGCTATCCGCACTGCGGTTCGGGTCCCACCTCGAGCGGCTCGGGGAATGCGATCCCGCGACACTGATGTCCGGCCACGAGCGGCGTAGGAGCCGACCGTTCCGGAAAGCCGGGGGTTGTCGTCCGCCGGCTTGGGGACTGGCCGTCCCGGAGAACGGAGGTTCATTTCCGTGCAGGGCGGAGGCGGCGGTAACGAGCCCCTTGGCTCCCGTCCTGGCCGACGCGTTTCCTAGCAGCACCCGGGTTGGAGTGCCTTCTCGGGCGGCTCGGGGAATGCGATCGCCGGACACAGGTGTCCGTCCACGAGTCCCGTGGGTCCGGCGCTGCCGGGACGCCGGAGGCTGTCGTTCGCCCGTTCGTGGAATGGCTGTGCCGGAGACCGGGAGATCTGTCCTGTCCCGAGCGGCGGCCGTCCGTCCCGAACCCCTAGTCTCCGGTCCTGGGCGACGTGTGTGCTAGTCTCAGCGGGGTCCGGGTCCCGTTTCAGGCGGCTTTGGACATCAAACCCAGGACAACGTGTGTCCGTCCACGAGCGGCCGTGCCGGGAAGCGGGAAGCAGTCTTCCGACGGATCGGATAATGGCCATCCCGGAGAACGCAGGTTCATTCCCGTGCGGGGAGAAGATCGGCCGTACCGAGCCCTTTGATTCTGGTCGCGGCCGAAGTGTGTGCTAGCAGCCCCGGGATTCGGGTGCCATTTCGGTCGGCTCGGGGAAAGCGATCGCAGGATACCGTTGTCCTTTCACGGGCAGCGTGGGGCCGGTTGTACCGAGCCCCTTGGCTCCGGTCCTGGGCGACGTGTGAGCTAGTCTCATGTGGGTTCGGGTCCCCTCTCAGGCCTCTGTGGACAGCAAACCCAAGACAACTGGTGTCCGGCGACGAGCCGGTTTTGGGTCCGACCGTTCCGGGAAGACGGAGGCAGACGTCCGTCCGATCGGAGACTGGCCATCCCGGAGAACGCAGGTTCATTCCTGTGCGGGGAGAAGATCGGCCGTACCGAGCCCTTTGACTCTGGTCCCGGCCGAAGTGTGTGCTAGCAGGCCCGCGATTCGGGTGCCATTTCGGTCGGCTCGGGGAAAGCGATCGCAGGACACCGTTGTCCTTCCACGGGCAGCGTGGGGCCGGTTGTACCGAGCCCCTTGGCTCCGGTCCTGGGCGACGTGTGAGCTAGTCGCACAGGGGTTCGGGTGCCACCTCGAGCGCCTCGGGGAATACGGTCCCAGGACAACGGGTGACCACAAGCTGCCGTGCCGGGAAGCCGGAGGCTGTCGTTCGCCCGTTCGTGGAATGGCTGTGCCGGAGACCGGGAGATCTGTCCTGTCCCGAGCGGCGGCCGTCCGTCCCGAACCCCTAGTCTCCGGTCCTGGGCGACGTGTGTGCTAGTCTCAGCGGGGTCCGGGTCCCGTTTCAGGCGGCTTTGGACAGCAAACCCAGGACAACGTGTGTCCGACAACGAGCGGCCGTGCCAGGAAGCGGGAAGCAGTCTTCCGACGGATCGGATAATGGCCATCCCGGTGAACGCAGGTTCATTCCCGTGCGGGGAGAAGATCGGCCGTACCGAGCCCTTAGACTCTGGTCCCGGCCGAAGTGTGTGCTAGCAGCCCCGGGATTCGGGTGCCATTTCGGTCGGCTCGGGGAAAGCGATCGCAGGATACCGTTTTCCTTTCACGGGCAGCGTGGGGCCGGTTGTACCGAGCCCCTTGGCTCCGGTCCTGGGCGACGTGTGAGCTAGTCTCATGTGGGTTCGGGTCCCCTCTCAGGCGGCTGTGGACAGCAAACCCAAGACAACGGGTGTCCGGCGACGAGCCGGTTTTGGGTCCGACCGTTCCGGGAAGACGGAGGCAGACGTCCGTCCGATCGGAGACTGGCCATCCCGGAGAACGCAGGTTCATTCCTGTGCGGGGAGAAGATCGGCCGTACCGAGCCCTTTGACTCTGGTCCCGGCCGAAGTGTGTGCTAGCAGGCCCGCGATTCGGGTGCCATTTCGGTCGGCTCGGGGAAAGCGATCGCAGGACACCGTTGTCCCTCCACGGGCAGCGTGGGTTTGGTTGTACCGAGCCCCTTGGCTCCGGTCCTGGGCGACGTGTGTGCTAGTCTCACCGGGGTCCGGGTCCCGTTTCATGCGGCTGTGGACAGCAAACCCAGGACAACGGGTGTCCGGCAACGAGCGGTTTGCGGGTAAGCGTGAGGCAGATGTCCGCCGGCTCGGAGACTGGCCATCCCGGAGAACGCAGGTTCATTCCCGTGCGTGGAGAAGATCGGCCGTACCGAGCCCTTTAACTCTGGTCCCGGACGAAGTGTGTGCTAGCAGCCCCGGGTTTCGGGTGCCATTTCGGTCGGCTCGGGGAAAGCGATCGCAGGACACCGTTGTCCTTCCACGGGCAGCGTGGGGCCGGTTGTACCGAGCCCCTTGGCTCCGGTCCTGGGCGACGTGTGAGCTAGTCGCACAGGGGTTCGGGTGCCACCTCGAGCGCCTCGGGGAATGCGGTCCCAGGACAACGGGTGACCGGCCACAAGCTGCCGTGCCGGGACGCCGGAGGCTGTCGTTCGCCCGTTCGTGGAATGGCTGTGCCGGAGACCGGGAGATCTGTCCTGTCCCGAGCGGCGGCCGTCCGTCCCGATCCCCTAGTCTCCGGTCCAGGACGACGTGTGTCCTAGTCTCAGCGGTTTCCGGGTCCCGTTTCGGGCGGCTGTGGACAGCAAACCCAGGACAACGGGTGTCCGGCCACAAGCTGCCATGCCGGGAAGCGTGAGGCAGACGTCCGCCTGCTCGGAGACTGGCCATCCCGGAGAACGGAGGTTCGTTCCCGTGCGGGGAGAAGATCGACCGTACCGAGCCCTTTGACTCTGGTTCCGGCCGAAGTGTGTGCTAGCAGCCCCGGGATTCGGGTGCCATTTCGGTCGGCTCGGGGAAAGCGATCGCAGGACACCGTTGTCCCTCCACGGGCAGCGTGGTGTTGGTTGTACCGAGCCCCTTGGCTCCGGTCCTGGGCGACGTGTGTGCTAGTCTCACTGGGGTCCGGGTCCCGTTTCATGCGGCTGTGGACAGCAAACCCAGGACAACGGGTGTCCGGCAACGAGCGGTTTGCGGGTAAGCGTGAGGCAGATGTCCGCCGGCTCGGAGACTGGCCATCCCGGAGAACGCAGGTTCATTCCCGTGCGTGGAGAAGATCGGCCGTACCGAGCCCTTTAACTCTGGTCCCGGCCGAAGTGTGTGCTAGCAGCCCCGGGTTTCGGGTGCCATTTCGGTCGGCTCAGGGAAAGCGATCGCAGGATACCGTTGTCCTTTCACGGGCAGCTTGGGGCCGGTTGTACCGAGCCCCTTGGCTAAGGTCCTGGGCGACGTGTGAGCTAGCCGCAGAGGGGTACCGATCCCGCCTCGAGCGGCTCGGGGAATGCGATACCGCGACACTGATGTCCGGCCACAGGTCCTGTAGGTCCGGCGCTGCCGGGACGCCGGAGGCTGTCGTCCGCCGGCTTGGGGACTGGCCGTCCCGGAGAACGGAGATACGTTTCCGTGCGGGGCGGAGGCCGGCGGTAACGAGCCCCTTGGCTCCCGTCGTGGCCGACGCGTGTCCTAGCAGCACCGGGATTCGAGTGCCTTCTCGGGCAGCTCGGGGAATGCGATCGCCGGACACGGGTGTCCGGCCACGAGTCCCGTAGGTCCGGCGCTGCCGGGACGCCGGAGGCTGTCGTTCGCCCGTTCGTGGAATGGCTGTGCCGGAGACCGGGAGATCTGTCCTGTCCCGAGCGGCGGCCGTCCATCCCGAACCCCTAGTCTCCGGTCCTGGGCGACGTGTGTGCTAGTCTCAGCGGGGTCCGGGTCCCGTTTCAGGCGGCTGTGGACAGCAAACCCAGGACAACGTGTGTCCGGCCACGAGCGGCCGTGCCGGGAAGCGAGAAGGAGTCTTCCGACGGATCGGATAATGGCCATCCCGGTGAACGCAGGTTCATTCCCGTGCGGGGAGAAGATCGGCCGTACCGAGCCCTTAGACTCTGGTCCCGGCCGAAGTGTGTGCTAGCAGCCCCGGGTTTCGGGTGCCATTTCGGTCGGCTCGGGGAAAGCGATCGCAGGACACCGTTGTCCTTCCACGGGCAGCGTGGGGCCGGTTGTACCGAGCCCCTTGGCTCCGGTCCTGGGCGACGTGTGAGCTAGTCGCACAGGGGTTCGGGTGCCACCTCGAGCGCCTCGGGGAATGCGGTCCCAGGACAACGGGTGACCGGCCACAAGCTGCCGTGCCGGGACGCCGGAGGCTGTCGTTCGCCCGTTCGTGGAATGGCTGTGCCGGAGACCGGGAGATCTGTCCTGTCCCGAGCGGCGGCCGTCCGTCCCGAACCCCTAGTCTCCGGTCCTGGGCGACGTGTGTGCTAGTCTCAGCGGGGTCCGGGTCCCGTTTCAGGCGGCTGTGGACAGCAAACCCAGGACAACGTGTGTCTGGCCACGAGCGGCCGTGCCGGGAAGCGGGAAGCAGTCTTCTGACGGATCGGATAATGGCCATCCCGGTGAACGCAGGTTCATTCCCGTGCGGGGAGAAGATCGGCCGTACCGAGCCCTTAGACTCTGGTCCCGGCCGAAGTGTGTGCTAGCAGCCCCGGGTTTCGGGTGCCATTTCGGTCGGCTCGGGGAAAGCGATCGCAGGACACCGTTGTCCTTCCACGGGCAGCGTGGGGCCGGTTGTACCGAGCCCCTTGGCTCCGGTCCTGGGCGACGTGTGAGCTAGTCGCACAGGGGTTCGGGTGCCACCTCGAGCGCCTCGGGGAATGCGGTCCCAGGACAACGGGTGACCGGCCACAAGCTGCCGTGCCGGGACGCCGGAGGCTGTCGTTCGCCCGTTCGTGGAATGGCTGTGCCGGAGACCGGGAGATCTGTCCTGTCCCGAGCGGCGGCCGTCCGTCCCGAACCCCTAGTCTCCGGTCCTGGGCGACGTGTGTGCTAGTCTCAGCGGTTTCCGGGTCCCGTTTCGGGCGGCTGTGGACAGCAAACCCAGGACAACGGGTGTCCGGCCACAAGCTGCCATGCCGGGAAGCGTGAGGCAGATGTCCGCCGGCTCGGAGACTGGCCATCCCGGAGAACGCAGGTTCATTCCCGTGCGTGGAGAAGATCGGCCGTACCGAGCCCTTTAACTCTGGTCCCGGCCGAAGTGTGTGCTAGCAGCCCCGGGTTTCGGGTGCCATTTCGGTCGGCTCGGGGAAAGCGATCGCAGGACACCGTTGTCCTTCCACGGGCAGCGTGGGGCCGGTTGTACCGAGCCCCTTGGCTCCGGTCCTGGGCGACGTGTGAGCTAGTCGCACAGGGGTTCGGGTGCCACCTCGAGCGCCTCGGGGAATGCGGTCCCAGGACAACGGGTGACCGGCCACAAGCTGCCGTGCCGGGACGCCGGAGGCTGTCGTTCGCCCGTTCGTGGAATGGCTGTGCCGGAGACCGGGAGATCTGTCCTGTCCCGAGCGGCGGCCGTCCGTCCCGAACCCCTAGTCTCCGGTCCTGGGCGACGTGTGTGCTAGTCTCAGCGGTTTCCGGGTCCCGTTTCGGGCGGCTGTGGACAGCAAACCCAGGACAACGGGTGTCCGGCCACAAGCTGCCATGCCGGGAAGCGTGAGGCAGATGTCCGCCGGCTCGGAGACTGGCCATCCCGGAGAACGCAGGTTCATTCCCGTGCGTGGAGAAGATCGGCCGTACCGAGCCCTTTAACTCTGGTCCCGGCCGAAGTGTGTGCTAGCAGCCCCGGGTTTCGGGTGCCATTTCGGTCGGCTCGGGGAAAGCGATCGCAGGATACCGTTGTCCTTTCACGGGCAGCGTGGGGCCTTTTGTACCGAGCCCCTTGGCTCCGGTCCTGGGCGACGTGTGAGCTAGTCTCATGTGGGTTCGGGTCCCCTCTCAGGCGGCTGTGGACAGCAAACCCAAGACAACGGGTGTCCGGCGACGAGCCGGTTTGGGTCCGACCGTTCCGGGAAGACGGAGGCAGACGTCCGTCCGATCGGAGACTGGCCATCCCGGAGAACGCAGGTTCATTCCTGTGCGGGGAGAAGATCGGCCGTACCGAGCCCTTTGACTCTGGTCCCGGCCGAAGTGTGTGCTAGCAAGCCCGCGATTCGGGTGCCATTTCGGTCGGCTCGGGGAAAGCGATCGCAGGACACCGTTGTCCTTCCACGGGCAGCGTGGGGCCGGTTGTACCGAGCCCCTTGGCTCCGGTCCTGGGCGACGTGTGAGCTAGTCGCACAGGGGTTCGGGTGCCACCTCGAGCGCCTCGGGGAATGCGGTCCCAGGACAACGGGTGACCGGCCACAAGCTGCCGTGCCGGGACGCCGGAGGCTGTCGTTCGCCCGTTCGTGGAATGGCTGTGCCGGAGACCGGGAGATCTGTCCTGTCCCGAGCGGCGGCCGTCCGTCCCGATCCCCTAGTCTCCGGTCCAGGACGACGTGTGTCCTAGTCTCAGCGGTTTCCGGGTCCCGTTTCGGGCGGCTGTGGACAGCAAACCCAGGACAACGGGTGTCCGGCCACAAGCTGCCATGCCGGGAAGCATGAGGCAGACGTCCGCCTGCTCGGAGACTGGCCATCCCGGAGAACGGAGGTTCGTTCCCGTGCGGGGAGAAGATCGACCGTACCGAGCCCTTTGACTCTGGTTCCGGCCGAAGTGTGTGCTAGCAGCCCCGGGATTCGGGTGCCATTTCGGTCGGCTCGGGGAAAGCGATCGCAGGACACCGTTGTCCCTCCACGGGCAGCGTGGTGTTGGTTGTACCGAGCCCCTTGGCTCCGGTCCTGGGCGACGTGTGTGCTAGTCTCACTGGGGTCCGGGTCCCGTTTCATGCGGCTGTGGACAGCAAACCCAGGACAACGGGTGTCCGGCAACGAGCGGTTTGCGGGTAAGCGTGAGGCAGATGTTTGCCGGCTCGGAGACTGGCCATCCCGGAGAACGCAGGTTCATTCCCGTGCGTGGAGAAGATCGGCCGTACCGAGCCCTTTAACTCTGGTCCCGGACGAAGTGTGTGCTAGCAGCCCCGGGTTTCGGGTGCCATTTCGGTCGGCTCAGGGAAAGCGATCGCAGGATACCGTTGTCCTTTCACGGGCAGCTTGGGGCCGGTTGTACCGAGCCCCTTGGCTCCCGTCCTGGGCGACGTGTGAGCTAGCCGCAGAGGGGTACCGATCCCGCCTCGAGCGGCTCGGGGAATGCGATACCGCGACACTGATGTCCGGCCACAGGTCCTGTAGGTCCGGCGCTGCCGGGACGCCGGAGGCTGTCGTCCGCCGGCTCGGGGACTGGCCGTCCCGGAGAACGGAGATACGTTTCCGTGCGGGGCGGAGGCCGGCGGTAACGAGCCCCTTGGCTCCCGTCGTGGCCGACGCGTGTCCTAGCAGCACCGGGGTTCGAGTGCCTTCTCGGGCAGCTCGGGGAATGCGATCGCCGGACACGGGTGTCCGGCCACGAGTCCCGTAGGTCCGGCGCTGCCGGGACGCCGGAGGCTGTCGTTCGCCCGTTCGTGGAATGGCTGTGCCGGAGACCGGGAGATCTGTCCTGTCCCGAGCGGCGGCCGTCCGTCCCGAACCCCTAGTCTCCGGTCCTGGGCGACGTGTGTGCTAGTCTCAGCGGGGTCCGGGTCCCGTTTCAGGCGGCTGTGGACAGCAAACCCAGGACAACGTGTGTCCGGCCACGAGCGGCCGTGCCGGGAAGCGGGAAGCAGTCTTCCGACGGATCGGATAATGGCCATCACAGAGAACGCAGGTTCATTCCCGTGCGAGGAGAAGATCGGCCGTACCGCGCCCTTTGACTCTGGTCCCGGCCGAAGTGTGTGCTAGCAGCCCCGGGTTTCGGGTGCCATTTCGGTCGGCTCGGGGAAAGCGATCGCAGGACACCGTTGTCCTTCCACGGGCAGCGTGGGGCCGGTTGTACCGAGCCCCTTGGCTCCGGTCCTGGGCGACGTGTGAGCTAGTCGCACAGGGGTTCGGGTGCCACCTCGAGCGCCTCGGGGAATGCGGTCCCAGGACAACGGGTGACCGGCCACAAGCTGCCGTGCCGGGACGCCGGAGGCTGTCGTTCGCCCGTTCGTGGAATGGCTGTGCCGGAGACCGGGAGATCTGTCCTGTCCCGAGCGGCGGCCGTCCGTCCCGAACCCCTAGTCTCCGGTCCTGGGCGACGTGTGTGCTAGTCTCAGCGGTTTCCGGGTCCCGTTTCGGGCGGCTGTGGACAGCAAACCCAGGACAACGGGTGTCCGGCCACAAGCTGCCATGCCGGGAAGCTTGATGCAGATGTCCGCCGGCTCGGAGACTGACCATCCCGGAGAACGCATGTTCATTCCCGTGCGGGGAGAAGATCGGCCGTACCGAGCCCTTTAACTCTGGTCCCGGCCGAAGTGTGTGCTAGCAGCCCCGGGTTTCGGGTGCCATTTCGGTCTGCTCGGGGAAAGCGATCGCAGGATACCATTGTCCTTTCACGGGTAGCTTGGGGCCGGTTGTACCGAGCCCCTTGGCTAAGGTCCTGGGCGACGTGTGAGCTAGCCGCAGAGGGGTACCGATCCCACCTCGAGCGGCTCAGGGAAGGCGATACCGCGACACTGATGTCCGGCCACAGGTCCCGTAGGTCCGGCGCTGCCGGGACGCCGGAGGCTGTCGTCCTCCGGCTCGGGGACTGGCCGTCCCGGAGAAAGGAGTTTCTTTCCCCTGCGGGGCGGGGACCGGCGGTACCGAGCCCCTTGGCTCCCGTCGTGGCCGACGCGTGTCCTAGCAGCACCGGGGTTCGAGTGCCTTCTCGGGCAGCTCGGGGAATGCGATCGCCGGACACGGGTATCCGGCCACGAGTCCAGTAGGTCCGGCGCTGCCGGGACGCCGGAGGCTGTCGTTCGCCCGTTCGTGGAATGGCTGTGCCGGAGACCGGGAGATCTGTCCTGTCCCGAGCGGCGGCCGTCCGTCCCGAACCCCTAGTCTCCGGTTCTGGGCGACGTGTGTGATAGTCTCAGCAGTTTACGGGTCTCGTTTCGGGCGGCTGTGGACAGCAAACCCAGGACAACGGGTGTCCGGCCACAAGCTGCCATGCCGGGAAGCGTGAGGCAGACGTCCGCCGGCTCGGAGAGTGGCCGTATCGGAGAACGGAGGTTCGTTCCCGTGCGGAGCGAGGACCGGCGGTAACGAGCTCCTTGTCTCCCGTCCTGGCCGACGCGTGTCCTAGCAGCACCGGGGTTCGAGCGTCTTCTCGGGAGGCTCGGGGAATGCGATCGCAGGACTCGTGTGTCCCGGCACGGGCAGCGTGGGGCCGGTTGTACCGAGTCCCTTGGCTTTGGTCCTCGGCGACGTGTGAGCTATCCGCACAGCGGTTCGGGTCACACCTCGAGCGGCTCGGGGAATGCGATCCCGCGACACTGATGTCCGGCCACGAGCGGCGTAGGAGCCGACCGTTCCTGAAAGCCGGGGGTTGTCGTCCGCCGGCTTGGGGACTGGCCGTCCCGGAGAACGGAGGTTCATTTCCGTGCAGGGCGGAGGCGGCGGTAACGAGCCCCTTGGCTCCCGTCCTGGCCGACGCGTTTCCTAGCAGCACCCGGGTTGGAGTGCCTTCTCGGGCGGCTCGGGGAATGCGATCGCCGGACACAGGTGTCCGTCCACGAGTCCCGTAGGTCCGGCGCTGCCGGGACGCCGGAGGCTGTCGTTCGCCCGTTCGTGGAATGGCTGTGCCGGAGACCGGGAGATCTGTCCTGTCCCGAGCGGCGGCCGTCCGTCCCGAACCCCTAGTCTCCGGTCCTGGGCGACGTGTGTGCTAGTCTCAGCGGTTTCCGGGTCCCGTTTCGGGCGGCTGTGGACAGCAAACCCAGGACAACGGGTGTCCGGCCACAAGCTGCCATGCCGGGAAGCGTGAGGCAGACGTCCGCCGGCTCGGAGAGTGGCCGTATCGGAGAACGGAGGTTCGTTCCCGTGCGGGGCGGGGACCGGCGGTAACGAGCTCCTTGGCTCCCGTCCTGGCCTACGCGTGTCCTAGCAACACCGGGGTTCGAGCGCCTTCTCGGGAGGCTCGGGGAATGCGATCGCAGGACTCGTGTGTCCCGGCACGGGCAGCGTGGGGCCGGTTGTACCGAGTCCCTTGGCTCTGGTCCTCGGCGACGTGTGAGGTAGCCGCACAGCGGTTCGGGTCACACCTCGAGCGGCTCGGGGAATGCGATCCCGCGACACTGATGTCCGGCCACGAGCGGCGTAGGAGCCGACCGTTCCGGAAAGCCGGGGGTTGTCGTCCGCCGGCTTGGGGACTGGCCGTCCCGGAGAACCGAGGTTCATTTCCGTGCAGGGCGGAGGCGGCGGTAATGAGCCCCTTGGCTCCCGTCCTGGCCGACGCGTTTCCTAGCAGCACCCGGGTTGGAGTGCCTTCTCGGGCGGCTCGGGGAATGCGATCGCCGGACACAGGTGTCCGTCCACGAGTCCCGTGGGTCCGGCGCTGCCGGGACGCCGGAGGCTGTCGTTCGCCCGTTCGTGGAATGGCTGTGCTGGAGACCGGGAGATCTGTCCTGTCCCGAGCGGCGGCCGTCCGTCCCGAACCCCTAGTCTCCGGTCCTGGGCGACGTGTGTGCTAGTCTCAGCGGGGTCCGGGTCCCGTTTCAGGCGGCTTTGGACAGCAAACCCAGGACAACGTGTGTCCGTCCACGAGCGGCCGTGCCGGGAAGCGGGAAGCAGTCTTCCGACGGATCGGATAATGGCCATCCCGGAGAACGCAGGTTCATTCCCGTGCGGGGAGAAGATCGGCCGTACCGAGCCCTTAGACTCTGGTCGCGGCCGAAGTGTGTGCTAGCAGCCCCGGGTTTCGGGTGCCATTTCGGTCGGCTCGGGGAAAGCGATCGCAGGATACCGTTGTCCTTTCACGGGCAGCGTGGGGCCGGTTGTACCGAGCCCCTTGGCTCCGGTCCTGGGCGACGTGTGAGCTAGTCTCATGTGGGTTCGGGTCCCCTCTCAGGCGGCTGTGGACAGCAAACCCAAGACAACGGGTGTCCGGCGACGAGCCGGTTTGGGTCCGACCGTTCCGGGAAGACGGAGGCAGACGTCCGTCCGATCGGAGACTGGCCATCCCGGAGAACGCAGGTTCATTCCTGTGCGGGGAGAAGATCGGCCGTACCGAGCCCTTTGACTCTGGTCCCGGCCGAAGTGTGTGCTAGCAAGCCCGCGATTCGGGTGCCATTTCGGTCGGCTCGGTGAAAGCGATTGCAGGACACCGTTGTCCTTCCACGGGCAGCGTGGGGCCGGTTGTACCGAGCCCCTTGGCTCCGGTCCTGGGCGACGTGTGAGCTAGTCGCACAGGGGTTCGGGTGCCACCTCGAGCGCCTCGGGGAATGCGGTCCCAGGACAACGGGTGACCGGCCACAAGCTGCCGTGCCGGGACGCCGGAGGCTGTCGTTCGCCCGTTCGTGGAATGGCTGTGCCGGAGACCGGGAGATCTGTCCTGTCCCGAGCGGCGGCCGTCCGTCCCGATCCCCTAGTCTCCGGTCCAGGACGACGTGTGTCCTAGTCTCAGCGGTTTCCGGGTCCCGTTTCGGGCGGCTGTGGAAAGCAAACCCAGGACAACGGGTGTCCGGCCACAAGCTGACATGCCGGGAAGCGTGAGGCAGACGTCCGCCTGCTCGGAGACTGGCCATCCCGTAGAACGGAGGTTCGTTCCCGTGCGGGGAGAAGATCGACCGTACCGAGCCCTTTGACTCTGGTTCCGGCCGAAGTGTGTGCTAGCAGCCCCGGGATTCGGGTGCCATTTCGGTCGGCTCGGGTAAGCGATCGCAGGACACCGTTGTCCCTCCACGGGCAGCGTGGGGTTGGTTGTACCGAGCCCCTTGGCTCCGGTCCTGGGCGACGTGTGTGCTAGTCTCACCGGGGTCCGGGTCCCGTTTCATGCGGCTGTGGACAGCAAACCCAGGACAACGGGTGTCCGGCAACGAGCGGTTTGCGGGTAAGCGTGAGGCAGATGTCCGCCGGCTCGGAGACTGGCCATCCCGGAGAACGCAGGTTCATTCCCGTGCGTGGAGAAGATCGGCCGTACCGAGCCCTTTAACTCTGGTCCCGGCCGAAGTGTGTGCTAGCAGCCCCGGGTTTCGGGTGCCATTTCGGTCGGCTCAGGGAAAGCGATCGCAGGATACCGTTGTCCTTTCACGGGCAGCTTGGGGCCGGTTGTACCGAGCCCCTTGGCTAAGGTCCTGGGCGACGTGTGAGCTAGCCGCAGAGGGGTACCGATCCCGCCTCGAGCGGCTCGGGGAATGCGATACCGCGACACTGATGTCCGGCCACAGGTCCCGTAGGTCCGGCGCTGCCGGGACGCCGGAGGCTGTCGTCCGCCGGCTCGGGGACTGGCCGTCCCGGAGAACGGAGATACGTTTCCGTGCGGGGCGGAGGCCGGCGGTACCGAGCCCCTTGGCTCCCGTCGTGGCCGACGCGTGTCCTAGCAGCACCGGGGTTCGAGTGCCTTCTCGGGCAGCTCGGGGAATGCGATCGCCGGACACGGGTGTCCGGCCACGAGTCCCGTAGGTCCAGCGCTGCCGGGACGCCGGAGGCTGTCGTTCGCCCGTTCGTGGAATGGCTGTGCCGGAGACCGGGAGATCTGTCCTGTCCCGAGCGGCGGCCATCCGTCCCGAACCCCTAGTCTCCGGTCCTGGGCGACGTGTGTGCTAGTCTCAGCGGGGTCCGGGTCCCGTTTCAGGTGGCTGTGGACAGCAAACCAGGACAACGTGTGTCCGGCCACGAGCGGCCGTGCCGGGAAGCGGGAAGCAGTCTTCCGATGGATCGGATAATGGCCATCCCGGTGAACGCAGGTTCATTCCCGTGCGGGGAGAAGATCGGCCGTACCGAGCCCTTAGACTCTGGTCCCGGCCGAAGTGTGTGCAAGCAGCCCCGGGTTTCGGGTGCCATTTCGGTCGGCTCGGGGAAAGCGATCGCAGGACTCGTTTGTCCCGGCACGTGCAGCGTGGGGCCGGTTGTACCGAGTCCCTTGGCTCTGGTCCTCGGCGACGTGTGAGCTAGCCGCACAGCGGTTCGGGTCCCACCTCGAGCGGCTCGGGGAATGCGATCCCGCGACACTGATGTCCGGCCACGAGCGGCGTAGGAGCCGACCGTTCCGGAAAGCCGGGGGTTGTCGTCCGCCGGCTTGGGGACTGGCCGTCCCGGAGAACCGAGGTTCATTTCCGTGCAGGGCGGAGGCGGCGGTAACGAGCCCCTTGGCTCCCGTCCTGGCCGACGCGTTTCCTAGCAGCACCCGGGTTGGAGTGCCTTCTCGGGCGGCTCGGGGAATGCGATCGCCGGACACAGGTGTCCGTCCACGAGTCCCGTAGGTCCGGCGCTGCCGGGACGCCGGAGGCTGTCGTTCGCCCGTTCGTGGAATGGCTGTGCCGGAGACCGGGAGATCTGTCCTGTCCCGAGCGGCGGCCGTCCGTCCCGAACCCCTAGTCTCCGGTCCTGGGCGACGTGTGTGCTAGTCTCAGCGGGGTCCGGATCCCGTTTCAGGCGGCTTTGGACAGCAAACCCAGGACAACGTGTGTCCGTCCACGAGCGGCCGTGCCAGGAAGCGGGAAGCAGTCTTCCGACGGATCGGATAATGGCCATCCCGGAGAACGCAGGTTCATTCCCGTGCGGGGAGAAGATCGGCCGTACCGAGCCCTTAGACTCTGGTCGCGGCCGAAGTGTGTGCTAGCAGCCCCGGGTTTCGGGTGCCATTTCGGTCGGCTCGGGGAAAGCGATCGCAGGATACCGTTGTCCTTTCACGGGCAGCGTGGGGCCGGTTGTACCGAGCCCCTTGGCTCCGGTCCTGGGCGACGTGTGAGCTAGTCTCATGTGGGTTCGGGTCCCCTCTCAGGCGGCTGTGGACAGCAAACCCAAGACAACGGGTGTCCGGCGACGAGCCGGTTTGGGTCCGACCGTTCCGGGAAGACGGAGGCAGACATCCGTCCGATTGGAGACTGGCCATCCCAGAGAACGCAGGTTCATTCCTGTGCGGGGAGAAGATCGGCCGTACCGAGCCCTTTGACTCTGGTCCCGGCCGAAGTGTGTGCTAGCAAGCCCGCGATTCGGGTGCCATTTCGGTCGGCTCGGTGAAAGCGATCGCAGGACACCGTTGTCCTTCCACGGGCAGCGTGGGGCCGGTTGTACCGAGCCCCTTGGCTCCGGTCCTGGGCGACGTGTGAGCTAGTCGCACAGGGGTTCGGGTGCCACCTCGAGCGCCTCGGGGAATGCGGTCCCAGGACAACGGGTTACCGGCCACAAGCTGCCGTGCCGGGACGCCGGAGGCTGTCGTTCGCCCGTTCGTGGAATGACTGTGCCGGAGACCGGGAGATCTGTCCTGTCCCGAGCGGCGGCCGTCTGTCCCGAACCCCTAGTCTCCGGTCCTGGGCGACGTGTGTGCTAGTCTCAGCGGGGTCCGGGTCCCGTTTCAGGCGGCTTTGGACAGGAAACCCAGGACAACGTGTGTCCGTCCACGAGCGGCCATGCCGGGAAGCGGGAAGCAGTCTTCCGACGGATCGGATAATGGCCATCCCGGAGAACGCAGGTTCATTCCCGTGCGGGGAGAAGATCGGCCGTACCGAGCCCTTTGACTCTGGTCCCGGCCGAAGTGTGTGCTAGCAGCCCCGGGTTTCGGGTGCCATTTCGGTCGGCTCGGGGAAAGCGATCGCAGGATACCGTTGTCCTTTCACGGGCAGCGTGGGGCCGGTATTACCGAGCCCCTTGGCTCCGGTCCTGGGCGACGTGTGAGCTAGTCTCATGTGGGTTCGGGTCCCCTCTCAGGCGGCTGTGGACAGCAAACCCAAGACAACGGGTGTCCGGCGACGAGCCGGTTTGGGTCCGACCGTTCCGGGAAGACGGAGGCAGACGTCCGTCCGATCGGAGACTGGCCATCCCGGAGAACGCAGGTTCATTCCTGTGCGGGGAAAAGATCGGCCGTACCGAGCCCTTTGACTCTGGTCCCGGCCGAAGTGTGTGCTAGCAGGCCCGCGATTCGGGTGCCATTTCGTTCGGCTCGGCGAAAGCGATCGCAGGACACCGTTGTCCCTCCACGGGCAGCGTGGGGTTGGTTGTACCGAGCCCCTTGGCTCCGGTCCTGGGCGACGTGTGTGCTAGTGTCACCGGGGTCCGGGTCCCGTTTCATGCGGCTGTGGACAGCAAACCCAGGACAACGGGTGTCCGGCAACGAGCGGTTTGCGGGTAAGCGTGAGGCAGATGTCCGCCGGCTCGGAGACTGGCCATCCCGGAGAACGCAGGTTCATTCCCGTGCGGGGAGAAGATCGGCCGTACCGAGCCCTTTAACTCTGGTCCCGGCCGAAGTGTGTGCTAGCAGCCCCGGGTTTCGGGTGCCATTTCGGTCGGCTCAGGGAAAGCGATCGCAGGATACCGTTGTCCTTTCACGGGCAGCTTGGGGCCGGTTGTACCGAGCCCCTTGGCTAAGGTCCTGGGCGACGTGTGAGCTAGCCTCAGAGGGGTACCGATCCCGCCTCGAGCGGCTCGGGGAATGCGATACCGCGACACTGATGTCCGGCCACAGGTCCCGTAGGTCCGGCGCTGCCGGGACGCCGGAGGCTGTCGTCCGCCGGCTTGGGGACTGGCCGTCCCGGAGAACGGAGATACGTTTCCGTGCGGGGCGGAGGCCGGCGGTAACGAGCCCCTTGGCTCCCGTCCTGGCCGACGCGTATCCTAGCAGCACCGGGGTTCGAGCGCCTTCTCGGGAGGCTCGGGGAATGCGATCGCAGGACTCGTGTGTCCCGCCACGGGCAGCGTGGGGCCGGATGTACCGTGTCCCTTGGCTTTGGTCCTCGGCGACGTGTGAGCTAGCCGCACAGCGGTTCGGGTCCCACCTCGAGCGGCTCGGGGAATGCGATCCCGCGACACTGATGTCCGGCCACGAGCGGCGTAGGAGCCGACCGTTCCGGAAAGCCGGGGGTTGTCGTCCGCCGGCTCGGGGATTGGCCGTCCCGGAGAACGGAGGTACGTTTCCGTGCGGGGCGGAGGCCGGCGGTAACGAGCCCCTTGGCTCCCGTCCTGGCCGACGCGTGTCCTAGCAGCACCGAGGTTCGAGTGCCTTCTCGGGCAGCTCGGGGAATGCGATCGCCGGACACGGGTGTCCGGCCACGAGTCCCGTAGGTCCGGCGCTGCCGGGACGCCGGAGGCTGTCGTTCGCCCGTTCGTGGAATGGCTGTGCCGGAGACCGGGAGATCTGTCCTGTCCCGAGCGGCGGCCGTCCGTCCCGAACCCCTAGTCTCCGGTCCTGGGCGACGTGTGTGCTAGTCTCAGCGGGGTCCGGGTCCCGTTTCAGGCGGCTGTGGACAGCAAACCCAGGACAACGTGTGTCCGGCCACGAGCGGCCGTGCCGGGAAGCGGGAAGCAGTCTTCCGACGCATCGGATAATGGCCATCCCAGAGTAACGAAGGTTCATTCCCGTGCGGGGAGAAGATCGGCCGTACCGCACCCTTTGACTCTGATCCTGGCCGAAGTGTGTGCTAGCAGCCCCGGGTTTCGGGTGCCATTTCGGTCGGCTCGGGGAAAGCGATCGCAGGACACCGTTGTCCCTCCACGGGCAGCGTGGGGCTCGTTGTACCGAGCCCCTTGGCTCCGGTCCTGGGCGACGTGTGTGCTAGTCTCACCTGGGTTCGGGTCCCGTCTCAGGCGGCTGTGGACAGCAAACCCAAGACAACGGGTGTCCGGCGACGAGCCGGTTTGGGTCCGACCGTTCCGGGAAGACGGAGGCAGACGTCCGCCGGCTCGGAGACTGGCCATCCCGGAGAACGCAGGTTCATTCCTGTGCGGGGAGAAGATCGGCCGTACCGCGCCCTTTGACTCTGGTCCCGGCCGAAGTGTGTGCTAGCAGCCCCGGGTTTCGGGTGCCATTTCGGTCGGCTCGGGGAAAGCGATCGCAGGACACCGTTGTCCTTCCACGGACCGCGTGGGGCCGGTTGTACCGAGCCCCTTGGCTCCGGTCCTGGGCGACGTGTGAGCTAGTCGCACAGGGTTCCGGGTGCCACCTCGAGCGGCTCGGGGAATGCGGTCACAGGACAACGGGTGTCCGGCCACAAGCTGCCGTGCCGGGTCGCCGGAGGCTGTCGTTCGCCCGTTCGTGGAATGGCTGTGCCGGAGACCGGGAGATCTGTCCTGTCCCGAGCGGCGGCCGTCGGTCCCGAACCCCTAGTCTCCGGTCTTGGGCGACGTGTGTGCTAGTCTCCCTGGGTCCGGGTCCCGTCTCAGGCCGCTGTGGACAGCAAACCCAGGACAACGGGTGTCCGGCGACGAGCGGCCGTGCCGGGAAGCGGGAAGCAGTCTTCCGACGGATCGGATAATGGCCATCACAGAGAACGCAGGTTCAATCCCGTGTGGGGAGAAGATCGGCCGTACTGAGCCCTTCTACTCTGGTACCGGCCGAAGTATGTGCTAGCAGCCCCGGGTTTCGGGTGCCATTTCGGTCGGCTCGGGGAAAGCGATCGCAGGATACCGTTGTCCTTCCACGGGCAACGTGGGGCCGGTTATACCGAGCCCCTTGTCTCCGGTCCTGGGCGACGTGTGAGCTAGCCGCACAGGGGTACCGATCCCACCTCGAGCGGCTCGGGGAATGCGATCCCGCGACACTGATGTCCGGCTACGAGCGGCGTAGGGACCGACCGTTCCGGGAAGCCGGAGGTTGTCGTCCGCCGGCTCGGGGACTGGCCGTCCCGGAGAATGGAGGTTCGTTTCCGTGCGGGGCGGAGGCCGGCGGTAACGAGCCCCTTGGCTCCCCTCCTGGCCGACGCGTGTCCAAGCAGCACCGGGGTTCGAGCGCCTTCTCGGGCGGCTCGGGGAATGCGGTCCCAGGACAACGGGTGTCCGACCACGAGTCCTGTAGGTCCGGCGCTGCCGGGAAGCCGGAGGCTGTCGTTCGCCCGTTCGTGGAATGACTGTGCCGGAGACCGGGAGATCTGTCCTGTCCCGAGCGGCGGCCGTCCGTCCCGAACCCCTAGTCTCCGGTCCTGGGCGACGTGTGTGCTAGTCTCACCTGGGTCCGGGTCCCGTTTCAGGCGGCTGTGGACAGCAAACCCAGGACAACGGGTGTCCGGCCACGAGCGGCCGTGCCGGGAAGCGGGAAGCAGTCTTCCGACGGATTGGATAAAGACCATCACAGAGAACGCAGGTTCATTCCCGTGCGGGGAGAAGATCGGCCGTACCGAGCCCTTTGACTCTGGTCCCGGCCGAAGTGTGTGCTAGCAGCCCCGGGTTTTGGGTGCAAATTCGGTCGGCTCGGGGAAAGCGATCGCACGACACCGTTGTCCTACCATGGGCAGCGTGGGGCCGGTTATACCGAGTCCCTTGTCTCCGGTCCTGGCGACGTGTGAGCACAGGGTTCCGGGTGCCACCTCGAGCGGCTCGGGGAATGCGGTCCCAGGACAACGGGTGTCCGGCCAGAAGCTGCCGTGCCGGGAAGCCGGAGGCTGTCGTCCGCCGGCTCGGGGACTGGCCGTCCCGGAGAACGGAGGTTCTTTCCCGTGCGGGGCGGGGACCGGCGGTAACGAGCCCCTTGGCTCCCGTCCTGGCCAACGCGTGTTCTAGCAGCACCGGGGTTCGAGCGGCTTCTCAGGCGGCTCGGGGAATGCGATCGCCGGACACGGGTATGCGGCCCCGAGTCCCGTATGTCCGGCGCTGCCGGGACGCCGGAGGCTGTCGTTCGCCCGTTCGTGGAATGACTGTGCCGGAGACCGGGAGATCTGTCCTGTCCCGAGCGGCGGCTGTCCGTCCCGAACCCCTAGTCTCCGGTCCTGTGCGAGGTGTGTGCTAGTCTCAGCGGGGTCCGGGTCCCGTTTCAGGTGGCTGTGGACAGCAAACCCAGGACAACGGGTGTCCGGCCACGAGCGGCCGTGCCGGGAAGCGGGAAGCAGTCTTCCGACAGATCGGATAATGGCCATCACAGAGAACGAAGGCTCATTCCCATGCGGGGAGAAGATCGGCCGTACCGAGCCCTTTGACTCTGGTCCCGGCCGAAGTATGTGCTAGCAGCCCCGGGATTCGGGTGCCATTTCGGTCGGCTCGGGGAAAGCGATCGCAGGACACCGTTGTCCTTCCACGGGCAACGTGGGGCCGGTTATACCGAGTCCCTTGTCTCCGGTCCTGGCGACGTGTGAGCACAGGGTTCCGGGTGCCACCTCGAGCGGCTCGGGGAATGCGATCCCAGGACAACGGGTGTCCGGCCAGAAGCTGCCGTGCCGGGAAGCCGGAGGCTGTCGTCCGCCGGCTCGGGGACTGGCCGTCCCGGAGAACGGAGGTTCTTTCCCGTGCGGGGCGGGGACCGGCGGTAACGAGCCCCTTGGCTCCCGTCCTGGCCAACGCGTGTTCTAGCAGCACCGGGGTTCGAGCGGCTTCTCAGGCGGCTCGGGGAATGCGATCGCCGGACACGGGTATGCGGCCCCGAGTCCCGTATGTCCGGCGCTGCCGGGACGCCGGAGGCTGTCGTTCGCCCGTTCGTGGAATGACTGTGCCGGAGACCGGGAGATCTGTCCTGTCCCGAGCGGCGGCTGTCCGTCCCGAACCCCTAGTCTCCGGTCCTGTGCGAGGTGTGTGCTAGTCTCAGCGGGGTCCGGGTCCCGTTTCAGGTGGCTGTGGACAGCAAACCCAGGACAACGGGTGTCCGGCCACGAGCGGCCGTGCCGGGAAGCGGGAAGCAGTCTTCCGACAGATCGGATAATGGCCATCACAGAGAACGAAGGCTCATTCCCATGCGGGGAGAAGATCGGCCGTACCGAGCCCTTTGACTCTGGTCCCGGCCGAAGTGTGTGCTAGCAGCCCCGGGATTCGGGTGCCATTTCGGTCGGCTCGGGGAAAGCGATCGCAGGACACCGTTGTCCTTCCACGGGCAGCGTGGGGCCGGTTATACCGAGTCCCTTGTCTCCGGTCCTGGGCGACGTGTGATCTAGCCGCACAGGGGTACCGATCCCACCTCGAGCGGCTCGGGGACTGCGATCCCGCGACACTGATGTCCGGCCACGAGCGGCGTAGGGACCGACAGTTCCGGGAAGCCGGAGGCTGTCATCCACCGGCTCGGGGACTGGCCGTCCCGGAGAACGGAGGTACTTTCCCGTGTGGGCCGGGGACCGGCGGTAACGAGCCCCTTAGCTCCCGTCCTGGCCGACGCGTGTTCTAGCAGCACCGGGGTTCGAGCGGCTTCTCAGGCGGCTCGGGGAATGCGATCGCCGGTCACGGGTGTCCGGCCACGAGTCCCGTAGGTCCGGCGCTGCCGGGACGCCGGAGGCTGTCGTTCGCCCGTTCGTGGAATGGCTGTGCCGGAGACCGGGAGATCTGTCCTGTCCCGAGCGGCGGCCGTCCGTCCCGAACCCCTAGTCTCCGGTCCTGGGCGACGTGTGTGCTAGTCTCACCTGGGTTCGGGTCCCGTCTCAGGCGGCTGTGGACAGCAAACCAAGACAACGGGTGTCCGGCGATGAGCCGGTTTGGGTCCGACCGTTCCGGGAAGACGGTGGCAGACGTCCGCTGGCTTGGAGACTGGCCATCCCGGAGAACGGAGGTTCGTTTCCGTGTGGGGCGGAGGCCGGTTGTACCGAGCCCCTTGGCTCCCGTCCTGTCCGACGCGTGTCCTAGCAGCACCGGGGTTCGAGTGCCTTCTCGGGCAGCTCGGGGAATGCGATCGCCGGACAACGGGTGTCCGGCCACGAGGCCTGTAGGTCCGGCGCTGCCGGGAACCCGGAGGCTGTCGATCGCCCGTTCGTGGAATGACTGTGCCGGAGACCGGGAGATCTGTCCTGTCCCGAGCGGCGGCTGCCCGTCCCGAACCCCTAGTCTCCGGTCCTGGGCGACGTGTGTGCTAGTCTCACTTGGGTTCGGGTCCCGTCTCAGGTGGCTGTGGACAGCAAACCCAAGACAACGGGTGTCCGGCGACGAGCCGGTTTGGGTCCGACCGTTCCGGGAAGACGGAGGCAGACGTCCGCCGGCTCGGAGACTGGCCATCCCGGAGAACGCAGGTTCATTCCCGTGCGTGGAGAAGATCGGCCGTACCGAGCCCTTTGACTCTGGTCCCGGCCGAAATGTGTGCTAGCAGCCCCGGGATTCGGGTGCCATTTCGGTCAGCTCGGGGAAAGCGATCGCAGGATACCGTTGTCCCTCCACGGGCAGCGTGGGGCCGGTTGTACCGAGCCCCTTGGCTCCGGTCCTGGGCGACGTGTGAGCTAGTCGCACAGGGTTCCGGGTGACACCTCGAGCGGTTTGGGGAATGCGGTCCCAGGACAACCGTTGTCCGGCCACAAGCTGCCGAGCCGGGAAGCCGGAGGCTGTCGTCCGCCGGCTCGGGGACTGGCCGTCCCGGAGAACGGAGGTTCGTTTCCGTGCGGGGCGGAGGCCGGCGGTAACGAGCCACTTGGCTCCCGTCCTGGCCGACGCGTGTCCTAGCAGCACCGGGGTTCGAGTGCCTTCTCGGATGGCTCGGGGAATGCGATCGCCGGACACGGGTGTCCGGCCACGAGTCCCGTAGGTCCGGCGCTGCCAGGACGCCGGAGGCTGTCGTTCGCCCGTTCGTGGAATGGCTGTGCCGGAGACCGGGAGATCTGTCCTGTCCCGAGCGGCGGCCGTCCGTCCCGAACCACTAGTCTCCGGTCCTGGGCGACGTGTGTGCTAGTCTCACCTGGGTTCGGGTCTTTTCTCAGGCGGCTGTGGACAGCAAACCCAAGACAACGGGTGTCCGGCGACGAGCCGGTTTGGGTCCGACCGTTCCGGGAAGACGGTGGCAGATGTCCGCCGGCTCGGAGACTGGCCATCCCGGAGAACGGAGGTTCGTTTCCGTGCGGGGCGGAGGCCGGTGTACCGAGCCCCTTGGCTCCCGTCCTGTCCGACGCGTGTCCTAGCAGCACCGGGGTTCGAGTGCCTTGTCAGGCGGGACGGGGAATGTGGTCACAGGACAACGGGTGTCCGGCCACGAGTCCCGTAGGTCCGGCGCTGCCGGGACGCCGGAGGCTCTCGTTCGCCCGTTCGTGGAATGGCTGTGCCGGAGATCGGGAGATCTGTCCTGTCCCGAGCGGCGGCCGTCCGTCCCGAACCCCTAGTCTCCGGTCCTGGGCGACGTGTGTGCTAGTCTCAGCGGGGTCCGGGTCCCGTCTCAGGTGGCTGTGGACAGCAAACCCAGGACAACGAGTGTCCGGCCACGAGCGGCCGTGCCGGGAAGCGGGAAGCAGTCTTCCGACGGATCGGATAATGGCCATCCCGGAGAACGCAGGTTCATTCCCGTGCGGGGAGAAGATCGGCCGTACCAATCCCTTTGACTCTGGTCCCGGCCGAAGTGTGTGCTAGCAGCCCCGGGATTCGGGTGCCATTTTGGTCGTCTCGGGGAAAGCGATCGCACGACACCGTTGTCCTACCACGGGCAGCGTGGGACCGGTTGTACCGAGCCCCTTGGCTCCGGTCCTGGGAGACGTGTGAGCTAGTCGCATAGGGTTCCGGGTGCCACCTCGAGCGGCTCGGGCAATGCGGTCCCAGGACAATGGGTGACCGGCCACAAGCTGTCGTGCCGGGTCGCCGGAGTCTGTCGTTCGCCCGTTCGTGGAATGGCTGTGCCGGAGACCGGGAGATCTGTCCTGTCCCGAACGGCGGCCGTCCGTCCCGAATCCCTAGTCTCCGGTCCTGGGCGACGTGTGTGCTAGTCTCAGCGGGGTCCGGGTCCCGTCTCAGGCGGCTGTGGACAGCAAACCCAGGACAACGAGTGTCCGGCCACGAGCGGCCGTGCCGGGAAGCGGGAAGCAGTCTTCCGACGGATCGGATAATGGCCATCACAGAGAACGCAGGTTCATTCCCGTGCGGGGAGAAGATCGGCCGTACCGAGCCCTTTGACTCTGGTCCCGTCCGAATTGTGTGCTAGCAGCCCTGGGATTCGGGTGCCATTTCGGTCGTCTCGGGGAAAGCGATCGCAGGACACTGTTGTCCTTCCACGGGCAACGTGGGGCCGGTTATACCAAGCCCCCTGTCTCCGGTCCTGGGCGACGTGTGTGCTAGCCGCACAGCGGTTCGGGTCCCACCTCGAGCGGCTCTGGGAATGCGATCCCGCGACACTGATGTCTGGCCACGAGCGGCGTAGGGACCGACCGTTCCGGGAAGCCGGAGGTTGTCATCCGCCGGCTCGGGGACTGGCCGTCCCGGAGAACGGAGGTTCGTTTCCGTGCGGGGCGGGGTCCGGCGGTAATGAGCCCCTTAGCTCCCGTCCTGTCCGACGCGTGTCCTAGCAGCACCGGGGTTCGAGTGCCTTCTCGGTCGGCACGGGGAATGCGATCGCCGGACACGGGTGTCCGGCCACGAGTCCCGTAGGTCCGGCGCTGCCGGGACGCCGGAGGCTGTCGTTCGCCTGTTCGTGGAATGACTGTGCCGGAGACCGGGAGATCTGTCCTGTCCCGAGCGGCGGCCGTCCGTCCCGAACCCCTAGTCTCCGGACCAGGACGACGTGTGTGCTAGTCTCACCTGGGTTCGGGTCCCGTCTCAGGCGGCTGTGGACAGCAAACCCAAGAGAACGGGTGTCCGGCGACGAGCCGGTTTGGGTCCGACCGTTCCGGGAAGACGGAGGCAGACGTCCGCCGGCTCTAGAGACTGGCCATCCCGGAGAACGCAGGTTCATTCCCGTGCGGGGAGAAGATCGGCCGTACCGAGCCCTTTGACTCTGGTCCCGGCCGAAGTGTGTGCTAGCAGCCCCGGGATTCGGGTGCCATTTCGGTCGGCTCGGGGAAAGCGATCGCAGGACACCATTGTCCTTCCACGGGCAGCGTGGGGCCGGTTGTACCGAGCCCCTTGGCTCCGGTCCTGGGCGACATGTGAGCTAGTCGCACAGGGGTCCGGGTGCCACCTCGAGCGGCTCGGGGAATGCGGTCCCAGGACAACGGGTGTCCGGCCAGAAGCTGCCGTGCCGGGAAGCCGGAGGCTGTCGTCCGCCGGCTCGGGGACTGGCCGTCCCGGAGAACGGAGGTTCTTTCCCGTGCGGGGCGGGGACCGGCGGTAACGAGCCCCTTAGCTCCCGTCCTGGTCGACGCGTTTTCTAGCAGCACCGGGGTTCGAGCGGCTTCTCAGGTGGCTCGGGGAATGCGATCGCCGGACACGGGTATCCGGCCCCGAGTCCCGTAGGTCCGGCGCTGCTGGGACGCCGGACGCTGTCGTTCGCCCGTTCGTGGAATGGCTGTGCCGGAGACCGGGAGATCTGTCCTGTCCCGAGCGGCGGCCGTCCGTCCCGAACCCCTAGTCTCCGGTCTTGGGCGACGTGTGTGCTAGTCTCACCTGGGTCCAGGTCCCGTCTCAGGCGGCTGTGGACAGCAAACCCAGGACAACGGGTGTCCGGCCACGAGTGGCCATGCCGGGAAGCGGGAAGCAGTCTTCCGACGGATCGGATAATGGCCATCACAGAGAACGCAGGTTTATTCCCGTGCGGGGAGAAGATCGGCCGTACCGAGCCCTTCTACTCTGGTCCCGGCCGAAGTGTGTGCTAGCAGCCCCGGGTTTCGGGTGCCATTTCGGTCGGCTCGGGGAAAGCGATCGCAGGACACCGTTGTCCTTCCACGGGCAACGTGGGGCCGGTTATACCGAGCCCCTTGTCTCCGGTCCTGGGCGACGTGTGAGCTAGCAGCACAGGGGTACCGATCCCACCTCGAGCGGCTCGGGGAATGCGATCCTGCGACACTGATGTCCGGCCACGAGCGGCGTAGGGACCGACCGTTCCGGGAATCCGGAGGTTGTCGTCCGCCGGCTCGGGGACTGGCCGTCCCGGAGAACGGAGGTTCGTTTCCGTGCGGGGCGGAGGCCGGCGTTAACGAGCCCCTTGGCTCCCGTCCTGGCCTTCGCGTGTCCTAGCAGCACCGGGGTTCGAGCGCCTTCTCGGGCGGCTCGGGGAATGCGGTCCCAGGACAACGGGTGTTCGGCCACGAGTCCCGTAGGTCCGGCGCTGCCGGGACGCCGGAGGCTGTCGTTCGCCCGTTCGTGGAATGGCTGTGCCAGAGACCGGGAGATCTGTCCTGTCCCAACTGCGGCCGTCCGTCCCGAACCCCTAGTCTCCGGTCCTGGGCGACGTGTGTGCTAGTCTCACCTGGGTTCGGTTCCCGTTTCAGGCGGCTGTGGACAGCAAACCCAAGACAACGGGTGTCTGGCGACGAGCCGGTTTGGGTCCGACCGTTCCGGGAAGACGGAGGCAGACATCCGCCGGCTCTAGAGACTGGCCATCCCGGAGAACGCAGGTTCATTCCCGTGCGGGGAGAAGATCGGCCGTTGTCCTGGTTTCAGTTAGAACAGAGTTAATTTTGTTCCTAGTAGCCGGTGGAATGCTATGCTTTGGCTTAGAATGAGAAGAGTGCTGATAACACCCCGATGTTTTAATTATTGCAGAGCAGTGCTTGTACTAAGCCAAGGACATCTCAGCTTCTTGCTCTGTCCTGCCAACAGGCAGGCTGGGGGTGCAGCAAGAACTGGGAGGGGACAGACCCAGAACAGGTGACCCAAACTAGCCAAAGGGGTATTCCATCCCATCTGACGTCACGCTAAACAATATATAGGGTGGCTAGCCGGGGGGAGGGCGGGCCGGACTGCTCGGGGTTAGGCTGGGCATCGGTCAGCGGGTGGTGAGCAATTGCATTGTGCATCACTTGTTTGTACATGTTATTACTAGTAGTACTATTATCATCATTGTATCATTATTATTATTATTACTATTCTTCTTATTATTATTATTACTATTATTATTTTCTTGTCTTATTAAACTGTCTTTATCTCAACTCACAGGCCTCACTTTCCATTTCTCTCCCCCGTCCCGGAGAGGGAGGGGGGAGGGTGAGCGAACGGCTGTGTGGTGTTTAGCTGCCGGCCGGGTTAAACCACTACAGTCTTTTTGGCGCCCAACGTGGGGCACGAAAGGTTGAGATAACGGCAGACCTGATCAGAGTGTGTTAAACTAAGATTGTTATAAGTATTAGACCTGCTTAATAGTCACTTGTCATAATGCTGATTGCTTTAATCTCAAGTCTGCTGCGCCTGTTTTTCAAATTGAGCACTATAGCACATTATTTTCCGTATGTGCTCTCTGTCATGTTGTTTATCCTGTCCGGGCCCTGGTTTCAGACCATTATGGTACTGTGTCTTGTAACAGTGGCTTATGAGACGATGAAATATCTGGTTATGACTCTAACTTGGTATTTGTACTCAGTTACATCGTTGACTTTATACTTTGGAAACCGTATCTTGGAAACTATTAGCAATTATACCTGTTGTTTCTTTTCATCAGGGAGTGAATCTGTGGAGGGGAAAGGGGAAGATATTTTCCCTTACTCGATCACTCTCCCTTTCTCCTTCACCACCCCCTTATCCTCTTTGATCACCCTCCCTTTCTCCTTCACCACCCTCTTATCTTCCGAGCTTGTTACAATAGCTCTCCAAGATATTGAATATCCTTGGGATACTCAGACCAGCATGGTTTTGCTCTTATGCCTCCTGAATGTGCTTCAGGTTTTGCTTAAAGTTAAACAACTATTTGGGAAGCTCATTCGGAGATCTACCCGGAGGCAGTATAGTTGTGGGTGGCAGGGAGTATGGGAGGATATGGGCAGACATTTAGAGCAGTTAGCACCCCCAGTGTTTTGGAAATTCACCCCTGAACAACTGCAAAATCCTAAAAAACTGGCAGAATGTTTGAAAAAAAGGTGTCATGACTCTGGCAGTTCCAAAGTAACACAAATCATTATAACGTGCTGGGGCCTGGCTCATGCCTATCGAGCTGCCATTGATACTGCTATCAACTTAGTGACAGACCCTGCGGCCACTCCAAGTCCTGTGACAGATCCAATGGCCACTGCGACTCCTACGGTGGACTCTGCAGCCGCTCCAGTTCCAGCTCCTGCAGACACTCCAGTTCCAGCTCCTGCAGCTGCTCCAGCTCCAGCTCCTGCAGACACTCCAGTTCCAGCTCCTGCAGACACTCCAGTTCCAGCTCCTGCAGCTGCTCCAGCTCCTGTGGCTGGGTCAGAGAAACGAGCTGTAGCAGTGCAAGTCGACCCTGCTGGGGGTATTCCAACCCCTGTGGCAGGCCCTGTAACCGGGTCAGAGAAACGAGCTGTTGCAGTGCAAGTCGACCCTGCCGGGGGTATTCCAACCCCTGTGGCAGGCCCTGTAACCGGGTCAGAGAAACGAGCTGTTGCAGTGCAAGTCGACCCTGCAGAGGGTATTCCAACCCCTGTGGCAGGCCCTGTAACGGGGTCAGAGAAACGAGCTGTTGCAGTGCAAGTCGACCCTGCAGAGGGTATTCTAACCCCTGTGGCAGGCCCTGTAACGGGGTCAGAGAAACGAGCTGTAGCAGTAAAAGTCGACCCTGCAGAGGGTATTCCAATCCCTGTGGCAGACCTTGTAACGGGGCCAGAGAGACGAGCTGTAGCAGTGCAAGTAGCCCCAGTACACAAGATGAAAAGATGGTATAGAGATTCAGGTCGTTTAGAACGCAGAGAATCTTCTGCCAAATCTGATGGAGACGACGATGCTGGGCCATCAGGGCTTCAGGTGGAGGAAGATGACGACGCCGAAAAAGCAACAATAACTACCCGAAACCTAAGCGAGCGTGAGTTACGAGATGTGCGAAAAGATTTTGGTCGCTGTATAGGTGAGCAGCTTGTCACCTGGCTGCTCCGGTGTTGGGACGCTGGAGCCAATTGTTTGGAATTGTCTGGCATTGAAGCCAGACGGCTGGGATCCCTTGCTAGAGACGCAGGCATTGACAAAGCAATTGCAAATGGAGCACAATCTCTCAGCCTCTGGAGGCGTCTCCTCTCAGCTGTGAGGGAAAGGTATCCCTTCAAGGAAGAACTTTTATGTGTACCAGGCAAGTGGACCACTATGGAGAAGGGAATCCAGTACCTGAGGGAATTAGCCGTACGGGAAGTGATTTATGAGGATCCAGTCCCCGGACAAACATCCAAAGATCCAGATGGAGTCAGGTGTACACGACCCATGTGGCGGAAGTTTGTACGGAGTGCACCATCATCATATGCCAGCTCATTAGCAGTAATGGCCTGGAAAAAGGATGAGGAACCCATAATAGATGAAGTGGCTAAACAACTCCGGCAGTACGAAGAAAGTCTCTCCTCTTCCTTACAGGCCTGCGTCTCAGCTGTGGAGAAACTTTCTGAAGAGTTCCACCAACTTAAAGAGAATCTATCTTCCTCCCCACCTGAACAAACCAGTGTCCACCGACCAAAAGAGAATACTTGGGAGAAACTTTCTGAAAAGGTTCACCAACTTGAAGAGAGATTATTCTCCTTCGCACCTGTACAAAGCAGTGTCTCAGCTATCAGGGGTAGGCGGTCATCTACACAAAGAAGACAATATGGTGGGTACTCACCCCGTGCCACCCTGTGGTTTTACTTACGAGACCATGGAGAGGACATGAGAAAATGGGATGGAAAATCCACCACAACCCTAGAGGCACGGGTACGTGAGTTGCAAAAGAAAACAATCGGGAAAAAGGGATTCTCTGAAAAGGTTGCTGCTCCAACTTCCAGCAGACAGTCCTTCAAACCCAGAATTGAAGAAGATTCTGACCAGGATTAGGGGGGCCCTGCCTCCAGCCAGGGGGAGGAAAGGGACAATCGAGTTTATTGGACTGTGTGGATTCGATGGCCTGGCACGTCAAACGCACAGAAGTATAAGGCTTTAGTAGACACCGGTGCACAATGTACTCTAATGCCATCGAGCTATAAAGGGCCAGAGCCCATCTGTATTTGTGGAGTGACAGGGGGATCTCAGCAGTTGACTGTATTGGAGGCTGAAGTGAGTCTGACTGGGAATGAGTGGGAAAAGCATCCCATCGTGACTGGCCCGGATGCTCCATGTATCCTTGGCATAGACTATCTTAGAAGAGGATATTTCAAGGACCCAAAAGGGTTCCGCTGGGCTTTTGGTATAGCTGCCTTAGAGACAGAGGGCATTAAACAATTATCTACCTTGCCTGGTCTTTCAGAGGACCCCTCTGTTGTGGGGTTGCTGAGGGTCGAAGAACAGCAAGTGCCCATTGCTACTACAACTGTGCACCGGCGGCAATATCGCACTAACCGAGACTCCCTGATTCCCATCCATAAGCTAATTCGTCAATTGGAGAGCCAAGGAGTGATCAGCAAGACTCATTCACCTTTCAATAGTCCCATATGGCCAGTGCGAAAGTCTAATGGTGAGTGGAGACTAACAGTGGACTATCGTGGCCTGAACGAAGTCACGCCACCATTGAGTGCTGCAGTGCCGGACATGCTGGAACTCCAGTACGAACTTGAATCGAAGGCAGCCAAGTGGTACGCCACAATTGATATCGCTAATGCATTTTTCTCCATCCCTCTAGCAGCAGAGTGCAGGCCACAATTTGCTTTCACTTGGAGGGGAGTCCAATATACTTGGAATCGGCTGCCCCAGGGGTGGAAACACAGCCCTACCATTTGCCATGGACTGATTCAATCTGCACTGGAGCAGGGGGAAGCTCCTGAACACTTGCAGTACATCGATGACATTATTGTGTGGGGTGACACAGCAGAGGAAGTTTTTGAGAAAGGAAAGAAAATAGTCCAAATCCTTCTGAAAGCTGTTTTTGCCATAAAACAAAATAAAGTCAAAGGACCTGCACGAGAGATCCAGTTTTTAGGAATAAAATGGCAAGATGGACGTCGTCAAATTCCAATGGATGTGATCAACAAAATAACAGCTATGTCTCCACCAACTAGCAAAAAAGAAACACAAACTTTCCTAGGTGTTGTGGGGTTTTGGAGAATGCACATTCCAAATTACAGTCTGATCGTAAACCCGCTTTACCAAGTAACCCGTAAGAAGAATGAGTTTGAGTGGGGCCCTGAGCAACGGCAGGCCTTTGAACAAATTAAGCAGGAAATAGTTCATGCAGTAGCCCTTGGGCCAGTCCGAACAGGACCAGAAGTGAAGAATGTGCTCTACACTGCAGCCGGGGAGAACGGCCCCACCTGGAGCCTCTGGCAGAAAGAACCTGGGGAAACTCGAGGTCGGCCCCTGGGGTTTTGGAGTCGGGGATACCGAGGATCTGAGGCCCGCTACACTCCAATGGAAAAGGAAATCTTGGCAGCATATGAAGGAGTTCGATCTGCTTCGGAGGTGGTCGGTACTGAAGCGCAGCTCCTCCTAGCACCCCGATTGCCAGTACTAGGCTGGATGTTCAAAGGAAGGGTCTCCCCTACACATCATGCAACCGATGCTACATGGAGCAAGTGGGTTGCACTGATTACTCAGCGGGCTCGAATAGGAAACCCCAGTCGCCCAGGGATATTGGAAGTGATTATGGACTGGCCAGAAGGCAAATACTTTGGGATATCATCAGAGGAGGAGGTGGGTCGTGCTGAAGAAGCCCCACTGTACAACCAGTTACCAGAGAATGAGAAGAAATATGCCCTGTTCACTGATGGGTCTTGTCGTATTGTGGGGAAGCATCGGAGATGGAAGGCTGCTGTATGGAGCCCTACACGACGAGTTGCAGAAGCTGCTGAGGGAGAAGGTGAATCAAGTCAATTTGCAGAAGTAAAGGCCATTCAGCTGGCTTTAGACATTGCTGAACGAGAAAAATGGCCGGTTCTCTATCTCTACACTGATTCATGGACGGTAGCAAATGCCCTGTGGGGATGGTTACAGCAATGGAAGTAAAACAACTGGCAGCGCAGGGGCAAACCCATCTGGGCTGCTGCATTGTGGCAAGATATTGCTGCTCGGGTGGAGAACCTGGCTGTAAAGGTACGCCACGTAGATGCTCATATGCCCAAGAATCGGGCTACTGAAGAACATCAAAACAACCAGCAGGTGGATCAGGCTGCTAAGATTGAAGTAGCTCAGGTGGACCTGGATTGGCAGCATAAAGGTGAATTATTTATAGCCCGATGGGCCCATGACACCTCAGGCCATCAAGGTAGAGATGCAACATACAGATGGGCTCGTGATCGAGGGGTGGACCTGACCATGGACACTATAACACAGGTTATTCATGACTGTGAAACATGTGCTGCAATCAAGCAAGCCAAACGGTCAAAGCCTCTTTGGTATGGAGGACGATGGCTGAAATATAAATATGGAGAGGCCTGGCAGATTGATTACATCACACTCCCTCAAACTCACAATGGCAAGCGCCATGTACTTACAATGGTGGAAGCAACCACTGGATGGCTGGAAACATATCCTGTGCCTCATGCCACCGCCCGGAACACTATCCTGGGCCTTGAAAAACAAGTCCTATGGCGACATGGCACCCCAGAAAGAATAGAGTCAGACAATGGAACTCATTTCCGAAACAACCTTATAGACACTTGGGCCAAAGAACATGGTATTGAGTGGGTGTATCACATCCCCTATCATGCACCAGCCTCCGGGAAAGTTGAACGATATAATGGACTGTTAAAGACTACATTGAAAGCAATGGGTGCTGGGACGTTCAAAAATTGGGATACGCATTTGGCAAAGGCCACCTGGTTAGTCAATACTAGGGGATCCGCCAACCGAACTGGACCTGCCCAATCAAACCTGTTACGTACTGTAGATGGGGATAAAGTTCCTGTAGTGCATGTAAGAAATATGCTGGGTAAAACGGTCTGGGCTACTCCTGCCTCAGGAAAAGGCAAACCCATTCGTGGAATTGCTTTTGCTCAGGGACCTGGATATACGTGGTGGGTGATGCAAAAGAACGGAGAGGTCCGGTGTGTACCTCAAGGGGATTTAATACTGGGTGAGAACAGCCCATGAATTGGATTGTACCATGTTAATTACTATATAATATTGTATGTTATCACTATCATGACTACTATATACCCTAGATAAAAATGGTGACTAACTAGAATGTATGGAAAAGAATGTAACCTGAGCATGACATAAATGGTATGGAATAAGGGGTGGATAGATGTCCTGGTTTCAGTTAGAACAGAGTTAATTTTGTTCCTAGTAGCCGGTGGAATGCTATGCTTTGGCTTAGAATGAGAAGAGTGCTGATAACACCCCGATGTTTTAATTATTGCAGAGCAGTGCTTGTACTAAGCCAAGGACATCTCAACTTCTTGCTCTGTCCTGCCAACAGGCAGGCTGGGGGTGCAGCAAGAACTGGGAGGGGACAGACCCAGAACAGGTGACCCAAACTAGCCAAAGGGGTATTCCATCCCATCTGACGTCACGCTAAACAATATATAGGGTGGCTAGCCGGGGGGAGGGCGGGCCGGACTGCTCGGGGTTAGGCTGGGCATCGGTCAGCGGGTGGTGAGCAATTGCATTGTGCATCACTTGTTTGTACATGTTATTACTAGTAGTACTATTATCATCATTGTATCATTATTATTATTATTACTATAATTATTATTATTACTATTATTATTTTCTTGTCTTATTAAACTATATTTATCTCAACTCACAGGCCTCACTTTCCATTTCACTCCCCCGTCCCGGAGAGGGAGGGGGGAGGGTGAGCGAACGGCTGTGTGGTGTTTAGCTGCCGGCCGGGTTAAACCACTACAGCTGTACCGAGCCCTTTGACTCTGGTCCCGGCCGAAGTGTGTGCTAGCAGCCCCGGGATTCGGGTGCCATTTCGGTCGTCTCGGGGAAAGCGATCGCACGACACCGTTGTCCTACCACGGGCAGTGTGGGGCCGGTTGTACCGAGCCCCTTGGCTCCGGTCCTGGGCGACGTGTGTGCTAGTCTCACCTGGGTTCGGGTCTTTTCTCAGGCGGCTGTGGACAGCAAACCCAAGACAACGGGTGTCCGGCGACGAGCCGGTTTGGGTCCGACCGTTCCGGGAATCCGGAGGTTGTCGTCCGCCGGCTCGGGGACTGGCTGTCCCGGAGAACGGAGGTTCGTTTCCTTGCGGGGCGGAGGCCGGCGGTAATGAGCCCCTTGGCTCCCGTCCTGTCCGACGCGTGTCCTAGCAGCACCGGGGTTCGAGTGCCTTCTCGGGCGGCTCGGGGAATGCGATCGCCGGACACGGTTGTCCGGCCATGAGTCCCGTAGGTCCGGCGCTGCCGGGAAGCCGGAGGATGTCGTTCGCCTGTTCGTAGAATGGCTGTGCCGGAGACCGGGAGATCTGTCCTGTCCCGAGCGGCGGCCGTCCGTCCCGAACCCCTAGTCTCCGGTCCTGGGCGACGTGTGTGCTAGTCTCAGCGGGGTCCGGTTCCCATTTCAGGCGGCTGTGGACAGCAAACCCAAGACAACAGGTGTCCGGCGACGAGCCGGTTTGGTTCCGACCGTTCCGGGAAGACGGAGTCAGACGTCCGCCGGCTCGGAGACTGGCCATCCCGGAGAACGAAGGTTCATTCCCGTGCGGGGAGAAGATCGGCCGTACCGAGCCCTTTGACTCTGGTCCCGGCCGAAGTGTGTGGTAGCAGCCCCGGGTTTCGGGTGTCATTTCGGTCGTCTCGGGGAAAGCGATCGCAGGACACCGTTGTCCTACCACGGGCAGCGTGGGGCCGGTTGTTCCGAGCCCCTTGGCTCCGGTCCTGGGCGACGTGTGAGCTAGTCGCACAGGGTTCCAGGTGCCACCTCGAGCGGCTCGGGGAATGCGGTCACAGGACAACGGGTGTCCGGCCACAAGCTGCCGTGCCGGGAAGCCGGAGGTTGTCGTCCGCCGGCTCGGGGACTGGCCGTCCCGGAGAACGGAGGTTCTTTCCCTTGCGGGGCGGGGACCGGCGGTAACGACCCCCTTAGCTCCCGTCCTGGCCGACGCGTGTTCTAGCAGCACCGGGGTTCGAGCGGGTTCTCGGGCGGCTCGGGGAATGCGATCGCCGGACACGGGTATCCGGCCCCGAGTCCCGTAGGTCCGGCGCTGCCGGGACCCCGGACACTTTCGTTCGCCCGTTCGTGGAATGACTGTGCCGGAGACCGGGAGATCTGTCCTGTCCCGAGCGGCGGCCGTCCGTCCCGAACCCCTAGTCTCCGGTCCTGGGCGACGTGTGTGGTAGTGTCAGCGGGTCCGGGTCCCGTTTCAGGCGGCTGTGGACAGCAAACCCAGGACAACGGGTGTCCGGCCACGAGCGGCCGTGCCGGGAAGCGGGAAGCAGTCTTCCGACGGATCGGATAATGGCCATCACAGAGAACGCAGGTTCATTCCCGTGCGGGGAGAAGATCGGCCGTACCGAGCCCTTTGACTCTGGTCCCGGCCGAAGTGTGTGCTAGCAGCCCCGGGATTCGGGTGCCATTTCGGTCGGCTCGGGGAAAGCGATCGCAGGACACCGTTGTCCTTCCACGGGCAGCGTGGGGCCGGTTATACCGAGCCCCTTGTCTCCGGTCCTGGGCGACGTGTGAGCTAGCCGCACAGGGTTCCGGGTGCCACCTCGAGCGGCTCGGGGACTGCGATCCTGCGACATTGATGTCCGGCCACGAGCGGCGTAGGGACCGACCGTTCCGGGAAGCCGGAGGTTGTCGTCCGCCGGCTCGGGGACTGGCCGTCCCGGAGAACGGAGGTTCGTTTCCGTGCGGGGCGGAGGCCCGCGGTAACGAGCCCCTTGGCTCCTGTCCTGTCCGACGCGTGTCCTAGCAGCACCGGGGTTGGAGCGCCTTCTCGGGCGGCTCGGGGAATGCGATCGTCGGAGACGGGTGTCCGGCCACGAGACCCGTAGGTCCGGCGCTGCCGGGACGCCGGATGCTGTCGTTCGCCCGTTCGTGGAATGGCTGTGCCGGAGACCGGGAGATCTGTCCTGTCCCGAGCGGCGGCCGTCCGTCCCGAACCCCTAGTCTCCGGTCCAGGGCGACGTGTGTGCTAGTCTCAGCGGGGTCCGGGTCCCGTCTCAGGCGGCTGTGGACAGCAAACCCAAGACAACGGGTGTCCGGCGACGAGCCGGTTTGGGTTCGACCGTTCCGGGAAGACGGAGGCAGACGTCCGCCGGCTCTAGAGACTGGCCATCCCGGAGAACACAGGTTCATTCCCGTGCGGGGAGAAGATCGGCCGTACCGAGCCCTTTGACTCTGGTCCCGTCCGAATTGTGTGCTAGCAGCCCTGGGATTCGGGTGCCATTTCGGTCGTCTCGG
Source organism: Mergus octosetaceus (assembly GCA_036873955.1). NCBI lineage: Eukaryota > Metazoa > Chordata > Aves > Anseriformes > Anatidae > Mergus > Mergus octosetaceus. Next base: position 86,260,083 of record CM072318.1, on the reverse strand, counting down.
GGAAAGCGATCGCACGACACCGTTGTCCTACCACGGGCAGCGTGGGGCCGGTTGTTCCGAGTCCCTTGGCTCCGGTCCTGGGCGACGTGTGAGCTAGTCGCACAGGGTTCCGGGTGCCACCTCAAGCGGCTCGGTGAATGCGTTCCCAGGACAACGGGTGACCGGCCACAAGCTGCCGTGCCGGGTCGCCGGAGGCTGTCGTTCGCCCGTTCGTGGAATGGCTGTGCCGGAGACCGGGAGATCTGTCCTGTCCCGAGCGGCGGCCGTCCGTCCCGAACCCCTAGTCTCCGGTCCTGGGCGACGTGTGTGGTAGTGTCAGCGGGGTCCGGGTCCCATTTCAGGCGGCTGTGGACAGCAAACCCAGGACAACGGGTGTCCGGCCACGAGCGGCCGTGCCGGGAAGCGGGAAGCAGTCTTCCGACAGATCGGATAATGGCCATCACAGAGAACGAAGGTTCATTCCCGTGTGGGGAGAAGATCGGCCGTACCAAGCCCTTTGACTCTGGTCCCGGCCGAAGTGTGTGCTAGCAGCCCCGGGATTCGGGTGCCATTTCGGTCGGCTCGGGGAAAGCGATCGCAGGACACCGTTGTCCTTCCACGGGCAGCGTGGGGCCGGTTGTAACGAGTCCTTTGGCTCCGGTCCTGGGCGACGTGTGAGCTAGCCGCACAGGGGTCCGGGTGACACCTCGAACGGCTCGGGGAATGCGGTCACAGGACAACAGGTGTCCGGCCACAAGCTGCCGTGTCGGGAAGCTGGAGGTTGTCGTCCGCCGGCTCGGGGACTGGCCGTCCCGGAGAACGGAGGTTCGTTTCCGTGCGGGGCGGAGGCCGGCGGTAATGAGCCCCTTGGCTCCTGTCCTGTCCGACGGTTGTCCTAGCAGCACCGGGGTTCGAGTGCCTTCTCAGGTGGCTCGGGGAATGCGATCGCCGGACACGGGTGTCCGGCCACGAGTCCCGTATGTCCGGCGCTGCCGGGACGCCGGAGGCTGTCATTCGCCCGTTCGTGGAATGACTGTGCCGGAGACCGGGAGATCTGTCCTGTCCCGAGCGGCGGCCGTCCGTCCCGAACCCCTAGTCTCCGGTCCTGGGCGACGTGTGTGCTAGTCTCAGCGGGGTTCGGGTCCCGTCTCAGGCGGCTGTGGACAGCAAACCCAAGACAACGGGTGTCCGGCGATGAACCGGTTTGGTTCCGACCGTTCCGGGAAGACGGAGGCAGACGTCCTCCAGCTCGCAGACTGGCCATCCCGGAGAACACAGGTTCATTCCCGTGCGGGGAGAAGATCGGCCGTACCGAGCCCTTTGACTCTGGTCCCGGCCGAAGTGTGTGCTAGCAGCCCCGGGATTCGGGTGCCATTTCGGTCGGCTCGGGGAAAGCGATCGCAGGACACCGTTGTCCTTCCACGGGCAGCGTGTTGCTGGTTATAACAAGCCCCTTGTCTCCGGTCCTGGGCGACGTGTGAGCTAGCCGCACAGGGGTACCGATCCCACCTCGAGCGGCTCGGGGACTGCGATCCTGCGACACTGATGTCCGGCCACGAGCGGCGTAGGGACCGACCGTTCCGGGAAGCCGGAGGTTGTCGTCCGCCGGCTCGGGGACTGGCCGTCCCGGAGAACGGAGGTTCGTTTCTGTGCGGGGCGGAGGCCCGCGGTAACGAGCCCCTTGGCTCCTGTCCTCTCCGACGCGTGTCCTAGCAGCACCGGGGTCCGAGCTCCTTCTCGGGCGGCTCGGGGAATGCGATCGCCGGACACGGGTGTCCGGCCACGAGTCCCGTAGGTCCGGCGCTGCCGGGACGCCGGAGGCTGTCGTTCGCCCGTTCGTGGAATGGCTGTGCCGGAGACCGGGAGATCTGTCCTGTCCCGAGCGGCGGCCGTCCGTCCCGAACCCCTAGTCTCCGGTCCTGGGCGACGTGTGTGCTAGTCTCAGCGGGGTCCGGGTCCCGTCTCAGGCGGCTGTGGACAGCAAACCCAAGACAACGGGTGTCCGGCGACGAGCCGGTTTGGGTCCGACCGTTCCGGGAAGACGGAGGCAGACGTCCGCCGGCTCTAGAGACTGGCCATCCCGGAGAACACAGGTTCATTCCCGTGCGGGGAGAAGATCGGCCGTAACGAGCCCTTTGACTCTGGTCCCGTCCGAATTGTGTGCTAGCAGCCCTGGGATTTGGGTGCCATTTCGGTCGTCTCGGGGAAAGCGATCGCACGACACCGTTGTCCTACCACGGGCAGCGTGTGGCCGGTTGTACCGAGCCCCTTGGCTCCGGTCCAGGGCGACGTGTGAGCTAGTCGCACAGGGTTCCGGGTGCCACCTCGAGCGGCTCGGGGAATGCGTTCCCAGGACAACGGGTGACCGGCCACAAGCTGCCGTGCCGGGTCGCCGGAGGCTGTCGTTCGCCCGTTCGTGGAATGGCTGTGCCGGAGACCGGGAGATCTGTCCTGTCCCGAGCGGCGGCCGTCCGTCCCGAACCCCTAGTCTCCGGTCCTGGGCGACGTGTGTGGTAGTGTCAGCGGGGTCCGGGTCCCGTTTCAGGCGGCTGTGGACAGCAAACCCAGGACAACGGGTGTCCGGCCACGAGCGGCCGTGCCGGGAAGCGGGAAGCAGTCTTCCGACGGATCGGATAATGGCCATCACAGAGAACGCAGTTTCATTCCCGTGTGGGGAGAAGATCGGCCGTACCAAGCCCTTTGACTCTGGTCCCGGCCGAAGTGTGTGCTAGCAGCCCCGGGATTCGGGTGCCACTTCGGTCGGCTCCGGGAAAGCGATCGCAGGATACCGTTGTCCTTCCACGGGCAGCGTGGGGCCGGTTATACCGAGTCCCTTGTCTCCGGTCCTGGGCGACGTGTGAGCTAGCCGCACAGGGGTACCGATCCCACCTCGAGCGGCTCGGGGAATGCGATCCCGCGACACTGATGTCCGGCCACGAGCGGCGTAGGGACCGACCGTTCCGGGAAGCCGGAGGTTGTCGTCTGCCGGCTCGGGGACTGGCCGTTCCGGAGAATGGAGTTTCGTTTCCATGCGGGGCGGAGGCCGGTGGTAATGAGCCCCTTGGCTCCCGTCCTGGCCGACGCGTGTTCTAGCAGCACCGGGGTTCGATCGCCTTCTCGGGCGGCACGGGGAATGCGTTCCTAGGACAACGGTTGTCCGGCCACGAGTCCTGTAGGTCCGGCGCTGCCGGGAAGCCGGAGGCTGTCGTTCACCCGTTCGTGGAATGACTGTGCCGGAGACCGGGAGATCTGTTCTGTCCCGAGCGGCGGCCGTCCGTCCCGAACCCCTAGTCTCCGGTCCTGGGCGACGTGTGTGCTAGTCTCACCGGGGTCCGGGACCTGTCTCAGGAGGCTGTGGACAGCAAACCCAGGACAACGGGTGTCTGGCTACGAGCGGCCGTGCCAGGAAGCGGGAGGCAGTCTTCCGACGGATCGGATAATGGCCATCACAGAGAACGAAGGTTCATTCCCATGCGGGGAGAAGATCGGCCGTACCGCGCCCTTTGACTCTGGTCCCGGACGAAGTGTGTGCTAGCAGCCCCGGGTTTCGGGTGCCATTGCGGTCGCCTCAGGGAAAGCGATCGCAGGACACCGTTGTCCTTCCACGGGCAGCGTGGGGCCGGTTGTAACGAGTCCCTTGGCTCCGGTCCTGGGCGACGTGTGAGCTAGCCGCACAGGGGTCCGGGTGACACCTCGAACGGCTCGGGGAATGCGGTCACAGGACAACAGGTGTCCGGCCACAAGCTGCCGTGCCGGGAAGCCGGAGGTTGTCGTCCGCCGGCTCGGGGACTGGCCGTCCCGGAGAACGGAGGTTCGTTTCCGTGCGGGGCGGAGGCCGGCGGTAATGAGCCCCTTGGCTCCTGTCCTGTCCGACGGTTGTCCTAGCAGCACCGGGGTTCGAGTGCCTTCTCAGGCGGCTCGGGGAATGCGATCGTCGGACACGGGTGTCCGGCCACGAGTCCCGTAGGTCCGGCGCTGCCGGGATGCCGGAGGCTGTCATTCGCCCGTTCGTGGAATGACTGTGCCGGAGACCGGGAGATCTGTCCTGTCCCGAGCGGCGGCCGTCCGTCCCGAACCCCTAGTCTCCTGTCCTGGGCGACGTGTGTGCTAGTCTCACCTGGGTTCGGGTCCCGTCTCAGGCGGCTGTGGACAGCAAACCCAAGACAACGGGTGTCCGGCGATGAGCCGGTTTGGGTCCGACCGCTCCGGGAAGACGGAGGCAGACGTCCTCCAGCTCGCAGACTGGCCATCCCGGAGAACACAGGTTCATTCCCGTGCGGGGAGAAGATCGGCCGTACCGAGCCCTTTGACTCTGGTCCCGGCCGAAGTGTGTGCTAGCAGCCCCGGGATTCGGGTGCCATTTCGGTCGGCTCGGGGAAAGCGATCGCAGGACACCGTTGTCCTTCCACGGACAGCGTGTTGCTGGTTATACCGAGCCCCTTGTCTCCGGTCCTGGGCGACGTGTGAGCTAGCCGCACAGGGGTACCGATCCCACCTCGAGCGGCTCGGGGACTGCGATCCCGCGACACTGATGTCCGGCCACGTGCGGCGTAGGGACCGACCGTTCCGGGAAGCCAGAGGTTGTCGTCCGCCGGCTCGGGGACTGGCCGTCCCGGAGAACGGAGGTTCGTTTCCGTGCGGGGCGGAGGCCCGCGGTAACGAGCCCCTTGGCTCCTGTCCTGTCCGACGCGTGTCCTAGCAGCACCGGGGTTCGAGCGCCTTCTCGGGCGGCTCGGGGAATGCGATCGTCGGACACGGGTGTCCGGCCACGAGTCCCGTAGGTCCGGCGCTGCCGGGACGCCGGAGGCTGTCGTTCGCCCGTTCGTGGAATGGCTGTGCCGGAGACCGGGAGATCTGTCCTGTCCCGAGCGGCGGCCGTCCGTCCCGAACCCCTAGTCTCCGGTCCTGGGTGACGTGTGTGCTAGTGTCACCTGGGTTCGGGTCCCGTCTCAGGCGGCTGTGGACAGCAAACCCAAGACAACATGTGTCTGGCGACGAGCCGGTTTGGGTCCGACCGTTCCGGGAAGACGGAGGCAGACGTCCGCCGGCTCTAGAGACTGGCCATCCCGGAGAACGCAGGTTCATTCCCGTGCGGGGAGAAGATCGGCTGTACCGAGCCCTTTGACTCTGGTCCCGGCCGAATTGTGTGCTAGCAGCCCTGGGATTCGGGTGCCATTTCGGTCGTCTCGGGGAATGCGATCGCACGACACCGTTGTCCTTCCACGGGCAGCGTGGGGCCGGTTGTACCGAGCCCCTTGGCTCCGGTCCTGGGCGACGTGTGAGCTAGTCGCACAGGGTTCTGGGTGCCACCTCGAGCGGCTCGGGGAATGCGTTCCCAGGAGAACGGGTGACCGGCCACAAGCTGCCGTGCCGGGTCGCCGGAGGCTGTCGTTCGCCCGTTCGTGGAATGGCTGTGCCGGAGACCGGGAGATCTGTCCTGTCCCGAGCGGCGGCCGTCCGTCCCGAACCCCTAGTCTCCGGTCCTGGGCGACGTGTGTGCAAGTCTCACCTGGGTTCGGGTCCCGTCTCAGGCGGCTGTGGACAGCAAAACCAAGACAACGGGTGTCCGGCGACGAGCCGGTTTGGGTCCGACCGTTCCGGGAAGACGGAGGCAGACGTCCGCCGGCTCGGAGACTGGCCATCAGAGAGAACGCAGGTTCATTCCCGTGCGGGGAGAAGATCGGCCGTACCGAGCCCTTTGACTCTGGTCCCGGCCGAAGTGTGTGCTAGCAGCCCCGGGATTCGGGTGCCATTTCAGTCAGCTTGTGGAAAGCGATCGCAGGACACCGTTGTCCTTCCATGGGCAGCGTGGGGTTGGTTGTGCTGAGTCCCTTGGCTCCGGTCCTGGGCGACGTGTGAGCTAGCCGCACAGGGTTCCGGGTGACACCTCGAGTAGCTCGGGGAATGCGGTCCCAGGACAACGGGTGTCCGGCCACAAGCTGCCGTGCCGGGAAGCCGGAGGTTGTCGTCCGCCGGCTTGGGGACTGGCCGTCCCGGAGTATGGAGGTTCCTTTCCGTGCGGGGCCCAGGCCGGCGGTAACGAGCCCCTTAGTTTCCGTCCTGGCCGACGCGTGTTCTAGCAGCACCGGGGTTCTAGTGCCTTCTTGGGCGGCTCAGGGAATGCGATCGCCGGACACGGGTATCCGGCCACGATTCCCCTAGGTCTGGCGCTGCCGGGATGCCGGAAGCTGTCGTTCGCCCGTTCGTGGAATGGCTGTGCCGGAGACCGGGAGATCTGTCCTGTCCCGAGCGGCGGCCGTCCGTCCCGAATCCCTAGTCTCCGGTCCTGGGCGACGTGTGTGCTAGTCTCAGCGGGGTCCGGGTCCCGTTTCAGGGGGCTGTGGACAGCAAACCCGGGACAATGGGTGTCCGGCCACATGCTGCCATGCCGGGAAGCGTGAGGCAGACGTCCGCCGGCTCGGAGACTGGCCGTCCCAGAGAACAGAGGTTCGTTCCCCTGCGGGGCGGAAGCTGGCGGTAACGAGCCCCTTGGCTCCCCTCCTGGCCGACGCGTGTCCTAGCAGCTCTGGGGTTCGAGTGCCTTCTCGGGCGGCTCGTGGAATGGGATCACAGGATACGGCTTTCCGGCAACGGACAGCGTGGGGTCGGTTGTGCCGAGCCCCTTGGCTCCGATCCTGGGCGACGTGTGAGCTAGCCGCATAGCGGTTCGGGTCCCACCTCGAGCGGCTCGGGGAATGCGATCCCGCGACACTGATGTCCGGCCACGAGCGTCGTAGGGGCCGACTCTTCCGGGAAGCCGGAGGTTGTCGTCCGCCGGCTCGGGGACTGGCCGTCCCGGAGAACGGAGGTTCGTTTCCGTGCGGGGCCGAGGCCGGCGGTAACGAGCCCCTTGGCTCCCATCCTGTCCGACGCGTGTCCTAGCAGCACGGGGTTCAAGTGCCTTCTCGGGCGGCTCGGGGAATGCGATCGCCGGACACGGGTGTCCGGCCACGAGTCCCGTAGGTCCGGCGCTGCCGGGACGCCGGAGGCTGTCGTTCGCCCGTTCGTGGAATGGCTGTGCCGGAGACCGGGAGATCTGTCCTGTCCCGAGTGGCGGCCGTCCGTCCCGAACCCCTAGTCTCCGGTCCTGGGCGACATGTGTGCTAGTCTCGCCTGGGTTCGGGTCCCGTCTCAGGCGGCTGTGGACAGCAAACCCAGGACAACGGATGTCCGGCGACGAGCCGGTTTGGGTCCGACCGTTCCGGGAAGACAGAGGCAGAAGTCCGCCGGCTCGGAGACTGGCCATCCCGGAGAATGCAGGTTCATTCCCGTGCGGGGAGAAGATCGGCCGTACCGAGCCCTTTGACTCTGGTCCCGGCCGAAATGTGTGCTAACAGCCCTGGGTTTCGGGTGCCATTTCGGTCGGCTCGGGGAAAGCGATTGCAGGACACCGTTGTCCTTCCATGGGCAGCGTGGGGCCGGTTGTACCGAGCCCCTTGGCTCCGGTCCTGGGCGATGTGTGAGCTAGCCGTACAGGGTTCCGGGTCCCAACTGGAGCGGCTCGGGGAATGCGGTCCCAGGACACTGGTGTCCGGCCACCGGTAGCGTGGGGCCGGTTGTACCGAGCCCCTTGGCTCCGATCCTGGGCGACGTGTGATCTAGCCGCACAGGGGTACCGATCCCACCTCGAGGGGCTCGGGGAATGCGATCCCGCGACACTGATGTCCGGCCACGAGTCCCGTAGGTCCGGCGCTGCTGGGACGCCGGAGGCTGTCGTTCGCCCGTTCGTGGAATGGCTGTGCCGGATACCGGGAGATCTGTCCTGTCCTGAGCGGCGGCCGTCCGTCCCGAACCCCTAGTGTCCGGTCCTGGGCGACGTGTGAGCTAGCCGTACAGGAGTCCGGGTTCAACCTGGAGCGGCTCGGGGTATGCGGTCCCAGGACACGGGTGTCCGGCCTGGCAGCGTGGGACCGGTTATACCGAGCCCCTTGGCTCCGGTCCTGGGTTACGTATGAGCTAGCCGCACAGGGGTCCGAGTCCCACCTCGAGCGGCTCGGGGAATGCGATCCCGCGACACAGATGTCAGGCCACGAGCGGCGTAGGAGCCGACTGTTTCGGGAATCCGGAGGCTGTCGTCCGCCGTCTCGGGGACTGGCCGTCCCGGAGAACGGAGGTTCGTTCCCGTGCGGGGCTGAGGCCGGCGTTAACGAGCCCCTTGGCTCCCGTCCTGTCCGACGCGTGTCCTAGCAGCACCGGGGTTCGAGTGCCTTCTCAGGCGGCTCGGGGAATGCGATCGCCGGACATGGGTATCCGGGCCCGAGTCCCGTTGGTCCGGCGCTGCCAGGATGCCGGAGGCTGTCGTTCGCCCATTCGTGGAATGACTGTGCCGGAGACCGGGAGATCTGTCCTGTCCCGAATGGCGGCCGTCCGTCCCGAACCCCTAGTCTCCGGTCCTGGACGATATGTGTGTGCTAGTCTCAGCGGTTTCCGGGTCCCGTTTCAGGCGGCTGTGGACAGCAAACCCAAGACAACGGGTGTCCGGCCAGAAGCTGCCGTGCCGGGAAGCGTGAGGCAGATGTCCGCCGGCTTGGGGACTGGCCGTCCCGAAGAACAGAGGTTCGTTCCCGTGCGGGGCGGAGGCCGGCGGTAACGAGCCCCTTGGCTCCCGTCCTGGCCGACGCGTGTCCTAGCAGCACCGGGGTTCGAGTGCCTTCTCGAGCGGTTCGGGGTATACGGTCCCAGGACAACTGGTGTCCGGCCACGAGTCCCGTTGGTCCGGCGCTGCCGGGAAGCCGGAGGCTGTCGTTCGCCCGTTCGTGGAATGGCTGTGCCGGAGACCGGGAGATCTGTCCTGTCCCGAGCGGCGGCCGTCCATCCCGAACCCCTAGTCTCCGGTCCTGGGCGATGTGTGTGCTAGTCTCAGCGGGGTCCGGGTCCCGTCTCAGGCGGCTGTGGACAGCAAACCCAAGACAACGGGTGTCCGGCCACGAGCGACCATGCCGGGAAGCGGGAGGCAGTCTTCTGCCGGATAGGATAATGGCCATCACAGAGAATGAAGGTTCATTCCCTTGCAGGGAGAAGATCGGCCGTACGGCGCCCTTTGACTCTGGTCCCGGCCCAAGTGTGTGCTAGCAGCCCCGGGATTCGGGTGCCATTTCGGTAGGCTCGGGGAAAGCGATCGCAGGACACCGTTGTCCTTCCACGGGCAGCGTGGGGCCGGTTGTAACTAGCCCCTTGGCTCCGATCCTGGGCGACGTGTGAGCTAGCCGCACAGGGGTACCGATCCCACGTCGAGTGGCTCGACGAATGCGATCCCGCGATACTGATGTCTGGCCACGAGTCCCATAGGTCCAGCGCTGCCGGGAAGCCGGAGTCTGTCGTTCGCCCGTTCGTGGAATGGCTGTGACGGAGACCGGGAGATCTGTCCTGTCCCGAGCGGCGGCCGTCCGTCCCGAACCCCTAGTCTCCGGTCCTGGGCGACGTGTGTGCTAGTCTCACCGGGGTCCGGGACCCGTTTCAGGCGGCTGTGGACAGCAAACCCAGGACAACGGGTGTCCGGCCACGAGCGGCGTAGGGTCCGACCGTTCCGGGAAGACGGAGGCAGACGTCCGCCGGCTCGGAGACTGGCCATCCCGGAGAACGCAGGTTCATTCCCGTGCGGGGAGAAGATCGGCCGTACTGAGCCCTTTGACTCTGGTCCCGGCCGAAGTGTGTGCTAGCAGCCCCGGGTTTCAGGTGCCATTTCTTTCGGCTCGGGGAAAGCGATCGCAGGATACCGTTGTCCTTCCACGGGCAGCGTGGGGCCGGTTGTACCGAGCCCCTTGGCTCCGGTCCTGGGCGATGTGTGAGATAGCCGCACAGGGGTCCCGTTCCCACCTCGAGCGGCTCGGGGAATGCGATCCCGCGACACTGATGTCCGGCCACGAGCGGAGTAGGGGCCGACCGTTTCGGGAAGCCAGAGGCTGTCGTCCGCTGGCTCGGGGACTGGCCGTCCCGGAGAACGGAGGTTCGTTCCCGTGCGGGGCTGAGGCCGGCGTTAACGAGCCCCTTGACTCCCGTCCTGGCCGACGCGTGTCCTAGCAGCACAGGGGTTCGAGTGCCTTATCGGGCGGCTCGTGGAATGCGATCGCAGGACACAGCTTTCTGGCCACGGGCAGCACTTTTTGATGTGCGAAAGGGGCTGGCAATGCGTTTTGTTTGGTCCTATTTGAATTCCTCTGCGATGCCGGGTAGGGCTAGTTTTCGCGTTGCTCAGAAAGAGCGAACACAGAGGGTTCATGTGCATGTTGGGCTGCATGAATGCCCCCCTGGGGAGTTCAGTTGTACCCAAAAAATTCCTTTGAGGGCAGCTTTTAATGGGGGAAAGGGGCTTTGAACGCGTTTTCTTTGGACCTTTTTTGAATTCCTCTCCCATTCCGGGTAGGTCTATGTTTTGGGATGCTCAGAAAGAGCGAACACAGAGGGTCCAGTTGCATGTGTGGCTGCGTGAAGGCTCCCCAGGGGAGTTTAGTTGTATCCAAAGCCTTCCTTTGAGGTCGAGTTTTGATGGGCGAAAGGGGCTTAGAATACGTTTTCTGGGGCCCTATTTGGAATTCCTTCCAATGCCGGGTAGGGTTATGTTTCAGGTTGCTCAGAAAGAGCGAACACAGAGGGTTCAGTTGCATGTGTGGCTGCGTGAAGGCTCCCCAGGGGAGTTCAGTTGTACCCAAAGCCTTCCTCTGGGGGCACATTTTGATGGGCGAAAGGGGCTGGCAATGCATTTTCTTTGGTCCTATTTGGAATTCCTCTGCGATGCCGGGTAGGGTTATGTTTCTGGTTGCTCAGAAAGAGCGAATACAGAGGGTCCAGTTGCATGTGTGGCTGCATGAAGGCTCCCCTGGGGAGTTCAGTTGTACCCAAACCTTCCCTCTGGGGGCATTTTTTGATGGGCGAAATGGGCTGGCAATCCGTTTTCTTTGGTCCTATTTGGAATTCCTCTGCGATGCCTGGTAGGGCTATGTTTCAAGTTGCTCAGAAAGAGCGAACACAGAGGGTTCATGTGCATGTTGGGCTGCATGAATGCCCCCCTGGGGAGTTTAGTTGTACCGAAAACCTTCCTTTGAGGGCAGCCTTTGATGGGCGAAAGGGGTTTTGAACGCGTTTTCTTTGGATCTTTTTTAATTCCTCTCCCTTTCCGGGTAGGTCTATATTTTGGGATGCTCAGAAAGAGCGAACACAGAGGGTCCAGTTGCACGTGTGGTTGCGTGAAGGCTCTCCTGGGGAGTTCACTTGTACCCAAAGCCTTCCTTTGAGGGCACTTTTTGATGGGCGAAAGGGGCTTTGAACGCGTTTTCTGGGGCCCTATTTTGAATTCCTCTCCGATGCCGGGTAGGGCTATGTGTTGGTTGCTCAAAAAGAGCGAACACAGAGGATCCAGCTGCATGTGGGACTGCGTGAATGCTCTCCTGGGGAGATCAGTTGTACGCAAGGCCTTCTTTGAGGGCACCTTTTGTTTTTGCGAAAGGGGCTTTGAACGCGTTTTCTGGGGCCCTATTTGGAATTCCTCTCCCATGCCTGGTACGGCTATATTTCGTGTTGCTCAGAAAGAGCGAACAGAGAGGGTCCCGTTGCATGTGTGGCTGCGTGAAGGCTCCCCAGGGGAGTTCAGTTGTATCCAAAGCCTTCCTTTGAGGTCAAGTTTTGATGGGCGAATGCGGCTTGGAATGTGCTTTCTGGGGCCCTATTTGGAATTCCTCTGCGATGCCGGGTAGGGTTATATTTCAGGTTGCTCAGAAAGAGCGAACACAGAGGGTTCAGTTGCATGTGGGCCTGCATGAAGGCTCCCCCGGAAAGTTCAGTTGTACCCAAAGCCTTCCTCTGGGGGCACTTTTTAATGGGCGAATGTGGCTTTGAATGCGTTTTCTTTGGTCCTATTTGGAATTCCTCTCCGATGTCGGGTAGGGTTATGTTTCGGGTTGCTCAGAAAGAGGAAACACAGAGGGTCCAGTTGCATGTGTGGCTGCGTGAAGGCTCGCCTGGGGAGTTCAGTTGTACCCTAAGCCTTCCTTTGAGGGCACTTTTTGATGGGCGAAAGGGGCTTTGAACGCATTTTCTAGGGCCCTATTTTGAATTCCTCTGCGATGCCGGGTAGGGCTAGTTTTCGTGTTGCTCAGAAAGAGCAAACACAGAGGGTCCAGTTGCACGTGTGGCTGCGTGAAGGCTCCCCTGGGGTGTTCACTTGTACCCAAAGCCTTCTTCTGGGGGCAATTTTTGATGGGTGAAAGGGGCTTGTAATGCGTTTACTTTGGTCCTATTTAGAATTCCTCTGCGATGCCGGGTAGGGCTATGTTTCGGGTTGCTCAGAAAGAGGAAACACAGAGGGTCCAGTTGCATGTGTGGCTGCGTGAAGGCTCCCCAGGGGAGTTCAGTTGTATCCAAAGCCTTCCTTTGAGGTCAAGTTTTGATGGGCAAAAGCGGCTTGGAATGTGTTTTCTGGGGCCCTATTTGGAATTCCTCTCCAATGCCGGGTAGGGTTATGTTTCAGGTTGCTCAGAAAGAGCGAACACAAAGGGTTCAGTTGCATGTGGGCCTGCATGAAGGCTCCCCTGGGGAGTTCAGTTGTACCCAAATCCTTCCTCTGGGAGCACTTTTTGATGGGCGAAAGGGGCTGGCAATGCGTTTTCTTTGGTCCTATTTGGAATTCCTCTGCGATGCCGGGTAGGGCTAGTTTTCGCGTTGCTCAGAAAGAGCAAACACAGAGGGTCCAGTTGCAGGTGTGGCTGCGTGAAGGCTCCCCTGGGGTGTTCACTTGTACCCAAAGCCTTTTTCTGGGGGCACTTTTTGATGGGCGAAAGGGGCTGGTAATGCGTTTACTTTGGTCCTATTTGGAATTCCTCTGCGATGCCGGGTAGGGCTATGTTTCTGGTTGTTCAGAAAGAGCGAACACAGAGGGTCCTGTTGGATGTGTGGCTGCGTGAAGGCTCCCCTGGGGTGTTCACTTGTACCCAAAGCCTTTTTCTGGGGGCACTTTTTGATGGGCGAAAGGGGCTGGTAATGCGTTTACTTTGGTCCTATTTGGAATTCCTCTGCGATGCCGGGTAGGGCTATGTTTCTGGTTGTTCAGAAAGAGCGAACACAGAGGGTCCTGTTGGGTGTGTGGCTGCGTGAAGGCTCCCCTGGGGAGTTCAGTTGTACCCTAAGCCTTCCTTTGAGGGCACTTTTTGATAGGCGAAAGGGACTTTGAATGCGTTTTCTGGGGCCCTATTTTGAATTCCTCCACGATGCCGGGTAGGGCTATGTGTTGGTTGTTGAGAAAGAGCGAACACAGAGGTTCCAGCTGCATGTGGGACTGCGTGAATGCTCTCCTGGGGAGATCAGTTGTACGCAAGGCTTTCCTTTGAGGTCAAGTTTTGATGGGCGAAAGGGGCTTGGAATACGTTTTCTGGGGCCCTATTTGGAATTCCTCTCCAATGCCTGGTAAGGATATATTTCGTGTTGCTCAGAAAGAGCGAACAGAGAGGGTCCCGTTGCATGTGTGGCTGCGTGAAGGCTCCCCAGGGGAGTTCAGTTGTATCCAAAGCCTTCCTTTGAGGTCAAGTTTTGATGGGCAAAAGCGGCTTGGATTGTGTTTTCTGGGGCCCTATTTGGAATTCCTCTCCAATGCCGGGTAGGGTTATGTTTCAGGTTGCTCAGAAAGAGCGAACACAGAGGGTTCAGTTGCATGTGTGGCTGCGTGAAGGCTCCCCTGGGGAGTTCAGTTGTATCCAAAGCCTTCCTTTGAGGGCACATTTGATGGGCGAAAGGGACTTTGAATGCGTTTTCTGGGGCCCTATTTTGAATTCCTCTCCGATGCCGGGTAGGGCTATGTGTTCGTTGTTCAGAAAGAGCGAACACAGAGGGTCCAGTTGCATGTGTGGCTGCGTGAAGGCTCCCCAGGGGATTTCAGTTTAAACCCAAAGTCTTCCTTTGAAGGTAAGTTTTGATGGGCGAAAGGGGCTTGGAATGAGTTTTCTGGGGCCCTATTTGGACTTCCTCTCCGATGCCAGGTAGTGCTATGTTTCAGGTTGCTCAGAAAGAGCGAACAGAGAGGGTCCCGTTGCATGTGTGGCTGTGTGAAGGCTCCCCAGGGGAGTTCAGTTGTATCCAAAGCCTACCTTTGAGGTCAAGTTTTGATGGGCGAAAGGGGCTTGGAATATGTTTTCTTTGTCCTATTTGGAATTCCTCTCCAATGCCGGGTAGGGTTATGTTTCAGGTTGCTCAGAAAGAGCGAACACAGAGGGTCCAGCTGCATGTGGGGCTGCGTGAAGGCTCCCCTGGGGATTTCAGTTGTATCCAAAGCCTTCCTTTGAGGTCAAGTTTTGATGGGCGAAAGGGGCTTGGAATACGTTTTCTGCGGCCCTATTTGGAATTCCTCTCCAATGCCGGGTAGGGTTATGTTTCAGGTTGCTCAGAAAGAGCGAACACAGAGGGTCCAGCTGCATGTGTGGCTGCGTGAAGGCTCCCCTGGGGAGTTCACTTGTACCCAAAGCCTTTCTCGGGGGCACTTTTTGATGGGCGAAAGGGGCTGGCAATGCGTTTTCTTTGGTCCTATTTGGAATTCCTCTGCGATGCCGGGTAGGGCTAGTTTTCGCGTTGCTCAGAAAGAGCTAACACAGAGGGTTCATGTGTATGTAGGGCTGCATGAATGCCCCCTTGGGGAGTTCAGTTGTACCCAAAGCCTTACTCTGGGGGCACTTTTTGATGGGCGAAAGGGGCTTTGAACGCGTTTTCCTTGGAACTTTTTTGAATTCCTTTCCGATGCCGTGTAAAGTTATGTTTTGGATTGCTCAGAAAGAGTGAACACACAGGGTTCAGTTGCATGTGGGGCACTGTAAAGGCTCCCGTGGGGAGGTCAGTTGTACCCAAAAAATTCCTTTGAGGGCAGCTTTTGATGGGCGAAAGGTGCTTTGAACGCGTTTTCTTTGGACCTTTTTTGAATTCCTCTCCCATTCCAGGTAGGTATATGTTTTGGGATTCTCAGAAAGAGCGAACACAGAGGGTCCAGTTGCACGTGTGGCTGCGTGAAGGCTCCCCTGAAGAGTTCAGTTGTACCCAAAGCCTTTTTCTGGGGGCACATTTTGATGGGCGAAAGGGGCTTTGAACGCGTTTTCTGGGGCCTTATTTTGAATTCCTCTCCGATGCCGGGTAGGGCTTTGTGTTGGTTGCTCAAAAAGAGCGAACAGAGAGGGTCCAGTTGCATGTGTGGCTGCGTGAAGGCTCCCCAGTGGAGTTCACTTGTATCCAAAGCCTTCCTTTGAGGTCAAGTTTTGATGGGCGAAAGGGGCTTGGAATACGTTTTCTGGGGCCCTTTTTGGAATTCCTCTCCAATGCCGGGTAGGGTTATGTTTCAGGTTGCTCAGAAAGAGCGAACACAGAGGGTTCAGTTGCATGTGGGCCTGCGTGAAGGCTCCCCAGGGGAGTTCAGTTGTACCCAAAGCCTTCCTCTGGTGGCACCGTTTGATGGGCAAAAGGGGCTGGCAATGCGTTTTCTTTGGTCCTATTTGGAATTCCTCTGCGATGCCGGGTACGGCTATGTTTCGGGTTGCTCAGAAAGAGCGAACTCAGAGGGTCCAGTTGCATGTGTGGCTGCGTGAAGGCTCCCCTGCGGAGTTCAGTTGTACCCAAAGCCTCCCTCTGGGGGCACTCTCTGATGGGTGAAAGAGGTTGGCAATGCGTTTTCTTTGGTCCTATTTGGAATTCCTCTGCGATGCCGGGTAGGGCTAGTTTTCGCGTTGCTCAGAAAGAGCGAACACAGAGGGTTCATGTGCATGTTGGGCTGCATGAATGCCCCCCTTGGGAGTTTAGTTGTACCCAAAACCTTCCTTTGAGGGTAGCCTTTGATGGGCGAAAGGGGCTTTGAACGAGTTCTCTTTGGACCTTTTTTGAATTCCTCTCCCATTCCGGGTAGGTCTATGTTTTGGAATGCTCAGAAAGAGCGAACACAGAGGTTCCAGTTGCACGTGTGGCTGCGTGAAGGCTCCCCTGGGGTGTTCACTTGTACCCAAAGCCTTTTTCTGGGGGCACTTTTTGATGGGCGAAAGGGGCTTTGTACGCGTTTACTTTGGTCCTATTTGAAATTCCTCTGCAATGCCGGGTAGAGCTATGTTTCGGGTTGCTCAGAAAGAGCGAACACAGAGGGTCCAGTTGCATGTGTGGCTGCGTGAAGGCTCCCCTGGGGAGTTCAGTTGTACCCTAAGCCTTCCTTTGAGGGCACTTTTTGATGGGCGAAAGGGGCTTTGAACGCGTTTTCTGGGGCCCTATTTTGAATTCCTCCCCGATGCCGGGTAGGGCTTTGTGTTGGTTGCTCAAAAAGAGCGAACACAGAGGATCCACCTGCATGTGGGACTGCGTGAATGCTCTCCTGGGGAGATCAGTTGTACGCAAGGCCTTCCTTTGAGGGCACCTTTTGTTTTTGCGAAAGGGGCTTTGAACGCGTTTTCTGGGGCCCTATTTGGAATTCCTCTCCCATGCCTGGTAGGGCTATATTTCGTGTTGCTAAGAAAGAGCGAACAGAGATGGTCCCGTTGCATGTGTGGCTGCGTGAAGGCTCCCTAAGGGAGTTCAGTTGTATCCAAAGCCTTCCTTTGAGGTCAAGTTTTGATGGGCGAAAGGGGCTTGGAATGTGTTTTCTGGGGCCGTATTTGGAATTCCTCTCCCATTCCGGGTAGGTCTATGTTTTTGGATGCTCAGAAAGAGCAAACACAGAGGGTCTAGTTGCATGTGTGGCTGCGTGAAGGCTCCCCTGGGGAGTTCAATTGTATCCAAAGCCTTCCTTTGAGAGCACTTTTAGATGGGCGAAAGGGGCTTGGAATGAGTTTTCTGGGGCCATATTTGGACTTCCTCTCCGATGACAAGTAGGGCTATGTTTCATGTTCCTCAGAAAGAGCTAGCTTAGAGGTTTCATATGTATGTGGGGCTGAATGAATGCTCCCCTGGGGAGTTTAGTTGTACCCTAAGCCTTCCTTTGAGGGCACTTTTTGATGGGCGAAAGGGCCTGGTAATGCGTTTTCTTTGGACCTTTTTTGAATTCCTCTCCGATGCCGGGTAAAGCTATGTTTCGGGTTGCTCAGAAAGAGCGAACACAGAGGGTTCAGTTGCATGTGGGGTACTGTAAAGGCTCCCCAGGGGAGTTCAGTTGTACCCTAAGCCTTCCTTTGAGGGCACTTTTTGATGGGCGAAAGGGGCTTTGAACGCGTTTTCTGGGGCCCTATTTTGAATTCCTCTCCTATGCCGGGAAGTCTATGTTTTGGGTTGCTCAGAAAGAGCGAACACAGAGGGTCCAGTTGCATGTGGGGCTGCGTGAAGGCTTCCCTGGGGATTTCTGTTAAACCCAAAGTCTTCCTTTGAGGGCACGTTTTGATGGGTGAAAGGGGTTTGGAATGTGTTTTCTGGGACCCTATTTGGACTTCCTCTCGGATGCCAGGTAGGGCTATGTTTCAGGTTGCTGAGAAAGAGCGAACTCAGAGGGTCCAGTTGCATGTGTGGCTGCGTGAAGGATCCCCTGGGGAGTTCACTTGTACCCAAAGCCTTCCTCTGGGGACACATTTTGATGGGCGAAAGGGGCTGGCAATGCGTTTTCTTTGGTCCTATTTGGAATTCCTCTGTGATGCCGGGTAGGGCTAGTTTTCGCGTTGCTCAGAAAGAGCGAACACAGATGGTTCATGTGCATGTAGGGCTGCATGAATCCCCCCCTGTGGAGGTCAGTTGTACCCAAAACCTTCATTTGAGGGCAGCTTTTGATGGGCGAAAGGGGTTTTGAACGCCTTTTCTTTGGACATTTTTTGAATTCCTTTCCGATTCCGGAAACGGCTATGTTTCAGGTTGTTCAGAAAGAGTGAACACAGCCGGTCCAGTTGCATTTGTGGCTGCGTGAAGGCTCCCTTCGGGAGTTCACTTGTACCCAAAGCCTTCACTTGAGGGCACGTTTTGGTGGGAGAAAGGGGCTGGTAATGTGTTTACTTTGGTCCTATTTGGAATTCCTCTGCGCTGCCGGGTCGGGCTATGTTTCGGGTTGCTCAGAAAGAGCGAACTCAGAGGGTCCAGTTGCATGTGTGGCTGCGTGAAGGCTCCCCTGGGGAGTTCAGTTGTACCCTAAGCCTTCCTTTGAGGGCACTTTTTGATGGGCGAAAGGGGCTTTGAACGCATTTTCTGGGGCCCTATTTTGAATTCCTCCCCGATGCCGGGTAGGGCTTTGTGTTGGTTGCTCAAAAAGAGCGAACACAGAGGATCCACCTGCATGTGGGACTGCGTGAATGCTCTCCTGGGGAGATCAGTTGTACGCAAGGCCTTCCTTTGAGGGCACCTTTTGTTTTTGCGAAAGGGGCTTTGAACGCGTTTTCTGGGGCCCTTTTTGGAATTCCTCTCTCATGCCTGGTAGGGCTATATTTCGTGTTGCTAAGAAAGAGCGAACAGAGATGGTCCCGTTGCATGTGTGGCTGCGTGAAGGCTCCCTAAGGGAGTTCAGTTGTATCCAAAGCCTTCCTTTGAGGTCAAGTTTTGATGGGCGAAAGGGGCTTGGAATGTGTTTTCTGGGGCCGTATTTGGAATTCCTCTCCCATTCCGGGTAGGTCTATGTTTTTGGATGCTCAGAAAGAGCGAACACAGAGGGTCTAGTTGCATGTGTGGCTGCGTGAAGGCTCCCCTGGGGAGTTCAGTTGTATCCAAAGCCTTCCTTTGAGAGCACTTTTAGATGGGCGAAAGGGGCTTGGAATGAGTTTTCTGGGGCCATATTTGGACTTCCTCTCCGATGACAAGTAGGGCTATGTTTCATGTTCCTCAGAAAGATCTAGCTTAGAGGTTTCATATGTATGTGGGGCTGAATGAATGCTCCCCTGGGGAGTTTAGTTGTACCCTAAGCCTTCCTTTGAGGGCACTTTTTGATGGGCGAAAGGGCCTGGTAATGCGTTTTCTTTGGACCTTTTTTGAATTCCTCTCCGATGCCGGGTAAAGCTATGTTTCGGGTTGCTCAGAAAGAGCGAACACAGAGGGTTCAGTTGCATGTGGGGTACTGTAAAGGCTCCCCAGGGGAGTTCAGTTGTACCCTAAGCCTTCCTTTGAGGGCACTTTTTGATGGGCGAAAGGGGCTTTGAACGCGTTTTCTGGGGCCCTATCTTGAATTCCTCTCCTATGCCGGGAAGTCTATGTTTTGGGTTGCTCAGAAAGAGCGAACACAGAGGGTCCAGTTGCATGTGGGGCTGCGTGAAGGCTTCCCTGGGGATTTCTGTTAAACCCAAAGTCTTCCTTTGAGGGCACGTTTTGATGGGTGAAAGGGGTTTGGAATGTGTTTTCTGGGACCCTATTTGGACTTCCTCTCGGATGCCAGGTAGGGCTATGTTTCAGGTTGCTGAGAAAGAGCGAACTCAGAGGGTCCAGTTGCATGTGTGGCTGCGTGAAGGATCCCCTGGGGAGTTCACTTGTACCCAAAGCCTTCCTCTGGGGACACATTTTGATGGGCGAAAGGGGCTGGCAATGCGTTTTCTTTGGTCCTATTTGGAATTCCTCTGTGATGCCGGGTAGGGCTAGTTTTCGCGTTGCTCAGAAAGAGCGAACACAGATGGTTCATGTGCATGTAGGGCTGCATGAATCCCCCCCTGTGGAGGTCAGTTGTACCCAAAACCTTCATTTGAGGGCAGCTTTTGATGGGCGAAAGGGGTTTTGAACGCCTTTTCTTTGGACATTTTTTGAATTCCTTTCCGATTCCGGAAACGGCTATGTTTCAGGTTGTTCAGAAAGAGTGAACACAGCCGGTCCAGTTGCATTTGTGGCTGCGTGAAGGCTCCCTTCGGGAGTTCACTTGTACCCAAAGCCTTCACTTGAGGGCACGTTTTGGTGGGAGAAAGGGGCTGGTAATGTGTTTACTTTGGTCCTATTTGGAATTCCTCTGCGCTGCCGGGTCGGGCTATGTTTCGGGTTGCTCAGAAAGAGCGAACTCAGAGGGTCCAGTTGCATGTGTGGCTGCGTGAAGGCTCCCCTGGGGAGTTCACTTGTACCGAAAGCCTCTCTCTGGGGGCACTTTTTGATGGGCGAAAGGGGCTGGAAATGCGTTTTGTTTGGTCCTAATTGGAATTCCTCTGCGATGCCAGGTAGGTCTAGTTTTCGCGTTGCTCAGAAAGAGCGAACTTAGAGGGTTCATGTGCATGTTGGGCTGCATGAATACCCCCCTGGGGAGTTCAGTTGTACCAAAAACCTTCCTTTGAGGGCAGCCTTTGATGGGCGAAAGGGGCTTTGAACGCGTTTTCTTTGGACCTTTTTTGAATTCGTCTCCTATTCCAGGTAGGTCTATGTTTCCGGTTGCTCAGAAAAAGCGAACACAGAGGGTCCAGTTGCACTTGTGGCTGCGTGAAGGCTCCCCTGGGGTGTTCACTTGTACCCAAAACCTTCTTCTGGGGACACTTTCTGATGGGCGAAAGGGGCTGGTAATGCGTTTACTTTGGTCCTATTTGGAATTCCTCTGAGATGCCGGGTAGGGCTATGTTTCTGGTTGCTCAGAAAGAGCGAACACAGAAGGTCCAGCTGCATGTGTGGCTGCGTGAAGGCTCCCCTGGGGAGTTCAGTTGTACCCTAAGCCTTCCTTTGAGGGCACTTTTTGATGGGTGAAAGGGGCTTTGAACGCGTTTTCTGGGGCCCTATTTTGAATTCCTCTCCGATGCCGGGTAGGGCTATGTGTTGGTTGCTCAAAAAGAGCGAACACAGAGGATCCAGCTGCATGTGGGACTGCGTGAATGCTCTCCTGGGGAGATCAGTTGTACGCAAGGCCTTCCTTTGAGGGCACCTTTTGTTTTTGCGAAAGGGGCTTTGAACGCGTTTTCTGGGGCCCTATTTGGAATTCCTCTCCCATGCCTGGTAGGGCTATATTTCGTGTTGCTCAGAAAGAGCGAACAGAGAGGGTCCCGTTGCATGTGTGGCTGCGTGAAGGCTCCCCAGGGGAGTTCAGTTGTATCCTAAGCCTTCCTTTCAGGGCAACTATTGATGGGCAAAAGGGGCTTTGAACGCGTTTCCTTTGGACCTTTTTTGATTTCCTCTCCCATTCCGGGTAGGTCTATGTTTCGGGTTGCTCAGAAAGAGCGAATATAGAGGGTCCAGTTGCATGTGTGGCTGCGTGAAGGCTCCCCTGGGGGTTCAGTTGTATCCTAAGCCTTCCTTTGAGGGCACTTTTTGACGGGCGCAAGGGGCTTTGAACGCGTTTTCTGGGGCCCTATTTGGAATTCCTCTCCAATGCCGGGTAGGGTTATGTTTCAGGTTGCTCAGAAAGAGCGAACACAGAGGGTTCAGTTGCATGTGGGTCTGAGTGAAGGCTCCCCTGGGGAGTTCACTTGTACCCAAAACCTTCTTCTGGGGACACTTTCTGATGGGCGAAAGGGGCTGGTAATGCGTTTACTTTGGTCCTATTTGGAATTCCTCTGCGATGCCGGGTAGGGCTATGTTTCTGGTTGCTCAGAAAGAGCGAACACAGAGGGTCCAGCTGCATGTGTGGCTGCGTGAAGGCTCCCCTGGGGAGTTCAGTTGTACCCTAAGCCTTCCTTTGAGGGCACTTTTTGATGGGTGAAAGGGGCTTTGAACGCGTTTTCTGGGGCCCTATTTTGAATTCCTCTCCGATGCCGGGTAGGGCTATGTGTTGGTTGCTCAAAAAGAGCGAACACAGAGGATCCAGCTGCATGTGGGACTGCGTGAATGCTCTCCTGGGGAGATCAGTTGTACGCAAGGCCTTCCTTTGAGGGCACCTTTTGTTTTTGCGAAAGGGGCTTTGAACGCGTTTTCTGGGGCCCTATTTGGAATTCCTCTCCCATGCCTGGTAGGGCTATATTTCGTGTTGCTCAGAAAGAGCGAACAGAGAGGGTCCCGTTGCATGTGTGGCTGCGTGAAGGCTCCCCAGGGGAGTTCAGTTGTATCCTAAGCCTTCCTTTCAGGGCAACTATTGATGGGCAAAAGGGGCTTTGAACGCGTTTCCTTTGGACCTTTTTTGATTTCCTCTCCCATTCCGGGTAGGTCTATGTTTCGGGTTGCTCAGAAAGAGCGAATATAGAGGGTCCAGTTGCATGTGTGGCTGCGTGAAGGCTCCCCTGGGGGTTCAGTTGTATCCTAAGCCTTCCTTTGAGGGCACTTTTTGACGGGCGCAAGGGGCTTTGAACGCGTTTTCTGGGGCCCTATTTGGAATTCCTCTCCAATGCCGGGTAGGGTTATGTTTCAGGTTGCTCAGAAAGAGCGAACACAGAGGGTTCAGTTGCATGTGGGTCTGAGTGAAGGCTCCCCTGGGGAGTTCACTTGTACCCAAAACCTTCTTCTGGGGACACTTTCTGATGGGCGAAAGGGGCTGGTAATGCGTTTACTTTGGTCCTATTTGGAATTCCTCTGCGATGCCGGGTAGGGCTATGTTTTGTGTTTCTCAGAAATAGCGAAGACAGAGGGTGCAGTTGCATGTGTGGCTGCGTGAAGGCTCCCCTGGGGAGTTCAGTTGTACCCAAAGCCTTCCTTTGAGGGCACTTTTTGATGGGCGAAAGGGGCTTTGAACGCGTTTTCTGGGGCCCTATTTTGAATTTCTCTCCGATGCCGGGTAGGGCTATGTGTTGTTAGCTCAGAAAGAGCGAACACAGAGGATCCAGCTGCATGTGGAACTGCGTGAATGCTCTCCTGGGTATATAAGTTGTACGCAAGGCCTTCCTTTGAGGGCACCTTTTGTTTTTGCGAAACGGGCTTTGAACGCGTTTTCCGGGGCCCTATTTGGAATTCCTCTCCCATGCCTGGTAGGGCTATGTTTCGTGTTGCTCAGAAAGAGCAAACACATAGGGTTCAGTTGCATGTGGGCCTGCGTGAAGGCTCCCTAAGGGAGTTCACTTGTACCCTAAGCCTTCCTCTGGGGGCACTTTTTGATGGGCGAAAGGTGCTGGTAATGCGTTTTCTTTGGTCCTATTTTGAATTTCTCTGCGATGCCGGGTAGGGCTTTGTTTCAGGTTGCTCAGAAAGAGCGAACACAGTGGGTCCAGTTGCATGTGTGGCTGCGTGAAGGCTCCCCTGGGGAGTTCACTTGTACCCAAAGCCTTCCTTTGAGAGCACTTTTAGATGGGCGAAAGGTGCTGGCTATGCGTTTTCTTTGGTCCTATTTGTAATTCCTCTGCGATGCCGGGTAGGGCTATGTTTCGTGTTTCTCAGAAAGAGCGAAGACAGAGGGTCCAGTTGCATGTGTGGCTGCGTGAAGGCTCCCCTGGGGAGTTCAGTTGTATCCAAAGCCTTCCTTTGAGCGCACTTTTAGATGGGCGAAAGGGGCTTGGAATGCGTTTTCTGGGGCCGTATTTGGACTTCCTCTCCGTGACAGGTAGGTCTAGTTTTCGCGTTGCTCAGAAAGAGCTAACTTAGAGGGTTCATGTGTATGTGGGGCTGAATGAATGCTCCCCTGGGGAGTTCAGTTGTACCCTAAGCCTTCCGTTGAGGGTAGCTTTTGATGGGCTAAAGGGGCTTTGAACGCCTTTTCTTTGGACCTTTTTTGAATTCCTCTCCTATGCTGGGTACGGCTATGTTTCGGGTTGCTCAGAAAGAGCGAACACAGAGGGTTCAGTTGCATGTGGGGCACTGTAAAGGCTCCCCTGGGGAGTTCAGTTGTACCCAAAGCCTTCCTCTGGGGGCACTTTTTGATGGGCTAAAGGGGTTTGGAATGTGTTTTCTGGGGCCCTATTTGGACTTCCTCTCCGATGCCAGGTAGGGCTATGTTTCAGGTTGCTGAGAAAGAGCGAACACAGAGGGTTCATGTGCATGTTGGGCTGCATGAATGCCCCCCTGGGGAGTTCAGTTGTACCAAAAACCTTCCTTTGAGGTCAGCATTTGATGTGCAAAAGTGGCTTTGAACGCGTTTTCTTTGGACCTTTTTTGAATTCCTCTCCCATTCCGGGTAGGTTTATGTTTTGGGATTCTCAGAAAGAGCGAACACAGAGGGTCCAGTTGCACGTGTGGCTGCGTGAAGGCTCCCCTGGGGAGTTCACTTGTACCCAAAGCCTTCTTCTGGGGGCACTTTTTGATGGGCGAAAGGGGCTGGTAATGCCTTTACTTTGTCCTATTTGGAATTCCTCTGCGATGCCTGGTAGGGCTAGTTTTCGCGTTGCTTAGATAGAGCGAACACAGAGGGTTCATGTGCATATTGGGCTGCATGAATGCCCCCTTGGGAAGTTCAGTTGTACCCGAAACCCTCATTGAGGGCACTTTTTGATGGGCGATATGGGCTTTGAACGCGTTTATTTGGACCCTTTTTGAATTCCTCTCCGATGCCGGGTAAAGATATATTTCGGGTTGCTCAGAAAACGCGAACACAGTGGGTTCAGTTGCATGTGGGGTACTGTAAAGTCTCCCCTGGGGAGTTCAGTTGTACCCAAAGCCTTCCTATGAGGGCAATTTTTGATGGGCGAATGGGGCTTTGAACTTGTTTTCTTTGGACCTATTTGAATTCCTCTCCGATGCCGGGAAGTCTATGTTTTGGGTTGCTCAGAAAGAGCATACACAGAGGGTCCAGTTGCATGTGTGGCTGCGTGAAGGCTCCCCTGGGGATTTCAGTTAAATCCAAAGTCTTCCTTTGAGGGCAAGTTTTGATGGGCGAAAGGGGTTTGGAATGTGTTTTCTGGGGCCCTATTTGGACTTCGTCTCCGATGCCAGGAAGGACTATGTTTCAGGTTGCTGAGAAAGAGCAAACACAGAGGGTTCAGTTGCATGAGTGGCTGCGTGAAGGCTCCCCTGGGGAGTTCACTTGTACCCAAAGCCTTCCTCTGGGGGCACTTTTTGATGGGCGAAAGGGGCTGGCAATGCGTTTTCTTTGGTCCTATTTGGAATTCCTCTGTGATGCCGGCTCGGGCTATTTTTCGCGTTGCTCAGAAAGAGTGAACACAGAGGGTTCATGTGCATGTTGGGCTGCATGAATGCCCCCCTGGGGAGTTCAGTTGTACCCAAAACCTTCCTTTGATGGCAGCCTTTGATGGGCGAAAAGGGCTTTGAACGCGTTTTCTTTGGACCTTTTTTGAATTCCTCTCCCATTCCGGGTAGGTCTATGTTTTGGGATGCTCAGAAAGAGCGAACACAGAGGGTCCAGTTGCAAGTGTGGCTGCGTGAAGGCTCCCCTGGGGTGTTGCCTTGTACCCAAAGCCTTCTTCTGGGGGCACTTTTTGATGGGCGAAAGGGGCTGGTAATGCCTTTACTTTGGTCCTATTTGTAATTCCTCTGCGATGCCGGGTGGGGCTATTTTTCGGGTTGCTCAGAAAGAGCGAACACAGAGGGTCCAGTTGCATGTGTGGCTGCGTGAAGGCTCCCCTGAGGTGTTCATTTGTACCCAAAGCCTTCCTCTGGGGGCACTTTTTGATGGGCGAAAGGGGCTTTGAACGCGTTTTCTTTGGACCTATTTGGACTTCCTCTCTAATGCTGGGTAGGGCTATATTTCGGGTTGCTCAGAAAAGCGAACACAGAGGGTCCAGTTGCATTTGTGGGTGTGTAAAGGCTCCCATGGGGAGTTCATTTGTACCCTAAGCCTTCCTTTGAGAACACTTTTTGATGGGTGAAAGGGGCTTTGAACGCGTTTTCTGGGTCCCTTTTTTGAATTCCTCTTCCATGCTGGGTACGGCAATGTTTCAGGTTGCTCAGAAAGAGCGAACACAGATGGTTCATGTGCATGTGGGGCTGCATGAATGCTCTCCTGGGGAATTCCTTTGTACCCAAAGCCTTCCTCTTGGGGCACATTTTGATCGGCAAAAGGGGCTTTGAACACTTTTTCTTTGGAGCTTTTTTGAATA
The DNA here is from genome assembly GCA_036873955.1 of Mergus octosetaceus. Taxonomy (NCBI): domain Eukaryota; kingdom Metazoa; phylum Chordata; class Aves; order Anseriformes; family Anatidae; genus Mergus; species Mergus octosetaceus. The sequence goes on along the minus strand of CM072318.1, from coordinate 86,234,389 downwards.
CGTCTGCGATGCCGGGTAGGGCTATGTTTCGGGTTGCTCACAACGAGCAAACACATGGGGTCCAGTTGCATGTGTGGCTGCGTGTAGGCTCCTGTGGGGAGTTCAGTTGTACCCTAAGCCTTCCTTTGAGGGCACTTTTTGATGGGCGAAAGGGGCTTGGAACGCGTTTTCTTTGGACCTATTTGGACTTCCTCTCTGATGCTGGGTAGGGCTATGTTTCGGGTTGCTCAGAAAGAGCGAACACAGAGGGTGTAGCTGCATCTGGGGCTGCGTGAAGACTCCCCTGGGGAGTTCAGTTGTACCCAAAGCCTTCCTATGAGGGGACTTTTAGATGGGCAAAATGGTCTTTGAACACATTTTCTAGGGCCCTATTTTGAATTCCTCTCGATGCTTGGCACGGCTATATTTCAGCTTGCTCAGAAAGAGCGAACACAGAGGATCCAGTTGCATGTGGGATTGCGTGAATTCTGTCCTGGGGAGATCAGTTGTACGCAAAGCCTTCCTTTGAGGGCACTTTTAGGTGGGCATAAGGGTCTTTGAACGCGTTTTCTCGGGCACTATTTGGAATTCCTCTCCCATGCCATGTAGGGCAATGTTTCGGGTTGCTCAGAAAGATTGAACACAGAGGGTTCAGTAGCATGTGGGGCTGCGTAAAGGCTCCCCTGGGGAGTTCAGTTGTATCATAAGTTTTACTTTGGGGGGACTTTTTGATGGGCCAAAGGGGTTTTGAATGCGTTTCATGGGGCCCTATTTGGAATTCCTCTCCGATGCTGCGTACGGCTATGTTTCAGGTTGCTCAGAAAGAGCGAACAAAGAGGGTTAAGTTGCATGTGTGGCTGCGTAAATGCTCCTCTGGGGAGTTCAGTTGTACCCTAAGCCTTCCTTTGAGGGCAAGTTTTGATGGGCGTAAGGGGCTTGTAACGCATTTCCTTTGGACCTTTTTTGAATTCCTCTCCGATGCCGGGTAGGGCTATGTTTTGGGTTGCTCAGAAAGAGCGAACACAGAGATTTCAGTTGCATCTGGGGCTGCGTGAAGGCTCCACAAGGGGGTTCAGTTGTACCCAATGCTATCCTTCTGGCGGCAATTTTTCAATTGCAAAAGGAGGTTTGAACGTATTTTCTGGGGCCCTATTTTGAGTTCGTCTCCCATGCCGCGTAGGATTTTCTTTCGGGTTTCTCAAAAAGAGCAAACACAGGGGGTCCAGTTGCATGTGGGGCTGTGTAAAGGCTACCCTGAGGAGTTCAGTTGTACCCAAAGCCTTCCTTTGGGGGCCCATTTTCATGGGCGAAAGGGTCTTGAATACGTTTTCTGGGGCCGTATTTGGAATTCGTCTCTAATACTGGGTAGGGCTATGTTTTGGGTTTTACAAAAAGAGCAAACACAGAGTGTCCAGTTGCATGTGGGGCTTAGTGAAGGTTCCCCTGGGGAGGTCAGTTGTACCCAAAGCCTTCCTTTGAGGGCACTTTTTGATGGGCGAAAGGGGCTTTGAACGCGTTTTCTGGTGCCATATTTTGAATTCCTCTCCTAAGCCGGGTCGGGGAATGTTTCTGGTTGCTCAGAAAGAGCGAACACAGAGGGTCCAGTTGCATGTGGGGCTGCGTGAAGGCTCCCCTCGGGAGTTCAGTTATACCCAAAATCTTCCTTTGGGGGCACTTTTTGATGGGTAAAAGGGGCTTTGAACACGTTTTCTGGGGCCCTATTTGGAATTCCTCTCCGATTCCGGGCAGGGCTATGTTTCGGGTTTCTCAGAAAGAGCGAACACAGAGGGTCCAGTTGCATGTGGAGGCTGCATGAATGCTCTCCTGGGGAGTTTTGTTGTACCCAAAGCCTTTCTTTGAGGGCACATTTTGATGGGCGAAAGGGGCTTTGAACCTAATTAATTCATACATATTGCAAAAGCTAAGCTCATGATTGGTTATTGCAGTTTTCTATTTTATCAGTTAGTTTCCCATTTCTATCAACTACAGTTCCACCATGGTTACTTTCCCATCCACATAGTGTTGCAATGTCCTCATTCCTTAATAGGTTTCCAGCCAGATGCGTATGTGCTCAGACTCATATGAGCTGAGTACGATACTTTTTTAACTCTTTATCTCCGAGTTGTTCAACGTTCACATGACCTACTTCAGCTAACCATTCCTCCACAATTTCCCCGTTTTTATTTTGGGCTATAAACACCCTCTGTGTGAGCTGTTCCTACTTTCTAGTTAAGCAGCTAAAAATTACTCGCGCAGCAATTTTGATCAATATAATTAAACGCAAAAGGCGAAGCCCTTCTCTGATAAGATTAAAAAATCACCCACCCATGTTCCTAAATATAGATCTAAGCCAATCATCAAGCCAATTATTCTGTTGTATTTTTTGGGTGTGATCCCTTAGCCATTTCAATTGATTATGAATTGATTGACCATGATTGGAGAGATTAAAGCAACACATTCCTTCTACCTCTTCACACCCATGTCCTTGAGCTAATAACAAGAAATCAATTGCAGCTCTATTTTGTAGCACAGCATGTCGTAAACTCTCCATGTCTTGTGACATTTCGGAGAGAATTTACGTTGTAACATTTGATTGTTTAACAGCCCAACAAGCAAGCTTATTAAAGCTAGACAAAGCACGCGCAGTTCCTACTCCTGGAGCTAATATTGAAGCAGATATTATTTCAGCATCGCCCCATAATTGTACACCATCATCACAGTCAGAACCCAAAGTTTTAAGAGCTCGTCTGGATCTTCGCGACACGCTCTGGTTCCACAGATCGTGTAAGTTCGGAGCGAACAATGTGAGTTGCCCTAGGTAGCATGGACCCCCAAATGCATTGGCAGGTATTTCTTGCCATGCACGGTCCCCGCAAATCAAAAACATGCCAGGTGGTAAAGCTTTGGCCTGATTTCGAGGCCAGTCCAACTTGGAGCCATTCATTCCATAGGCTCCAAATGGCTTGCTAGCGTTGCCAGTAATATTCCATCCACAGTAAGACCCATTTGCCTCAAATCCAGGGGTCTTGGATGTTATGTTGGTCCATTGCGTTTTATTTTGCTTTCCTTCATTGAGTACAAAGCATGTTTGTGTCCAATTGTTGCTGCTATTCCCTGTAGCCACAGACCCCAAAAGATCCAGTTCTTGAGGGTCCCATGGCAGTGAGTTATTGAGAGCTTGCAGGGCAGCAACTGCTCCATCCGATACGTTCGCAGAGAAGAATCCATTGAGCAGAGTAATACTAGCAGAATACGGTGCTAGCATTTCACTCAGTTTCTTTGGATCCCCTATCGGGACCCCAAACAAGCATGTTCTGAAAGGGTCAGAGGCAGAGGCAAGGGACAGGCAAAATGAACTTTGTCCAGTTTGATTAGCCCAGGTGACCCACATATTCCGCTGAGGGTCAATCTTTCCTAGGATGGCATTGCCATGTCCCACCATCATTATCATTGATAACATAACCAAAGTCCTTTGCTTCATTAAGTCAGCCATGGCCGTTGCCATCCTTTTCTGGTGATTTTTCCTCCACTTCGCTTGTTCAAATACTGTATCAGGATTTGTAAAACAACCCTTAGCTACCCCATATGCTAATAATCCTGGTAATTCCTTTTTACAATCTATATCTACAGTACTCTGCTTTTCTAAAAAGCATTTGAGTAAATCATACGCCGCATGTCTTTCCATTTTACTTACGTCGGTACCGTTGCAACCTTTGCGAGACCTCGGCGGCGTCTTCCGGCGGAACCCTTTTGGTCGTCCCGGGTGTGCGAGGCTGCACTTAGCCGGCCTTTTTCACCTCCTGAGCGTCTTTGCGCCACAGGACCGGGAACGTACTCCGTCGCTCCCCAAGGCAACACAGGTTCACTGCCAGCAGATTCCCTGCCCTTTCGGTCCCTGTTCAGGCGCCATTTGTTGTCGACGGAGGGAAGACACAGACGCTCAATATGAGTGATCAGTGAACTTCAATTTATTGGATAGCTCAGCCGTCTTTTATATGATTCAATATAATTAGTTCATACATATTGCAAAAGCTAAGCTCATGATTGGTTATTGCAGTTTTCTATTTTATCAGTTAGTTTCCCATTTCTATCAACTACAGTTCCACCATGGTTACTTTCCCATCCACATATTGTTGCAATGTCCTCATTCCTTGATAGGTTTCCAGCCAGATGCGTATGTGCTCAGACTCATATGAGCTGAGTACGATACTTTTGTAACTCTTTATCTCCGAGTTGCTCAACGTTCACATGACCTACTTCAGCTAATCATTCCTCCACATTCGCCCATCAAAAAGTGCCATCAAAGGAAGGATTTGAGTACAACTGAACTCCCCAGGGGACCATTCACGTAGGCCCACAGGCAACTGGATCCTCTGTGTTTGCTCTTTCTGAGCAACCCGAAACATAGCCGTACCAGGCATCGGAGAGGAATTCAAAAAAGGTCCAAAGAATAAGCATTCAAAGCCCCTTTCGCCCATCAAAAATTACACCCAAAGGAAGGCTTTGGGTACAACTAAACTCCCCAGGGGAGCATTCATGCAGCCCCACATGCAGCTGGACCCTCTGTGTTCGCTCTTTCTGAGCAACCCGAAACATAGCCCTACCCAGCGTCGGAGAGGAATTCAAAAAAGATCCAAAGAAAACGCATTCAAAGCCCCTTTCGCCCATCAAAAAGTGCCCTCAAAGGAAGGCTTTGGGTAGAACTGAACTCTCCAGGGGAGCCTTTCACGCAGCCACACATGCAACTGGACCCTCTGTGTTCGCTCTTTCTGAGCAACCCGAAACATAGCCGTACCAGTCATCGGAGAGGAATTCAAAAAAGGTCCAAAGAAAACGCGTTCAAAGCCCCTTTCACCCATCAAAAAGTGCCCCCAGAGGAAGGATTTGGTAACAACTGAACTCCCCAGGGGAGCATTCATGCAGCACCACATGCAACTGGACCCTCTGTGTTCGCTCTTTCTGAGCAACCCGAAACATAGCCCTATCCAGCATCGGAGTGGAATTACAAATAGGGCCCCAGAAATCATATTCCAACCTCTTCCGACCAAAAAAAAGAGCCCTCAAAGGAAGGCTTTGGGTACAACTGAACTCCCCAGGGGAGCATTCACGCAGGCCTACATGCAACTGGACCCTCTGTGTTCGCTCTTTCTGAGCAACCCGAAAGATAGCCCTACCCAAGATTAGAGTGGAATTCCAAATATGGCCCCAGAAAACACATTCCAACCCCCTCTGACCATCAAAAAGTGCCCTCAAAGGAAGGCTTTGGGTACAACTGAACTCCCCAGGAGAGCCTTCACGCAGCCCCACATGCAACTGGACCCTCTGTGTTCGCTCTTTCTGAGCAACCTGAAACATAGCCCTATCCGGCGTCGGAGAGGAATTCCAAATAGGACAAAGAAAACGCATTCAAAGACACTTCGACCATCAAAATGTGCCCCCAGAGGAAGGCTTTGGGTACAACAGAACTCCCAAGGATAGCATTCATGCAGCCCCACATGGAACTGGACCCTCTGTGTTCACTCTTTCTGAGCAACCCGAAACATCGCCCTACCCGGCATCACAGAGGAATTCAAAAAAGGTCCAAAGAAAACGAGTTCCAAGCCCCTTTCGCCCATTAAAAAGTGCCCCCAACGGAAGGCTTTGGGTACACCTGAACTCCCCAGGGGAGCATTCACGCAGCCCCACATGCAGCTGGACCCTCTGTGTTCGCGCTTTCCGAGCAACCCGAAACATAGCCCTATCCGGCGTCGGAGAGGAATTCAAACAGGTACAAAGAAAACGCGTTCAAAGCCCCTTTCGCCCATCTAAAAGTGCCCTCAAAGGAAGGTTTTGGATACAACTGACCTCCCCAAGGGAGCATTCAAGCAGCCCCACATGCAGCTGGACCCTCTGTGTTCGCTCTTTCTGAGCAACCCAAAACATAGCCCTACCGGGCGTCGGAGAGGAATTTAAAAATGGTCCAAAGAAAACGCGTTTAATGCCCCTTTCACCCATCAATAAGTGCCCTCAAAGAAAGTCTTTGGATACAACTGAACTCCCCTGGGGAGCCTTCACGCAGCCACACATGCAACTGGACCCTCTGTGTTTCCTCTTTCTGAGCAACACGAAACATAACCCTACCCGACATCGGAGAGGAATTCCAAATAAGACCAAAGAAAACGCATTCAAAGCCACATTCGCCCATCAAAAAGTGCCCCCAGAGGAAGGCTTTGGGTACAACTGAACTCCCTAGGGAAGACTTCACTAAGAGCCACATGCAACTCGACCCTCTGTGTTCGCTCTTTCTGAGTAACCTGAAACATATCTCTACCCGGCATCGGAGAGGAATTCCAAATAGGGCCCCAGAAAACACGTTCAAAGCCCCTTTCGCCTATCAAAAAGTGCCCTCAAAGGCAGGCTTTGGGTACAACTGAACTCCCCAGGGGACCATTCATGCAGCCCCACATGCAGCTGAACCCTCTGTGTTCACTCTTTCTGAGAGACCTAAAACATAGCCCTACCTGTCATCAGAGAGGAAGTATAAATACGTCCCCATAAAACACATTCCAATCCAGTTTCGCTCATCAAAAAGTGCCCTCAAGGAAGGCTTTGGATACAAGTGAAATCCCCAGGGGACCCATTACACAGCCACACATGCAACTGGACCCTCTGTGTTCGCTCTTTCTGAGCAACCCGAAACATAGCCCTAACTGGTGTCGGAGAGGAATTCCAAACAGGTCCAAAGAAATCGCGTTCAAAGTCCCTTTCACCCATCAGAAAGTGCCCCCAGAGAAAGGCTTAGGATACATCGGAACTCCCCAGGACAGCATTCATGCAGCCCCAAACGCAACTGAACTCTCTGTGTTCGCTCTTTCTGTGCAACCCGAAACATAGCCCTACCCAGTATCGGAGAGGAAGTCCAAATAGGGCCCCAGAAAACGCATTCCAAGTCCCTTTTGCCCAACAAAACTAGCCCTCAATGAAGGCTTTGGATAAGACTGAACTCCCCAGGGGAGCCTTCACTCAGCCACACATGAAACTGAACCCTCTGTGTTCGCTCTTTCTGAGCAACCCGAAACATAGCCCTATTCAGCATCTGAGAGGAATTCCAAATTGGTCCAAAGTAAACGCGTTCCAAGCCCCTTTCGCCCATCAAAAAGTGCCCTCAAAGGAAGGCTTTGGATACAACTGAACTCCCCAGGGGAGCATTCATGCAGCCCCACATGCAGCTGGACCCTCTCTGTTCGCTCTTTCTGAGCAACCCTAAACATAGCCGTACCGGGCGTCAGAGAGGAATTCAGAAAAGTCTAAAGAAAACGCATTCAATGCCCCTTTCACCCATCAAAAAGTGCCCTCAAAGGAAGGCTTTGGATACAACTGAACTCCCCAGGGGAGCCTTCACGCAGCCACACATGTAACTGGACCCTCTGTGTTTGCTCTTTCTGAGCAACCCAAAACATAGCCCTACCCGACATCGGAGAGGAATTCCAAATAGGGCCCCAGAAAACACGTTCAAAGCCCCTTTTGCCCATCAAAAAGTGCCCTCAAAGGAAGGCTTTGGGTACAACTAAACTCCCCAGAGGAGCATTCATACAGCCCCACATGCAGCTGGACCCTCTGTGTTCGCTGTTTCTAAGCAACCCGGAACATAGCCCTACCCGGCATAATAGAGGAATTCCAAATACAGCCCCAGAAAATGCATTCCAAGCCCCTTTCACCCATCAAAACTAGCCCTCAAAGGAAGGTTTTGGATACAACTGAACTCCCCAGGGGAGCCTTCACGCAGGCCCACATGCAACTGGACCCTCTGTGTTCGCTCTTTCTGAGCAACCCGAAACATAGCCCTGTCCAGGATCGGAGTGGAATTACAAATAGGGCCCCAGAAAACACATTCTTCCCTTTTTGAGAAAGGGAAGAAAGTAATCCAAATTCTCCTGAAAGCTGGTTTTGCCATGAAACAGAGCAAGTTCAAGGGGCCTGCACAGGAAATCCAGTTCTTGGGGGTAAAATGGCAGGATGGACGTCGCCATATTCCAATGGATGTGATCAATAAAATAAAAGCAATGTCTCCGCCAACTAGCAAAAAAGAAACGCAAGCTTTCCTAGGCCTCGTGGGATTCTGGAGAATGCATGTGCCAGGCTATAGTCAGCTTGTGAGTCCTCTATATCGAGTGACTCGAAAGAGAAACTATTTCGAGTGGGGCCCTGAGCAACAACAGGCATTTGAACAAATCAAACAAGAAATAGCTCGTGCAGTAGCCCTTGGGCCTGTCCGTACTGGACCAGCTGTGCAGAACATACTTTACACTGCAGCTGGGGAGCATGGCCTCACCTGGAGCCTTTGGCAGAAAACCCCAGAAGAAACTCAAGGTCGACCTCTGGGCTTCTGGAGTCGGGGCTATCGAGGATCAGAAGCCAATTACACCCCAACTGAAAAAGAAATACTCACAGCATATGAAGGTGTTCGAGCTGCTTCAGAAGTTGTGGGTACAGAAGCGCAGCTCCTCTTGGCACCGCGGCTACCTGTGTTACATTGGATGTTTAAAGAGAAAATTCCCACTACACACCATGCAACTGATGCTACATGGAGTAAGTGGATAGCATTAATTACACAGCGGGCTCGAATGGGAAAACCTAATCGCCCAGGAATCCTGGAAGAGATTATGGACTGGCCAGAAGGTAGAGATTTCGGAGTGCCAAAAGAAGAGGTAACCCGTGCTGAAGAGGCACCACCATACAATGAGTTGCCAGAAGACAGAAAGCAGTATGTATTGTTTACTGACGGATATTGCCGTGTGGTAGGGAGCCATTCCAACCCCCTCCGTACAAAAAACTGTGCCCTCAAAGGAAGGCTTTGGGTACAACTGAACTCCCCAAGAGAGCATTCACGCAATCCCACATGAAAATGGACCCTCTGTGTTCGCTCTTTCTGAGCAACCCAAAAAAAAGCCCTACCCGGTATCGGAGAGGAAGTCTAAATAGGGCCCCAGAAAACGCATTCCAAATCCCTTTTGCCCATCAAAACTAGCCCTAAAAGGAAGGCTTTGGATACAACTGAACTGCCAAGGGGAGCCTTCACGCAGCCACACATGCAACTGAACCCTCTGTGTTCGCTCTTTCTGAGCAACCCGAAACATAGCCCTATTCAGCATCGGTGAGGAAGTCCAAATAGGTCCAAAGCCTTCTTCTGTGGGCACATTTTGATGGGCAAAAGGGGCTGGTTATGCGTTTTCTTTGGTCCTATTTGGAATTCCTCTGCGAAGGCAGGTAGGGCTGTGTTTCGGGTTGCTCAGAAAGAGCAAACACAGAGGGTGCAGTTGCATGTGTGGCTGAGTGAAGGCTCCCCTGGGGAGTTCACTTGTAACCAAAGCCTTCCTTTGAGGGCACTTTTTGATGGGCGAAAGGGGCTTTGAACGCGTTTTCTGGGGCCCTATTTGGAATTCCTCTCTGATGCCAGGTAAGGCTATGTGTTGGGTTGCTCAGAAAGAGCGAACACAGAAAGTCCAGGTGCAGGTGGGGCTGCGTGAAGGCTCCTCTGGGGAGTACAGTTGTACGAAAAGACATCCTCTGGGGGCACGTTTTGATGGGTAAAAGGGGCTTTGAACGCGTTTTCTTTGGACCTATTTGAATTCCTCTGTGATGCCGGGTATGGCTATGTTTCAGGTTGCTCAGAAAGAGTGAACATAGAGGGTTCAGTTGCATGTGGGGCTGCATGAATGTTCTCCTGGGGAGTTTAGTTGTACCAAAAGCCTTCCATTGAGGGCACATTTTGATGGGCGAAATGGGCTTGGAACGCGTTTTCTGGGGCCCTATTTGGAATTCCTCTCCGATGCCGGGTAGGGCTATGTTTCGGGTTGCTCAGAAAGAGCGAACACAGAGGGTCCAGTTGCATGTGGGTCTGAGTGAAGGCTCCCCTGGGGAGTTCAGGTGTACCCAAAACCTTCCTTTGAGGGCAACTTTTGATGGGCGAAAGGGGCTTTGAACACGTTTTTTGGCGCCCTATTATGAATTCCTCTCCCATGCTGGGTACGGCTATGTTTCAGGTTGCTCAGAAAGAGCGAACACAGAGGGTCCAGTTGCATGTGGGGCTACGTGAGTACACTCCTGGGGAGTTCATTTGTACCCAAAGGCTTCCTTTTAGGGCAAGTTTTGATGGGTGAAAGGGGCTAGGAACACTTTTTCTTTGGACCAATTTGGACTTCCTCTCCGATGCTGGGTAGCGCTATGTTTCAGGTTGCTCAGAAAGAGCGAACACAGAGGGTCCAGGTGCATGTGGGTCTAAGTGAAGGCTCCCCTGGGGAGTTCAGTTGTACGCAAAGACTTCCTCTGGGGGCACTCTTTGATGGGCGAAAGGGGCTTTGAACGCGTTTTCTGGGGCCCTTTTTTGAATTGCTAGCCGATGCTGGGTAGGGCTATGTTTCGGGTTGCTCAGAAAGAGGAAACACAGAGGGTTAATGTGCAAGTGGGGCTGCGTAAAGGCTCCCTTGGGGAGTTCAGATGCACCCTAAGCCTTCCTCTGGGGGCACGTTTTGATGGGCAAAAGGGGCTTTGAACGCGTTTTCTGGGGCCCTTTTTTGAATTCGTAGCCGAGGCTGGGTAGGGCTATGTTTCGGGTTGCTCAGAAAGAGTGAACACAGAGGGTCCAGTTGCATGTGGATCTGAGTGAAGGCTCCCATGGGGAGTTCAGTTGTACCCAAAGCCTTCCTTTGGGGGCACTTTTTGATGGGGGAAAGTGCTAGTACTGCGTTTACTTTGGTCCTATTTGGAATTCCTCTGCGATGCTGGGTAGGGCTATGTTTCGTTTTGCTCAGAAAGAGCGAACACAGAGGGTCCAGTTGCATGTGTGGCTGCGTAAAGGCTACCCTGGGGAGTTCAGTTGTACCCAAAGCCTTCCTTTGAGGGCACTTTTTGATGGGCGAAAGGGGCTTTGAACGCGTTTTCTGGGGCCCTATTTGGAATTCCTCTCTGATGCCAGGTAAGGCTATGTGTTGGGTTGCTCAGAAAGAGCGAACACAGAAAGTCCAGGTGCAGGTGGGGCTGCGTGAAGGCTCCCCTGGGGAGTTCAGTTTTACGGCAAGCCTTCCTCTGGGGCACTTTTTGATGGGTGAAAGGGGCTTTGAACGCGTTTTCTGGGGCCCTATTTTGAATTCCTAGCCGATGCTGGGTAGGGCTATGTTTTGGGTTGCTCAGAAAGAGCGAATACAGAGGGCTAAGGTGCATATGGGGCTGCGTAAAGGTTCCTCTGGGGAGTTCAGTTGTACGGAAAACCTTCCTCTGGGGGCACTTTTTGATGGATGAAAGGTGCTTTGAACGCGTTTTCTGGGGCCCTTATTTGAATTCCTAGCCGATGCTGGGTAGGGCTATGTTTCGGGTTGCTCTGAAAGAGCGAACACAGATGGTTTAGCTGCATTTGTGGCTGCGTGAAGGCTACCCTGGGGAGTTCACTTGTACCCAAAGCCTTCCTTTGAGGGCAATTTTTGATGGGCAAAAGGGGATAGTAATGCGTTTACTTTGGTCCTATTTGGAATTCCTCTGCTATGCCGGATAGGGCTATGTTTCGGGTTGCTCAGAAAGAGTAAACACAGAGGGTTCATGTGCATGTGGGGCTGCATGAATGCCCCACTGGGGAGTTCAGTTGTACCCAAAACCTTCCTTTGAGGGCAAGTTTTGATGGGCGAAAGGGGCTTTGAACACGGTTTCTAGGGGCCCTATTTGGAATTCGTCTCCCATGCTTGGTATGGCTATGTTTCAGGTGGCTCAGAAAGAGCGAACACAGAGGATCCAGTTGCATGTGGGATTGCGTGAATTCTGTCCTGGGGAGACAAGTTGTATGCAAGGCCTTCCTTTGAGGGCACTTTTTGATGGGCATAAGGGTCTTTGAACGCGTTTTCTCGGGCACTATTTGGAATTCTTCTCCCATGCCAGGTAGGGCTATGTTTCGGGTTGATCAGAAAGAGCAAACACAGAGGGTTCAGTAGCTTGTGGGGCTACGTAAAGGCTCCCCTGGGGAGTTCAGTTGTACCATAAGCCTTATTTTGGGGGCATTTTTTCATGGGTGAAAGGGGCTTGGAATGTGTTTTCTGGGGCCCTATTTTGAATTCCTCTCCGATGCCGAGTAGGGCTATGTTTCGGGTTGCTCAGAAAGAGTAAACACAGAGGGTTAATGTGCATGTGGGGCTGCGTAAAGACTCCCCTGGGGAGTTCAGTTGTACCCTAATCCTTACTTTGGGGGCACTTTTTGATCGGCAAAAGGGGCTTTGAACGCGTTTTCTTGGGCCATTTTTTGAATTCCTCTCCCATTCCTGATAGGGCTATGTTTCGGTTTGCTCAGAAATAGCGAACAGAGAGGGTTCAGTTGCATGTGCGGCTGAGTGTAGCTACCCTGGGGAGTTCAGGTGTACCCAAAACCTTCCTTTGAGGGCACGTTTTGATGGGTGAAAGTGGCTTGGAACGCTTTTTCTTTGGACCTTTTTTGAATTCCTCTCCGACGCAGGGGAGGGCTATGTGTTGGTTTGCTCAGAAATAGAGAACACAGAGGGTTCAGTTGCATGTGTGGCTGCCTGAAGGCTACCCTGGGGAGTTCAGTTGTACCCAAAGCCTTCCTTTGAGGGCTATTTTTGATGGGTGTAAGGGGCTTGGAACACGTTTTCTTTGGACCTTTTTTGAATTCCTCTCCGATGCTGGGTAGGGCTATGTTTTGGGATGCTCAGAAAGAGCTAACACAGAGATTTCAGTTGCATCTGGGGCTGCGTGAAGGCTCCACAAGGGGGTTCTGTTGTACCCAAAGCCTTCCTTCTGGGGGCAATTATTCAAGTGCAAAAGGGGCTTTGAACGTATTTTCTGGGGCCCTATTTTGAGTTCGTCTCCCATGCCGGGTAGGATTATCTTTCGGGTTTCTTAAAAAGAGTAAACACAGAGGGTCCAGTTGCATGTGGGACTGCGTGAAGGCTACCATGGGGAGTTCAGTTGTACCCAAAGCCTTCCTCTGGGGGCACTTTTTCATGGGCGAAAGGGTCTTGAATGCATTTTCTGGGGCCCTATTTGGAATTCCTCTCTAATTCTAGGTAGGGCTATGTTTTGGGTTTTACAGAAAAAGCAAACACAGAGTGTCCAGTTTCATGTGGGGCTTAGTGAAGGTTCCCCTGGGGAGGTCACGTGTACCCAAAACCTTTCTTTGTGGGCAGGTTTTGATGGGCGAAAGGGGCTTGGAACGCCTTTTCTTGGGCCGTAGTTTGAATTTCTCACCCATGCTAGATAGGGCTATGTGTTGGGTTGCTCAGAAAGAGCGAACACAGAAGGTCCAGTTGAATGTGTGGCTGCGTGAAGGCTGTCCTGGGGAGTTCAGTAGTATGCTAAGCCTTCCTTTGGGGGCACTTTTTGATGGGCGAAAGGGTCTTTCAATGCGTTTTCTTTGGTCGTATTTGAAATTCGTCTCCAATGCCGTGTAGGGCTATGTTTCATGTTGCTCAGAAAGAGCCAACACAGAGGGTCCAGTTGCATGTGGGGCTGCATGAAGGCTCCCCTGGGGAGTTCAGGTGTACCCCAAACCTTCCTTTGAGGGCAACTTTTGATGGGCGAAAGGGGCTTTGAACACGTTTTTTGGCGCCCTATTATGAATTCCTCTCCCATGCTGGGTACGGCTATGTTTCAGGTTGCTCAGAAAGAGCGAACACAGAGGGTCCAGTTGCATGTGGGGCTACGTGAGTACACTCCTGGGGAGTTCATTTGTACCCAAAGGCTTCCTTTTAGGGCAAGTTTTGATGGGTGAAAGGGGCTAGGAACACTTTTTCTTTGGACCAATTTGGACTTCCTCTCCGATGCTGGGTAGCGCTATGTTTCAGGTTGCTCAGAAAGAGCGAACACAGAGGGTCCAGGTGCATGTGGGTCTAAGTGAAGGCTCCCCTGGGGAGTTCAGTTGTACGCAAAGACTTCCTCTGGGGGCACTCTTTGATGGGCGAAAGGGGCTTTGAACGCGTTTTCTGGGGCCCTTTTTTGAATTGCTAGCCGATGCTGGGTAGGGCTATGTTTCGGGTTGCTCAGAAAGAGGAAACACAGAGGGTTAATGTGCAAGTGGGGCTGCGTAAAGGCTCCCTTGGGGAGTTCAGATGCACCCTAAGCCTTCCTCTGGGGGCACGTTTTGATGGGCAAAAGGGGCTTTGAACGCGTTTTCTGGGGCCCTTTTTTGAATTCGTAGCCGAGGCTGGGTAGGGCTATGTTTCGGGTTGCTCAGAAAGAGTGAACACAGAGGGTCCAGTTGCATGTGGATCTGAGTGAAGGCTCCCATGGGGAGTTCAGTTGTACCCAAAGCCTTCCTTTGGGGGCACTTTTTGATGGGGGAAAGTGCTAGTACTGCGTTTACTTTGGTCCTATTTGGAATTCCTCTGCGATGCTGGGTAGGGCTATGTTTCGTTTTGCTCAGAAAGAGCGAACACAGAGGGTCCAGTTGCATGTGTGGCTGCGTAAAGGCTACCCTGGGGAGTTCAGTTGTACCCAAAGCCTTCCTTTGAGGGCACTTTTTGATGGGCGAAAGGGGCTTTGAACGCGTTTTCTGGGGCCCTATTTGGAATTCCTCTCTGATGCCAGGTAAGGCTATGTGTTGGGTTGCTCAGAAAGAGCGAACACAGAAAGTCCAGGTGCAGGTGGGGCTGCGTGAAGGCTCCCCTGGGGAGTTCAGTTTTACGGCAAGCCTTCCTCTGGGGCACTTTTTGATGGGTGAAAGGGGCTTTGAACGCGTTTTCTGGGGCCCTATTTTGAATTCCTAGCCGATGCTGGGTAGGGCTATGTTTTGGGTTGCTCAGAAAGAGCGAATACAGAGGGCTAAGGTGCATATGGGGCTGCGTAAAGGTTCCTCTGGGGAGTTCAGTTGTACGGAAAACCTTCCTCTGGGGGCACTTTTTGATGGATGAAAGGTGCTTTGAACGCGTTTTCTGGGGCCCTTATTTGAATTCCTAGCCGATGCTGGGTAGGGCTATGTTTCGGGTTGCTCTGAAAGAGCGAACACAGATGGTTTAGCTGCATTTGTGGCTGCGTGAAGGCTACCCTGGGGAGTTCACTTGTACCCAAAGCCTTCCTTTGAGGGCAATTTTTGATGGGCAAAAGGGGATAGTAATGCGTTTACTTTGGTCCTATTTGGAATTCCTCTGCTATGCCGGATAGGGCTATGTTTCGGGTTGCTCAGAAAGAGTAAACACAGAGGGTTCATGTGCATGTGGGGCTGCATGAATGCCCCCCTGGGGAGTTCAGTTGTACCCAAAACCTTCCTTTGAGGGCAAGTTTTGATGGGCGAAAGGGGCTTTGAACACGGTTTCTAGGGGCCCTATTTGGAATTCGTCTCCCATGCTTGGTATGGCTATGTTTCAGGTGGCTCAGAAAGAGCGAACACAGAGGATCCAGTTGCATGTGGGATTGCGTGAATTCTGTCCTGGGGAGACAAGTTGTATGCAAGGCCTTCCTTTGAGGGCACTTTTTGATGGGCATAAGGGTCTTTGAACGCGTTTTCTCGGGCACTATTTGGAATTCTTCTCCCATGCCAGGTAGGGCTATGTTTCGGGTTGATCAGAAAGAGCAAACACAGAGGGTTCAGTAGCATGTGGGGCTACGTAAAGGCTCCCCTGGGGAGTTCAGTTGTACCATAAGCCTTATTTTGGGGGCATTTTTTCATGGGTGAAAGGGGCTTGGAATGTGTTTTCTGGGGCCCTATTTTGAATTCCTCTCCGATGCCGGGTAGGGCTATGTTTCGGGTTGCTCAGAAAGAGTAAACACAGAGGGTTAATGTGCATGTGGGGCTGCGTAAAGACTGCCCTGGGGAGTTCAGTTGTACCCTAATCCTTACTTTGGGGGCACTTTTTGATCGGCAAAAGGGGCTTTGAACGCGTTTTCTTGGGCCATTTTTTGAATTCCTCTCCCATTCCTGATAGGGCTATGTTTCGGTTTGCTCAGAAATAGCGAACAGAGAGGGTTCAGTTGCATGTGCGGCTGAGTGTAGCTACCCTGGGGAGTTCAGGTGTACCCAAAACCTTCCTTTGAGGGCACGTTTTGATGGGTGAAAGTGGCTTGGAACGCTTTTTCTTTGGACCTTTTTTGAATTCCTCTCCGACGCAGGGGAGGGCTATGTGTTGGTTTGCTCAGAAATAGAGAACACAGAGGGTTCAGTTGCATGTGTGGCTGCCTGAAGGCTACCCTGGGGAGTTCAGTTGTACCCAAAGCCTTCCTTTGAGGGCTATTTTTGATGGGCGTAAGGGGCTTGGAACACGTTTTCTTTGGACCTTTTTTGAATTCCTCTCCGATGCTGGGTAGGGCTATGTTTTGGGATGCTCAGAAAGAGCTAACACAGAGATTTCAGTTGCATCTGGGGCTGCGTGAAGGCTCCACAAGGGGGTTCTGTTGTACCCAAAGCCTTCCTTCTGGGGGCAATTATTCAAGTGCAAAAGGGGCTTTGAACGTATTTTCTGGGGCCCTATTTTGAGTTCGTCTCCCATGCCGGGTAGGATTATCTTTCGGGTTTCTTAAAAAGAGGAAACACAGAGGGTCCAGTTGCATGTGGGACTGCGTGAAGGCTACCATGGGGAGTTCAGTTGTACCCAAAGCCTTCCTCTGGGGGCACTTTTTCATGGGCGAAAGGGTCTTGAATGCATTTTCTGGGGCCCTATTTGGAATTCCTCTCTAATTCTAGGTAGGGCTATGTTTTGGGTTTTACAGAAAAAGCAAACACAGAGTGTCCAGTTTCATGTGGGGCTTAGTGAAGGTTCCCCTGGGGAGGTCACGTGTACCCAAAACCTTTCTTTGTGGGCAGGTTTTGATGGGCGAAAGGGGCTTGGAACGCCTTTTCTTGGGCCGTAGTTTGAATTTCTCACCCATGCTAGATAGGGCTATGTGTTGGGTTGCTCAGAAAGAGCGAACACAGAAGGTCCAGTTGAATGTGTGGCTGCGTGAAGGCTGTCCTGGGGAGTTCAGTAGTATGCTAAGCCTTCCTTTGGGGGCACTTTTTGATGGGCGAAATTGTCTTTCAATGCGTTTCCTTTGGTCGTATTTGAAATTCGTCTCCGATGCCGTGTAGGGCTATGTTTCATGTTGCTCAGAAAGAGCCAACACAGAGGGTCCAGTTGCATGTGGGGCTGCATGAAGGCTCCCCTGGGGAGTTCAGGTGTACCCAAAACCTTCCTTTGAGGGCAACTTTTGATGGGCGAAAGGGGCTTTGAACACGTTTTTTGGCGCCCTATTATGAATTCCTCTCCCATGCTGGGTACGGCTATGTTTCAGGTTGCTCAGAAAGAGCGAACACAGAGGGTCCAGTTGCATGTGGGGCTACGTGAGTACACTCCTGGGGAGTTCATTTGTACCCAAAGGCTTCCTTTTAGGGCAAGTTTTGATGGGTGAAAGGGGCTAGGAACACTTTTTCTTTGGACCAATTTGGACTTCCTCTCCGATGCTGGGTAGAGCTATGTTTCAGGTTGCTCAGAAAGAGCGAACACAGAGGGTCCAGGTGCATGTGGGTCTAAGTGAAGGCTCCCCTGGGGAGTTCAGTTGTACGCAAAGACTTCCTCTGGGGGCACTCTTTGATGGGCGAAAGGGGCTTTGAACGCGTTTTCTGGGGCCCTTTTTTGAATTGCTAGCCGATGCTGGGTAGGGCTATGTTTCGGGTTGCTCAGAAAGAGGAAACACAGAGGGTTAATGTGCAAGTGGGGCTGCGTAAAGGCTCCCTTGGGGAGTTCAGATGCACCCTAAGCCTTCCTCTGGGGGCACGTTTTGATGGGCAAAAGGGGCTTTGAACGCGTTTTCTGGGGCCCTTTTTTGAATTCGTAGCCGAGGCTGGGTAGGGCTATGTTTCGGGTTGCTCAGAAAGAGTGAACACAGAGGGTCCAGTTGCATGTGGATCTGAGTGAAGGCTCCCATGGGGAGTTCAGTTGTACCCAAAGCCTTCCTTTGGGGGCACTTTTTGATGGGGGAAAGTGCTAGTACTGCGTTTACTTTGGTCCTATTTGGAATTCCTCTGCGATGCTGGGTAGGGCTATGTTTCGTTTTGCTCAGAAAGAGCGAACACAGAGGGTCCAGTTGCATGTGTGGCTGCGTAAAGGCTACCCTGGGGAGTTCAGTTGTACCCAAAGCCTTCCTTTGAGGGCACTTTTTGATGGGCGAAAGGGGCTTTGAACGCGTTTTCTGGGGCCCTATTTGGAATTCCTCTCTGATGCCAGGTAAGGCTATGTGTTGGGTTGCTCAGAAAGAGCGAACACAGAAAGTCCAGGTGCAGGTGGGGCTGCGTGAAGGCTCCCCTGGGGAGTTCAGTTTTACGGCAAGCCTTCCTCTGGGGCACTTTTTGATGGGTGAAAGGGGCTTTGAACGCGTTTTCTGGGGCCCTATTTTGAATTCCTAGCCGATGCTGGGTAGGGCTATGTTTTGGGTTGCTCAGAAAGAGCGAATACAGAGGGCTAAGGTGCATATGGGGCTGCGTAAAGGTTCCTCTGGGGAGTTCAGTTGTACGGAAAACCTTCCTCTGGGGGCACTTTTTGATGGATGAAAGGTGCTTTGAACGCGTTTTCTGGGGCCCTTATTTGAATTCCTAGCCGATGCTGGGTAGGGCTATGTTTCGGGTTGCTCTGAAAGAGCGAACACAGATGGTTTAGCTGCATTTGTGGCTGCGTGAAGGCTACCCTGGGGAGTTCAGTTGTACCCAAAGCCTTCCTTTGAGGGCAATTTTTGATGGGCAAAAGGGGATAGTAATGCGTTTACTTTGGTCCTATTTGGAATTCCTCTGCTATGCCGGATAGGGCTATGTTTCGGGTTGCTCAGAAAGAGTAAACACAGAGGGTTCATGTGCATGTGGGGCTGCATGAATGCCCCACTGGGGAGTTCAGTTGTACCCAAAACCTTCCTTTGAGGGCAAGTTTTGATGGGCGAAAGGGGCTTTGAACACGGTTTCTAGGGGCCCTATTTGGAATTCGTCTCCCATGCTTGGTATGGCTATGTTTCAGGTGGCTCAGAAAGAGCGAACACAGAGGATCCAGTTGCATGTGGGATTGCGTGAATTCTGTCCTGGGGAGACAAGTTGTATGCAAGGCCTTCCTTTGAGGGAACTTTTTGATGGGCATAAGGGTCTTTGAACGCGTTTTCTCGGGCACTATTTGGAATTCTTCTCCCATGCCAGGTAGGGCTATGTTTCGGGTTGATCAGAAAGAGCAAACACAGAGGGTTCAGTAGCTTGTGGGGCTACGTAAAGGCTCCCCTGGGGAGTTCAGTTGTACCATAAGCCTTATTTTGGGGGCATTTTTTCATGGGTGAAAGGGGCTTGGAATGTGTTTTCTGGGGCCCTATTTTGAATTCCTCTCCGATGCCGGGTAGGGCTATGTTTCGGGTTGCTCAGAAAGAGTAAACACAGAGGGTTAATGTGCATGTGGGGCTGCGTAAAGACTCCCCTGGGGAGTTCAGTTGTACCCTAATCCTTACTTTGGGGGCACTTTTTGATCGGCAAAAGGGGCTTTGAACGCGTTTTCTTGGGCCATTTTTTGAATTCCTCTCCCATTCCTGATAGGGCTATGTTTCGGTTTGCTCAGAAATAGCGAACAGAGAGGGTTCAGTTGCATGTGCGGCTGAGTGTAGCTACCCTGGGGAGTTCAGGTGTACCCAAAACCTTCCTTTGAGGGCACGTTTTGATGGGTGAAAGTGGCTTGGAACGCTTTTTCTTTGGACCTTTTTTGAATTCCTCTCCGACGCAGGGGAGGGCTATGTGTTGGTTTGCTCAGAAATAGAGAACACAGAGGGTTCAGTTGCATGTGTGGCTGCCTGAAGGCTACCCTGGGGAGTTCAGTTGTACCCAAAGCCTTCCTTTGAGGGCTATTTTTGATGGGCGTAAGGGGCTTGGAACACGTTTTCTTTGGACCTTTTTTGAATTCCTCTCCGATGCTGGGTAGGGCTATGTTTTGGGATGCTCAGAAAGAGCTAACACAGAGATTTCAGTTGCATCTGGGGCTGCGTGAAGGCTCCACAAGGGGGTTCTGTTGTACCCAAAGCCTTCCTTCTGGGGGCAATTATTCAAGTGCAAAAGGGGCTTTGAACGTATTTTCTGGGGCCCTATTTTGAGTTCGTCTCCCATGCCGGGTAGGATTATCTTTCGGGTTTCTTAAAAAGAGGAAACACAGAGGGTCCAGTTGCATGTGGGACTGCGTGAAGGCTACCATGGGGAGTTCAGTTGTACCCAAAGCCTTCCTCTGGGGGCACTTTTTCATGGGCGAAAGGGTCTTGAATGCGTTTTCTGGGGCCCTATTTGGAATTCCTCTCTAATTCTAGGTAGGGCTATGTTTTGGGATTTACAGGAAAAGCAAACACAGAGTGTCCAGTTTCATGTGGGGCTTAGTGAAGGTTCCCCTGGGGAGGTCAGGTGTACCCAAAACCTTTCTTTGTGGGCAGGTTTTGATGGGCGAAAGGGGCTTGGAACGCCTTTTCTTGGGCCGTAGTTTGAATTTCTCACCCATGCTAGATAGGGCTATGTGTTGGGTTGCTCAGAAAGAGCGAACACAGAAGGTCCAGTTGAATGTGTGGCTGCGTGAAGGCTGTCCTGGGGAGTTCAGTAGTACGCTAAGCCTTCCTTTGGGGGCACTTTTTGATGGGCGAAATTGTCTTTCAATGCGTTTTCTTTGGTCGTATTTGAAATTCGTCTCCAATGCCGTGTAGGGCTATGTTTCATGTTGCTCAGAAAGAGCCAACACAGAGGGTCCAGTTGCATGTGGGGCTGCATGAAGGCTCCACTGGGGAGCTCAGTTGTACCCAAAGCCTTCCTTTGAGGCCAAGTTTTGATGGGCGAAAGGGGCTTTGAACGCATTTTCTTGGGCCGTACTTTGAATTCCTCTCCGATGCTGGGTAGGGCTATGTTTCGGGTTGCTCAGAAAGAGTGAACACAGAGGGTTCAGTTGCATGTGGGGCTGCATGAAGGATCCCCTGGGGAGTTCAGTTGTACCCAAAGCCTTCCTTTGGGGGCACTTTTTGATGGGCGAAAGGGGCTTTGAATGCGTTTTCTTGGGCCGTACTTTGAATTCCTCTCCGATGCTGGGTAGGGATATGTTTCAGGTTGCTCAGAAAGAGCGAACACAGAGGGTCCAGTTTCATGTGGGGCTGCGTGAAGTATCCACTGGGGAGTTCAGTTGTACCCAAAGCCTTCCTCAGGGGGCACTTTTTGATGGGCGAAATGGTCTTGGAATGCGTTTTCTTTGGACCTACTTGGACTTCCTCTCTAATACTGGGTAGGGCTATGTTTCGTGTTGCTCAGAAAAGCGAACACAGAGGGTCCAGTTGCATGTGTGGGTGTGTAAAGGCTCTCCTGGGGATTTCAGTTGTACCCAAAGCCTTCCTTTGAGGCCACATTTTGATGGGCGAAAGGGTCTTTCAATGCGTTTTCTTTGGTCCTATTTGAAATTCGTCTCCGATGCCGTGTAGGGCTATGTTTCAGGTTGCTCAGAAAGAGCCAACACAGAGGGTCCAGTTGCATGTGGGGCTGCATGAAGGATCCCCTGGGGAATTCAGTTGTACCCAAAGCCTTCGTTTGAGGCCAAGTTTTGATGGGCGAAAGGGGCTTTGAACGCGTTTTCTTGGGCCGTACTTTGAATTCCTCTCCGATGATGGGTAGGGCTATGTTTTGGTTTGCTCAGAATGAACGAACACAGAGGGTCCAGTTGCATGTGGGGCTGTGTACAGGCTACCCTGGGGAGTTCAGTTGTACCCAAAGCCTTCCTTTGGGGGCCCATTTTCATGGGCGAAAAGGGGCTTGGAATGCGTTTTCTGGGGCCCTATTTGGAATTCCTCTCTAATACTGGGTAGGGTTTTGTTTTGGGTTTTACAGAAAGAGCAAACACAGAGTGTCCAGTTGCATGTGGGGCTTCGTGAAGGTTCCCCTGGGTTGGTCAGGTGTACCCAAAACCTTTCTTCGTGGGCAGGTTTTGATGGGAGAAACGGGCTTGGAACGCCTTTTCTTGGGCCGTAGTTTGAATTTCTCACTCATGCCGGATAGGGCTATGTGTTGTGTTGCTCAGAAAGAGTAAACAGAGAGGGTGAAGCTGCATTTGTGGCTGCATAAAGGCTCCCCTGGGGAGTTCAGTTGTACCCAAAGCCTTCCTTTGAGGTCAAGTTTTGTTGGGCGATAGGGGCTTTGAACGTATTTTCTGGGGTCCTCTTTGAAATTCCTCTCATTTTCCTTGTAGAGATATATTTAAGGCTGTTCAGAAAGAGCGAACACAGAGGGTTCAGTTGCATGTGTGGCTGCGTGAAGGCTCCCCTGGGAGTTCACTTGTACCCAAAGCCTTCCTTTGAGGGCACTTTTTGATGGAAGAAAGGGGCTTTGAACGCGTTTTCTGTGGCCCTATATGGACTTCCTCTCTGATGCCAGGTAAGGCTATGTTTTGGGTTTCTCAGAAAGAGCGAACACAGAGGGTCCAGTTGCATGTGGGTCTGAGTGAAGGCTCCTCTGGGGAGTACAGTTGTACGAAAAGACATCCTCTGGGGGCACGTTTTGATGGGTAAAAGGGGCTTTGAACGCGTTTTCTTTGGACCTATTTGAATTCCTCTGTGATGCCGGGTATGGCTATGTTTCAGGTTGCTCAGAAAGAGTGAACATAGAGGGTTCAGTTGCATGTGGGGCTGCATGAATGTTCTCCTGGGGAGTTTAGTTGTACCAAAAGCCTTCCATTGAGGGCACATTTTGATGGGCGAAATGGGCTTGGAACGCGTTTTCTGGGGCCCTATTTGGAATTCCTCTCCGATGCCGGGTAGGGCTATGTTTCGGGTTGCTCAGAAAGAGCGAACACAGAGGGTTCATGTGCATGTGTGGCTACATGAATGCTCCCCTGGGGAGTTCAGTTGTAGGAAAGCCTTTCTTTGAGGGCACTTTTTGATGGGCGAAAGGGGCTTGGAACGCAATTTCTGGGTCCCTATTTTGAATTCCTCTCCCATGCTGGGTACGGCTATGTTTCGGGTTGCTCAGAAAGAGCGAACACAGAGGGTCCAGTTGCATGTGGGCCTGAGTGAAGGCTCCCCTGGGGAGTTCAGGTGTACCCAAAACCTTCCTTTGAGGGCAACTTTTGATGGGCGAAAGGGGCTTTGAACACGTTTTTTGGCGCCCTATTATGAATTCCTCTCCCATGCTGGGTACGGCTATGTTTCAGGTTGCTCAGAAAGAGCGAACACAGAGGGTCCAGTTGCATGTGGGGCTACGTGAGTACACTCCTGGGGAGTTCATTTGTACCCAAAGGCTTCCTTTTAGGGCAAGTTTTGATGGGTGAAAGGGGCTAGGAACACTTTTTCTTTGGACCAATTTGGACTTCCTCTCCGATGCTGGGTAGCGCTATGTTTCAGGTTGCTCAGAAAGAGCGAACACAGAGGGTCCAGGTGCATGTGGGTCTAAGTGAAGGCTCCCCTGGGGAGTTCAGTTGTACGCAAAGACTTCCTCTGGGGGCACTCTTTGATGGGCGAAAGGGGCACTGAACGCGTTTTCTGGGGCCCTTTTTTGAATTGCTAGCCGATGCTGGGTAGGGCTATGTTTCGGGTTGCTCAGAAAGAGGAAACACAGAGGGTTAATGTGCAAGTGGGGCTGCGTAAAGGCTCCCTTGGGGAGTTCAGATGCACCCTAAGCCTTCCTCTGGGGGCACGTTTTGATGGGCAAAAGGGGCTTTGAACGCGTTTTCTGGGGCCCTTTTTTGAATTCGTAGCCGAGGCTGGGTAGGGCTATGTTTCGGGTTGCTCAGAAAGAGTGAACACAGAGGGTCCAGTTGCATGTGGATCTGAGTGAAGGCTCCCATGGGGAGTTCAGTTGTACCCAAAGCCTTCCTTTGGGGGCACTTTTTGATGGGGGAAAGTGCTAGTACTGCGTTTACTTTGGTCCTATTTGGAATTCCTCTGCGATGCTGGGTAGGGTTATTTTTCGTTTTGCTCAGAAAGAGCGAACACAGAGGGTCCAGTTGCATGTGTGGCTGCGTAAAGGCTACCCTGGAGAGTTCAGTTGTACCCAAAGCCTTCCTTTGAGGGCACTTTTTGATGGGCGAAAGGGGCTTTGAACGCGTTTTCTGAGGCCCTATTTGGAATTCCTCTCTGATGCCAGGTAAGGCTATGTGTTGGGTTGCTCAGAAAGAGCGAACACAGAAAGTCCAGGTGCAGGTGGGGCTGCGTGAAGCCTCCCCTGGGGAGTTCAGTTTTACGGAAAGCCTTCCTCTGGGGCACTTTTTGATGGGTGAAAGGGGCTTTGAACGCGTTTTCTGGGGCCCTATTTTGAATTCCTAGCCGATGCTGGGTAGGGCTATGTTTTGGGTTGCTCAGAAAGAGCGAATACAGAGGGCTAAGGTGCATATGGGGCTGCGTAAAGGTTCCTCTGGGGAGTTCAGTTGTACGGAAAACCTTCCTCTGGGGGCACTTTTTGATGGATGAAAGGTGCTTTGAACGCGTTTTCTGGGGCCCTTATTTGAATTCCTAGCCGATGCTGGGTAGGGCTATGTTTCGGGTTGCTCTGAAAGAGCGAACACAGATGGTTTAGCTGCATTTGTGGCTGCGTGAAGGCTCCCCTGGGGAGTTCAGTTGTACCCAAAGCCTTCCTTTGAGGGCTATTTTTGATGGTCAAAAGGGGATAGTAATGCGTTTACTTTGGTCCTATTTGGAATTCCTCTGCTATGCCGGATAGGGCTATGTTTCGGGTTGCTCAGAAAGAGTAAACACAGAGGGTTAATATGCATGTGGGGCTGCGTAAAGACTCCCCTGGGGAGTTCAGTTGTACCCTAATCCTTACTTTGGGGGCACTTTTTGATCGGCAAAAGGGGCTTTGAACGCGTTTTATTGGGCCATTTTTTGAATTCCTCTCCCATTCCTGATAGGGCTATGTTTCGGTTTGCTCAGAAATAGCGAACAGAGAGGGTTCAGTTGCATGTGCGGCTGAGTGTAGCTACCCTGGGGAGTTCAGGTGTACCCAAAACCTTCCTTTGAGGGCACGTTTTGATGGGTGAAAGTGGCTTGGAACGCTTTTTCTTTGGACCGTTTTTGAATTCCTCTCCGACGCAGGGGAGGGCTATGTGTTGGTTTGCTCAGAAAGAGAGAACACAGAGGGTTCAGTTGCATGTGTGGCTGCCTGAAGGCTACCCTGGGGAGTTCAGTTGTACCCAAAGCCTTCCTTTGAGGGCTATTTTTGATGGGCAAAAGGGGATAGTAATGCGTTTACTTTGGTCCTATTTGGAATTCCTCTGCTATGCCGGATAGGGCTATGTTTCGGGTTGCTCAGAAAGAGTAAACACAGAGGGTTCATGTGCATGTGGGGCTGCATGAATGCCCCACTGGGGAGTTCAGTTGTACCCAAAACCTTCCTTTGAGGGCAAGTTTTGATGGGCGAAAGGGGCTTTGAACACGGTTTCTAGGGGCCCTATTTGGAATTCGTCTCCCATGCTTGGTATGGCTATGTTTCAGGTGGCTCAGAAAGAGCGAACACAGAGGATCCAGTTGCATGTGGGATTGCGTGAATTCTGTCCTGGGGAGACAAGTTGTATGCAAGGCCTTCCTTTGAGGGAACTTTTTGATGGGCATAAGGGTCTTTGAACGCATTTTCTCGGGCACTATTTGGAATTCTTCTCCCATGCCAGGTAGGGCTATGTTTCGGGTTGATCAGAAAGAGCAAACACAGAGGGTTCAGTAGCATGTGGGGCTACGTAAAGGCTCCCCTGGGGAGTTCAGTTGTACCATAAGCCTTATTTTGGGGGCATTTTTTCATGGGTGAAAGGGGCTTGGAATGTGTTTTCTGGGGCCCTATTTTGAATTCCTCTCCGATGCCGGGTAGGGCTATGTTTCGGGTTGCTCAGAAAGAGTAAACACAGAGGGTTAATGTGCATGTGGGGCTGCGTAAAGACTGCCCTGGGGAGTTCAGTTGCACCCTAATCCTTACTTTGGGGGCACTTTTTGATCGGCAAAAGGGGCTTTGAACGCGTTTTCTTGGGCCATTTTTTGAATTCCTCTCCCATTCCTGATAGGGCTATGTTTCGGTTTGCTCAGAAATAGCGAACAGAGAGGGTTCAGTTGCATGTGCGGCTGAGTGTAGCTACCCTGGGGAGTTCAGGTGTACCCAAAACCTTCCTTTGAGGGCACGTTTTGATGGGTGAAAGTGGCTTGGAACGCTTTTTCTTTGGACCTTTTTTGAATTCCTCTCCGACGCAGGGGAGGGCTATGTGTTGGTTTGCTCAGAAATAGAGAACACAGAGGGTTCAGTTGCATGTGTGGCTGCCTGAAGGCTACCCTGGGGAGTTCAGTTGTACCCAAAGCCTTCCTTTGAGGGCTATTTTTGATGGGCGTAAGGGGCTTGGAACACGTTTTCTTTGGACCTTTTTTGAATTCCTCTCCGATGCTGGGTAGGGCTATGTTTTGGGATGCTCAGAAAGAGCTAACACAGAGATTTCAGTTGCATCTGGGGCTGCGTGAAGGCTCCACAAGGGGGTTCTGTTGTACCCAAAGCCTTCCTTCTGGGGGCAATTATTCAAGTGCAAAAGGGGCTTTGAACGTATTTTCTGGGGCCCTATTTTGAGTTCGTCTCCCATGCCGGGTAGGATTATCTTTCGGGTTTCTTAAAAAGAGGAAACACAGAGGGTCCAGTTGCATGTGGGACTGCGTGAAGGCTACCATGGGGAGTTCAGTTGTACCCAAAGCCTTCCTCTGGGGGCACTTTTTCATGGGTGAAAGGGTCTTGAATGCATTTTCTGGGGCCCTATTTGGAATTCCTCTCTGATTCTCAGTAGGGCTATGTTTTGGGTTTTACAGAAAAAGCAAACACAGAGTGTCCAGTTTCATGTGGGGCTTAGTGAAGGTTCCCCTGGGGAGGTCAGGTGTACCCAAAACCTTTCTTTGTGGGCAGGTTTTGATGGGCGAAAGGGGCTTGGAACGCCTTTTCTTGGGCCGTAGTTTGAATTTCTCACCCATGCTAGATAGGGCTATGTGTTGGGTTGCTCAGAAAGAGCGAACACAGAAGGTCCAGTTGAATGTGTGGCTGCGTGAAGGCTGTCCTGGGGAGTTCAGTAGTATGCTAAGCCTTCCTTTGGGGGCACTTTTTGATGGGCGAAATTGTCTTTCAATGCGTTTTCTTTGGTCGTATTTGAAATTCGTCTCCGATGCCGTGTAGGGCTATGTTTCATGTTGCTCAGAAAGAGCCAACACAGAGGGTCCAGTTGCATGTGGGGCTGCATGAAGGCTCCACTGGGGAGCTCAGTTGTACCCAAAGCCTTCCTTTGAGGCCAAGTTTTGATGGGCGAAAGGGGCTTTGAACGCATTTTCTTGGGCCGTACTTTGAATTCCTCTCCGATGCTGTGTAGGGCTATGTTTCGGGTTGCTCAGAAAGAGTGAACACAGAGGGTTCAGTTGCATGTGGGGCTGCATGAAGGATCCCCTGGGGAGTTCAGTTGTACCCAAAGCCTTCCTTTGGGGGCACTTTTTGATGGGCGAAAGGGGCTTTGAATGCGTTTTCTGGGGCCCAATTTTGAATTCCTCTCCGATGCCGGGTAGGGATATGTTTCAGGTTGCTCAGAAAGAGCGAACACAGAGGGTCCAGTTTCATGTGGGGCTGCGTGAAGTATCCACTGGGGAGTTCAGTTGTACCCAAAGCCTTCCTCAGGGGGCACTTTTTGATGGGCGAAATGGTCTTGGAATGCGTTTTCTTTGGACCTATTTGGACTTCCTCTCTAATACTGGGTAGGGCTATGTTTCGTGTTGCTCAGAAAAGCGAACACAGAGGGTCCAGTTGCATGTGTGGGTGTGTAAAGGCTCTCCTGGGGATTTCAGTTGTACCCAAAGCCTTCCTTTGAGGCCACATTTTGATGGGCAAAAGGGTCTTTCAATGCGTTTTCTTTGGTCCTATTTGAAATTCGTCTCCGATGCCGTGTAGGGCTATGTTTCAGGTTGCTCAGAAAGAGCCAACACAGAGGGTCCAGTTGCATGTGGGGCTGCATGAAGGATCCCCTGGGGAATTCAGTTGTACCCAAAGCCTTCGTTTGAGGCCAAGTTTTGATGGGCGAAAGGGGCCTTGAACGCGTTTTCTTGGGCCGTACTTTGAATTCCTCTCCGATGATGGGTAGGGCTATGTTTTGGTTTGCTCAGAATGAACGAACACAGAGGGTCCAGTTGCATGTGGGGCTGTGTACAGGCTACCCTGGGGAGTTCAGTTGTACCCAAAGCCTTCCTTTGGGGGCCCATTTTCATGGGCGAAAAGGGGCTTGGAATGCGTTTTCTGGGGCCCTATTTGGAATTCCTCTCTAATACTGGGTAGGGTTTTGTTTTGGGTTTTACAGAAAGAGCAAACACAGAGTGTCCAGTTGCATGTGGGGCTTCGTGAAGGTTCCCCTGGGTTGGTCAGGTGTACCCAAAACCTTTCTTCGTGGGCAGGTTTTGATGGGAGAAACGGGCTTGGAACGCCTTTTCTTGGGCCGTAGTTTGAATTTCTCACTCATGCCGGATAGGGCTATGTGTTGTGTTGCTCAGAAAGAGTAAACAGAGAGGGTGAAGCTGCATTTGTGGCTGCATAAAGGCTCCCCTGGGGAGTTCAGTTGTACCCAAAGCCTTCCTTTGAGGTCAAGTTTTGTTGGGCGATAGGGGCTTTGAACGTATTTTCTGGGGTCCTCTTTGAAATTCCTCTCATTTTCCTTGTAGAGATATATTTAAGGCTGTTCAGAAAGAGCGAACACAGAGGGTTCAGTTGCATGTGTGGCTGCGTGAAGGCTCCCCTGGGAGTTCACTTGTACCCAAAGCCTTCCTTTGAGGGCACTTTTTGATGGGAGAAAGGGGCTTTGAACGCGTTTTCTGTGGCCCTATATGGACTTCCTCTCTGATGCCAGGTAAGGCTATGTTTTGGGTTTCTCAGAAAGAGCGAACACAGAGGGTCCAGTTGCATGTGGGTCTGAGTGAAGGCTCCTCTGGGGAGTACAGTTGTACGAAAAGACATCCTCTGGGGGCACGTTTTGATGGGTAAAAGGGGCTTTGAACGCGTTTTCTTTGGACCTATTTGAATTCCTCTGTGATGCCGGGTATGGCTATGTTTCAGGTTGCTCAGAAAGAGTGAACATAGAGGGTTCAGTTGCATGTGGGGCTGCATGAATGTTCTCCTGGGGAGTTTAGTTGTACCAAAAGCCTTCCATTGAGGGCACTTTTTGATGGGCGAAATGGGCTTGGAACGCGTTTTCTGGGGCCCTATTTGGAATTCCTCTCCGATGCCGGGTAGGGCTATGTTTCGGGTTGCTCAGAAAGAGCGAACACAGAGGGTTCATGTGCATGTGTGGCTACATGAATGCTCCCCTGGGGAGTTCAGTTGTAGGAAAGCCTTCCTTTGAGGGCACTTTTTGATGGGCGAAAGGGGCTTGGAACGCGATTTCTGGGTCCCTATTTTGAATTCCTCTCCCATGCTGGGTATGGCTATGTTTCGGGTTGCTCAGAAAGAGCGAACACAGAGGGTCCAGTTGCATGTGGGCCTGAGTGAAGGCTCCCCTGGGGAGTTCAGGTGTACCCAAAACCTTCCTTTGAGGGCAACTTTTGATGGGCGAAAGGGGCTTTGAACACGTTTTTTGGCGCCCTATTATGAATTCCTCTCCCATGCTGGGTACGGCTATGTTTCAGGTTGCTCAGAAAGAGCGAACACAGAGGGTCCAGTTGCATGTGGGGCTACGTGAGTACACTCCTGGGGAGTTCATTTGTACCCAAAGGCTTCCTTTTAGGGCAAGTTTTGATGGGTGAAAGGGGCTAGGAACACTTTTTCTTTGGACCAATTTGGACTTCCTCTCCGATGCTGGGTAGCGCTATGTTTCAGGTTGCTCAGAAAGAGCGAACACAGAGGGTCCAGGTGCATGTGGGTCTAAGTGAAGGCTCCCCTGGGGAGTTCAGTTGTACGCAAAGACTTCCTCTGGGGGCACTCTTTGATGGGCGAAAGGGGCTTTGAACGCGTTTTCTGGGGCCCTTTTTTGAATTGCTAGCCGATGCTGGGTAGGGCTATGTTTCGGGTTGCTCAGAAAGAGGAAACACAGAGGGTTAATGTGCAAGTGGGGCTGCGTAAAGGTTCCCTTGGGGAGTTCAGATGCACCCTAAGCCTTCCTCTGGGGGCAAGTTTTGATGGGAAAAAGGGGCTTTGAACACGTTTTCTGGGGCCCTTTTTTGAATTCGTAGCCGAGGCTGGGTAGGGCTATGTTTCGGGTTGCTCAGAAAGAGTGAACACAGAGGGTCCAGTTGCATGTGGATCTGAGTGAAGGCTCCCATGGGGAGTTCAGTTGTACCCAAAGCCTTCCTTTGGGGGCACTTTTTGATGGGGGAAAGTGCTAGTACTGCGTTTACTTTGGTCCTATTTGGAATTCCTCTGCGATGCTGGGTAGGGTTATTTTTCGTTTTGCTCAGAAAGAGCGAACACAGAGGGTCCAGTTGCATGTGTGGCTGCGTAAAGGCTACCCTGGAGAGTTCAGTTGTACCCAAAGCCTTCCTTTGAGGGCACTTTTTGGTGGGCGAAAGGGGCTTTGAACGCGTTTTCTGAGGCCCTATTTGGAATTCCTCTCTGATGCCAGGTAAGGCTATGTGTTGGGTTGCTCAGAAAGAGCGAACACAGAAAGTCCAGGTGCAGGTGGGGCTGCGTGAAGCCTCCCCTGGGGAGTTCAGTTTTACGGAAAGCCTTCCTCTGGGGCACTTTTTGATGGGTGAAAGGGGCTTTGAACGCGTTTTCTGGGGCCCTATTTTGAATTCCTAGCCGATGCTGGGTAGGGCTATGTTTTGGGTTGCTCAGAAAGAGCGAATACAGAGGGCTAAGGTGCATATGGGGCTGCGTAAAGGTTCCTCTGGGGAGTTCAGTTGTACGGAAAACCTTCCTCTGGGGGCACTTTTTGATGGATGAAAGGTGCTTTGAACGCGTTTTCTGGGGCCCTTATTTGAATTCCTAGCCGATGCTGGGTAGGGCTATGTTTCGGGTTGCTCTGAAAGAGCGAACACAGATGGTTTAGCTGCATTTGTGGCTGCGTGAGGGCTCCCCTGGGGAGTTCAGTTGTACCCAAAGCCTTCCTTTGAGGGCTATTTTTGATGGGCAAAAGGGGATAGTAATGCGTTTACTTTGGTCCTATTTGGAATTCCTCTGCTATGCCGGATAGGGCTATGTTTCGGGTTGCTCAGAAAGAGTAAACACAGAGGGTTAATATGCATGTGGGGCTGCGTAAAGACTCCCCTGGGGAGTTCAGTTGTACCCTAATCCTTACTTTGGGAGCACTTTTTGATCGGCAAAAGGAGCTTTGAACGCGTTTTCTTGGGCCATTTTTTGAATTCCTCTCCCATTCCTGATAGGGCTATGTTTCGGTTTGCTCAGAAATAGCGAACAGAGAGGGTTCAGTTGCATGTGCGGCTGAGTGTAGCTACCCTGGGGAGTTCAGGTGTACCCAAAACCTTCCTTTGAGGGCACGTTTTGATGGGTGAAAGTGGCTTGGAACGCTTTTTCTTTGGACCGTTTTTGAATTCCTCTCCGACGCAGGGGAGGGCTATGTGTTGGTTTGCTCAGAAAGAGAGAACACAGAGGGTTCAGTTGCATGTGTGGCTGCCTGAAGGCTACCCTGGGGAGTTCAGTTGTACCCAAAGCCTTCCTTTGAGGGCTATTTTTGATGGGCAAAAGGGGATAGTAATGCGTTTACTTTGGTCCTATTTGGAATTCCTCTGCTATGCCGGATAGGGCTATGTTTCGGGTTGCTCAGAAAGAGTAAACACAGAGGGTTCATGTGCATGTGGGGCTGCATGAATGCCCCACTGGGGAGTTCAGTTGTACCCAAAACCTTCCTTTGAGGGCAAGTTTTGATGGGCGAAAGGGGCTTTGAACACGGTTTCTAGGGGCCCTATTTGGAATTCGTCTCCCATGCTTGGTATGGCTATGTTTCAGGTGGCTCAGAAAGAGCGAACACAGAGGATCCAGTTGCATGTGGGATTGCGTGAATTCTGTCCTGGGGAGACAAGTTGTATGCAAGGCCTTCCTTTGAGGGCACTTTTTGATGGGCATAAGGGTCTTTGAACGCGTTTTCTCGGGCACTATTTGGAATTCTTCTCCCATGCCAGGTAGGGCTATGTTTCGGGTTGATCAGAAAGAGCAAACACAGAGGGTTCAGTAGCATGTGGGGCTACGTAAAGGCTCCCCTGGGGAGTTCAGTTGTACCATAAGCCTTATTTTGGGGGCATTTTTTCATGGGTGAAAGGGGCTTGGAATGTGTTTTCTGGGGCCCTATTTTGAATTCCTCTCCGATGCCGGGTAGGGCTATATTTCGGGTTGCTCAGAAAGAGTAAACACAGAGGGTTAATGTGCATGTGGGGCTGCGTAAAGACTGCCCTGGGGAGTTCAGTTGTACCCTAATCCGTACTTTGGGGGCACTTTTTGATCGGCAAAAGGGGCTTTGAACGCGTTTTCTTGGGCCATTTTTTGAATTCCTCTCCCATTCCTGATAGGGCTATGTTTCGGTTTGCTCAGAAATAGCGAACAGAGAGGGTTCAGTTGCATGTGCGGCTGAGTGTAGCTACCCTGGGGAGTTCAGGTGTACCCAAAACCTTCCTTTGAGGGCACGTTTTGATGGGTGAAAGTGGCTTGGAACGGTTTTTCTTTGGACCTTTTTTGAATTCCTCTCCGATGCTGGGTAGGGCTATGTTTTGGGTTGCTCAGAAATAGAGAACACAGAGGGTTCAGTTGCATGTGTGGCTGCCTGAAGGCTACCCTGGGGAGTTCAGTTGTACCCAAAGCCTTCCTTTGAGGGCTATTTTTGATGGGCGTAAGGGGCTTGGAACACGTTTTCTTTGGACCTTTTTTGAATTCCTCTCCGATGCTGGGTAGGGCTATTTTTTGGGTTGCTCAGAAAGAGCTAACACAGAGATTTCAGTTGCATCTGGGGCTGCGTGAAGGCTCCACAAGGGGGTTCTGTTGTACCCAAAGCCTTCCTTCTGGGGGCAATTATTCAAGTGCAAAAGGGGCTTTGAAAGTATTTTCTGGGGCCCTATTTTGAGTTCGTCTCCCATGCCGGGTAGGATTATCTTTCGGGTTTCTTAAAAAGAGGAAACACAGAGGGTCCAGTTGCATGTGGGACTGCGTGAAGGCTACCATGGGGAGTTCAGTTGTACCCAAAGCCTTCCTCTGGGGGCACTTTTTCATGGGCGAAAGGGTCTTGAATGCGTTTTCTGGGGCCCTATTTGGAATTCCTCTCTAATTCTAGGTAGGGCTATGTTTTGGGATTTACAGGAAAAGCAAACACAGAGTGTCCAGTTTCATGTGGGGCTTAGTAAAGTTTCCCCTGGGGAGGTCAGGTGTACCCAAAACCTTTCTTTGTGGGCAGGTTTTGATGGGCGAAAGGGGCTTGGAACGCCTTTTCTTGGGCCGTAGTTTGAATTTCTCACCCATGCTAGATAGGGCTATGTGTTGGGTTGCTCAGAAAGAGCGAACACAGAAGGTCCAGTTGAATGTGTGGCTGCGTGAAGGCTGTCCTGGGGAGTTCAGTAGTACGCTAAGCCTTCCTTTGGGGGCACTTTTTGATGGGCGAAATTGTCTTTCAATGCGTTTTCTTTGGTCGTATTTGAAATTCGTCTCCGATGCCGTGTAGGGCTATGTTTCATGTTGCTCAGAAAGAGCCAACACAGAGGGTCCAGTTGCATGTGGGGCTGCATGAAGGCTCCACTGGGGAGCTCAGTTGTACCCAAAGCCTTCCTTTGAGGCCAAGTTTTGATGGGCGAAAGGGGCTTTGAACGCATTTTCTTGGGCCGTACTTTGAATTCCTCTCCGATGCTGTGTAGGGCTATGTTTCGGGTTGCTCAGAAAGAGTGAACACAGAGGGTTCAGTTGCATGTGGGGCTGCATGAAGGATCCCCTGGGGAGTTCAGTTGTACCCAAAGCCTTCCTTTGGGGGCACTTTTTGATGGGCGAAAGGGGCTTTGAACGCGTTTTCTGGGGCCCAATTTTGAATTCCTCTCCGATGCCGGGTAGGGATATGTTTCAGGTTGCTCAGAAAGAGCGAACACAGAGGGTCCAGTTTCATGTGGGGCTGCGTGAAGTATCCACTGGGGAGTTCAGTTGTACCCAAAGCCTTCCTCAGGGGGCACTTTTTGATGGGCGAAATGGTCTTGGAATGCGTTTTCTTTGGACCTATTTGGACTTCCTCTCTAATACTGGGTAGGGCTATGTTTCGTGTTGCTCAGAAAAGCGAACACAGAGGGTCCAGTTGCATGTGTGGGTGTGTAAAGGCTCTCCTGGGGATTTCAGTTGTACCCAAAGCCTTCCTTTGAGGCCACATTTTGATGGGCGAAAGGGTCTTTCAATGCGTTTTCTTTGGTCCTATTTGAAATTCGTCTCCGATGCCGTGTAGGGCTATGTTTCAGGTTGCTCAGAAAGAGCCAACACAGAGGGTCCAGTTGCATGTGGGGCTGCATGAAGGATCCCCTGGGGAATTCAGTTGTACCCAAAGCCTTCGTTTGAGGCCAAGTTTTGATGGGCGAAAGGGGCTTTGAACGCGTTTTCTTGGGCCGTACTTTGAATTCCTCTCCGATGATGGGTAGGGCTATGTTTTGGTTTGCTCAGAATGAACGAACACAGAGGGTCCAGTTGCATGTGGGGCTGTGTACAGGCTACCCTGGGGAGTTCAGTTGTACCCAAAGCCTTCCTTTGGGGGCCCATTTTCATGGGCGAAAAGGGGCTTGGAATGCGTTTTCTGGGGCCCTATTTGGAATTCCTCTCTAATACTGGGTAGGGTTTTGTTTTGGGTTTTACAGAAAGAGCAAACACAGAGTGTCCAGTTGCATGTGGGGCTTCGTGAAGGTTCCCCTGGGTTGGTCAGGTGTACCCAAAACCTTTCTTCGTGGGCAGGTTTTGATGGGAGAAACGGGCTTGGAACGCCTTTTCTTGGGCCGTAGTTTGAATTTCTCACTCATGCCGGATAGGGCTATGTGTTGTGTTGCTCAGAAAGAGTAAACAGAGAGGGTGAAGCTGCATTTGTGGCTGCATAAAGGCTCCCCTGGGGAGTTCAGTTGTACCCAAAGCCTTCCTTTGAGGTCAAGTTTTGTTGGGCGATAGGGGCTTTGAACGTATTTTCTGGGGTCCTCTTTGAAATTCCTCTCATTTTCCTTGTAGAGATATATTTAAGGCTGTTCAGAAAGAGCGAACACAGAGGGTTCAGTTGCATGTGTGGCTGCGTGAAGGCTCCCCTGGGAGTTCACTTGTACCCAAAGCCTTCCTTTGAGGGCACTTTTTGATGGGAGAAAGGGGCTTTGAACGCGTTTTCTGTGGCCCTATATGGACTTCCTCTCTGATGCCAGGTAAGGCTATGTTTTGGGTTTCTCAGAAAGAGCGAACACAGAGGGTCCAGTTGCATGTGGGTCTGAGTGAAGGCTCCTCTGGGGAGTACAGTTGTACGAAAAGACATCCTCTGGGGGCACGTTTTGATGGGTAAAAGGGGCTTTGAACGCGTTTTCTTTGGACCTATTTGAATTCCTCTGTGATGCCGGTTATGGCTATGTTTCAGGTTGCTCAGAAAGAGTGAACATAGAGGGTTCAGTTGCATGTGGGGCTGCATGAATGTTCTCCTGGGGAGTTTAGTTGTACCAAAAGCCTTCCATTGAGGGCACTTTTTGATGGGCGAAATGGGCTTGGAACGCGTTTTCTGGGGCCCTATTTGGAATTCCTCTCCGATGCCGGGTAGGGCTATGTTTCGGGTTGCTCAGAAAGAGCGAACACAGAGGGTTCATGTGCATGTGTGGCTACATGAATGCTCCCCTGGGGAGTTCAGTTGTAGGAAAGCCTTCCTTTGAGGGCACTTTTTGATGGGCGAAAGGGGCTTGGAACGCGATTTCTGGGTCCCTATTTTGAATTCCTCTCCCATGCTGGGTATGGCTATGTTTCGGGTTGCTCAGAAAGAGCGAACACAGAGGGTCCAGTTGCATGTGGGCCTGAGTGAAGGCTCCCCTGGGGAGTTCAGGTGTACCCAAAACCTTCCTTTGAGGGCAACTTTTGATGGGCGAAAGGGGCTTTGAACACGTTTTTTGGCGCCCTATTATGAATTCCTCTCCCATGCTGGGTACGGCTATGTTTCAGGTTGCTCAGAAAGAGCGAACACAGAGGGTCCAGTTGCATGTGGGGCTACGTGAGTACACTCCTGGGGAGTTCATTTGTACCCAAAGGCTTCCTTTTAGGGCAAGTTTTGATGGGTGAAAGGGGCTAGGAACACTTTTTCTTTGGACCAATTTGGACTTCCTCTCCGATGCTGGGTAGCGCTATGTTTCAGGTTGCTCAGAAAGAGCGAACACAGAGGGTCCAGGTGCATGTGGGTCTAAGTGAAGGCTCCCCTGGGGAGTTCAGTTGTACGCAAAGACTTCCTCTGGGGGCACTCTTTGATGGGCGAAAGGGGCTTTGAACGCGTTTTCTGGGGCCCTTTTTTGAATTGCTAGCCGATGCTGGGTAGGGCTATGTTTCGGGTTGCTCAGAAAGAGGAAACACAGAGGGTTAATGTGCAAGTGGGGCTGCGTAAAGGTTCCCTTGGGGAGTTCAGATGCACCCTAAGCCTTCCTCTGGGGGCACGTTTTGATGGGCAAAAGGGGCTTTGAACACGTTTTCTGGGGCCCTTTTTTGAATTCGTAGCCGAGGCTGGGTAGGGCTATGTTTCGGGTTGCTCAGAAAGAGTGAACACAGAGGGTCCAGTTGCATGTGGATCTGAGTGAAGGCTCCCATGGGGAGTTCAGTTGTACCCAAAGCCTTCCTTTGGGGGCACTTTTTGATGGGGGAAAGTGCTAGTACTGCGTTTACTTTGGTCCTATTTGGAATTCCTCTGCGATGCTGGGTAGGGTTATTTTTCGTTTTGCTCAGAAAGAGCGAACACAGAGGGTCCAGTTGCATGTGTGGCTGCGTAAAGGCTACCCTGGAGAGTTCAGTTGTACCCAAAGCCTTCCTTTGAGGGCACTTTTTGATGGGCGAAAGGGGCTTTGAACGCGTTTTCTGAGGCCCTATTTGGAATTCCTCTCTGATGCCAGGTAAGGCTATGTGTTGGGTTGCTCAGAAAGAGCGAACACAGAAAGTCCAGGTGCAGGTGGGGCTGCGTGAAGCCTCCCCTGGGGAGTTCAGTTTTACGGAAAGCCTTCCTCTGGGGCACTTTTTGATGGATGAAAGGTGCTTTGAACGCGTTTTCTGGGGCCCTTATTTGAATTCCTAGCCGATGCTGGGTAGGGCTATGTTTCGGGTTGCTCTGAAAGAGCGAACACAGATGGTTTAGCTGCATTTGTGGCTGCGTGAGGGCTCCCCTGGGGAGTTCAGTTGTACCCAAAGCCTTCCTTTGAGGGCTATTTTTGATGGGCAAAAGGGGATAGTAATGCGTTTACTTTGGTCCTATTTGGAATTCCTCTGCTATGCCGGATAGGGCTATGTTTCGGGTTGCTCAGAAAGAGTAAACACAGAGGGTTAATATGCATGTGGGGCTGCGTAAAGACTCCCCTGGGGAGTTCAGTTGTACCCTAATCCTTACTTTGGGGGCACTTTTTCATCGGCAAAAGGGGCTTTGAACGCGTTTTCTTGGGCCATTTTTTGAATTCCTCTCCCATTCCTGATAGGGCTATGTTTCGGTTTGCTCAGAAATAGCGAACAGAGAGGGTTCAGTTGCATGTGCGGCTGAGTGTAGCTACCCTGGGGAGTTCAGGTGTACCCAAAACCTTCCTTTGAGGGCACGTTTTGATGGGTGAAAGTGGCTTGGAACGCTTTTTCTTTGGACCGTTTTTGAATTCCTCTCTGACGCAGGGGAGGGCTATGTGTTGGTGTGCTCAGAAAGAGAGAACACAGAGGGTTCAGTTGCATGTGTGGCTGCCTGAAGGCTACCCTGGGGAGTTCAGTTGTACCCAAAGCCTTCCTTTGAGGGCTATTTTTGATGGGCAAAAGGGGATAGTAATGCGTTTACTTTGGTCCTATTTGGAATTCCTCTGCTATGCCGGATAGGGCTATGTTTCGGGTTGCTCAGAAAGAGTAAACACAGAGGGTTCATGTGCATGTGGGGCTGCATGAATGCCCCACTGGGGAGTTCAGTTGTACCCAAAACCTTCCTTTGAGGGCAAGTTTTGATGGGCGAAAGGGGCTTTGAACACGGTTTCTAGGGGCCCTATTTGGAATTCGTCTCCCATGCTTGGTATGGCTATGTTTCAGGTGGCTCAGTAAGAGCGAACACAGAGGATCCAGTTGCATGTGGGATTGCGTGAATTCTGTCCTGGGGAGACAAGTTGTATGCAAGGCCTTCCTTTGAGGGCACTTTTTGATGGGCATAAGGGTCTTTGAACGCGTTTTCTCGGGCACTATTTGGAATTCTTCTCCCATGCCAGGTAGGGCTATGTTTCGGGTTGATCAGAAAGAGCAAACACAGAGGGTTCAGTAGCATGTGGGGCTACGTAAAGGCTCCCCTGGGGAGTTCAGTTGTACCATAAGCCTTATTTTGGGGGCATTTTTTCATGGGTGAAAGGGGCTTGGAATGTGTTTTCTGGGGCCCTATTTTGAATTCCTCTCCGATGCCGGGTAGGGCTATATTTCGGGTTGCTCAGAAAGAGTAAACACAGAGGGTTAATGTGCATGTGGGGCTGCGTAAAGACTGCCCTGGGGAGTTCAGTTGTACCCTAATCCGTACTTTGGGGGCACTTTTTGATCGGCAAAAGGGGCTTTGAACGCGTTTTCTTGGGCCATTTTTTGAATTCCTCTCCCATTCCTGATAGGGCTATGTTTCGGTTTGCTCAGAAATAGCGAACAGAGAGGGTTCAGTTGCATGTGCGGCTGAGTGTAGCTACCCTGGGGAGTTCAGGTGTACCCAAAACCTTCCTTTGAGGGCACGTTTTGATGGGTGAAAGTGGCTTGGAACGGTTTTTCTTTGGACCTTTTTTGAATTCCTCTCCGACGCAGGGGAGGGCTATGTGTTGGGTTGCTCAGAAATAGAGAACACAGAGGGTTCAGTTGCATGTGTGGCTGCCTGAAGGCTACCCTGGGGAGTTCAGTTGTACCCAAAGCCTTCCTTTGAGGGCTATTTTTGATGGGCGTAAGGGGCTTGGAACACGTTTTCTTTGGACCTTTTTTGAATTCCTCTCCGATGCTGGGTAGGGCTATTTTTTGGGTTGCTCAGAAAGAGCTAACACAGAGATTTCAGTTGCATCTGGGGCTGCGTGAAGGCTCCACAAGGGGGTTCTGTTGTACCCAAAGCCTTCCTTCTGGGGGCAATTATTCAAGTGCAAAAGGGGCTTTGAACGTATTTTCTGGGGCCCTATTTTGAGTTCGTCTCCCATGCCGGGTAGGATTATCTTTCGGGTTTCTTAAAAAGAGGAAACACAGAGGGTCCAGTTGCATGTGGGACTGCGTGAAGGCTACCATGGGGAGTTCAGTTGTACCCAAAGCCTTCCTCTGGGGGCACTTTTTCATGGGCGAAAGGGTCTTGAATGCGTTTTCTGGGGCCCTATTTGGAATTCCTCTCTAATTCTAGGTAGGGCTATGTTTTGGGATTTACAGGAAAAGCAAACACAGAGTGTCCAGTTTCATGTGGGGCTTAGTGAAGTTTCCCCTGGGGAGGTCAGGTGTACCCAAAACCTTTCTTTGTGGGCAGGTTTTGATGGGCGAAAGGGGCTTGGAACGCCTTTTCTTGGGCCGTAGTTTGAATTTCTCACCCATGCTAGATAGGGCTATGTGTTGGGTTGCTCAGAAAGAGCGAACACAGAAGGTCCAGTTGAATGTGTGGCTGCGTGAAGGCTGTCCTGGGGAGTTCAGTAGTACGCTAAGCCTTCCTTTGGGGGCACTTTTTGATGGGCGAAATTGTCTTTCAATGCGTTTTCTTTGGTCGTATTTGAAATTCGTCTCCGATGCCGTGTAGGGCTATGTTTCATGTTGCTCAGAAAGAGCCAACACAGAGGGTCCAGTTGCATGTGGGGCTGCATGAAGGCTCCACTGGGGAGCTCAGTTGTACCCAAAGCCTTCCTTTGAGGCCAAGTTTTGATGGGCGAAAGGGGCTTTGAACGCATTTTCTTGGGCCGTACTTTGAATTCCTCTCCGATGCTGTGTAGGGCTATGTTTCGGGTTGCTCAGAAAGAGTGAACACAGAGGGTTCAGTTGCATGTGGGGCTGCATGAAGGATCCCCTGGGGAGTTCAGTTGTACCCAAAGCCTTCCTTTGGGGGCACTTTTTGATGGGCCAAAGGGGCTTTGAACGCGTTTTCTGGGGCCCAATTTTGAATTCCTCTCCGATGCCGGGTAGGGATATGTTTCAGGTTGCTCAGAAAGAGCGAACACAGAGGGTCCAGTTTCATGTGGGGCTGCGTGAAGTATCCACTGGGGAGTTCAGTTGTACCCAAAGCCTTCCTCAGGGGGCACTTTTTGATGGGCGAAATGGTCTTGGAATGCGTTTTCTTTGGACCTATTTGGACTTCCTCTCTAATACTGGGTAGGGCTATGTTTCGTGTTGCTCAGAAAAGCGAACACAGAGGGTCCAGTTGCATGTGTGGGTGTGTAAAGGCTCTCCTGGGGATTTCAGTTGTACCCAAAGCCTTCCTTTGAGGCCACATTTTGATGGGCGAAAGGGTCTTTCAATGCGTTTTCTTTGGTCCTATTTGAAATTCGTCTCCGATGCCGTGTAGGGCTATGTTTCAGGTTGCTCAGAAAGAGCCAACACAGAGGGTCCAGTTGCATGTGGGGCTGCATGAAGGATCCCCTGGGGAATTCAGTTGTACCCAAAGCCTTCGTTTGAGGCCAAGTTTTGATGGGCGAAAGGGGCTTTGAACGCGTTTTCTTGGGCCGTACTTTGAATTCCTCTCCGATGATGGGTAGGGCTATGTTTTGGTTTGCTCAGAATGAACGAACACAGAGGGTCCAGTTGCATGTGGGGCTGTGTACAGGCTACCCTGGGGAGTTCAGTTGTACCCAAAGCCTTCCTTTGGGGGCCCATTTTCATGGGCGAAAAGGGGCTTGGAATGCGTTTTCTGGGGCCCTATTTGGAATTCCTCTCTAATACTGGGTAGGGTTTTGTTTTGGGTTTTACAGAAAGAGCAAACACAGAGTGTCCAGTTGCATGTGGGGCTTCCTGAAGGTTCCCCTGGGTTGGTCAGGTGTACCCAAAACCTTTCTTCGTGGGCAGGTTTTGATGGGAGAAACGGGCTTGGAACGCCTTTTCTTGGGCCGTAGTTTGAATTTCTCACTCATGCCGGATAGGGCTATGTGTTGTGTTGCTCAGAAAGAGTAAACAGAGAGGGTGAAGCTGCATTTGTGGCTGCGTAAAGGCTCCCCTGGGGAGTTCAGTTGTCCCCAAAGCCTTCCTTTGAGGCCAAGTTTTATTGGGCGATAGGGGCTTTGAACGTATTTTCTGGGGTCCTCTTTGAAATTCCTCTCATTTTCCTTGTAGAGATATATTTAAGGCTGTTCAGAAAGAGCGAACACAGAGGGTTCAGTTGCATGTGGGGCTGCGTAAAGGCTCTCCTGGGGAGTTCAGTTGTACCCAAAGCCTTCCTTTGAGGGCACTTTTTGATGGGCGAAACGGACTTTGTATGCCTTTTCTGGGGTTCTACTTGAAATTCCTCTCAGATTCCGCATAGGTATTTATTTTATGTTTGTTCAGAAAGAGCGAACACAGAGAGACAGTTGCATGTGGGTCTGAGTGAAGGCTCCCCTGGGGAGTTCAGTTGTACCCAAAGCCTTCCTCTGGGGGCAAGTTTTGATGGGCGAAAGGGGCTTTGAACGTGTTTTCTGGGGCACTATTTTGAATTCATCATATGAGTCTGAGCACATACGCATCTGGCTGGAAACCTATCAAGGAATGAGGACATTGCAACAATATGTGGATGGGAAAGTAACCATGGTGGAACTGTGGTTGATAGAAATGGGAAACTAACTGATAAAATAGAAAACTGCAATAACCAATCATGAGCTTAGCTTTTGCAATATGTGTGAACTAATTATATTGAATCATATAAAAGACGGCTGAGCTATCCAATAAATTGAAGTTCACTGATTACTCATATTGAGCGTCTGTGTCTTCCCTCCGTCGACACCAGGCGAAAGGGGCCGGCAATGCGTTTTCTGGGGCCCTATTTTGAATTCATCTCCGATGCCAGGTAGGGCTATATTTCGGGTTGCTCAGAAAGAGCGAACACAGAGGGTCCAGTTGCATGTGTGGCTGGATGAAGGCTCCCCTGGGGAACTCAGTTTTACGCAAAGCCTTCCTCTGCGGGCAATTTTTGGTGGGCGAAAGGGGCTTTGAACACGTTTTCTGGGGCCCTATTTGGAATTCCTCTCCGATGCCAGGTAGGGCTATGTTTCGGGTTGCTCAGAAAGAACGAACACAAAGGGTCCCGGTGCCTGTGGGGCTGAATGAATGCTCCCCTGGTGAGTTCAGGTGTACGCAAACCCTTCCTCTGGGGGCAATATTTGATGGGCGAAAGGGGCTTTGAACGCGTTTTCTGGGGCCCTATTTTGAATTCCTCTCTGATTCCGGGTAGGGATATGTTTCGGGTTGCTCAAAAAGAGCGAACACAGAGGGTCCAGTTGCGTATGGATCTGAGTGAATTCTCCCCTTGGGAGTTCAGTTGTACGCAAAGCCTTCCTTTGTGGGCACTTTTGATGGGCGAAAGGGGCTTTGAACGCATTTTTTTGGGCCGTAGTTTGAATTCCTCTCCGATGCTGGGTAGGGCTATGATTCGGGTTGCTCGGAATCAGCGAACACAGAGGGTCCAGTTGCATGTGGGCCTGCGTAAATGCTCCCCTGGGGAGCTCAGCTGTAGCCAAAGCCTTCCTCTGGGGGCACTTTTTGATAGTCGAAAGGGGCTTTGAACGCGTTTTCCGGGGGCCGATTTGGAATTCCTCTCCCATGCTGGGTACGGCTATGTTTCAGGTTGCTCAGAAAGAGTGAACACAGAGGGTCCAGTTGCATTTGGATCTGAGTGAATGCTACCGTTGGGAGTTCATTTCTACGCAAAACCTATCTTTGGGGGCACTTTTTATTGGGCAAAAGTGGCTTCGAATGCGTTTTCTTTGGTCCTATTTGGAATTCCTCTTAGATGCCGGGTAGGGCTATGTTTCGGGTTGCTCAGAAAGAGCGAACACAGAGGGTCCAGTTGCATGTGTGGTTGCGTGAAGGCTCCCCTGGGGAGTTCAGCTGTACCCAAAGCCTTCGTCTGGGGGCAATATTTGATGGGCGAAAGGGGCATTGAACGCATTTTCTGGGGACCTATTTGGACTTCCTCTTCGATGCCAGGTAGGGCTATGTTTCGGGTTGCTCAGAAATAACGAACACAGAGGGTTCGGTTGCATGGGTTCTACATGAATGCTACCCTGGGGAGTTCAGTTGTACCCAAATCCGTCCTTTGAGGGCACTATTTGATGGTCGAAAAGGGCTGGCAATGCGTTTTCTGGGACCCTATTTTGAATTCCACTCCGATTCCGGGTAGGGATATGTTTCGGGTTCCTCAGAAGGAGCGAACACAGAGGGTCCAGTTGCATGTGTGGCTGCGTAAATGCTCCCCTGGGGAGTTCATCTGTACCCAAAGCCTTCCTTTGAGTGCAATTTTGATGGGTGAAACGGGCTGGAAATGTGTTTTCTGGGGCCCTATTTTGAATTCCTCTGCGGTGCCGGGTAGGGTTATATTTTGGGTTGCTAAGAAAGAGCGAACACAGAGGGTTCAGGTGCATGTGGTGTTGAGTGAAGCCTCCCCTGGGGACTTCAGTTGTACCCAAGGCCTTCCTCTGGGGGCACATTTTGATGGTCGAAAGGGGATGGTAATGCGTTTTCTGGG
This sequence comes from Mergus octosetaceus, assembly GCA_036873955.1. Taxonomy (NCBI): domain Eukaryota; kingdom Metazoa; phylum Chordata; class Aves; order Anseriformes; family Anatidae; genus Mergus; species Mergus octosetaceus. The sequence goes on along the minus strand of CM072318.1, from coordinate 86,190,689 downwards.
GCCCTATTTGGAATTCCTCTCCCATGCTTGGTACGGCTATGTTTCAGGTTACTCAGAAAGAGCGAACACAGATGGTCCAGTTGCATGTGGGAATGAGTGAAGTCTCCCCTGGGCAGTTCAGGTGTATGCAAAGCCTTCCTCTGGGGGCACTTTTTGATGGGCGAAAGGGGTTGGCAATGTGTTTTCTGGGGCCCTATTTTGAATTCATCTCCAATGCCGGGTAGGGCTATGTTTCAGGTTGCTCAGAAAGAGCGAACACAGAGGGTCCAGGTGCATGTGGGGCTGAATGAATGCTACCCTGGGGAGTTCAGGTGTACACAAAACCTTTCTTTGAAGGCAAGTTTTGATGGGCAAAAGGGGCTTTGAACGCGTTTTCTGGGGCCCTATTTGGAATTCCTCTCCCATGCTGGGTAGGGCTATGTTTCAGGGTATTCAAAAAGATCGAACACAGAGGGTCCAGTTGAATGTGGATCTGAGTGAATGCTCTCCTGGGGAGTTCAGTTGTATGCAAAGAGTTCCTTTGGGGGCACTTTTTAATGGGTGAAAGGGGCTTTTAACGCGTTTTCTTTGGACCTTTTTGGACTTCCTCTTAGATCCCGGGTAGGGCTATGTTTAGGGTGGCTCAGAAAGAGCAAACACAGAGGGTCCAGTTGCATGTGGGTCTCAGTGAATGCTCCTCTGGGGAGTTAAGTTGTACGCAAAGCCTTCCTTTGGGGGCACATTTGATAGGCGAAAGTGGCTTTGAATGCGTTTTCTTTGGTCCGAATTGGAATTCCTCTCTGATGCCGGGTAGGGCAATGTTTCGGGTTGCTCAGAAAGAGCGAACACAGAGGGTCGAGTTGCATGTGAGTCTGAGTAAAGGCTCCCCTGGGGAGTTCAGTTTTACCCAATGTCTTCCTTTGGGGGCAAGTTTTGATGGGAGAAAGGGGCTTTCTACGCCTTTTCTGGGGTCCTATTTGAAATTCCTCTCAGATTCCACATATGTATTTACTTTTAGGTTTGTTCAGAAAGAGCGAACTCAGACGGTCCAGTTGCATCTGGGGCTGCGTGAAGAATGTCCTGGGGAGTTCAGTTATACCCAAAGCCTTCCTTTGGGGGGCACTTTTTGATGGGCGTAAGGGGCTTTGAACACGTTTTTTGGGGCCCTATTTGGAATTCCACTCCGATGTCGGATAGGGCTATGTTTCGGGTTGCTCAGAAAGAGCGAACACAGAGGGTCCAGTTGCATGTGTGGTTGCATGAATGCTCCCCTGGGGAGTTCAGTAGTATCCAAAGCCTTCCTTTGAGGGCACTATTTGATGGTCGAAAGGGGCTGGCAATGTGTTTTCTGGGGCCCTATTTTGAATTCCTCTGTGATGTCGAGTAGGGCTATGTTTCGTGTTGCTCAGAAAGAGCGAACACAGAGGGTCCATTTGCATTTGGGCCTGCGTGAATGCTCCCCTGGGGAGTTCAGTTGTACCCAAAGCCTTCCTTTGAGGGCAAGTTTTGATGGGCGAAAGGGGCTTTGAACACGGTTTCTAGGGGCCCTATTTGGAATTCGTCTCCCATGCTTGGTATGGCTATGTTTCAGGTGGCTCAGAAAGAGCGAACACAGAGGATCCAGTTGCATGTGGGATTGCGTGAATTCTGTCCTGGGGAGACAAGTTGTATGCAAGGCCTTCCTTTGAGGGCACTTTTTGATGGGCATAAGGGTCTTTGAACGCGTTTTCTCGGGCACTATTTGGAATTCTTCTCCCATGCCAGGTAGGGCTATGTTTCGGGTTGATCAGAAAGAGCAAACACAGAGGGTTCAGTAGCATGTGGGGCTACGTAAAGGCTCCCCTGGGGAGTTCAGTTGTACCATAAGCCTTATTTTGGGGGCATTTTTTCATGGGTGAAAGGGGCTTGGAATGTGTTTTCTGGGGCCCTATTTTGAATTCCTCTCCGATGCCGGGTAGGGCTATATTTCGGGTTGCTCAGAAAGAGTAAACACAGAGGGTTAATGTGCATGTGGGGCTGCGTAAAGACTGCCCTGGGGAGTTCAGTTGTACCCTAATCCTTACTTTGGGGGCACTTTTTGATCGGCAAAAGGGGCTTTGAACGCGTTTTCTTGGGCCATTTTTTGAATTCCTCTCCCATTCCTGATAGGGCTATGTTTCGGTTTGCTCAGAAATAGCGAACAGAGAGGGTTCAGTTGCATGTGCGGCTGAGTGTAGCTACCCTGGGGAGTTCAGGTGTACCCAAAACCTTCCTTTGAGGGCACGTTTTGATGGGTGAAAGTGGCTTGGAACACTTTTTCTTTGGACCTTTTTTGAATTCCTCTCCGATGCTGGGTAGGGCTATGTTTCGGGTTGATCAGAAAGAGCAAACACAGAGGGTTCAGTAGCATGTGGGGCTACGTAAAGGCTCCCCTGGGGAGTTCAGTTGTACCATAAGCCTTATTTTGGGGGCATTTTTTCATGGGTGAAAGGGGCTTGGAATGTGTTTTCTGGGGCCCTATTTTGAATTCCTCTCCGATGCCGGGTAGGGCTATGTTTCGGGTTGCTCAGAAAGAGTAAACACAGAGGGTTAATGTGCATGTGGGGCTGCGTAAAGACTGCCCTGGGGAGTTCAGTTGTACCCTAATCCTTACTTTGGGGGCACTTTTTGATCGGCAAAAGGGGCTTTGAACGCGTTTTCTTGGGCCATTTTTTGAATTCCTCTCCCATTCCTGATAGGGCTATGTTTCGGTTTGCTCAGAAATAGCGAACAGAGAGGGTTCAGTTGCATGTGCGGCTGAGTGTAGCTACCCTGGGGAGTTCAGGTGTACCCAAAACCTTCCTTTGAGGGCACGTTTTGATGGGTGAAAGTGGCTTGGAACGCTTTTTCTTTGGACCGTTTTTGAATTCCTCTCCGACGCAGGGGAGGGCTATGTGTTGGTTTGCTCAGAAAGAGAGAACACAGAGGGTTCAGTTGCATGTGTGGCTGCCTGAAGGCTACCCTGGGGAGTTCAGTTGTACCCAAAGCCTTCCTTTGAGGGCTATTTTTGATGGTCAAAAGGGGATAGTAATGCGTTTACTTTGGTCCTATTTGGAATTCCTCTGCTATGCCGGATAGGGCTATGTTTCGGGTTGCTCAGAAAGAGTAAACACAGAGGGTTCATGTGCATGTGGGGCTGCATGAATGCCCCCCTGGGGAGTTCAGTTGTACCCAAAACCTTCCTTTGAGGGCAAGTTTTGATGGGCGAAAGGGGCTTTGAACACGGTTTCTAGGGGCCCTATTTGGAATTCGTCTCCCATGCTTGGTATGGCTATGTTTCAGGTGGCTCAGAAAGAGCGAACACAGAGGATCCAGTTGCATGTGGGATTGCGTGAATTCTGTCCTGGGGAGACAAGTTGTATGCAAGGCCTTCCTTTGAGGGCACTTTTTGATGGGCATAAGGGTCTTTGAACGCGTTTTCTCGGGCACTATTTGGAATTCTTCTCCCATGCCAGGTAGGGCTATGTTTCGGGTTGATCAGAAAGAGCAAACACAGAGGGTTCAGTAGCATGTGGGGCTACGTAAAGGCTCCCCTGGGGAGTTCAGTTGTACCATAAGCCTTATTTTGGGGGCATTTTTTCATGGGTGAAAGGGGCTTGGAATGTGTTTTCTGGGGCCCTATTTTGAATTCCTCTCCGATGCCGGGTAGGGCTATGTTTCGGGTTGCTCAGAAAGAGTAAACACAGAGGGTTAATGTGCATGTGGGGCTGCGTAAAGACTGCCCTGGGGAGTTCAGTTGTACCCTAATCCTTACTTTGGGGGCACTTTTTGATCGGCAAAAGGGGCTTTGAACGCGTTTTCTTGGGCCATTTTTTGAATTCCTCTCCCATTCCTGATAGGGCTATGTTTCGGTTTGCTCAGAAATAGCGAACAGAGAGGGTTCAGTTGCATGTGCGGCTGAGTGTAGCTACCCTGGGGAGTTCAGGTGTACCCAAAACCTTCCTTTGAGGGCACGTTTTGATGGGTGAAAGTGGCTTGGAACGCTTTTTCTTTGGACCTTTTTTGAATTCCTCTCCGATGCTGGGTAGGGCTATGTTTTGGGTTGCTCAGAAATAGAGAACACAGAGGGTTCAGTTGCATGTGTGGCTGCCTGAAGGCTACCCTGGGGAGTTCAGTTGTACCCAAAGCCTTCCTTTGAGGGCTATTTTTGATGGGCGTAAGGGGCTTGGAACACGTTTTCTTTGGACCTTTTTTGAATTCCTCTCCGATGCTGGGTAGGGCTATTTTTTTGGGTTGCTCAGAAAGAGCTAACACAGAGATTTCAGTTGCATCTGGGGCTGCGTGAAGGCTCCACAAGGGGGTTCTGTTGTACCCAAAGCCTTCCTTCTGGGGGCAATTATTCAAGTGCAAAAGGGGCTTTGAACGTATTTTCTGGGGCCCTATTTTGAGTTCGTCTCCCATGCCGGGTAGGATTATCTTTCGGGTTTCTTAAAAAGAGGAAACACAGAGGGTCCAGTTGCATGTGGGACTGCGTGAAGGCTACCATGGGGAGTTCAGTTGTACCCAAAGCCTTCCTCTGGGGGCACTTTTTCATGGGCGAAAGGGTCTTGAATGCATTTTCTGGGGCCCTATTTGGAATTCCTCTCTAATTCTAGGTAGGGCTATGTTTTGGGTTTTACAGAAAAAGCAAACACAGAGTGTCCAGTTTCATGTGGGGCTTAGTGAAGGTTCCCCTGGGGAGGTCAGGTGTACCCAAAACCTTTCTTTGTGGGCAGGTTTTGATGGGCGAAAGGGGCTTGGAACGCCTTTTCTTGGGCCGTAGTTTGAATTTCTCACCCATGCTAGATAGGGCTATGTGTTGGGTTGCTCAGAAAGAGCGAACACAGAAGGTCCAGTTGAATGTGTGGCTGCGTGAAGGCTGTCCTGGGGAGTTCAGTAGTACGCTAAGCCTTCCTTTGGGGGCACTTTTTGATGGGCGAAATTGTCTTTCAATGCGTTTTCTTTGGTCGTATTTGAAATTCGTCTCCGATGCCGTGTAGGGCTATGTTTCATGTTGCTCAGAAAGAGCCAACACAGAGGGTCCAGTTGCATGTGGGGCTGCATGAAGGCTCCACTGGGGAGCTCAGTTGTACCCAAAGCCTTCCTTTGAGGCCAAGTTTTGATGGGCGAAAGGGGCTTTGAACGCATTTTCTTGGGCCGTACTTTGAATTCCTCTCCGATGCTGGGTAGGGCTATGTTTCGGGTTGCTCAGAAAGAGCGAACACAGAGGGTCCAGTTTCATGTGGGGCTGCGTGAAGTATCCACTGGGGAGTTCAGTTGTACCCAAAGCCTTCCTCAGGGGGCACTTTTTGATGGGCGAAATGGTCTTGGAATGCGTTTTCTTTGGACCTATTTGGACTTCCTCTCTAATACTGGGTAGGGCTATGTTTCGTGTTGCTCAGAAAAGCGAACACAGAGGGTCCAGTTGCATGTGTGGGTGTGTAAAGGCTCTCCTGGGGATTTCAGTTGTACCCAAAGCCTTCCTTTGAGGCCACATTTTGATGGGCGAAAGGGTCTTTCAATGCGTTTTCTTTGGTCCTATTTGAAATTCGTCTCCGATGCCGTGTAGGGCTATGTTTCAGGTTGCTCAGAAAGAGCCAACACAGAGGGTCCAGTTGCATGTGGGGCTGCATGAAGGATCCCCTGGGGAATTCAGTTGTACCCAAAGCCTTCGTTTGAGGCCAAGTTTTGATGGGCGAAAGGGGCTTTGAACGCGTTTTCTTGGGCCGTACTTTGAATTCCTCTCCGATGATGGGTAGGGCTATGTTTTGGTTTGCTCAGAATGAACGAACACAGAGGGTCCAGTTGCATGTGGGGCTGTGTACAGGATACCCTGGGGAGTTCAGTTGTACCCAAAGCCTTCCTTTGGGGGCCCATTTTCATGGGCGAAAAGGGGCTTGGAATGCGTTTTCTGGGGCCCTATTTGGAATTCCTCTCTAATACTGGGTAGGGTTTTGTTTTGGGTTTTACAGAAAGAGCAAACACAGAGTGTTCAGTTGCATGTGGGGCTTCGTGAAGGTTCCCCTGGGTTTGTCAGGTGTACCCAAAACCTTTCTTCGTGGGCAGGTTTTGGTGGGAGAAACGGGCTTGGAACGCCTTTTCTTGGGCCGTAGTTTGAATTTCTCACTCATGCCGGATAGGGCTATGTGTTGTGTTGCTCAGAAAGAGTAAACAGAGAGGGTGAAGCTGCATTTGTGGCTGCGTAAAGGCTCCCCTGGGGAGTTCAGTTGTACCCAAAGCCTTCCTTTGAGGCCAAGTTTTATTGGGCGATAGGGGCTTTGAACGTATTTTCTGGGGTCCTCTTTGAAATTCCTCTCATTTTCCTTGTAGAGATATATTTAAGGCTGTTCAGAAAGAGCGAACACAGAGGGTTCAGTTGCATGTGGGGCTGCGTAAAGGCTCTCCTGGGGAGTTCAGTTGTACCCAAAGCCTTCCTTTGAGGGCACTTTTTGATGGGCGAAACGGACTTTGTATGCCTTTTCTGGGGTTCTACTTGAAATTCCTCTCAGATTCCGCATAGGTATTTATTTTATGTTTGTTCAGAAAGAGCGAACACAGAGAGACAGTTGCATGTGGGTCTGAGTGAAGGCTCCCCTGGGGAATTCAGTTGTACCCAAAGCCTTCCTCTGGGGGCAAGTTTTGATGGGCGAAAGGGGCTTTGAACGTGTTTTCTGGGGCACTATTTTGAATTCATCTCGATTCCGAGTAGGGCTATGTTTTGGATTTCTCAGAAAGAGCGAACACAGAGGGTTAATGTGCAAGTGGGGCTGCGTGAAGGCTCCCCTGGGGAGATCAGTTTTGCCCAAAGCCTTCCTCTGGGGGCACTTTTTGATGGGCGAAAGGGGCTTTGAACGTGTTTTCTGGGGCCCTATTTTGAATTCCTCTCCGCTGCCGGGTAGGGCTATATTTCGGGTTGCTCAGAAAGAGCGAACACAGACTGTTCAGTTGCACGTGGGGCTGCCTGAATGCTGCCCTGGGGAGTTCAGTTGTACCCAAAGCCTTCCTTTGGGGGCACTTTTTGATGTGTAAAAGGGGCTTGGAACACGTTTTCTTTGGACCTATTTGGAATTCCTCTCCCATGCCGGGTAGGATTCTTTTTCGGGTTTCTCAGAAAGAGGAAATACAGAGGGTCCATCTGCATCTGGGGCTGCGTAAAGGCTCCCCTGGGGAGTTCAGTTGTACCCAAAGCCTTCCTTTGAGGACTCGTTTTTATGGGCGATAGGGGCTTTGAACGCGTTTTCGGTGGTCCTATTTTTAATTCCTCCTGATTCTGATTAGGGCTATGTTTTGGGTTGCTCAGAAAGAGCGAACACAGAAAGTCTAGGTGCAGGTGGGGCTGCGTGAAGGCTCCCCTGAGGAGTTCTGTTGTACCCAATGCCTTCCGCTGAGGGCACTTTTTGATGGGCGAAAGGGGCTTGGATTGTGTTTTCTTTGGACCTATTTTGAATTCCTCTCTTATGTCGGGTAGGGCTATGTTTCGGGTTGTTCAGAAAGAGCGAACACAGAGGGTCCAGCTGCATGTGGGGCTGCATGAATGCTCCCCTGGGGAGTTTAGTTGTACCCAAAGCCTTCCTTTGGGTGTAATTTTTGATGGGCGAAAGGGGCTTTGAATGCGTATTCTTTGGACCTTTTTTGAAATCCTCTCCGATGCCTGGTACGGGTATGTTTCGGGTTGCTCAGAAAGAGCGAACACAGAGGGTCCAGTTGCCTGTGGGCCTGCGTGAATGGTCCCCTGGGGAGTTCAGTTGTATTCAAATCCTTCCTTTGAGGGAACTTTTTGATGGGCGAATGTGGAGGAATGATTAGCTGAAGTAGGTCATGTGAACGTTGAGCAACTCGGAGGTAAAGAGTTACAAATTATCGTACTCAGCTCATATGAGTCTGAGCACATACGCATCTGGCTGGAAACCTATCAAGGAATGAGGACATTGCAACAATATGTGGATGGGAAAGTAACCATGGTGGAACTGTAGTTGATAGAAATGGGAAACTAACTTATAAAATAGAAAACTGCAATAACCAATCATGAGCTTAGCTTTTGCAATATGTATGAACTAATTATATTGAATCATATAAAAGACGGCTGAGCTATCCAATAAATTGAAGTTCACTGATCACTCATATTGAGCGTCTGTGTCTTCCCTCCGTCGACAACAAATGGCGCCCGAACAGGGACCGAAAGGGCAGGGAATCTGCTGGCAGTGAACCTGTGTTGCCTTTGGGAGCGACGGAGTACGTTCCCGGTCCTGTGGCGCAAAGACGCTCAGGAGGTGAAAAAGGCCGGCTAAGTGCAGCCTCGCGCACCCGGGACGACCAAAAGGGTTCCGCCGGAAGACGCCGCCGAGGTCTCGCAAATGTTGCAACGGTACCAACGTAAGTAAAATGGAAAGACATGCGGCGTATGATTTACTCAAATGCTTTTTAGAAAAGCAGAGTACTGTAGATATAGATTGTAAAAAGGAATTACCAGGATTATTAGCATATGGGGTAGCTAAGGGTTGTTTTACAAATCCTGATACAGTATTTGAACAAGCGAAGTGGAGGAAAAATCACCAGAAAAGGATGGCAACGGCCATGGCTGACTTAATGAAGCAAAGGACTTTGGTTATGTTATCAATGATAATGATGGTGGGACATGGCAATGCCATCCTAGGAAAGATTGACCCTCAGCGGAATATGTGGGTCACCTGGGCTAATCAAACTGGACAAAGTTCATTTTGCCTGTCCCTTGCCTCTGCCTCTGACCCTTTCAGAACATGCTTGTTTGGGGTCCCGATAGGGGATCCAAAGAAACTGAGTGAAATGCTAGCACCGTATTCTGCTAGTATTACTCTGCTCAATGGATTCTTCTCTGCGAACGTATCGGATGGAGCAGTTACTGCCCTGCAAGCTCTCAATAACTCACTGCCATGGGACCCTCAAGAACTGGATCTTTTGGGGTCTGTGGCTACAGGGAATAGCAGCAACAATTGGACACAAACATGCTTTGTACTCAATGAAGGAAAGCAAAATAAAACGCAATGGACCAACATAACATCCAAGACCCCTGGATTTGAGGCAAATGGGTCTTACTGTGGATGGAATATTACTGGCAACGCTAGCAAGCCATTTGGAGCCTATGGAATGAATGGCTCCAAGTTGGACTGGCCTCGAAATCAGGCCAAAGCTTTACCACCTGGCATGTTTTTGATTTGCGGGGACTGTGCATGGCAAGAAATACCTGCCAATGCATTTGGGGGTCCATGCTACCTAGGGCAACTCATATTGTTCGCTCCGAACTTACACGATCTGTGGAACCAGAGCATGTCGCGAAGATCCAGACGAGCTCTTAAAACTTTGGGTTCTGACTGTGATGATGGTGTACAATTATGGGGCGATGCTGAAATAATATCTGCTTCAATATTAGCTCCAGGAGTAGGAACTGCGCGTGCTTTGTCTAGCTTTAATAAGCTTGCTTGTTGGGCTGTTAAACAATCAAATGTTACAACGTAAATTCTCTCCGAAATGTCACAAGACATGGAGAGTTTACGACATGCTGTGCTACAAAATAGAGCTGGGATTGATTTCTTGTTATTAGCTCAAGGACATGGGTGTGAAGAGGTAGAAGGAATGTGTTGCTTTAATCTCTCCAATCATGGTCAATCAATTCATAATCAATTGAAATGGCTAAGGGATCACACCCAAAAAATACAACAGAATAATTGGTTTGATGATTGGCTTAGATCTATATTTGGGAACATGGGTGGGTGATTTTTTAATCTTATCAGAGAAGGGCTTCGCCTTTTGCTTTTAATTATATTGATGATAATTTCTGCGCGAGTAATTTTTAGCTGCTTAACTAGAAAGATGGAAAGGCTTTGGGTACAGCGGAACTCCCCAGGAGAGCCTTTACGCAGCCCCACATGCAACTGAACCCTCTGTGTTCGCTCTTTCTGAGCAACCCAAAACATAGCCGTACCCGGAATCGGAGAGGAATTCCAAATAGGACCCCAGAAAACGCGTTCAAAGCCCCTTTTGCCCATCAAAAAGTGCCCCCAAAGGAAGATTTTGGGTATAACTGAACTCCCGAGGGGAGCATTCACGCAGCCCCACATGCAACTGGACCCTCTGTGTTAGCTCTTTCTGAGCAACCCGAAACATACCCCGACCCGGCTTAGGAGAAGAATTCAAACTATGGCCCCAGAAAACGCGTTCAAAGCCCCTTTCGCCCATCAAAAAGTGCCCTCAAAGGAAGGCTTTGGGTACAACTGAACTCCCCAGGGGCGCCTTCACGCAGCCCCACATGCAACTGAACCCTCTGTGTTCGCTCTTTCTGAGCAACCCGAAACACAGCCCTACCAGATATCGGAGAGGAAGTCCAAATAGGGCCCCAGAAAACGCATTCCAAGTCCCTTTTGCCCATCAAAAAGTGTCCCCAGAGTAAGGCTTTGGGTACACATGGACTCACCAGGGGAGCCTTTACGCAGCCCCACATGCAACTACACTCTCTGTGTTCGCTCTTTCTGAACAAACCTAAAAATAAATACCTATGCGGAATCTGATTGGAATTTAAAATTGAACCCCAGAAAAGGCTTACAAAGTCCCTTTAGCCCTTCAAAAAGTGCCCCCAGAGGAAGGCTTTGGGTATAACTGAACTCCCCAGGGGAGCATTCTCGCAGGCCCACATGCAACTGGACCCTCTGTGTTCGCTCTTTCTGAGCAACCCAACACATAGCTGTACCTGGCATCAGGGAGTAATTCAAAATATGTCCAAAGAAAACGCATTCCAAGCACATTTCGCCCATCAAAAAGTGCCCCCAGAGGAAGGCTCGGGATACAAGTGAACTTCCCAGGGGAGCCTTCATGCAGCCCCACATGCAACTGGACCCTTTCTGTTCGCTCTTTCTGAGCAACCCAACACATAGCCCTACTCGGAATCGGGAGGAATCCAAAGTAGGGCCCCATAAAACACATTCCAAGCCCCTTTCGCCCATCAAAAAGTGCCCTCAAAGGAAGGCTTTGGGTACAACTGAACTCCCCAGGGGAGCCTTCACGCAGCCACACATGCAACAGGACCCTCTGTGTTCGCTCCTTCTGAGCAACCTGAAACATAGCCATACGAAGCATGGGAGACGAATTCCAAATAGGGCCCCTAGAAACCGTGTTCAAAGCCCCTTTCGCCCATCAAAACTTGCCCTCAAAGGAAGGCTTTGGGTACAACTGAACTCCCCAGGGGAGCATTCACGCAGGCCCAAATGCAAATGGACCCTCTGTGTTCGCTCTTTCTGAGCAACACGAAACATAGCCCTACTCGACATCACAGAGGAATTCAAAATAGGGCCCCAGAAAACACATTGCCAGCCCCTTTCGACCATCAAATAGTGCCCTCAAAGGAAGGCTTTGGATACTACTGAACTCCCCAGGGGAGCATTCATGCAACCACACATGCAACTGGACCCTCTGTGTTCGCTCTTTCTGAGCAACCCGAAACATAGCCCTATCCGACATCGGAGTGGAATTCCAAATAGGGCCCCAAAAAACGTGTTCAAAGCCCCTTACGCCCATCAAAAAGTGCCCCCCAAAGGAAGGCTTTGGGTATAACTGAACTCCCCAGGACATTCTTCACGCAGCCCCAGATGCAACTGGACCGTCTGAGTTCGCTCTTTCTGAACAAACCTAAAAGTAAATACATATGTGGAATCTGAGAGGAATTTCAAATAGGACCCCAGAAAAGGCGTAGAAAGCCCCTTTCTCCCATCAAAACTTGCCCCCAAAGGAAGACATTGGGTAAAACTGAACTCCCCAGGGGAGCCTTTACTCAGACTCACATGCAACTCGACCCTCTGTGTTCGCTCTTTCTGAGCAACCCGAAACATTGCCCTACCCGGCATCAGAGAGGAATTCCAATTCGGACCAAAGAAAACGCATTCAAAGCCACTTTCGCCTATCAAATGTGCCCCCAAAGGAAGGCTTTGCGTACAACTTAACTCCCCAGAGGAGCATTCACTGAGACCCACATGCAACTGGACCCTCTGTGTTTGCTCTTTCTGAGCCACCCTAAACATAGCCCTACCCGGGATCTAAGAGGAAGTCCAAAAAGGTCCAAAGAAAACGCGTTAAAAGCCCCTTTCACCCATTAAAAAGTGCCCCCAAAGGAACTCTTTGCATACAACTGAACTCCCCAGGAGAGCATTCACTCAGATCCACATTCAACTGGACCCTCTGTGTTCGATCTTTTTGAGTAACCTGAAACATAGCCGTACCCAGCATGGGAGAGGAATTCCAAATAGGGCCCCAGAAAACGCGTTCAAAGCCCCTTTTGCCCATCAAAACATGCCTTCAAAGAAAGGTTTTGTGTACACCTGAACTCCCCAGGGTAGCATTCATTCAGCCCCACATGCACCTGGACCCTCTGTGTTCGCTCTTTCTGAGCAACCTGAAACATAGCCCTACCCGGCATTGGAGATGAATTCAAAACAGGGCCCCAGAAAACACATTGCCAAGCCCCTTTCGCCCATCAAAAAGTGCCCCCAGAGGAAGGCTTTGCATACACCTGAACTGCCCAGGGGAGCCTTCACTCATTCCCACATGCAACTGGACCATCTGTGTTCGCTCTTTCTGAGTAACCTGAAACACAGCCGTACCAAGCATGGGAGAGGAATTCCAAATAGGGCCCCAGAAAACGCATTACCATCCCCTTTCGACCATCAAAATGTGCCCCCAGAGGAAGGCCTTGGGTACAACTGAAGTCCCCAGGGGAGGCTTCACTCAACACCACATGCACCTGAACCCTCTGTGTTCGCTCTTTCTTAGCAACCCAAAACATAACCCTACCCGGCACCGCAGAGGAATTCAAAATAGGGCCCCAGAAAACACATTTCCAGCCCGTTTCACCCATCAAAATTGCACTCAAAGGAAGGCTTTGGGTACAGATGAACTCCCCAGGGGAGCATTTACGCAGCCACACATGCACCTGAACCCTCTGTGTTCGCTCTTTCTTAGCAACCCAAAACATAACCCTACCCGGCACCGCAGAGGAATTCAAAATAGGGCCCCAGAAAACACATTTCCAGCCCGTTTCGCCCATCAAAATTGCACTCAAAGGAAGGCTTTGGGTACAGATGAACTCCCCAGGGGAGCATTTACGCAGCCACACATGCAACTGGACCCTCTGTGTTCGCTCCTTCTGAGGAACCCGAAACATATCCCTACCCGGAATCGGAGTGGAATTCAAAATAGGGTCCCAGAAAACGCATTGCCAGCCCTTTTCGACCATCAAATAGTGCCCTCAAAGGACGGATTTGGGTACAACTGAACTCCCCAGGGTAGCATTCATGTAGAACCCATGCAACCGAACCCTCTGTGTTCGTTATTTCTGAGCAACCCGAAACATAGCCCCATAAAAGACGGCTGAGCTATCCAATAAATTGAAGTTCACTGATTACTCATATTGAGCGTCTGTGTCTTCCCTCCGTCGACACCAGGCGAAAGGGGCCGGCAATGCGTTTTCTGGGGCCCTATTTTGAATTCATCTCCGATGCCAGGTAGGGCTATATTTCGGGTTGCTCAGAAAGAGCGAACACAGAGGGTCCAGTTGCATGTGTGGCTGGATGAAGGCTCCCCTGGGGAACTCAGTTTTACGCAAAGCCTTCCTCTGCGGGCAATTTTTGGTGGGCGAAAGGGGCTTTGAACACGTTTTCTGGGGCCCTATTTGGAATTCCTCTCCGATGCCAGGTAGGGCTATGTTTCGGGTTGCTCAGAAAGAACGAACACAAAGGGTCCCGGTGCCTGTGGGGCTGAATGAATGCTCCCCTGGTGAGTTCAGGTGTACGCAAACCCTTCCTCTGGGGGCAACATTTGATGGGCGAAAGGGGCTTTGAACGCGTTTTCTGGGGCCCTATTTTGAATTCCTCTCTGATTCCGGGTAGGGATATGTTTCGGGTTGCTCAAAAAGAGCGAACACAGAGGGTCCAGTTGCGTATGGATCTGAGTGAATTCTCCCCTTGGGAGTTCAGTTGTACGCAAAGCCTTCCTTTGTGGGCACTTTTGATGGGCGAAAGGGGCTTTGAACGCATTTTTTTGGGCCGTAGTTTGAATTCCTCTCCGATGCTGGGTAGGGCTATGATTCGGGTTGCTCGGAATCAGCGAACACAGAGGGTCCAGTTGCATGTGGGCCTGCGTAAATGCTCCCCTGGGGAGCTCAGTTGTAGCCAAAGCCTTCCTCTGGGGGCACTTTTTGATAGTCGAAAGGGGCTTTGAACGCGTTTTCCGGGGGCCGATTTGGAATTCCTCTCCCATGCTGGGTACGGCTATGTTTCAGGTTGCTCAGAAAGAGTGAACACAGAGGGTCCAGTTGCATTTGGATCTGAGTGAATGCTACCGTTGGGAGTTCATTTCTACGCAAAACCTATCTTTGGGGGCACTTTTTATTGGGCAAAAGTGGCTTCGAATGCGTTTTCTTTGGTCCTATTTGGAATTCCTCTTAGATGCCGGGTAGGGCTATGTTTCGGGTTGCTCAGAAAGAGCGAACACAGAGGGTCCAGTTGCATGTGTGGTTGCGTGAAGGCTCCCCTGGGGAGTTCAGCTGTACCCAAAGCCTTCGTCTGGGGGCAATATTTGATGGGCGAAAGGGGCATTGAACGCATTTTCTGGGGACCTATTTGGACTTCCTCTTCGATGCCAGGTAGGGCTATGTTTCGGGTTGCTCAGAAATAACGAACACAGAGGGTTCGGTTGCATGGGTTCTACATGAATGCTACCCTGGGGAGTTCAGTTGTACCCAAATCCGTCCTTTGAGGGCACTATTTGATGGTCGAAAAGGGCTGGCAATGCGTTTTCTGGGACCCTATTTTGAATTCCACTCCGATTCCGGGTACGGATATGTTTCGGGTTCCTCAGAAGGAGCGAACACAGAGGGTCCAGTTGCATGTGTGGCTGCGTAAATGCTCCCCTGGGGAGTTCATCTGTACCCAAAGCCTTCCTTTGAGTGCAATTTTGATGGGCGAAACGGGCTGGAAATGTGTTTTCTGGGGCCCTATTTTGAATTCCTCTGCGGTGCCGGGTAGGGTTATGTTTTGGGTTGCTAAGAAAGAGCGAACACAGAGGGTTCAGGTGCATGTGTGGCTGCGTAAATGCTCCCCTGGGGAGTTCATCTGTACCCAAAGCCTTCCTTTGAGTGCAATTTTGATGGGTGAAACGGGCTGGAAATGTGTTTTCTGGGGCCCTATTTTGAATTCCTCTGCGGTGCCGGGTAGGGTTATGTTTTGGGTTGCTAAGAAAGAGCGAACACAGAGGGTTCAGGTGCATGTGGTGTTGAGTGAAGCCTCCCCTGGGGACTTCAGTTGTACCCAAGGCCTTCCTCTGGGGGCACATTTTGATGGTCGAAAGGGGATGGTAATGCGTTTTCTGGGGCCCTATTTGGAATTCCTCTCCCATGCTTGGTACGGCTGTGTTTCAGGTTACTCAGAAAGAGCGAACACAGATGGTCCAGTTGCATGTGGGAATGAGTGAAGGCTCCCCTGGGCAGTTCAGGTGTATGCAAAGCCTTCCTCTGGGGGCACTTTTTGATGGGCGAAAGGGGCTTGGCAATGTGTTTTCTGGGGCCCTGTTTTGAATTCATCTCCAATGCCGGGTAGGGCTATGTTTCAGGTTGCTCAGAAAGAGCGAACACAGAGGGTCCAGGTGCATGTGGGGCTGAATGAATGCTACCCTGGGGAGTTCAGGTGTACACAAAACCTTTCTTTGAAGGCATGTTTTGATGGGCAAAAGGGGCTTTGAACGCGTTTTCTGGGGCCCTATTTGGAATTCCTCTCCCATGCTGGGTACGGCTATGTTTCAGGTTACTCAAAAAGATCGAACACAGAGGGTCCAGTTGAATGTGGATCTGAGTGAATGCTCTCCTGGGGAGTTCAGTTGTATGCAAAGAGTTCCTTTGGGGGCACTTTTTAATGGGTGAAAGGGGCTTTTAACGCGTTTTCTTTGGACCTTTTTGGACTTCCTCTTAGATCCCGGGTAGGGCTATGTTTAGGGTGGCTCAGAAAGAGCAAACACAGAGGGTCCAGTTGCATGTGGGTCTCAGTGAATGCTCCTCTGGGGAGTTAAGTTGTACGCAAAGCCTTCCTTTGGGGGCACATTTGATAGGCGAAAGTGGCTTTGAATGCGTTTTCTTTGGTCCGAATTGGAATTCCTCTCTGATGCCGGGTAGGGCAATGTTTCGGGTTGCTCAGAAAGAGCGAACACAGAGGGTCGAGTTGCATGTGAGTCTGAGTAAAGGCTCCCCTGGGGAGTTCAGTTTTACCCAATGTCTTCCTTTGGGGGCAAGTTTTGATGGGAGAAAGGGGCTTTCTACGCCTTTTCTGGGGTCCTATTTGAAATTCCTCTCAGATTCCACATATGTATTTACTTTTAGGTTTGTTCAGAAAGAGCGAACTCAGACGGTCCAGTTGCATCTGGGGCTGCGTGAAGAATGTCCTGGGGAGTTCAGTTATACCCAAAGCCTTCCTTTGGGGGGCACTTTTTGATGGGCGTAAGGGGCTTTGAACACGTTTTTTGGGGCCCTATTTGGAATTCCACTCCGATGTCGGATAGGGCTATGTTTCGGGTTGCTCAGAAAGAGCGAACACAGAGGGTCCAGTTGCATGTGTGGTTGCATGAATGCTCCCCTGGGGAGTTCAGTAGTATCCAAAGCCTTCCTTTGAGGGCACTATTTGATGGTCGAAAGGGGCTGGCAATGTGTTTTCTGGGGCCCTATTTTGAATTCCTCTGTGATGTCGAGTAGGGCTATGTTTCGTGTTGCTCAGAAAGAGCGAACACAGAGGGTCCATTTGCATTTGGGCCTGCGTGAATGCTCCCCTGGGGAGTTCAGTTGTACCCAAAGCCTTCCTTTGAGGGCAAGTTTTGATGGGCGAAAGGGGCTTTGAACACGGTTTCTAGGGGCCCTATTTGGAATTCGTCTCCCATGCTTCGTATGGCTATGTTTCAGGTTGCTCAGAAGGAGCGAACACAGAGGGTCCTGTTGCATGTGTGGCTGCGTGAAGGCTCCCCTGGGGAGTTCAGTTGTACCCAAAGCCTTCCTTTGAGGGCACTTTTTGATGGGCGAAAGGGGCTTGGAATGTGTTTTATGGGGCCCTACTTTGGATTCCTCCCGATTCCGAGTAGGGCTATGTGTTGGGTTGCTCAGAAAGAGCGAACAGAAAGGGTCCAGTTGCATGTGGGGCTGCATGAAGGCTCCCCTGGGAAGTTCACTTGTATCCCGAGCCTTCCTCTGGGGGCACTTTTTGATGGGCGAAATGTGCTTGGAATGCGTTTTCTTTGGACATATTTTGAATTACTCCCTGATGCCAGGTACAGCTATGTGTTGGGTTGCTCAGAAAGAGCGAACACAGAGGGTCCAGTTGCATGTGGGCCTGCGAGAATGCTCCCCTGGGGAGTTCAGTTATACCCAAAGCCTTCCTCTGGGGGCACTTTTTGAAGGGCTAAAGGGACTTTGTAAGCCTTTTCTGGGGTTCAATTTTAAATTCCAATCAGATTCCGCATAGGTATTTATTTTTAGGTTTGTTCAGAAAGAGCGAACACAGAGAGTGTAGTTGCATGTGGGGCTGCGTAAAGGCTCCCCTGGTGAGTCCATGTGTACCCAAAGCCTTACTCTGGGGACACTTTTTGATGGGCAAAAGGGACTTGGAATGCGTTTTCTGGGGCCCTATTTGGACTTCCTCTCCGATATCTGGTAGGGCTGTGTTTCGGGTTGCTCAGAAAGAGCGAACACAGAGGGTTCAGTTGCATGTGGGGCTGCGTGAAGGCGCCCCTGGGGAGTTCAGTTGTACCCAAAGCCTTCCTTTGAGGGCACTTTTTGATGGGCGAAAGGGGCTTTGAACGCGTTTTCTGGGGCCATAGTTTGAATTCTTCTCCTAAGCCGGGTCGGGGTATGTTTCGGGTTGCTCAGAAAGAGCTAACACAGAGGGTCCAGTTGCATGTGGGGCTGCGTGAATGCTCCCCTCGGGAGTTCAGTTATACCCAAAATCTTCCTTTGGGGGCACTTTTTGATGGGCAAAAGGGGCTTTGAACGCGTTTTCTGGGGTCCTATTTGGAATTCCTCTCCGATTCCGGGTACGGCTATGTTTTGGGTTGCTCAGAAAGAGCGAACACAGAGGGTTCAGTTGCATGTGGGGCTGCGTAAAGGCTCTCCTGGGGAGTTCCGCTGTACCCAAAGCCTTTCCATCTTTCTAGTTAAGCAGCTAAAAATTACTCGCGCAGAAATTATCATCAATATAATTAAAAGCAAAAGGCGAAGCCCTTCTCTGATAAGATTAAAAAATCACCCACCCATGTTCCCAAATATAGATCTAAGCCAATCATCAAACCAATTATTCTGTTGTATTTTTTGGGTGTGATCCCTTAGCCATTTCAATTGATTATGAATTGATTGACCATGATTGGAGAGATTAAAGCAACACATTCCTTCTACCTCTTCACACCCATGTCCTTGAGCTAATAACAAGAAATCAATCCCAGCTCTATTTTGTAGCACAGCATGTCGTAAACTCTCCATGTCTTGTGACATTTCGGAGAGAATTTACGTTGTAACATTTGATTGTTTAACAGCCCAACAAGCAAGCTTATTAAAGCTAGACAAAGCACGCGCAGTTCCTACTCCTGGAGCTAATATTGAAGCAGATATTATTTCAGCATCGCCCCATAATTGTACACCATCATCACAGTCAGAACCCAAAGTTTTAAGAGCTCGTCTGGATCTTCGCGACATGCTCTGGTTCCACAGATCGTGTAAGTTCGGAGCGAACAATATGAGTTGCCCTAGGTAGCATGGACCCCCAAATGCATTGGCAGGTATTTCTTGCCATGCACAGTCCCCGCAAATCAAAAACATGCCAGGTGGTAAAGCTTTGGCCTGATTTCGAGGCCAGTCCAACTTGGAGCCATTCATTCCATAGGCTCCAAATGGCTTGCTAGCGTTGCCAGTAATATTCCATCCACAGTAAGACCCATTTGCCTCAAATCCAGGGGTCTTGGATGTTATGTTGGTCCATTGCGTTTTATTTTGCTTTCCTTCATTGAGTACAAAGCATGTTTGTGTCCAATTGTTGCTGCTATTCCCTGTAGCCACAGACCCCAAAAGATCCAGTTCTTGAGGGTCCCATGGCAGTGAGTTATTGAGAGCTTGCAGGGCAGTAACTGCTCCATCCGATACGTTCGCAGAGAAGAATCCATTGAGCAGAGTAATACTAGCAGAATACGGTGCTAGCATTTCACTCAGTTTCTTTGGATCCCCTATCGGGACCCCAAACAAGCATGTTCTGAAAGGGTCAGAGGCAGAGGCAAGGGACAGGCAAAATGAACTTTGTCCAGTTTGATTAGCCCAGGTGACCCACATATTCCGCTGAGGGTCAATCTTTCCTAGGATGGCATTGCCATGTCCCACCATCATTATCATTGATAACATAACCAAAGTCCTTTGCTTCATTAAGTCAGCCATGGCCGTTGCCATCCTTTTCTGGTGATTTTTCCTCCACTTCGCTTGTTCAAATACTGTATCAGGATTTGTAAAACAACCCTTAGCTACCCCATATGCTAATAATCCTGGTAATTCCTTTTTACAATCTATATCTACAGTACTCTGCTTTTCTAAAAAGCATTTGAGTAAATCATACGCCGCATGTCTTTCCATTTTACTTACGTTGGTACCGTTGCAACATTTGCGAGACCTCGGCGGCGTCTTCCGGCGGAACCCTTTTGGTCGTCCCGGGTGCGCGAGGCTGCACTTAGCCGGCCTTTTTCACCTCCTGAGCGTCTTTGCGCCACAGGACCGGGAACGTACTCCGTCGCTCCCAAAGGCAACACAGGTTCACTGCCAGCAGATTCCCTGCCCTTTCGGTCCCTGTTCGGGCGCCATTTGTTGTCGACGGAGGGAAGACACAGACGCTCAATATGAGTGATCAGTGAACTTCAATTTATTGGATAGCTCAGCCGTCTTTTATATGATTCAATATAATTAGTTCATACATATTGCAAAAGCTAAGCTCATGATTGGTTATTGCAGTTTTCTATTTTATAAGTTAGTTTCCCATTTCTATCAACTACAGTTCCACC
Organism: Mergus octosetaceus; assembly: GCA_036873955.1. Classification (NCBI taxonomy): domain Eukaryota; kingdom Metazoa; phylum Chordata; class Aves; order Anseriformes; family Anatidae; genus Mergus; species Mergus octosetaceus. Next base: position 86,170,631 of record CM072318.1, on the reverse strand, counting down.
ATGGTTACTTTCCCATCCACATATTGTTGCAATGTCCTCATTCCTTGATAGGTTTCCAGCCAGATGCGTATGTGCTCAGACTCATATGAGCTGAGTACGATAATTTGTAACTCTTTACCTCCGAGTTGCTCAACGTTCACATGACCTACTTCAGCTAATCATTCCTCCACATTCGCCCATCAAAAAGTTCCCTCAAAGGAAGGATTTGAATACAACTGAACTCCCCAGGGGACCATTCACGCAGGCCCACAGGCAACTGGACCCTCTGTGTTCGCTCTTTCTGAGCAACCCGAAACATAGCCGTACCAGGCATCGGAGAGGATTTCAAAAAAGGTCCAAAGAATAAGCATTCAAAGCCCCTTTCGCCCATCAAAAATTACACCCAAAGGAAGGCTTTGGGTACAACTAAGCTCCCCAGGGGAGCATTCATGCAGCCCCACATGCAGCTGGACCCTCTGTGTTCGCTCTTTCTGAGCAACCCGAAACATAGCCCTACCCAGCGTGGGAGAGGAATTCAAAAAAGATCCAAAGAAAACGCGTTCAAAGCCCCTTTCACCCATCAAAAAGTGACCTCAAAGGAAGGCTTTGGGTACTACTGAACTCTCCAGGGGAGCCTTTCACGCAGCCACAAATGCAACTGGACCCTCTGTGTTCGCTCTTTCTGAGCAACCCGAAATATAGCCGTACCAGTCATCGGAGAGGAATTCAAAAAAGGTCCAAAGAAAACGCGTTCAAAGCCCCTTTCGCCCATCAAAAAGTGCCCTCAAAGGAAGGCTTTGGGTACAACTGAACTCCCCAGGAGAGCATTCAAGCAGTCCCACATGCAACTGGACCCTCTGTGTTCGCTCTTTCTGAGCAACCCGAAACACAGCCCTACCCGGTATCGGAGAGGAAGTCCAAATAGGGCCCCAGAAAACGCATTCCAAGTCCCTTTTGCCCATCAAAAAGTGTCCCCAGAGGAAGGCTTTGGGTACACAAGGACTCCCCAGGGGAGCCTTGACGCAGCCACACATACAACTGCACCCTGTGTGTTCGCTCTTTCTGAGCAACACGAAACATAGCCCTACCCAACATTAGAGTGGAATTCCAAATATGGACCCAGAAAGCACATTCCAACCCCCTCCGCCCCTCAAAAAGTGCCCTCAAAGGAAGGCTTTGGGTACAACTGAACTCCGCAGGTGAGCATTCACGCAGGCCCACATGCAACTGGACCCTTTGTGTTCGCTCTTTCTGAGCAACCTGAAACATAGCCATACCGGGCATCGGAGTGGAATTCAAATAAGGTCCAAAGAAAACGTGCTGAAAGCCCCATTCGCCTTTCAAAAAGTGCCCCCAAAGGAAGGCTTTGGGTACAACTAAACTCCCCAGGGGAGCATTCATGCAGTCCCACATGCAGCTGGACCCTCTGTGTTTGCTCTTTCTGAGCAACCCAAAACATAGCCCTAACCGGTGTCGAAGAGGAATTCAAAAAAGGTCCAAAGAAAACGCGTTCCAAGCCCGTTTCGCCCATCAAAATGTGCCCCCAAAGGAAGGCTTTTGGTACAACTGAACTCCCCAGGGGAGCATTCATGCAGCCACAAATGCAACTGAACCCTCTCTATTCGCTCTTTCTGAGCAACCCGAAACATAGCCCTATCCAGCATCGGAGTGGAATTACAAATAGGGCCCCAGAAAACACATTCCAACCCCTTCCGACCAAAAAAATGTGCCCTCAAAGGAAGGCGATGGGTACAACTGAACGCCCCAGGAGAGCATTCACGCAGACCCACATGCCTCTGGACCCTCTGTGTTCGCTCTTTCTGAGAAACCCGAAACATAGCTCTACCCGGTATCGGAGAGGAAGTCCAAATAGGGCCCCAGAAAACGCATTCCATGTCCCTTTTGCCCAACAAAACTAGCCCTCAAAGGAAGGCTTTGGATACAACTGAAGTCCCCAGAGGAGCCTTCACGCAGCCACACATGCAACTGAACCTTCTGTGTTCACTCTTTCTGAGCAACCCGAAACACAGCCCTATCAAGCATCGGAGAGGAAGTCCAAATTGTTCCAAAGAAAAAGCGTTCAAAGCCCTTCCGACCAAAAAAATATGCCCTCAAAGGAAGGCGATGGGTACAACTGAACTCCACAGGAGAGCATTCACGCAGTCCCACATGCAACTTGACCCTCTGTGTTCGCTCTTTCTGAGCAACCTTTAACATAACCCTATCCGGCGTCGGAGAGGAATTCAAAACAGGTCCAAAGAAAACGCATTCAAAGCCCCTTTCGCCCAACAAAAAGTGCCCTCAAAGGAAGGCTTTGGATACAAGTGAACTCCCCAGGGGAGTATTCATGCAGTCCAACATGCCTCTGGACCCTCTGTGTTCGCTCTTTCTGAGCTACCCGAAGCATAGCCCTACCGGGCGTCGGAGAGGAATTCAAAAATGGTCCAAAGAAAACGCGTTCAATGCCCCTTTCACCCATCAAAATGTGCCCTCAAAGGAAGGCTTTCGATACAACTGAACTCCCCAGGGGAGCCTTCACGCAGCCACACATGCAACTGGACCCTCTGTGTTTGCTCTTTCTGAGCAACCCGAAATATAACCCTACCCAACATCGGAGAGGAATTCCAAATAGGACCAAAGAAAACGCATTCAAAGCCACATTCGCCCATCAAAAAGTGACCCCAGAGGAAGGCTTTGCGTACAACTGAACTCCCCAGGGGAGCCTTCACTAAGAGCCACATGCAACTCGACCCTCTGTGTTCGCTCTTTCTGAGCAACCTGAAACATATCCCTACCCGGCATAGGAGAGGAATTCCAAGTAGTGCCCCAGAAAACACGTTCAAAGCACATTTTGACCATCAAAAAGTGCCCTCAAAGGAAGGCTTTAGGTACAACTGAACTCCCCAGGGGACCATTCATGCAGACCAAATGAAACTGGACCCTCTGTATCCGCTTTTTCTGAGAAACCCGAAACACAGCCTTAGCTGGCATCAGAGAGGAAGTCCAAATAGGGCCACAGAAATCGCATTCCAAGCCCCTTTCGCCACTCAAAATTTGCCCTCAAAGGAAGGCTTTGGATAAAACGGAACTCCCCAGGGGAGCCATCACGCAGCCCCACATGCAACTGGACCCTCCGTGTTCGCTCTTTCTGAGCAACCCGAAACATAACCCTATCCGGCGTCGGAGAGGAATTCAAAAATGGTCCAAAGAAAACGCGTTCAATGCCCCTTTCACCCATCAAAATGTGCCCTCAAAGGAAGGCTTTCGATACAACTGAACTCCCCAGGGGAGCCTTCACGCAGCCACACATGCAACTGGACCCTCTGTGTTTGCTCTTTCTGAGCAACCCGAAATATAACCCTACCCAACATCGGAGAGGAATTCCAAATAGGACCAAAGAAAACGCATTCAAAGCCACATTCGCCCATCAAAAAGTGACCCCAGAGGAAGGCTTTGCGTACAACTGAACTCCCCAGGGGAGCCTTCACTAAGAGCCACATGCAACTCGACCCTCTGTGTTCGCTCTTTCTGAGCAACCTGAAACATATCCCTACCCGGCATAGGAGAGGAATTCCTAGTAGTGCCCCAGAAAACACGTTCAAAGCACATTTTGACCATCAAAAAGTGCCCTCAAAGGAAGGCATTAGGTACAACTGAACTCCCCAGGGGACCATTCATGCAGACCAAATGAAACTGGACCCTCTGTATCCGCTTTTTCTGAGAAACCCGAAACACAGCCTTAGCTGGCATCAGAGAGGAAGTCCAAATAGGGCCACAGAAATCGCATTCCAAGCCCCTTTCGCCACTCAAAATTTGCCCTCAAAGGAAGGCTTTGGATAAAACGGAACTCCCCAGGGGAGCCATCACGCAGCCCCACATGCAACTGGACCCTCCGTGTTCGCTCTTTCTGAGCAACCCGAAACATAACCCTATCCGGCGTCGGAGAGGAATTCAAAAATGGTCCAAAGAAAACGCGTTCAATGCCCCTTTCACCCATCAAAATGTGCCCTCAAAGGAAGGCTTTCGATACAACTGAACTCCCCAGGGGAGCCTTCACGCAGCCACACATGCAACTGGACCCTCTGTGTTTGCTCTTTCTGAGCAACCCGAAATATAACCCTACCCAACATCGGAGAGGAATTCCAAATAGGACCAAAGAAAACGCATTCAAAGCCACATTCGCCCATCAAAAAGTGACCCCAGAGGAAGGCTTTGCGTACAACTGAACTCCCCAGGGGAGCCTTCACTAAGAGCCACATGCAACTCGACCCTCTGTGTTCGCTCTTTCTGAGCAACCTGAAACATATCCCTACCCGGCATAGGAGAGGAATTCCTAGTAGTGCCCCAGAAAACACGTTCAAAGCACATTTTGACCATCAAAAAGTGCCCTCAAAGGAAGGCATTAGGTACAACTGAACTCCCCAGGGGACCATTCATGCAGACACAAATGAAACTGGACCCTCTGTATCCGCTTTTTCTGAGAAACCCGAAACATAGCCTTAGCTGGCATCAGAGAGGAAGTCCAAACAGGGTCCCAGAAAACGCATTCCAAGCCCCTTTTGCCACTCAAAACTTGCCCTCAAGGGAAGGCTTTGGATAAAACGGAACTCCCCAGTAGAGCCATCACGCAGCCAGACGTGCAACTGGACCCTCTGTGTTTACTCTTTTTGAGCAACCTGAAACAAAGCCCTATCCGGCATTGCAGAGGAATTCAAAAAAGGTCCAAATAAAACACATTCCAATCCACTTTCGCCCATCAAAAAGTGCCCTCAAGGAAGGATTTGGATAAAACTGTACTCCCCAGGGGAGCCATCACGCAGCAACACATGCAACTGGACCCTCAGTATTCCCTCTTTCTGATCAGCCTGAAACATAACCGTACCCAGCATGGGAGAGGAATCCAAAAGAGGTCCAAAGAAAAAATGTTCAAAGCCCATTTCGCCCCTCAAAAAGTGTCCCCAAAGGAAGGGTTTGGGTACATCTTCAATTCCAGGGAAGCATTCATGCAGCCCCACATGCAGCTGGAACCTTTGTGTTCGCTCTTTCTGAGCAACCCAAAACATAGCCCTAACTGTCATCGGAGAGGAAGTCCAAATAGGGCCCAAGAAAACGCATTCCAAGCCCCTTTCGCCCATCAAAAAGTGCCCTCAAAGGAAGGCTTTGGGTACAACTGAACTCCCCCGGGGAGCATTCATGTAGCCCCACATGGACATGAACCCTCTGTGTTCGCTCTTTCTGAGCAAACCAAAACATAGCCCTACCCGGCATCAGACAGGAAATCCAAATAAGACCAAAGAAAACGCATTCCAAGCCCCTTTCTCCCATCAAAATTGCCCCCAAAGGAAGGCTTTGGGTACAACTGAACTCCCCAGGGAAGCCTTCACTCAGAGAGGGACTGGTGGAGGATGTGATTGTCGGGAGCTGTCTTGGGCAGAGTGACCACGAAATGGTGGAGTTCACTATTCTTGGTGAGGCCAGGAAGGGGACCAGTAAAACGACTGTATTGGACTTTCGGAGGGCTAACTTTGGGCTGCTCAGGACACTAGTTGGTGGAGTCCCTTGGGAGGAGGTTCTGAAGGACAGAGGGGTCCAGGAAGGCTGGGCGCTCTTCAAGAGGGAAATCCTAATGGCGCAGGAGCGGTCTGTCCCCATGTGCCCAAAGATGAGCCAGCGGGGAAGAAGACCAGCCTGGCTCAACAGAGAACTGTGGCTTGAGCTTAGGAGAAAAAAGAGGGTTTATAATCTTTGGAAAAGTGGGCAGGCCACTAGGGAGGACTATAAGGATTTAGCGAGGCTGTGCAGGGACAAAATTAGGAAGGCCAAAGCTCATCTGGAGCTCAATCTGGCTACTGCTGTTAAAGATAACAAAAAACGTTTTTATAAATACATCAACACAAAAAGGAGGACTAAGGAGAATCTCCATCCTTTACTGGATGCGGGGGGAAACTTAGTTACAAGAGATGAGGAAAAGGCGGAGGTGCTCAATGCCTTCTTTGCCTCAGTCTTTAGCGGCAGTACCGGTTGTTCTCTGGATACCCAGTACCCTGAGCTGGTGGAAGGGGATGGGGAGCAGGATGTGGCCCTCACCATCCACGAAGAACTGGTTGGTGACCTGCTACGGCACTTGGATGTGCACAAGTCGATGGGGCCGGATGGGATCCACCCGAGGGTGCTGAGAGAACTGGCAGAGGAGCTGGCCAAGCCCCTATCCATCATTTATCAGCAGTCCTGGTTATCGGGGGAGGTCCCAGCTGACTGGCGGCTAGCAAATGTGACGCCCATCTACAAGAAGGGCCGGAGGGCAGACCCGGGAAACTACAGGCCTGTCAGTTTGACCTCAGTACCAGGGAAGCTCATGGAGCAGATCCTCTTGGGAGTCATCATGCGGCACTTGAAGGGCAAGCAGGCGATCAGGCCCAGTCAGCATGGGTTTATGCAAGGCAGGTCCTGCTTGACGAACCTGATCTCCTTCTATGACAAAGTGACGCGCTGGGTGGACGAGGAAAAGGCTGTGGATGTGGTGTACCTTGACTTCAGCAAGGCTTTTGACACCGTCACCCACAGCATTCTCCTCAAGAAACTGGCTGCTCTTGGCTTGGACTGGCGCACGCTTCGTTGGGTTAGAAACTGGCTGGATAGCCGGGCCCAAAGAGTCGTGGTAAATGGAGTTAGTCCAGTTGGAGGCCAGTCACTAGTGGCGTCCCCCAGGGCTCGGTGCTGGGGCCGGTCCTCTTTAATATCTTCATCAATGATCTGGACGAGGGCATTGAGTGCACCCTCAGTAAGTTTGCAGATGACACCAAGTTAGGTGCGTGTGTCGATCTGCTTGAGGGTAGGAAGGCTCTGCAGGAGGATCTGGACAGGCTGGAGCGATGGGCTGAGGTCAACTGCATGAAGTTCAACAAGGCCAAGTGGCGGGTCCTGCACCTGGGGCACAATAACCCCAAGCAGAGCTACAGGCTGGGAGACGAGTGGTTGGAGAGCTGCCAGGCAGAAAAGGACCTGGGAGTGATGGTGGATAGTCGGCTGAATATGAGCCAGCAGTGTGCTCAGGTGGCCAAGAAGGCCAACGGCATCCTGGCTTGTATCAAAAACAGTGTGGCCAGCAGGGCTAGGGAGGTGATCGTCCCCCTGTACTCGGCTCTGGTGAGGCCGCACCTCGAGTACTGTGTTCAGTTTTGGGCCCCTCGCTATAAGAGGGACATGGAGATGCTTGAGCGGGTCCAGAGAAGGGCGAGGAAGCTGGTGAGGGGCCTGGAGAACAAGTCCTACGAGGAGCGGTTGAGGGAGCTGGGCTTGTTCAGCCTGGAGAAGAGGAGGCTCAGGGGCGACCTTATCGCTCTCTACAGGAAGGTACCTTAAAGGAGGCTGTAGTGAGGTGGGGGTTGGCCTATTCTCCCACGTGCCTGGTGACAGGACGAGGGGGAAAGGGCTAAAGTTGCGCCAGGGGAGTTTTAGGTTAGATGTTAGGAAGAACTTCTTTACTGAAAGGTTTGTTAGGCACTGGAACAGGCTGCCCAGGGAGGTGGTGGAGTCACCATCCCTGGAAGTCTTTAAAAGACGTTTAGATGTGGAGCTTAGGGATATGGTTTAGTGGGGACTGTAAGTGTTAGGTTAGAGGTTGGACTCGATGATCTTGAGGTCTCTTCCAACCTAGAAATTCTGTGATTCTGTGTGATTCTGTGAACTCCCCAGGGGAGCCTTCACGCAGCCACACATGCAACTGGACCCTCTGTGTTCGCTCTTTCTGAGCAATCCGAAACATAGCCCTACCAGGCATCGGAGTGGAATTCCAAATAGGGCCCCAGAAAACACTTTCCAACCATTTCCGACCATCAAAAAGTGCCCTCAAAGGAAGGCTTTGGGTACAACTGAACACCCCCGGGGAGCATTCATGTAGCCCCACATGGACATGAACCCTCTGTGTTCGCTCTTTCTGAGAAAACCAAAACATAGCCCTACCCGGCATCAGACAGGAAATCCAAAGAGGACCAAAGAAAACGCATTCCAAGCCCCTTTCGCCCATCAAAATTGCCCCCAAAGGAAGGCTTTGGGTACAACTGAACTCCCCAGAGGAACATTTATGCTGCCCCACATGCAACTGGACCCACTGTTTTCGCTCTTTATGAGCAACCTTAAACATAGCCGGACCCAGTATGGGAGAGGAATTCCAAATATGGCCCCGGAAAACGCTTTCAAAGCCCCTTTCGCCCATCGAAAATTATCCTCAAAGGAAGGCTTTGGGTCCAACCGAACTCCCCAGGGGAGCCTTCACGCAGCCACACATGCAACTGGACCCTCTGTGTTCGCTCTTTCTGAGCAACCCGAAATATAGCCCTACCCGGCATTGGAGATGAAGTCCAAATAGGGCCCCAGAAAACATATTCCAAGCCCCTTTCGCCCATCAAAAAGTGCCCCCAGATGAAGGCTTTGTGTACAACTGAACTCCCCAGGGGTGCCTTCACTCAGACCCACATGCAACTGGACCCTCTGTGTTCGCTCTTTCTGAGCCACCTGAAACATAGCCCTATCCGGTATGGGAGAGGAATTCAAATAAGGGCCCCAGAAAACGCGTTCAAAGCCCCTTTCGCCCATCAAAACTTGTCCTCAAAGGAAGGCTTTGAGTACACCTGAACTCCCCAGGGGTGCCTTCACACAGCCCCACATGCAACTGGACCCTCTGTGTTCGCTCTTTCTGAGCAACCCAAAACATAGCCGTACCCAGCATGGGAGAGGAATTCCAAATATAGCCCCAGAAAACGCATTGCCAGGCCCTTGCTCCCATCAAAATGTGCCCCCAGAGGAAGGCTTTGGGTAAAACTGAACTCCCCAGGGGGGCCTTTACGCAGCCACACATGCAACTGAACACTCTGCGTTCGCTCTTTCTGAGCAACCCGAAACATAGCCCTACCCGGCATTGGAGAGGAAGTCCAAATAGGGCCCCAGAAAACGCATTCCAAGCCCGTTTCGCCCATCAAAACGTGACCTCAAAGGAAGGCTTTGGATACAACTGAACTCCCCAGGGGAGTCTTCACGCAGCCACACATGCAACTGGACCCTACATGTTCCCTCTTTCTGAGCAGCCCGAAACATAGCCCTACCTGACATCGGAGAGGAATTCAAAAAAGGTCCAAAGAAAACGTGTTCAAAGCCCGTTTCGCCCAACAAAATTGTCCTCAAAAAAAGGTTTTGCGTACAACTGAATTCCCCGGTGGGGCTTTCATGCACCCCCACATGCACATGAACCCTCTGTGTTCGCTCTTTCTGAGCAACCCGAAACATAGCACTACCAGGCATCGCAGAGGAATTCCAAATAGGACGAAAGAAAACACATTGCCAGCCCCTTTCGCCCATCAAAAAGTGCCCCGAGAGGAAGGCTTTGCGTAAAACTGAACTCCCCTGGGGAGCCTTCACTTAGACCCACATGCAGCTAGACACTCTGTGTTCGCTCTTTCTGAGCAACCTGAAACATAGCCGTACCCAGCATAGGAGAGGAATTCAAAATAGGACCCCAGAAAAGGCGTTCAAAGCCCCGTTCGCCCATCAAAACTTGCCCTCAAAGGAAGGCTTAGAGTACAACTGAACTCCCCAGGGGAGCATTTACGCAGCCCCACATGCACATTAACCCTCTGTGTTCGCTCTTTCTGAGCAACCCGAAACATAGCCCTACCCAGCATCGGCTAGGAATTCAAAAAAGGGCCCTAGAAAACGCGTTCAAAGCCCAATTCGCCCATCAAAAAGTGCCCCCAGAGGATGGCTTTCCATACAATTGAACTCCCCAGGGGAGCCTTTACGCAGCACCACATGCAACTGAACCATCTGTGTTCGCTCTTTGTGAGCAACACGAAATATACCCCTACCCAGAATTAGAGCGGAATTCAAAATAGGTCCAAAGAAAACGCGTTCAAAGCCGCTTTCGCCCATCAAAAAGTGCCCCCAGAGGAAGGCTTTTGGTACAACTGAACTCCCCAGGGGAGCCTTCACGCAGCCACACATGCAACTGGACCTTCTGTGTTCTCTCTTTCTGAGCAACCCGAAACATAGCCGTACCCAGCATGGGAGAGGAATTCCAAATATAGCCCCAGAAAACAGATTGCCAACCCTTTCGCCCATCAAAAAGTGCTAGAGAGGAAGGCTTTGGGTATAACTGAACTCCCCAGGGGAGCCTTCACTCAGACCCACATGCAACTAGACCCTATCTGTTCGCTCTTTCTGCGCAATCTGAAACATATCCGTACCCAGCATGGGAGAGGAATTCCAAATAGGGCCCCATAAAACATGTTCAAAGCCCCTTTCACCCATCAAAAAGAGCCCTCAAAGGAAGGCTTTGGTTACAACTGAACTCCCCAGGGGGGCCTTTACGCAGCCACACATACAACTGAACCCTCTGTGTTCGCTCTTTCTGAGCAACCCAAAACATAGCCCTACCTGGCATCGGAGAGGAAGTGCAAATATGGCCCGAGAAAATGCATTCCAAGCCCCTTTCACCCATCTAAACTTGCCCTCAAAGGAAGGATTTAGGTACAACTGAACTCCCCAGGGGAGCATTCATACAGCCTCACATGCACATGAACCCTCTATGTTCGCTCTTTCTGAGCAACCGAAAACATAGCCCTACCCAGCATTGCAGAGGAATTCCAAATAGGACCAAAGAAAACGCATTGCCAGCCCCTTTCGCCCATGAAAAATTGCCCCCAGAGGAATGCTTTGTGTACAAGCGAACTCCCCAGGGTAGCCTTCACGCAGGCCCACATCCAACTGAACCCTCTGTGTTCGCTCTATCTGAGCAACCTGAAAGATAACCCTACACGGCATTGGAGAGGAAGTCCAAATAGGGCCCTAGAAAATGCATTCCAAGCCCCTTTCGCCCATCAAAAAGTGCCCTCAAAGGAAGGCTTTGGGTACAAGTGAACTCCCCAGGGGAGTCTTCACGCAGCCCCATATGCAGCTGGACCCTCTGTGTTCACTCTTTCTGAGCAACCCAACACATAGCCCTACCCGGCATGGGAGAGGAATGCAAAATAGGGCCCCAGAAAACGCATTCAAACCCCCTTTCGCCCATCAAAAAGTGCCCTCAAAGGAAGGCTTTGGGTACCACTGAACTCCCCAGGGGAGCCTTCACGCAGCCCCATATGCAGCTGGACCCTCTGTGTTCACTCTTTCTGAGCAACCCAACACATAGCCCTACCCGGCATGGGAGAGGAATGTAAAATAGGGCCCCAGAAAACGCGTTCAAAGCCCCTTTCGCCCATCAAAAAGTGCCCCCAATGGAAGGCTTTGGGTATAACTGAACTCCCCTGGGGAGCCTTCACGCAGCCACAAATGCAGCTAGACCCTCTGTGTTCGCTCTTTCTTAGCAACCCAACACATCGCACTACACGGCATCGGAGAGGAATTCAAAATAGGGCCCCAGAAAACGAGTTCAAAGCACCTTTCGCCCATCAAAAATTGCCCTCAAAGGAAGGCTTTGGGTACAAATGAACTCCCGAGGGGAGCCTTTACAGAGCCGCACATGCAGCTGAACCCTCTGTGTTTGCTCTTTCTGAGCAACCCGAAACGTAGCCCTACCCGGCATTGGAGAGGAATTCAAAATAGGGCCCCAGAAAACATATTCCAAGCCCTTTCAACCATCAAAAAGTGCTTTCAGAGGAAGGCTTTGGGTACAACTGAACTCCCCAGGGGAGCCTTCACGCAGCCCCACATGCAACTGGACCCTCTGTGTTGGCTCTTTCTGAGCATCCTGAAACATAACCCTATACGGCATTGGAGAGGAAGTCCAAATAGGGCCCCAGAAAACGCATTCCAAGCCCGTTTCGCCCATCAAAACTTGACCTCAAAGGAAGGCTTTGGATACAACTGAACTCCCCAGGGGAGCCTTCACGCAGCCCCACATGCAACTGGACCCTCTGTGTTCGCTCTTTCTCAGCAACACAAAACATTGCCCTATCCGGCATGGGAGAGGAATTCAAAAAAGGCCCCAGAAAACGCGTTCAAAGCCCCTTTCGCCCATCAAAAATTGCCCCCAGAGGAAGGCTTTGGGTACAACTGAACTCCGAAGGGGAGCCTTTACGCTGCCCCACATGCAACTGGACCCTGTCTGTTCGCTCTTTCTGAGAACCTGAAACATAGCCCTACCCAGCATCAGAGAGGAAGTCCAAAACGTGCCCCAGAGAACGCGTTCAAAGCCCCTTTCGCCCATCAAAAAGTGCCCCCAGAGGAAGGCTTTAGGTACAAATGAACTCCCCAGGGTAACCTTTACGCAGCCACACATGCAACTGGACCATCTGTGTTCGCTCTTTCTGAGCAACCCGAAACATAGCCATACCTGGCATGGCAGAAAAATTCCAAATACGACCAAAGTAAACGCATTACCAGCCCCTTTCACCCATCAAAACGTGCCCCCAGAAGAAGGCTTTGGGTAAAAGTGAACACCCCAGGGGAGCCTTCACACAGCCACACATGCAACTGGACCCTCTGTGTTCGCTCTTTCTGAGCAACACGAAACATAGCCCTACCCGGCATGGGAGAGGAATTCCAAATAGGGCCCTAGAAATCGCGTTAAAAAACCCTTTTGCCCATCAAAAAGTGCCCTCAAAGGAAGTCCTTGCGTACAACTGATCTCCCCAGGAGAGCATTCACGCAGTCCCACATGCAGCTGGATCCTCTGTGTTCGCTTTTTCTGAGCAACCCGAAACGTAGCCCTACACAGCATCGGAGAGGAAGTCCAAAAAGGTCCAAAGAAAACGCGTTCCAAGCCCCTTTCGCCCATCAAAAATTGCTGTCGAAGGCTTTGGGCACAACTGAACTCCCCAGGAGAGCATTCATGCAGACACATATACAACTGGACCCTCTGTGTTCGCTCTTTCTGAGCAAACCGAATCATATCCCTATCCGGCATCGGAGAGGAATTCCAAATCGGGCCCCAGGAAACGCGTTCAAAGCCCCTTTCGCCCGTCGAAAAATGCCCCCAGAGGAAGGCTTTGGGTACAACTGAACTCCACAGGGGAGCCTTCACTCAGCCACAAATGCAGCTGGACCCTCTCTGTTGGCTCTTTCTGAGCAACCCGAAACATAGCCCTACCCGTCATTGGAGATGAAGTCCAAATATGGCCCCAGAAAACATATTCCAAGCCCCTTTCGTCCATCAAAACGTGGCCCCAAAGGAAGGCTTTGGGTACAACTGAACTCCCCCGGGGAGGTCAATACATAGATTATCTCTTAATAGCTACCGAGACTAAAGAGAGTTGTATTCAATGGACTATAAGTCTTCTCAATTTTCTGGGTTTAAATGGATATCGAGTCTCTCAACAGAAAGTCCAGCTGGTTCAACAACGCGTGACCTACTTGGGATTTGAAATTGCGGGAGGACAACGAGAACTAGGAACTGAACGTAAGGAAGTCATTTGCTGGACTCCAGAACCCCAAACAGTAATGGAGCTACGAACCTTTTTAGGAATGACAGGTTGGTGTCGCCTTTGGATTTATAATTATGGACTAACGGTAAAGCCTCTATATGAATTGATAAAGAGTATTTGGTATATACTTTGTGTTTAGCACCATAAGTATATGTTTGGGGACCTTAAGGAAAGAGCTTGCTTTAAGGTCCATCTGGAATTTTGTTGCCTATTTTGGTTTTCTGACTCCTGGAGTGTGGTATTTAACTCTGGTTATTGTTACTGCGATTTTGGCTATTTTCTTGGTGATAATAGTAGGTTTGTGGCATTGTTATATGAAAGTTATTGTTACGGTGTTACACATTTCAGTTTTCTGACTTATCGCATGTGGAATTTGACTCTGACTATTGTTATTGTGATTTTGGCAATATTCCTGGTAATAGTAGTAGTTTTGTGACATTGCTATTGAAAGATATTGCGTGCCCGTATTTTTGTGAGTGATACATTTTTGTAAGTAACACGTGTACTCTGAAAGTGTAAACTGGAAAATGGGGGGGGCGAGTAAGCAGTGAAATTCCTAAGAAAAGTACGCTGGGTTGTATTTTGAGTCATTGGAAGGATATAGGGGGGGGCTCCGGGTGGAAGTGGAAAAGAAAACTCTGATAAAATATTGTAATCAATGGTGGCCGCTATATAAGCTGGAATGTGGAGAAAAGTGGCCCCTAAATGGAATTTTAAACTATAATATTTTGCTACAGTTAATGTTGTTTTTTTGTTTTTTTTTTTTTTTGAGAAGGAGAACAGGATGAAATGTTGTATACTGATGTTGTTTCAGCAACTGAACCTTTGATGTTGGCATTAGAAAAGTACAGGCTGGAGAAAGATAAAGGAAGTGTTAAAAGGGTTGTTGAAAGTGTTAAAGGTGTTTGAAGTTGAATGAGCAGGGAAAGAGAATGTAGGACTGTTCATAGTTCTGCCTCAGCCCGAGGCTGAGATCTCAAAATCACGGGTGTTAGCCCTTTGGGGCAAAGGGATCATGATGGGTCCGAGAGAGTCGTCACAGAAACAGAAAAGCAGTTAACTCTTAAAACAGCCTGAGTTCATGTGCGAGCTCAGATTGCTGATGGGACCGCTCAGAAAACTGTGGACAATTGCATTCCCCTGACCGACCCCCACTAAGACCCTAATCATCCCAAAAATTATGAACGGTTAAGTAAATACTAAAATCTGGATGAATTGGGAATTGAAAATATGCTTCCAACAAGGTCCAAAAGAAACCCCTATGAAATTTTTGGACCAACTCTGAAATTTAATGAAAGAAAATAACAACAACAAGAACAAAAACAAACAAACAAACAAACAACAAAAAAAAAACCCAACGATTTGGACCTGGCTTCGGAGGACAGATTGACTAGCATTTTCCTAGGGTAATCGGCCCCTGATTTCAACAGAAATAACGGGGACTTGGGGAATCTACCCTAGCGGATCCTCCACTAGTTATAATGAAGTTAGGAGAGGAACAGAAGTGAAATTTCTTATTGATATGGGGCAACGTATTCAGTTCTAAATCAAGCATTAATGCCTTTACGGAATGATTATGTTAGGGTAAAAGGTGCAACCGTAAAGGCTTATTTTTGTGAATATTTGAAGTACAAGTTAGGGAAACAATGGGGCATACACAGATTTTTATATGTGCCTAACTCCCCATGGGCACTCTTAGGTAGAGATTTATTAGAGCAATTAGGAGCAGAAATTGTCTTTGAAAAAGGGAAAATGGAATTAAGAATAGGAGAAGAACAACTAATAAATGTGTTAAGCTTGACACTAATACAAACTGACCCTAAAAGTGAAATACCTTTAGAGATCACAGATCAAGTATATCCAGGAGTTTGGGCCACCGAAGTCCCTGGAAGAGCTAAAAATGTGACCCCAATAATTATTAAATTAAAGCCAGGAGAGAAACCCGTTCAGGTTCAGTAATATCCTTTGAGGATAGAAGACAGGAAAGGAATTAAAGAGATAATTGATAAATTTAGACAGTATGGATTATGGATTGAATGCGAATCAGAATAAAACACAGCCATATTGCCAATTAAAAAGGCAGATGGAAAAAGCTATAGGCTAGTTCAGGTTCTGAGGGCCATAAATAAAATCTCCGAGGATATAGATCCAGTAGTGGCAAACCCTTATACTTTGCTGACTAAATTAAAGAATAGTCAAGTCTGGTTTACCGTACTGGATTTAAAAGACGCCTTCTTCTGCCTAGCCTTAGCCACTGAAAGCCAGAACTTATTTGCCTTTGAATGGAAAAACCCTGACTCAGGCAGAAAGACACAGCTTACGTGGACAGTGCTACCTCAAGGATTCAAGAATAGCCCCACTATTTTTGGAAACCAATTAGCGAAGGAACTTGAAACTTGGGTACCTCCCGACACTGAAGGGGCTTTGTTACAATACGTAGATGATCTCTTAATAGCTACCGAGACTAAAGAGAGTTGTATTCAATGGACTATAAGTCTTCTCAATTTTCTGGGTTTAAATGGATATCAAGTCTCTCAACAGAAAGTCCAGCTGGTTCAACAACGCGTGACCTACTTGGGATTTGAAATTGCGGGAGGACAACGAGAACTAGGAACTGAACGTAAGGAAGTCATTTGCTGGACTCCAGAACCCCAAACAGTAATGGAGCTACGAACCTTTTTAGGAATGACAGGTTGGTGTCGCCTTTGGATTTATAATTATGGACTAACGGTAAAGCCTCTATATGAATTGATAAAGAGTAATCAGTCAAAATTAGTCTGGACTGGAGAAGCACGAAACGCCTTTAAACAACTTAAACGAGAATTGATGCAAGCTCCGGCTTTGGGATTACCGGATCTCTCAAAAGCCTTTTGGTTGTTTTCTCATGAGAGACAAGGGATAGCTTTGGGAGTACTAGCACAAAGATTGGGTCCCTATAAACGAGCAGTAGCTTACTTCTCTAAACAATTAGATGAAGTAAGTAAAGGATGGCCTGGATGCCTTTGAGCTGTTGCAGCTGTTGTTACCAATATACAAGAAGCTCGGATGTTTACAATGGGACAGAAAATGATAGTGTTGGTCTCCCATACGGTCTCAACAGTTTTGGAACAAAAAGGAAACCACTGGCTTTCACCACAGAGATTTTTAAAATATCAAGCAATATTAGTAGAACAAGATGATGTGGAAATTGTGGTCACTAAAGTCGTAAATCCAGCTTCTTTCCTTAGCAGAACTCTGGATGAACCTATAACCCGTGATTGTATAGAAACAATGGAGACTGTGTATTTTAGTCAACCTGAACTTAAGGAAGAACCTTTAGAAGATGCTGATGAATCTTGGTATACTGATGGAAGCAGCTTTGTAAAACAAGGACAACGTAAGGCAGGATACGCTGTTACAACTGCTCAACAGGTAATCGAGTCTAAACCATTACCCCCTGGGACGTCCGCCCAGAAAGCAGAGATAATTGCTCTTACGCGAGCACTGGGACTGGCAGCAGGAAGGAAAATAAATATTTGGACAGATTCTAAATATGCATTCGGTGTGGTACATGATCACGGAGCAATTTGGAAAGAACATGGATGGCTGACTGCTCAGGGAAAACAGATAAAACATGCTGAAGAAATTTTAAAATTGTTAGAGGCTGTAAAACAACCAGAAAAGGTAGCTATCATGCATTGTCGGGGACACCAAAAGGGGAACGCTGATTTTGAAATTGGAAATCGATTGGCAGATCAGGAGGCTAAACGGGCAGCTGAAATAACTGAGGTGAAGGCATTGTCTTTGATAGCAGAGGGTAAAATCCAAACTATATACATGAACCAAAAAGCCAAATTATACAAAAGAAGACTTAAAATTAATTGAAGATTTGAAAGGTAAAATGAAACCAGGTGGATGGGTATATTTAAAAGATAACCGCATAATAATACCTTCTAATTTGACACGGCCGATAGTTCTTACAGAACACAATAAAACACATTGGGGAGAACAAGTAACTCAACAACGTAGCATCTGTTTACGCAATAACCCCAATACCAAGAACAGAATACAATTTGGAATAATCGGTAAAGGAAATTATCTTGGACAACAGTGGCAAATTGATTTTTTCAGAACTTCCTAGAAAAGGGGGGTATTGTTATTTACTGGTTCTGACTGATACGTTTTCAGGATGGCCTGAAGCTTTTCCTTGTCGAACAAACAAAGCAAGAGAAGTGGTCAAAGTCTTGTTAAATGAAGTAATACCATGCTTTGGGATTCCAGTAGTCTTCTGATAGAGGTTCACATTTTTGTGTGCAAGTGGTACAACAGATAAGTAAGATTGTAAAGATAGATTGGCAACTGCATACTCCTTATAGACCGCAGGCAAGTGGACAGGTAGAAAAAATGAACCATTTAATTAAACAACAAATAGCTGAAATCGGACAAGAAGCCAATTTGTCATGGCCTCAATCCCTTCCTTTAGCATTACTTAGAATCAGAGTTAAACCTAGAGTAAAAGAGAATTTGAGCCGCTTTGAAATCCTATATGGAAGGCCATTATCAATTTCTATTTAGTGGAGAGGATCTAATGCAGTTGGGATCAGAATATTTATATGTTTATATAACTAAACTTCAAAAAAAAAAAAATTAAATAAAGTACATAAATTTGATTTAGGGACCAGGGCTAAAGGGTTGGATCAACCAATCCACCCCTTTAAGCCTGGGGATTATATATATATATATATATATATAAAGACTTTTTCGGGACAACCCCTAGAGGAAGAATGGAATGGACCGTATCAAGTGTTGCTGTCAACTTACACTGCTATCAAGATTAGAGAACAAGCCGCTTGCATCCACTATTCCCGACTGAAGAAAGCTCCAGAAGCCCCTGTAAAGTAACGCCAGGTGACGATGAACTGAAACTAAAGCTTAGTCGAACAAAATGAGGACATTATGGTTGGGAGTACTTGGTAATATGGTTGGCAGAAAATTTGTTGATAGAATATTTTGTTTCTATGGCTTATAGTTGTAATTGTGATTCAAGAAGGTGCCTCTGTGAGAACAGAGAATGGTGAGTGGCCTTGAACTGAAGCTGTAACAACAGAGGATAAGAACTTTAATGGAAAGTTAGCAGCAGTTACGGTCACCTGGCAAACAAATGGTAACTATTTAGATAAACCATCAGAATGGCGAAAATTAGGAGAAGAGTGGACACACCAAAGAACCATAGGGGACGAAATTAAAATAGGGTGCCGAATGATTAATGGAACGACCTCTGAGAAAGTAACGGGGATTTTAGTAAAACCGATTTCCAAAAACGGCCAACAAGAAGGTTGTATTCGCCCGGGTAAATTGGATTACCACAAACTAATAATAGATGCACTTAGTATGGTTCAAGATAATATATCCTTAGCTCTTAGTTGTATGCAAGCACAGTTATGGTTGCAGGCAACGGCCGCCTTGATCATTAGGGAAGGAAGTGAAGGCATTTTTCCAGCTGAAGTCTGAAAGACTGTTTGGGACAATGCTAATGATCTTGAGAAGAAGTTCCAGTCCTCGTGGAGCCTGGTAAATTTTACTTATGATCCCATTGTTAACATGGCTACTGCCTTCGTGCTTACTATACGTAATGCCACAGTTGATGTTATCCACCCGATCATTGCACTAGGATTAAACCATGAGAAGACAGTGCTTTATGCTTCGGAGCATAGAACATGGGCACGGATGGAGAATGGGAAATGGCAGTCTGTAAATCTAGAATCATGTGTTACCCGGGAACAACAAGGATTTATTTGTGAAAGCAATACAATTGATGCTCAGGATGTATGTTTTGACACGGAGCAAGGTGTCTGCCACTTTGAAATTCATCCAAATACTAGTCAAAAGACTGTGCTTGTATATGTTGATCAAGGGGGTGTGTGTTTAAGAACTGCTTGTGATTTCGTAGAAGTACATAAGGAGAATATAACTCTCCATAGCAAAAATCGTTCTAATTTTTGTATTTGTAACTTTGTTAGAATTGTCGGGTGTGATTTTCTATATTTGGCACCAGCGGTATCCCACCAGCTGATCAAGTCTAACAACACAATGTATCATGTTATTACCTACACCTATTGGGATGAACCTCACACTAGTGAAACACCAAGACCTGATTAAAATTTTAAAAGGCATTCAGGAAAATGGAGAGGAGACTCTAATCACTGTCCATCATGATACAAAGGAAATAAGCAGAGTTTTGCAAAGAGTAAAACAAGACACAAGTCACAACTGGTGGGATACACTCTTTGGATGGTCGCCAACTGCAACTGGGATTTTAAACACATTGAGTTACCCAATTATTGTTTTATTGATATTAGTTGGGATAAGTTTAACATTGTCTTTTGTATTACTTGTTTGGAATTGGAAATTGTTATAACGAATGTCCATGTTAGCCTCCTTGACAAATGTGCATGGCAAGGTATTGAGGGGTACATTTCATAAAGACTGGGAAGAAAAATTTTCGTATTAAGTAAAAGAATTTACTAGATTTTCCAGAAAAGGGGGGAATGATATTGTATAAACTCATTGTAGGGTAGAATAAATCTTGTGGTTAAAAATTAATGAGGACAAAATAGACGACATCTTGCTATCTGTCGACCTTCTGGTATGTTGAAGCATCTTGTTAATTGAAACATCCTGTTATCTGTCGACCCTCAGTCAGGCTGAGACTTGAGATAACTTGAGTCAACCTTCTGTTATGCCTTGTTAACTGAGACATCCTGTTATCTACCAACCCTCAGTTAGGCCGAAAGCCAACTCAGCATTTCTACAGCTTGGAAAACAACTGATTCATCCTACCTGGCATTTTTTAAGCAAAGGGTGAAAAGTGCATCACGAGGAAGACCTACGGTCTTCCTCCCAAAGACCACTGCCCACATCCCGAAGACCCCAGCCCACAGTTCTTGGAAGGCTTTGCGCAAGCTCAAGGACTGATAAGCTAATTAGCATACGAAGCGAGAGTAGGCGGGGTTAGGTAATGAATATGTATAGGCATTAATAGAATATTCATCGTTTTGCTGTATAAATATGAGATGGTTTGTTACTTCGGACATGCACGATGGGCGGAAAGATCCCCCATGCATCCAGCGCTGCAATAAAGAATATACCACTTAAGGAAATTTCGGCTTTGATCTTTAAATCACACCTTTCCTCAGCACTCCAGAGAGGATTCACCTCTCCGAGACTGCAAGAAGCAGCCACAAAAGAAAAAAAAAGGCAGATCCTCAGGCACCTCACAGGCACAGCCTACCTGCTGCAATACCACTGTTTCACTAGCTCTTCTTCAGCTCCTCACAGCTTCTATGAGGCCGGGCCAGGGTGGCGGGGAAAGGGGTCGGCAGGGGGAGGGGGGGGGGGCCGGCACCACGCGGCGGCGGCAGGGGGAGGGGGGCGGCGCAGGGCGGGCCAGCCAGAGCAATGCAGGGAGCCATCCCTCCCCCCAAACCAGAAACAGCAGTCAAAAACTGCAGAACTGGGACCCCAAACCACATGGAGCTAGGCTCCCAAACCGTACATGAGCATGCACACAAGACAGAGACTGAGGGCCATGATGGCTACCATCAAGAAAAGCAGACAACATCAAGCTCGAGAGAGATCAGCCTTTCCAAGTCCCAATGAAAGACAAAAACTCCTTCATTACTATCCCCTTGCCAACAATACATTTAAGACCCATGATATGGTGCTCAGCAAGCACTGCAGAAGCCAACAACTATGGGAACAAGGCCTGGTAATGGATACTATAGTACACAGAAACAACCATACACCATAGAACACATACTGGAACTGCCCTGACTGGCACACGCTAGGCTGAAAAGGATGAATCCATGGCCTCTTTACCCAGTTGTTTCTGGATTCCTTTCCCCTGCTGCACTAATTTAAAAGCCATCCCCATGCACATACCACGCACATGCCAAGGTACAACCCCACCCAACACACAGACAGGGCATTTCAAGCCAAACTTAGCTTTGGGGACGGCTGGAAAGCAGGATTCCTCCTCAAGGCACACGCAGACTACATGAGATGGGGCTCCAGGCACCTCTTCACCTGAGGAAACACACTGCCATCAGGAACCGCCGTGCCAGACAAGCTTTTTCTGCTAGAACACCCTTCTCAGATGCACTGTGGCATTCAAGTGAACTGCTTTCACACGAATATAAAGACTGATGTTACAACCCACCTTGCCTGTGGCACCTGATGAACAGAAGAGAAAGCCAATGCAGCGCTTGGAAACCATCCCTGCACGTGCCGCTACTTGTCGCACTCTGGCCTTATCTCATATCCTCAGTCGCTTCTGTGGAGAGCCTGCCACGGCACCTGCAAAGTGAGACGGACACCTTTCGTAGTCACCTTGTGCTACTTGGCCGTTCTGCTCCAACCCAGCTCATGACCAGCCCCTCTTCTTACACAGCTCTTCAGAGTGCAGTTTGCTCCTTTGAGCCCGTGCGAGACACCTGTGAAAGAAAAAGAAAAGCATAGGCCAAGGCAGCATCCAAAGACACAGCACAACTAGGTAAGTTACTCTCATCTGCTCCCTTACCTCTGCCCGCTTACCAGACCCCGAGGCAGATGCTTCAATCTACCCTCTTCAAGCAGCTACACCACCTCGAAAAGACAAAGAGGGGATGCTTAGAGTAACAGTGAGACCTACAACACAACAACTGCTACATCTGTTCCTCACTCACCTTGCCAGAGGCAGCTCTGGGTGTGACGTCCCAGGTTGTACACTGCATTCCCTAACCCTTACCGTAACACTTACCCTAACTCTTCTTACCCTTAACATTACCCAAATCCTTACCCTTCCCCTTTCCTTTAAACTTACCCTTACCCTTAACGTTACACTTACCCTTATCCTAACCCTTACCCTTATGCTTACCTTAACATTTACTCTTACCCTTACCCTATCCCTTACCCTTACCCTAACCCTAACACTGACATTTACACTTATCCTTACCCTTACCCTTACTCTTACACTAAACCTAACTCTTACCCTTACCCTTACACTAACCATAACCCTTACACTTACCCTAACCCTTACCCTTAACCTAACCCTTACCCTTACCGTTACCCTTAAAATAACCTGTGCCCTAACACTTACTCATACCCTTACCCTAATTCTTACCCTTACCTTTACCCTAACCCTTACCCTTACCATTACACTTACCCTTAACCTTATCCTTACCCTTACCGTTAACCTAAACCTTACTATTACCCTTACCCTAACACTTACACTTACCCTTATACTTACCCTTACGCTACCCATACTCTAAAACTTACCCTTACCCTAACATTTACCCTGACACTTATCCTTATCATTACTCTTACCCTTGCCCTAACCCTAAACCTTACCTTTACCCTAACACTTACCATTACCCTAATGCTTAACCTAATCCTTACCCTAACCCTTACCCTAACCCATACGTAACACTTACCATTACCCTAACACTTGCCCTAACACTTACTCTTATCCTTACCCTAATCCTTGCCATAACCCTAACTCTTACCCTTACCATTACCCTTAACCTAACCCTTACCTTTACCCTTACCATAACCATACACTTATGCAAACCCATACCTTACCTTTACCCTTACCCTAAGCCTTACCCTAACCCTTTCCCTTACCATTACACTTACCCTTACACTTACCATTACCAATAACCTTACCCATACCCTTACCCTTACCCTTACCCTAACCCTTGCCCTAACCTTACCCTTTACCCTTACTCTTACCCTTACCCTATCCCTTCCCTATCCCTTACCCTAACCCGTACATTTACCCTTACCCTAACCCTAACCCTTAACATTACCCTTACCCTTATCCTAACTCTTAACCTTACCCATACCCTTCACCTAATCCTTACCCTTACCATTACACTTACCCATACACTTACCATTACCCTTACCCTAACCCTAACACTTACCCTTACACTAACGCTTAACCAAACCCTTACCGTAACCCTTACCCTAACCCTTCTTACCCTTATCCTTACCCTTACCCTTACTCTAACCCTTACATTTACCTTTACCCATAACCATACACTTATGCTAACCCATACTCTTACCTTTATTCTTACCCTAACCTTAACCCTTACAATAAGTTAGTCTTACCCTTACCCTTTCCTTTACCCTTACCCAAACCTTTACTCTTTCTCTTACGCTAAACCTTACCCTAACCCTTACCTTACACTTACCCTTACCCTTAACCTGACCCTTACCGTAAACATTACACCTACCCTTACCCTAACCCTTACCCTTAACGTTACCCTTACCCTAACCCTTATCCTTACTCTTACCATAACACTTACCTTTACCCCTACCCATAACCATACACTTATGGTAATCCATAACCTTACCTTTACCCTTACACTAACCATAACCCTTACCCTTATCCTTACCCTGAATCTTAAGCTTACCCTAACCCTTACCCTTACCATTACCCTGGCCCTTACCGTTACCCTTACCCTTTACCTTACTTTTACCCTTACCCGAACCCTTACCCTAACCCTTACACTTACAATAACGCTTAACCTAACCCTTACCATAACCCTGACACTAACCGTTGTTACCTTAACCTAACCCTTACCCTTTACACTTACCCTTACCAGAACCCTTAAACTAACCCTTGCCCTTACCCTTACCCTTACTCTTACCTTTACCCTTACCCTAACCTTACTCTTACCCTTACCCATACCCTTACCATTCCCCTTACCCTTATTCTTATCCTTACTCTTACCCTTACCCTTACCATTACACTTACCAGTACACTTACCATTATCCTTACCCTATCCGTACCCTTATACTAATGCTTAACCAATGTCAGTCAGAACCAGTAAATAACAATACCCCCCTTTTCTAGGAAGTTCTGAAAAAATCAATTTGCCACTGTTGTCCAAGATAATTTCCTTTACCGATTATTC
The DNA here is from genome assembly GCA_036873955.1 of Mergus octosetaceus. Taxonomy (NCBI): domain Eukaryota; kingdom Metazoa; phylum Chordata; class Aves; order Anseriformes; family Anatidae; genus Mergus; species Mergus octosetaceus. The sequence continues at coordinate 86,146,303 of CM072318.1, read as the reverse complement.
CAAATTGTATTCTGTTCTTGGTATTGGGGTTATTGCGTAAACAGATGCTACGTTGTTGAGTTACTTGTTCTCCCCAATGTGTTTTATTGTGTTCTGTAAGAACTATCGGCCGTGTCAAATTAGAAGGTATTATTATGCGGTTATCTTTTAAATATACCCATCCACCTGGTTTCATTTTACCTTTCAAATCTTCAATTAATTTTAAGTCTTCTTTTGTATAATTTGGCTTTTTGGTTCATGTATATAGTTTGGATTTTACCCTCTGCTATCAAAGACAATGCCTTCACCTCAGTTATTTCAGCTGCCCGTTTAGCCTCCTGATCTGCCAATCGATTTCCAATTTCAAAATCAGCGTTCCCCTTTTGGTGTCCCCGACAATGCATGATAGCTACCTTTTCTGGTTGTTTTACAGCCTCTAACAATTTTAAAATTTCTTCAGCATGTTTTATCTGTTTTCCCTGAGCAGTCAGCCATCCATGTTCTTTCCAAATTGCTCCGTGATCATGTACCACACCGAATGCATATTTAGAATCTGTCCAAATATTTATTTTCCTTCCTGCTGCCAGTCCCAGTGCTCGCGTAAGAGCAATTATCTCTGCTTTCTGGGCGGACGTCCCAGGGGGTAATGGTTTAGACTCGATTACCTGTTGAGCAGTTGTAACAGCGTATCCTGCCTTACGTTGTCCTTGTTTTACAAAGCTGCTTCCATCAGTATACCAAGATTCATCAGCATCTTCTAAAGGTTCTTCCTTAAGTTCAGGTTGACTAAAATACACAGTCTCCATTGTTTCTATACAATCACGGGTTATAGGTTCATCCAGAGTTCTGCTAAGGAAAGAAGCTGGATTTACGACGTTAGTGACCACAATTTCCACATCATCTTGTTCTACTAATATTGCTTGATATTTTAAAAATCTCTGTGGTGAAAGCCAGTGGTTTCCTTTTTGTTCCAAAACTGTTGAGACCGTATGGGAGACCAACACTATCATTTTCTGTCCCATTGTAAACATCCGAGCTTCTTGTATATTGGTAACAACAGCTGCAACAGCTCAAAGGCATCCAGGCCATCCTTTACTTACTTCATCTAATTGTTTAGAGAAGTAAGCTACTGCTCGTTTATAGGGACCCAATCTTTGTGCTAGTACTCCCAAAGCTATCCCTTGTCTTTCATGAGAAAACAACCAAAAGGCTTTTGAGAGATCCGGTAATCCCAAAGCCGGAGCTTGCATCAATTCTCGTTTAAGTTGTTTAAAGGCGTTTCGTGCTTCTCCAGTCCAGACTAATTTTGACTGATTACTCTTTATCAATTCATATAGAGGCTTTACCGTTAGTCCATAATTATAAATCCAAAGGCGACACCAACCTGTCATTCCTAAAAAGGTTCGTAGCTCCATTACTGTTTGGGGTTCTGGAGTCCAGCAAATGACTTCCTTACGTTCAGTTCCTAGTTCTCGTTGTCCTCCCGCAATTTCAAATCCCAAGTAGGTCACGCGTTGTTGAACCAGCTGGACTTTCTGTTGAGAGACTTGATATCCATTTAAACCCAGAAAATTGAGAAGACTTATAGTCCATTGAATACAACTCTCTTTAGTCTCGGTAGCTATTAAGAGATCATCTACGTATTGTAACAAAGCCCCTTCAGTGTCGGGAGGTACCCAAGTTTCAAGTTCCTTCGCTAATTGGTTTCCAAAAATAGTGGGGCTATTCTTGAATCCTTGAGGTAGCACTGTCCACGTAAGCTGTGTCTTTCTGCCTGAGTCAGGGTTTTTCCATTCAAAGGCAAATAAGTTCTGGCTTTCAGTGGCTAAGGCTAGGCAGAAGAAGGCGTCTTTTAAATCCAGTACGGTAAACCAGACTTGACTATTCTTTAATTTAGTCAGCAAAGTATAAGGGTTTGCCACTACTGGATCTATATCCTCGGAGATTTTATTTATGGCCCTCAGAACCTGAACTAGCCTATAGCTTTTTCCATCTGCCTTTTTAATTGGCAATATGGCTGTGTTTTATTCTGATTCGCATTCAATCCATAATCCATACTGTCTAAATTTATCAATTATCTCTTTAATTCCTTTCCTGTCTTCTATCCTCAAAGGATATTACTGAACCTGAACGGGTTTCTCTCCTGGCTTTAATTTAATAATTATTGGGGTCACATTTTTAGCTCTTCCAGGGACTTCGGTGGCCCAAACTCCTGGATATACTTGATCTGTGATCTCTAAAGGTATTTCACTTTTAGGGTCAGTTTGTATTAGTGTCAAGCTTAACACATTTATTAGTTGTTCTTCTCCTATTCTTAATTCCATTTTCCCTTTTTCAAAGACAATTTCTGCTCCTAATTGCTCTAATAAATCTCTACCTAAGAGTGCCCATGGGGAGTTAGGCACATATAAAAATCTGTGTATGCCCCATTGTTTCCCTAACTTGTACTTCAAATATTCACAAAAATAAGCCTTTACGGTTGCACCTTTTACCCTAACATAATCATTCCGTAAAGGCATTAATGCTTGATTTAGAACTGAATACGTTGCCCCATATCAATAAGAAATTTCACTTCTGTTCCTCTCCTAACTTCATTATAACTAGTGGAGGATCCGCTAGGGTAGATTCCCCAAGTCCCCGTTATTCCTGTTGAAATCAGGGGCCGATTACCCTAGGAAAATGCTAGTCAATCTGTCCTCCGAAGCCAGGTCCAAATCGTTGGTTTTTTTTTTTGTTTGTTTGTTTGTTTGTTTGTTTTTGTTCTTGTTGTTGTTGTTTTCTTTCATTAAATTTCAGAGTTGGTCCAAAAATTTCATAGGGGTTTCTTTTGGACCTTGTTGGAAGCATATTTTCAATTCCCAATTCATCCAGATTTTAGTATTTACTTAACCGTTCATAATTTTTGGGATGATTAGGGTCTTAGTGGGGGTCGGTCAGCGGAATGCAATTGTCCACAGTTTCCTGAGCGGTCCCATCAGCAATCTGAGCTCGCACATGAACTCAGGCTGTTTTAAGAGTTAACTGCTTTTCTGTTTCTGTGACGACTCTCTCGGACCCATCATGATCCCTTTGCCCCAAAGGGCTAACACCCGTGATTTTGAGATCTCAGCCTCGGGCTGAGGCAGAACTATGAACAGTCCTACATTCTCTTTCCCTGCTCATTCAACTTCAAACACCTTTAACACTTTCAACAACCCTTTTAACACTTCTTTTATCTTTCTCCAGCCTGTACTTTTCTAATGCCAACATCAAAGGCTCAGTTGCTGAAACAACATCAGTATACAACATTTCATCCTGTTCTCCTTCTCAAAAAAAAAAAAAACAACATTAACTGTAGCAAAATATTATAGTTTAAAGTTCCATTTAGGGGCCACTTTTCTCCACATTCCAGCTTATAAAGCGGCCACCATTGATTACAATATTTTATCAGAGTTTTCTTTTCCACTTCCACCCGGAGCCTCCCCCTATATCCTTCCAATGACTCAAAATACAACCCAGCGTACTTTTCTTAGGAATTTCACTGCTTACTCGCCCCCCCCATTTTCCAGTTTACACTTTCAGAATACACGTGTTACTTACAAAAATGTATCACTCACAAAAATACGGGCACGCAATATCTCTTTCCTTAAGGTCCCCAAACATATACTTATGGTGCTAACCACAAAGTATATACCAAACACTGCCTCACAGAAGATCACCTTCTGACTTACAGACAGTTCCAGATGACCGGTCTACCAGAAAACCAAACCAGAATAAAGAATATACTCACTTACAATGATGGGGTCCTTGTCTGCCTCCACAGTGATCTGGTGAGTCGAGGAGTCCCTCCAGGAAATCCTGGGGGTACCCTAGGGAGTCCTGTCCCCAGCAGGTCCTGCGGTCCAGCAGAGAGGTTGTCCCATCTCGGGTGCCAAATTGATTTAAAGAACAAAGCCGAAATTTCCTTAAGTGGTATATTCTTTATTGCAGCGCTGGATGCACAGGGGATCTTTCCGCCCATCGTGCATGTCCGAAGTAACAAACCATCTCGTATTTATACAGCAAAATGATGAATATTCTATTAATGCCTATACATATTCATTACCTAAACCCGCCTACTCTCACTTCGTATGCTAATTAGCTTATCAGTCCTTGCGCTTGCGCAAAGCCTTCTAAGAACTGTGGGCCGGGGTCTTCAGGATGTGGGCAGTGGTCTTTGGGAGGAAGACCGTAGGTCTTCCTTGTGATGCACTTTTCACCCTTTGCTTAAAAAATGCCAGGTAGGATGAACCAGTTGTTTTCCAAGCTGTAGAAATGCTGAGTTGGCTTTCGGCCTAACTGAGGGTCGGTAGATAACAGGATGTCTCAGTTAACAAAGCATAACAGAAGGTTGACTCAAGTTATCTCAAGTCTCAGCCTGACTGAGGGTCGACAGATAACAGGATGTTTCAATTAACAAGATGCTTCAACATACCAGAAGGTCGACAGATAGCAAGGTGTCATCTATTTTGTCCTCATTAATTTTTAACCACAAGATTTATTCTATCCTAAAGTGAGTTTATACAATATCAGGCGGGAGGGTCGTCAGCCCAGTCAGTGTCCCTAAGCCAGGATCCCCCTAAGGCAAGTCTCTGAAGTGTTTCCCCTCTGTTTTAGTGGTGCTATGGTACGCGTTGCTCAGAATCTGCTGAGGGTCTGAGATGGGGGGGGGGGGAGCTGCCTGTACGCTGTTGGAGCCTGGGTTGGGGGGGAAGGTTTGGAGCTGCTTCTACACCTTTGGGGCTGGCATCGGGGGTAGGGGGTTGAGTGCTGGTTGTATATTGTAGGGGCCTGTGTTTGGGGGGGGCTTGGGGCCTCCGTCTGGGGGAGGGGTGGGAGCTGCTTGTACACCTTTGGGGCCTGCATCTGGGGGTGGTCGGGAACTGCTTGTACACTGTAGGGGCCTGCATCTTGAGGGGCTGTTTGTACAACTTTGGGGCCTGCATCTGGGGGGTGTTGGGATCTGCTTGTATACTGTAAGGGCCTGTGTCTGGGGGGGGGGCTTGGGGCCTGTGTCTCGGGGGTTTGTGAGCTGGTTGTACACCTTCGGGGCTTGCGTCCATGGGGGGTTGGAGCCTGCCTCTGGGTGGGGGGTTTGGAGTTGCTGGTGCACTGTAAGGGCCTGCATTGGGGGGGATTTTGTGTCTAGGGGGTTGGGAACTGCTTGTACAATGTAGGAATCTGTTTCTGCGAGGGTTGGGGCTGTTTGTACAACTTTGGGGCCAGCCTCTGGGGGTGGCTGGGAGCTGCTTGTACACTGTAGGGGCCTGTGTTTGGGGGGGCTTGGGGGCCTCCCTCGGGGCGGGGGGGGTGTTGGGAGCTGCTTATGTAGGGTAGGGGGCCAGCCTTTTGCAGGGGTTGGGAGCTGCTTGTAGAATTTGGGGCCCTGTGTCGGGGGGGGGGGGGGGGGGGGGTTGGGGCCTGTGTCTCAGGGGTGTTGGGAACTGGTTGTACACCTTTGGGGTCTGTCTCTGGAGGGGGAGCTACTTGTACACCTTTTGGGCCTGTATTTGAGGGGGGTTGGGAGCTGTTTGTACACTTTAGGGGCCTGGGTCTTGGAGGGGGGTCTGGGCTGTTTGTACACCTGTGTGGCCTGTGTTTGCGGGGGGTGGGTGCCTGTGCCTGGGGGAGTTGGGAGGCGCATGTACACTCTAGGTGCCTCCATTTGGGGGTCTTTGGGGCCTCCCTTTGAGAGGGAGGGAGTTGGGAGTTGGTTGTACACCTCTGCGTCCCATGTTTTTTGGGGGGGTGGGGGGCAGGGGCTTGGGACCTGTCTCTGAAGGGGCGGGTTGTGAGCTGCTTGTACACCTTTGGGACCTGTGTCTGGGGGGGGGCTGGGGCCCGGGTCTGGGGCCTGTGTCTGGGTGGAGTCCAGTTCTTGGGAGGGGGTGGCAGCTGCTTGTGGGCAGTTGGGGTCTGCATCTGGGTGTGGTCGGTGCCTGCTTCTGTTGGCAGTTTGGGGCTGCTTGTAGACTTGTGCAGCCTGGGTTTGGGGGCTTTTCTGTAACGTTTGGGGACTGCATTTTTTTCTTTGAGCTTTTGAGGCCTAGCTGTAGCGTTTGGGGCCTGCGTCTGGGGCTTTTCTGTAGCGTTTTGGTCGCGTGTTTGTGATTTGGGGCCTGTATCCAGGGTTTTGCCTTTTTTGTAGTTTCCATCTTTGTGTCTGTGTGTTTCGTTGTTGGTTGTCTGGGGTTAGGGGCAGTTTGGGGTTTGGATTAAGGTCAGTGTCATTAGCGTTAGGGGGTTGATAATAAGGGTTAGGGTTGTGGTTAGAGTTGTTAGGTTTAATGGGAATAAGGATTTCAGGGTAAGGGGATCAAGGTTGTAGGAGTAAAAATGTTGTTTTTGGCAGTTACATCCTTTAGAGGGAAGGAAGGTGGTATCGAGATATGCTTGCAGTGATAAGAGAGCTTAACGGTGTGAAATGTGTTCATCTGGTGCATGTCAATATGGAACAATGCTAGGGCCACATGATATGATGAAATGTGACCTTCTGTCTTACATACCCTTGTATAACCACAAGACGAAGAAAACCAGAGTGGTTAGTGTATATAGTTCTTGTATCTTGCAAAGGAATGGTCCAGCAATTCGAGTCAATAGGGGATAAGAGAACAAAGGGGTTTCAGAGTAACTGCTAACTATTACAACTGCTGCATGGGACACTATGCAAGTCTCTGACATCCAGCCAAGATGGACAAAGGAGAAGGACAAGGGAAAAGCCTGGGAGGAAGACTATGAGCTTTCAGCATGAGAGACCCCCAGAGGGACCACCGGAGACTGATAACGTGTGCACCAGTGGGAGGGTTCAGATTCCAGGAACTAATTATAGTAACCCTGCCTTTTCTAGAAGTAGTAATGACTACGTATTAGCCTAGGAGCATAAAAACAAGCTGCCTGATGTAACAGGTGTGAGTCTTGGTGGAGCAGACTCCCAGCGCACCCAGCGCTACTTGCTTACCTCTATTCATTTAATAAATTGTAAACTTCAATTGCAATCCTATTTGGGACCCAGTCATTTATTACAATTGGAGGCTCGTTCGGGAGGGCTTTGGTTCCTGAATTCTGATTTGATCTAGGAGAGGCGTCCCACCGTTTGGTGGCTGCTGTTCGAGTCAGGTCGGGACTAATGGCATCTTGAACCTGAATAAAGGTAAGCAAAGTTTTTGATTTTTTTTTTCAGCTCCCTTGCCAGCTGCAGCACTATATTTTGCCCGTAATTCTGCGTGTGAAGATCCGAATGAAGACGACGGAGTCGTAAGCATTTAAAGCGTATACCATTCGGCTGGGTGGGATTCGGTTGCCTGTGTGTGTAAGAGTGTGACTGAGACGGAACTTAGTTCCGAAGCGATTGGGGAGGTCTTCTAACCACGGTTCCAATCTCCCGCGAGGGACTTGGCCAGTGAAGGACCGAAGCGATTCCTATAGGATTTGTGGGTGGGTGATAGGTCCTAAACCCCCTGCAAGACACTCTTACTAAGGTAACCAAGGGCTGTGGGAATTGCCATAGTAAAATTCCTAGGTGGGTCAGACAAAATCGAAGACCAGGGACCAGAAGAAAGGGAGCAAATTAGCAGACATACCACCAGAAAGTCCATTAGGAGTAACAAGTAGAAATTGGAATGATAGGGGCCCCAGAAAAGGAAAAAGTAAATTAAAAATGGTCCAGTGTGATAGATGATCCATTGTGTGATATGATCCATTGTGTGATAGAATGGCCAAAGGAGCCTTTAAGACCACATGTCTTTCGGCCTGTTTTTGGATCCTTTGAAGACTGGATTTGCCAGGCCTTAAATAACCATGTTAATTCAAAGGAACCTTTTAGCCAGGAAGTGATTATGCAGGATTATGGATCAGGATGACTTCACGTCCTTTTCCAGCCTCAATATTTACACTAAAAGCAGATAAGAAATTTGAAGAAGAAGAACAGGAAAAAGAAAAAGATGATAAACGGGAGCCGTTGGATAACCTACCACCTCCATAACCTAGCAATCCACCCCCGGCGGCTCCCCCTCCAGTGGCTGTGGTATCTCCAGCAGTACCACCATTGTCCTTGCTTCCACCACCAACAGCACCAGAATTAGACCGACCTCCGGCTGCATGCACGAGAAGTAGGACTGCCGTATCTGAGAGAGCTTCTCTATATCCCTTAAGGGAGGTAACTGGTGTATAACTGGTGTGCGTCTAGGTGGAGCAGAGACTCCCGGCGCACCCAGCGCTGTTTGCTTACCTCTGTTCGTTGAATGAATTGTAAACTTTGATTGTAATCCTATTTGGGACTTTTATTATTTATTAAAACAGACAACGTTGTAAAACGCAGACAACCAGAATCCTTACAGCAATTAGGTGGAAATCACGGCGTAAGAAACATTACCACCTCAAAGAGTAAAAACCTCAAAAGAAATGTGACTTGTAACAGGCCAGCAGCTGTGTATTTTCTGTAAAGCACCAGATAGATTATGAACCTTGAATAGCACAGTTAATGGGGAGACAAGGGAGGGTCCCAGTCCTTGGCAGAAAAAAAAAGTGTATAAACTGTGTATGGAATTAGTAGGCACCCTCCTGCTCGCGGGACGCCCGCCATTGTAATCTCGAATAATAATGCTACTGTACTGAGATCCTCGACTCAGCCTATGTTATTGGCTACAGATTGATTCAGGGTTTTAAGGTTTCAGGGATAGGGCACTAGGGTTGGGTTTCAGGGTAAGGGGTTTCAGGGTTTATGTTTAGGATTTTAAGGTTTTTAGGGTTGGAGTTTTAACGGTTAGGATTTTAAGGCTTTGGGGGTTAGGGTTTTAAGGGTTTCAGGGTTAGCGTGTAAGGGTTTTAGAGCTTTTTGGGTTGTAGTGTTGATATGTTTTTTAAGGTTAGAGACTTAGGGTTTTATTTTTGGTCAGTTATTTACGGTTAGGGTTTTAAGATCTTATATATATATATTTTTTCAGGTTAGGTACTCCAGGGCTAGGGTTTTGAGTATCCTAATTTTTGGGGTTTGGGTTTTGAGCATCTTAATGATTTGGGTTAGGCTTTTGAGTGCCCTAATTTTTTGGAATAGGCTTTTGAGCATCCTGAGTAGTTGGGTTAGGGTTTAGAGCAACTGGACCCTCTGCGTTCGCTCTTTCTGAGCAACCCGAAACATAGCCCTACCTGGAATCAGAAAGGAATTCAAACTACGGCCCAAGAAACCACGTTCAAAGCCCCTTTCGCCCATCAAAACGTAACCTCAAAGGAAGGTTTTGGATACACTGAACTCCCCAGGAGAGCATTCATGCAGCCCCACATGCAAGTGGACCCTCTGTGTTCGCTCTTTCTGAGCAACCTGAAACATAGCCCTACCCGGTATCGGAGATGAACTCCAAATAGGACCAAAGAAAACGCATTCAAAGCCCCTTTCGCCCATCTAAAAGTGCCCTCAAAGGAAGGCTTTGGGTACAACTGAACTCCCCAGGGGAGCCATTACGCAGCCCCACATGCAACTGCACTCTCTGTGTTCACTCTTTCTGAACAAACCTAAAAATAAATACCTACGCGGACTCTGAGAGGAATTTCAAATAGAACCCCAGAAAAGGCGTACAAAGTCCATTTCGCCCATCAAAAAGTGCCCCCAGAGGAAGGCCTTGGGTACAACTGAACTCCAAGGGGGGGGCCTTCACTCAGACCCACATGCAGCTGGACCCTCTGTGTTTGCTCTTTCTGAGAAACCCGAAAAATAGTCCTACCCGGCATGGGAGAGGAATTAGAAATAGGTCCAAACAAAATGCGTTCCAAGCCCCTTTCGCCCATCAAAAAGTGCCCCCAGATGAAGGCTTAGGGTACAAATGAACTCCCCAGGGGAGACTTCACGCAGCCCCACATGCAACTGGACCGTCTGTGTTCGCTCTTTCTGAGCAAACCAAAACATAGCCCTACCCAGCATTGGAGAGGAATTCAAACAACGGCCCAAGAAAACGTGTTCAAAGCCCCTTTCGCGCATCAAAACTTGACCACAAGGTAAGGCTTTGGATACAACTGAATTCCCCAGGAGAGCATTCATGCAGCCCCACATGCAACTGAAACCTCTGTGTTCGCTCTTTCTGAGCAACCCGAAACATAGCTCTATCGGGCATTGGAGAGGAAGTCCAAATAGGGCCCCAGAAAAGGCGTTCAAAGCCCCTTTCACCCATCAAAAAGTCCCCCCAGAGGAAGGCTTTGGGTACAACTGAACTCCCCAGGGGAGCCTTTATGGTGCCTCACATACAACTGGACCCTCTGTGTTAGTTCTTTCTGAGCAACATAAAACATAGCCTTACCCAGCATGGGAGGGGAATTCAAAAAAGGTCCAAAGAAAACGCGTTGAAAGCCCCTTTCGCCCATCAAAATGTGCCCTCAAAGAAAGGCTTTGGGTACAACTGAACTCCCCAGGGGAGCCTTCACTCAGACCCACATGCAACTGAACCCTCTGTGTTAGCTCTTTCTGAGCAACCCAAAACATAGCCCTACCCAGCATCGGAGAGGAAATCAAAAAGTGTCCAAACAAAACACGTTCAAAGCCCCTTTCACCCATCAAAAAGTGCCCCCAGAGGAAGGCTTTGGGCACAAATGAACTCCAGAGGGGAGCCTTTACGCAGCCCCACATGCAAGTGAACCCTCTGTGTTCGCTCTTTCTGAGCAACCCGAAACAGCCCTACCCAGTATCGGAGACAATGTCAAAAAAGGTCTAAAGAAAATGCGTTCCAAGCCCCTTTCGCCCATCAAAAAGTGTCCCCAGAGGAAGGCTTTGGGTATAACTGAACTCCCCAGGGGAGCATTCTCGCAGGCCCACATGCAACTGGACCCTCTGTGTTCGCTCTTTCTGAGCAACCTGAAACATAGCCCTATCCGGCATGGGAGAGGAATTCAAAAAAGGGCCCCAGGAAACGCGTTTAAAGCCCCTTTCGCCCATCAAAATGTGCCTCCAAAGTAAGGCTTAGGGTACAACTGAACTCCCCAGGGGAGCCCTTCCGCAGGCACACATGCAAGTGGACCCTCTGTGTTCGCTCTTTCTGAGCAACATAAAACATATCCCTACCCGGTATCGCAGAGGAATTCCAAATAGGACCAAAGAAAACGCATTGCCAGCCCCTTTCGCCCATCAAAAAGTGCCCCCAGAGGAAGGCTTTGGGTACAAGTGAACTCCCCAGGGGAGCATTCACGCAGGCCCACATGCAACTGGACCTTCTGTGTTCGTTCTTTCTCAGCAATCCGAAACATAGCCCTACCCAGAATTAGAGAGGAATTCAAAATAGGGCCCCAGAAAACATGTTCAAATCCCCTTTTGCCCATCAAAAAGTGCCCTCAAAGGAAGGCTTTGGGTACAACTGAACTCCCCAGGGGAGCCTTTACGGTGCTCCACATGCAACTGAATCCTCTGTGTTCGCTCTTTCTGAGCAACCAGAAACATAGCCCTACCCAGCATTGGAGAGGAAGTCCAAATAGGTCCAAAGAAAACGCGTTCCAAGCCCCTTTCGCCCATCAAAAATTGCCCTCAAAGGAAGGCTTTGGGTACAACTGAACTCCCCAGGAGAGTATTCATGCAGCCCCACATGCAACTGGACCCTCTGTGTTCTCTCTTTCTGAGCAACTGTGGTGGTTTTACCGTGCTGGGCAGCTAAACCCCACAACCGCTCTCTCACTCCCCCTCTTCTTAGATGAGGAGGGGGAGAATTAAAGCAAAGAACGACTCACGGGTTGAGATAAGGTTAATTTAATTAAAGGGAAATAATAATAATAATTAAATAAAGATTAGTATGATCTAAACAATTTAAATATTTAAATAAAGATTATTATGATGTAAACAATTTAACTAAAGGGAAATAAACAGGGAAAGGGTAGAAGGGAGGGGGAAAGGAAAATTAAAAGAAGGGAGTAAAAGAAACAAAATAAATGAAAACTATGTGGAAGTACAGAGGAAAGAAATTACTCTCTACTTCCCACAAATGAGCGATGATTGACCACGTCCTTGAAGCAGGGCCTCAACGCACTCTCCTGGTTTCAGTTAGAACAGAGTTAATTTTGTTCCTAGTAGCCGGTGGAATGCTATGCTTTGGCTTAGAATGAGAAGAGTGCTGATAACACCCCGATGTTTTAATTATTGCAGAGCAGTGCTTGTACTAAGCCAAGGACATCTCAGCTTCTTGCTCTGTCCTGTCAACAGGCAGGCTGGGGGTGCAGCAAGAACTGGGAGGGGACAGACCCAGAACAGGTGACCCAAACTAGCCAAAGGGGTATTCCATACCATCTGACGTCACGCTAAACAATATATAGGGTGGCTAGCCGGGGGGAGGGCTGGCTGGACTGCTCGGGGTTAGGCTGGGCATCAGTCAGCGGGTGGTGAGCAATTGCATTGCGCATCACTTGTTTGTACATGTTATTATTAGTAGTACTATTATCATCATTGTATCATTATTATTATTATTACTATTATTATTATTATTATTATTACTATTATTATTTTCTTGTCTTATTAAACTGTCTTTATCTAAACTCACAGGCCTCACTTTCCAATTCTCTCCCCCGTCCCAGAGAGGGAGGGGGGAGGGTGAGCGAACGGCTGTGTGGTGTTTAGCTGCCGGCCGGGTTAAACCACTACACGCACGTAGCCAGTGTTCGGGAGGAGGACCGACGTTTTCACAACGAGAGCCCACCCCTCCCCTCTTCTTCCTGTTTCCACCTTTTATTGCTGAGTGTGACATCACATGGTATGGAATATCCCGTTGGTTGGTTTAGGTCAGCTGCCCTGGTGATGTTTCTCTTCTCACTTTTTGCCCACCCTCCAGGAGGGTTAGAGAGAGGCCCAATGCTGTGCCACTGCTGCTCAGCAGTAGACACAACACTGGTGTGGTAACACTGCTGTTCCAGCTACAAGTGCAGAGTACAGCACTGTATGGGCTGCTGCCGGGGAAGTTAACATTCCAGCCAGACCCAGTACAACCTCCACCCCTTATTCCATAACATTTGTGTCACACTCAGATCCCCATGCTTTAGCGTACAAGTATTCTCATCATTATTCCTTGTCCTTTAACAGGACAAGGATTCAACAGTACAAGATTAATAGGCCGGTGTATCTTTTCATTCCATAGGTCTTTCTTGGAAAATGTTCATAAGAACTTTTGATGATTAGGTCTTCATTTGCCAAAGTGGCCACTCAGGGCAGGTGGAGTTGGATGTCTGGACACCAGCACCAGCTTAGCTCAAGTCCTTGTTGCACTGCCCGGCTCCTTGCAAAGTTGACCTGTCATTGATCCTACAGCGTCTTCCTACAACATATAACTTAGATTACAGATTAGTTTTCTCTCAATGTCAAATCTCCTTGAGGCACACACTTGATATCCCCATTCTTTTGCATGACCCACCAGGTATACCCTGGTCCTTGGGCGAAGACAATCCCACGAGTGGGTTTGCCTTTTCCCGAGGCAGGAACAACCCACACTGCCTTCCCCATCCACCTTCCTACATGCACTACGGGAACTTTAGCTCCTTTTACAGTGTGTAGGGGTTTTGTTTCGGCAGGACCAGCACGGCTGTCAGACCCCCTATTGTTAACTAGCCAAGTGGCTTCTGGTAGATTTGTGTCCCATTTTTTCCATGTCCCAGCACCTAATGCTCGTAACATAGTCTTTAACAGTCCATTGTACCTCTCAACCTTCCCAGAGGCTTGTGGGTATATCACTCAATACCATGCCTCTTGGCCCAGGAGGTAATAAGATTGTTTCGGAAATGACTCCCATTGTCAGACTCAATTATCTCTGGTGTACCATGACGCCACAATACTTGTCTACGTGATATACAGTATCTTCCTTATGGGGATATCTTTCTCTCACAGCTGCCAGGAGTCGTCTCCAGAGGCTGAGGGCCTGTGCTCCTCTCCCGATTACTTTGTCAATTACCCTTTCCTTAGAGAGGGATCCCAGCTGCTTGGCTTCATTGCCTTCTAATTGTTGGCTATTGGCCCCAGCATCCCAGCATCGAAGCAGCCAGGTGAGGATGTGTTCACCTGGGCGTCGACCATAATCCTTTCGTATTTCTCGCAACTCACTCAGGGATAAGGATCGAGTGATTTCTGATTCCTTTATGATTTCCATCTCTTCTTCCTTCTGTTTTTGTGATGGCTCTGCTTTAGAGGTGCCTGCCATTCCCCCTTCTCCCTCCTTCTTAGGAGAGGCGTCTTCCCTTACTAAACGAGCTGACCTCCGTTTCCATTGTTTTGACTTGACCACGGGGGCGACTGATACCATAGTCGGTTGGTCCTCTGGGTCAGCCACAGCATGTGTTACTTGGTCATCAGATTCAGAGACTCTCTTCAAGTTGCTGGATGATGTTAAACAGTGTTTGATAGGAGTAAGCCAGGACCCAGCACAATGCTGCAAGCTGTCGTTCTCCGGCATTATCAGGGTCAGGACATACAACTCTCAAACATTCTACCAGGTTTTTAGGATTTAGCACTTGCTCAGGGGTGAAGTTCAAAACTATTGGAGGAGACACTCGTGACAGGTATCTGCCAACATCATCCCACACACCTTGCCACTCGCCACAAGACTGTTTCGAGACAGATTCACAAGTAAGCTTTCTAAACAATCGATTAATCTTAGAGAGAAAATGAAACCTGTTATTCAGAATTAGAAATAGCAATACATGGGTTACAGATGGATCTTCAAAATACTCCCAAACTGTTGTAATTAGCCCACTGTGAAAGAAGGGAAAAGTACCATTCCTAATATTATTAATAAACTGGTGTCCAGATGAGGAAAGGAAGGCAGTGTAGTTCTGAATATTCTCTAAAAGATAGTTTCCATGAGACCCAAATGATAACAGCACAGAGCCTGAATTCCAGATTAAACTCAAGGTCAGTGCTTGGCAGCACAGCGAATTAAAAAAAGTGAACACACATTGTAGCACTTTGTCGGATTGGATATATAGGAGAAAGGAGAATATGACACGGATAGCATGACATATGATCAAAGCCACTATTAACAGGACAACGAACATGGTTACTAACAAGTAAGTGTGTTAGTTGTACGCGTTTTAATCAATTCTATTGTTATCTCAACCCTTCGAGCCCCACGTTGGGCGCCAAAAAGGACTGTGGTGGTTTTACCGTGCTGGGCAGCTAAACCCCACAACCGCTCTCTCACTCCCCCTCTTCTTAGATGAGGAGGGGGAGAAGTAAAGCAAAGAACGACTCACGGGTTGAGATAAGGATAATTTAATTAAAGGGAAATAATAATAATAATTAAATAAAGATTAGTATGATCTAAACAATTTAAATATTTAAATAAAGATTATTATGATGTAAACAATTTAACTAAAGGGAAATAAACAGGGAAAGGGTAGAAGGGAGGGGGAAAGGAAAATTAAAAGAAGGGAGGAAAACAAACAAAATAAATGAAAACTATGTGGAAGTACAGAGGAAAGAAATTACTCTCTACTTCCCACAAATGAGCGATGATTGACCACGTCCTTGAAGCAGGGCCTCAACGCACGTAGCCGGTGTTCGGGAGGAGGACCGACGTTTTCACAACGAGAGCCCACCCCTCCCCTCTTCTTCCTGTTTCCACCTTTTATTGCTGAGTGTGACATCACATGGTATGGAATATCCCGTTGGTTGGTTTAGGTCAGTTGCCCTGGTGATGTTTCTCTTCTCACTTTTTGCCCACCCCCCAGGAGGGTTAGAGAGAGGCCCGATGCTGTGCCACTGCTGCTCAGCAATAGACACAACACTGGTGTGGTAAAACTGCTGTTCCAGCTACAAGTGCAGAGTACAGCACTGTATGGGCTGCTGCCGGGGAAGTTAACATTCCAGCCAGACACAGTACAGCAACCCGAAATATAGCGCTACCCGGCATTCGAGAGGAAGTCCAAATAGGGCCCCAGAAAACATATTCCAAGCCCCTTTCGCCCATCAAAAAGTGCCCCCAGAGGAAGGCTTTGGGTACAAGTGAACTCCCCTGGGGAGCATTCACGCAGGCCCACATGCAACTGAACCCTCTGTGTTCGTTCTTTCTCAGCAATCCGAAACATAGCCCTACCCAGAATTAGAGAGGAATTCAAAATAGGGCCCCAGAAAACGCGTTCAAAGCCCCTTTCGCCCATCAAAAAGTGTCCCAAGAGGAAGGCTTTGGGTACAACTGAACTCCCCAGGGGAGGCTTCACGCAGCCATACATGCAACTGGAACCTCTATGTTCGCTCTTTCTGAGCAACCCGAAACAGAGCCCTAACGGGCATGGGAGAGGATTTCAAAAAATGGCCCGAGAAAACGTGTTCAAAATCCCTTTCGCCCATCAAAACATGCCCTCAAAGGAAGGCTTTGGGTACTGCTGAACTCCCCAGGGGAGCCTTCACGAAGCCCCACATGCAACTGAACCCTCTGTGTTCACTCCTTCTGAGCAACCAGAAAAATAGCCCTACCCGGCATCTCAGAGGAATTCAAAAAATGGCCTGACAAAACGCGTTCAAAGCCCCTTTTGCCCATCAAACCTTGCCCCCAGAGGAAGGCTTTGGGTACAACTGAACTCCCCAGGGGAGCCTTCACGCAGCCACACATGCAACTGAACGCTATGTGTTCGCTCTTTCTGAGGAACCCGAAACATAGCCCTACCCGGCATGGGAGAGGAATTCCAAATAGGACCAAAGAAAACGCATTACCAGCCCCTTTCGCCCATCAAAAAGTGCCCCCAGAGGAAGGCTTTGGGTACAAGTGAACTCCCCAGGGGCGCATTCACGCAGCCCCACATGCAACTGGACCCTCTCTTTTCGTTCTTTCTGAGCAATCCGAAACATAGCCCTACCCAGAATAAGGGAGGAATTCAAAATAGGGCCCCAGAAAACGCATTCAAAGCCCCTTTTGCCCATCAAAAAGTGCCCTCAAAGGAAGGCTTTGCATACAGCTGAACTCCCCAGGGGAGCATTCACGCAGGCCCACATGCAAGTGGAACCTCTCTGTTCGTTCTTTCTGAGCAATCTGAAACATAGCCCTACTCAGAATTAGAGAGAAATTCAAAATAGGGCCCCAGAAAACGCGTTCCAAGCCCCTTTCATTCATCAAAAAGTGCTCCCAGAGAAAGGCTTTGGGTACAACTGAAATCCCCAGGGGAGCCTTCACTCAGCCCTAATGCAACTGGACCCTCTGTGTTCGCTCTTTTTGAGCAAGCCGAAACATAGCCCTACCCGGCATCGGAGAGGAAGTCAAAATAGGTCCAAAGAAAACGCGTTCCAAGGCCCTTTCGCCCATCAAAAAGTGCCCTCAAAGGAAGGCTTTGGGTACAAGTGAACTCCCTAGGGAGCATTCACGCAGGCCCACATGGGACTGGACCATCTGTGTTCGCTCTTTCTGAGCAACCTGAAACATAGCCATACCCAGAATTAGAGAGGAAATCAAAATAGGGCCCCAGAAAAAGCATTCAAAGCCCCTTTCGCCCATCAAAAAGTGCCCCCAAAGTAAAACTTAGGGTACAACTCAACTCCCCAGGGGAGCCTTTACGCAGCCACACATGCAACTGAACCCCCTGTGTTCGCTCTTTCTGAGCAACCCGAAACATAGATCTACCCTGCATCGCAGAGGAATTCAATATAGGGCCCCAGAAAACGCGTTCAAAGCCCCTTTCGCCCATCAAAAAGTGCCCTCAAAGGAAGGCTTTGGGTACAACAGAACTCCCCAGGAGAGCATTCATGCATCCGCACATGCAACTAGACCCTCTGTGTTCGCTCTTTCTGAGCAACCCGAAACATAGCCCTACCCAGCATCGGATAGGAATTCCAAATAGGGCCCTACAAAACGCGTTCAAAGCCCTTTTGCCCATCAAGAAGTGCCCTCGAGGGAAGGCATAGGGTACAACTGAAGTCCCCAGGGAAGCCTTTACGGTGCCCCAAATGCAACTGAACCCTCTGTGTTCGCTCTTTCTGAGCAACCCGAAACATAGTCCTATCCGACATGGGAGTGGAATTCCAAATAGGGCCCCAGAAAACACATTCCAAACCCCTTCCGACCATCAGAAAGTACCCTCAGAGGAAGGCTTTGGGTACAACTAAACTCCCCAGGAGAGCATTCATGCAGCCCCACATGCAACTGAACCCTCTGTGTTCGCTCTTTCTGAGCAACACGAAACATAGCCCTACCAGGCGTAAGAGAGGAATTCCAAATAGGAACACAGAAAACGCATTCAAAGCCCGTTTCGCCCATCAAAAAGTGTCCCAAGAGGAAGGCTTAGGGTATAATTGAAATCCGCAGCGGAGCCTTTCCGCAGCCACACATGCAACTGGACCCTCTGTGTTTGCTCTTTCTGAGCAACCCGAAACATAACCCTACCTGGCATGGGAGACGAATTCAAACTGCGGCCCAAGAAAATGCGTTCAAAGCCCCTTTCGCGCATCAAAAACTGCCCTCAAAGGAAGGCTTTGGGTACAACTGCAGTCCCCAGGGGAGCCTTTACGCAGCCCCACATGGAACTGAACCCTCTGTGTTCGCTCTTTCTGAGCAACCCGAAACAGAGCCACACCCGGCATCGGAGAGGAATTCAAAATAGGGCCACAGAAAATGCGTTCAAAGTCCCTTTTGCCCATCACAAAGTGCCCTCAAAGGAAGGCTTTGCGTACAACTGAACTCCCCAGGGGAGCCTCTAAGCAGCCACAAATGCAGCTGGACCCTCTGTGTTCGCTCTTTCTGAGCAACCCGAAACAGAGCCACACCCGGCATCGGAGAGGAATTCAAAATAGGGGCCCAGAAAACGCGTTCAAAATCCCTTTCGCCCATCAAAAAGTGCCCTCAAAGTAAGGCTTTGCGTACAACTGAAATCCCCAGGGGAGCCTTTACGCATCCACAAATGCAGCTGGACCCTCTGTGTTCGCTCTTTCTGAGCAACCCGAAACATAGCCCTACCCAGCATCGGAGAGGAATTCAAACTGCAGCCCAAGAAAATGCGTTCAAAGCCCCTTTCACCCATGAAAAAATTGCCCTCAAAGGAAGGCTTTCGGTACAACTGAACTTCCCAGGGGAGGCTTCACGGAGCCACACATGGAACTTGACCCTCTGTGTTCGCTCTTTCTGAGCAACCCGAAACATATCCCTAACCGGCATGGGAGAGGAATTCCAAATAGGGCCTTAGAAAACGCCTTCAAAGCCTCTTTCGCCCATCAAATGTGCCCCCAAAGGAAGGCTTTGGGTACAACTGAACTCCCCAGGGGAGCCTTCACTCAGACCCACATGCAGCTGGACCCACTGTGTTTGCTCTTAAAGGGGGAACCTGAAACATAGCCGTACCCAGTTTGGGAGAGGAATTCCAAATAGGGCCCCAGAAAACGCGTTCAAAGCCCTTTTCGCCGATCAAGAAGTGCCCCCAGAGTAAGGCTTTGGGTACAAGTGAACTCCCCAGGGGAGCCTTCACTCAGACCCACATGCAGCTGGACCCTCTGTGTTTGCTTTTAAAGGGGGAACCTGAAACATAGACGTACCCAGCATGGGAGAGGAATTCAAAATAGGGCCCCAGAAAACGCGTTCCAAGCCCCTTTCGCCCATTAAAAAGTGCCCCAAAAAGAAGGCTTTGGGTACAACTGAACTCCCCAGGGGAACCTTTACGCAGCCACAAATACAGCTGGACCCTCTGTGTTCGCTCTTTCTGAGCAACCTGAAACATAGCCGTACCCAGCATGGGAGAGGAATTACAAATAGGGCCCCAGAAAACATGTTCCAAGCCCCTTTCGCCCCTCAAATGTTGCCCTCAAAGGAAGGCTTTGGGTACAACTGAACTCCCCAGGGGAGCCTTTACGCAGCCCCACATGCAGCTGGACCCTCTGGTTCTCTCTTTCTGAGCAAAACAACACATAGCCCTACCCGGCATCAAAGATGAATTAAAAATAGGGCCCCAGAAAACACGTTCCAAGCCCCTTTCGCCCCTCAAAAATTGCCCTCAAAGGAAGGCTCTGCATACAACTGAATTCCCCAGGAGAGCATTCATGCAGCCCCACATGCAACTGAACCCTCTGTGTTCGCTCTTTCTGAGCAACCCAAAACATAGCCCTACCCGGCGTCGGAGAGGAATTCAAAAAAGGTCCAAAGTAAACGCGTTCCAAGCCCCTTTCATGCATGAAAAATTACCTCCAGAGGAAGGCTTTGGGCACAACTGAACTCCAGAGGGGAGCCTTCACGCAGCCACACATGCAACTGCACCCTCTGTGTCCGCTCTTGATGAGCAACCCGAAACATAGCCCCACCCGGCATCGGAGAGGTATTCCAAATAGGGCCCCAGAAAACGCGTTCAAAGCCCGTGTCGACCATCAAAAAGTTCCCCAAAAGGAAGGCTTAGGGTACAACTGAACTCCCCAGGGGAGCCTTTAAGCAGCCACAGATATAGCTGGACCCTTTGTGATCGCCCTTTCTGAGCAACCTGAAACGTAGCCGTACCCAGAATGGGAGAGGAATTCCAAATAGGGCCCCAGAAAACGCGTTCAAAGCCCCTTTCGCCCATCAAAAAGTGCTCTCAAAGGAAGGCTTTGGGTACAGCTGAACTACCCAGGGGAGCCTTCACGAAGCCCCACATGCAACTGAACCCTCTGTGTTCACTCCTTCTGACCAACCCGAAAAATAGCCCTACCCGGCATCTCAGAGGAATTCAAAAAATGGCCTGACAAAACGCGTTCAAAGCCCCTTTTGCCCATCAAACCTTGCCCCCAGAGGAAGGCTTTGGGTACAACTGAACTCCCCAGGGGAGCCTTCACGCAGCCACACATGCAACTGAACGCTATGTGTTCGCTCTTTCTGAGCAACCCAAAACATAGCCCTACCCGGCGTCGGAGAGGAATTCAAAAAAGGTCCAAAGTAAACGCGTTCCAAGCCCCTTTCATGCATGAAAAATTACCTCCAGAGGAAGGCTTTGGGCACAACTGAACTCCAGAGGGGAGCCTTCACGCAGCCACACATGCAACTGCACCCTCTGTGTCCGCTCTTGATGAGCAACCCGAAACATAGCCCCACCCGGCATCGGAGAGGTATTCCAAATAGGGCCCCAGAAAACGCGTTCAAAGCCCGTGTCGATCATCAAAAAGTTCCCCAAAAGGAAGGCTTAGGGTACAACTGAACTCCCCAGGGGAGCCTTTAAGCAGCCACAGATATAGCTGGACCCTCTGTGATCGCCCTTTCTAAGCAACCTGAAACGTAGCCGTACCCAGAATGGGAGAGGAATTCCAAATAGGGCCCCAGAAAACGCGTTCAAAGCCCCTTTCGCCCATCAAAACATGCCCTCAAAGGAAGGCTTTGGGTACAGCTGAACTACCCAGGGGAGCCTTCACGAAGCCCCAGATGCAACTGAACCCTTTGTGTTCACTCCTTCTGAGCAACCCGATAAATAGCCCTACCCGGCATCTCAGAGGAATTCAAAAAATGGCCTGACAAAACGCGTTCAAAGCCCCTTTTGCCCATCAAACCTTGCCCCCAGAGGAAGGCTTTGGGTACAACTGAACTCCCCAGGGGAGCCTTCACGCAGCCACACATGCAACTGAACGCTATGTGTTCGCTCTTTCTGAGCAACCCGAAACATAGCCCTACCCGGCATGGGAGAGGAATTCCAAATAGGACCAAAGAAAACGCATTACCAGCCCCTTTCGCCCATCAAAAAGTGCCCCCAGAGGAAGGCTTTGGGTACAAGTGAACTCCCCAGGGGAGCATTCACGCAGCCCCACATGCAACTGGACCCTCTCTGTTCGTTCTTTCTGAGCAATCTGAAACATAGCCCTACTCAGAATTAGAGAGAAATTCAAAATAGGGCCCCAGAAAACGCGTTCCAAGCCCCTTTCATTCATCAAAAAGTGCTCCCAGAGGAAGGCTTTGGGTACAACTGAAATCCCCAGGGGAGCCTTCACTCAGCCCTAATGCAACTGGACCCTCTGTGTTCGCTCTTTTTGAGCAACCCGAAACATAGCCCTACCCGGCATCGGAGAGGAAGTCAAAATAGGTCCAAAGAAAACGCGTTCCAAGGCCCTTTCGCCCATCAAAAAGTGCCCTCAAAGGAAGGCTTTGGGTACAAGTGAACTCCCCAGGGGAGCATTCACGCAGGCCCACATGGAACTGGACCATCTGTGTTCGCTCTTTCTGAGCAACCTGAAACATAGCCATACCCAGAATTAGAGAGGAAATCAAAATAGGGCCCCAGAAAAAGCATTCAAAGCCCCTTTCGCCCATCAAAAAGTGCCCCCAAAGTAAAACTTAGGGTACAACTCAACTCCCCAGGGGAGCCTTTACGCAGCCACACATGCAACTGAACCCCCTGTGTTCGCTCTTTCTGAGCAACCCGAAACATAGATCTACCCTGCATCGCAGAGGAATTCAATATAGGGCCCCAGAAAACATGTTCAAAGCCCCTTTCGCCCATCAAAAAGTGCCCTCAAAGGAAGGCTTTGGGTACAACAGAACTCCCCAGGAGAGCATTCATGCATCCGCACATGCAACTAGACCCTCTGTGTTCGCTCTTTCTGAGCAACCCGAAACATAGCCCTACCCAGCATCGGATAGGAATTCCAAATAGGGCCCTACAAAACGCGTTCAAAGCCCTTTTGCCCATCAAGAAGTGCCCTCGAGGGAAGGCATAGGGTACAACTGAAGTCCCCAGGGAAGCCTTTACGTTGCCCCAAATGGGACTGAACCCTCTGTGTTCGCTCTTTCTGAGCAACCCGAAACATAGTCCTATCCGACATGGGAGTGGAATTCCAAATAGGGCCCCAGAAAACACATTCCAAACCCCTTCCGACCATCAGAAAGTACCCTCAAAGGAAGGCTTTGGGTACAACTAAACTCCCCAGGAGAGCATTCATGCAGCCCCACATGCAACTGAACCCTCTGTGTTCGCTCTTTCTGAGCAACACGAAACATAGCCCTACCAGGCGTAAGAGAGGAATTCCAAATAGGAACACAGAAAACGCATTCAAAGCCCGTTTCGCCCATCAAAAAGTGTCCCAAGAGGAAGGCTTAGGGTATAATTGAAATCCGCAGCGGAGCCTTTCCGCAGCCACACATGCAACTGGACCCTCTGTGTTTGCTCTTTCTGAGCAACCCGAAACATAGCCCTACCCAGCATCGGAGAGGAATTCAAACTGCAGCCCAAGAAAATGCGTTCAAAGCCCCTTTCACCCATGAAAAAATTGCCCTCAAAGGAATGCTTTCGGTACAACTGAACTTCCCAGGGGAGGCTTCACGGAACCACACATGCAACTTGACCCTCTGTGTTCGCTCTTTCTGAGCAACCCGAAACATATCCCTAACCGGCATGGGAGAGGAATTCCAAATAGGGCCTTAGAAAACGCCTTCAAAGCCTCTTTCGCCCATCAAATGTGCCCCCAAAGGAAGGCTTTGGGTACAACTGAACTCCCCAGGGGAGCCTTCACTCAGACCCACATGCAGCTGGACCCACTGTGTTTGCTCTTAAAGGGGGAACCTGAAACATAGCCGTACCCAGATTGGGAGAGGAATTCCAAATAGGGCCCCAGAAAATGCGTTCAAAGCCCTTTTCGCCGATCAAGAAGTGCCCCCAGAGTAAGGCTTTGGGTACAAGTGAACTCCCCAGGGGAGCCTTCACTCAGACCCACATGCAGCTGGACCCTCTGTGTTTGCTCTTAAAGGGGGAACCTGAAACATAGACGTACCCAGCATGGGAGAGGAATTACAAATAGGGCCCCAGAAAACGCGTTCCAAGCCCCTTTCGCCCCTCAAATGTTGCCCTCAAAGGAAGGCTTTGGGTACAACTGAACTCCCCAGGGGAGCCTTTAGGCAGCCCCACATGCAGCTGGACCCTCTGGTTCTCTCTTTCTGAGCAAAACAACACATAGCCCTACCCGGCATCAAAGATGAATTAAAAATAGGGCCCCAGAAAACACGTTCCAAGCCCCTTTCGCCCCTCAAAAATTGCCCTCAAAGGAAGGCTCTGCATACAACTGAATTCCCCAGGAGAGCATTCATGCAGCCCCACATGCAACTGAACCCTCTGTGTTCGCTCTTTCTGAGCAACCCAAAACATAGCCCTACCCGGCGTCGGAGAGGAATTCAAAAAAGGTCCAAAGTAAACGCGTTCCAAGCCCCTTTCATGCATGAAAAATTACCTCCAGAGGAAGGCTTTGGGCACAACTGAACTCCAGAGGGGAGCCTTCACGCAGCCACACATGCAACTGCACCCTCTGTGTCCGCTCTTGATGAGCAACCCGAAACATAGCCCCACCCGGCATCGGAGAGGTATTCCAAATAGGGCCCCAGAAAACGCGTTCAAAGCCCGTGTCGACCATCAAAAAGTTCCCCAAAAGGAAGGCTTAGGGTACAACTGAACTCCCCAGGGGAGCCTTTAAGCAGCCACAGATATAGCTGGACCCTCTGTGATCGCTCTTTCTGAGCAACCTGAAACGTAGCCGTACCCAGAATGGGAGAGGAATTCCAAATAGGGCCCAGAAAACGCGTTCAAAGCCCCTTTCGCCCATTAAAAAGTGCCCCAAAAAGAAGGCTTTGGGTACAACTGAACTCCCCAGGGGAGCCTTTAAGCAGCCACAAATACAGCTGGACCCTCTGTGTTCGCTCTTTCTGAGCAACCTGAAACAAAGCCGTACCCAGCATGGGAGAAGAAATCCAAATATGGCCCCAGAAAACGCGTTCAAAATCCCTTTCACCCATCAAAAAGTGCCCTCAAAGGAAGGCTTTGCGTACAACTGAACTCCCCAGGGGAGGCTTCACGGAGCCACACATGCATCTTGACCCTCTGTGTTCGCTCTTTCAGAGTAACCCGAAACATATACCTAACGGGCATGGGAGAGGAATTCCAAATAGGGCCCCAGAAAACGCGTTCAAAGCCCTTTTCGCCGATCAAAAATTGCCCCCAGAGAACGGCTTTTGGTACAAGTGAACTCCCCAGGTGAGTCTTCACTCAGACCCACATGCAGCTGGACCCTCTGTGTTTGCTCTTAAAGGGGGAACCTGAAACATAGCCGTACCCAGCATGGGAGAGTAATTCCAAATAGGGCCCCAGAAAACGCGTTCCAAGCCCCTTTCGCCAATCAAATGTGCCCCCAAAGGAAGGCTTTGGGTACAACTGAACTCCCCAGGGGAGACTTTACGCAGCCACACATGCAGCTGGACCCTATGTGTTGGCTCTTTCTGAGCAACATGAAACATAGCCGTACCCAGCATGGGAGAGGAATTCCAAATAGGGCCCCAGAAAACATTTTCCAAGCCCCTTTCGCCCCTCAAATGTTGCCCTCAAAGGAAGGCTTTGGGTACATCAGAACTCCCCAGGGGAGACTTTACGCAGCCCCACATGCAGCTGGACCCTCTGGTTCTCTCTTTCTGAGCAACACTACACATAGCCCTACCCGGCATCGGAGATGAATTCAAAATAGGGCCCCAGAAAACGCGTTCCAAGCCCCTTTGGCCCCCCAAAAAGTGCCCTCAAAGGAAAGCTCTGCATAAAACTGAATTCCCCAGGAGAGCATTCATGCAGCCTCACATGCAACTGAACCCTCTGTGTTCGCTATTTCTGAGCAACCCAAAACATAGCCCTACCCGGCGTCGGAGAGGAATTCAAAAAAGGTTCAAAGTAAACGCGTTCCAAGCCACTTTCGCGCATGAAAAAGTACCCCCAGAGGAAGGCTTTGGGCACAAATGAACTCCAGAGGGGAGCCTTCACGCAGACACACATGCAACTGCACCCTCTGTGTTCGCTCTTTCTGAGCAACCCGAAACATAGCCCCACCCGGCATCGGAGAAGAATTCCAAATAGGGCCCCAGAAAATGCGTTCAAAGCCCGTTTCGACCATCAAAAAGTTCCCCAAAAGGAAGGCTTTGGGTACAACTGAACTCCCCAGGGGAGCCTTCACGCAGGCCCACATGCAGCTGGACCCTCTGTGTTCGCTTTTTCTCAGCAACCGGAAACATAGCCCTACCCGGCATCGGAGAGGAATTCAAATTACGGCCCAAGAAAATGTGTTCAAAGCCCCTTTCGTCCATCAAAACGTGCCCTCAAAGGAATGCTTTGGGTACAACTGAACTCTTCAGGGGAGGCTTCACGCAGCTACACATGCAAGTGGACCCTCTGTGTTCGCTCTTTCTGAGCAACCTGAAACATAGCCCTACCTGGCATGGGAGAGGAATTCCAAATAGGGCCCCAGAAAACGCGTTCCAAGCCCCTTTTGCCCATTAAAAAGTGCCCCAAAAAGAAGGCTTTGGGTACAACTGAACTCCCCAGGGGAGCCTTTAAGCAGCCACAAATACAGCTGGACCCTCTGTGTTCGCTCTTTCTGAGCAACCTGAAACATAACCGTACCCAGCATGGGAGAAGAAATCCAAATAGGGCCCCAGAAAACATGTTCCAAGCCAATTTTCCCCTCAAATCTTGCCCTCAAAGGAAGGCTTTGGGTACAACTGAACTCCCCAGGGGAGCCTTTATGCAGCCCCACATGCAGCTGGACCCTCTGTGTTCTCTCTTTCTGAGTAACACAACACATAGCCCTACCCGGCATCGCAAAGGAATTCAAAATAGGGCCTCAGAAAACGCTTTCAAAATCCCTTTCGCCCCTCAAAAAGTGCCCTCAAAGGAAGGCTTTGCGTACAAGTGAAATCCCCAGGGGATCTTCTAAGCAGCCACAAATGCAGCTGGACCCTCTGTGTTCGCTCATACTGTGCATCCCGAAACATAGCCCTACCCAGCATCGGAGAGGAATTCAAACTGCAGCCCAAGAAAATGCGTTCAAAGCCCCTTTCGTCCATCAAAAATTGCCCTTAAAGGAAGGCTTTGGGTACAACTGAACTCCCCAGGGGAGGATTTATGGAGCCACACATGCAACTTGACCCTCTGTGTTCGCTCTTTCTGAGCAACCCGAAACATAGCCCTAACCGGCATGGGAGAGGAATTCCAAATAGGGCCCTAGAAAACGCCTTCAAAGCCTCTTTCGCCCATCAAATGTGCCCCCAAAGGAAGGCTTTGCGTACAACTGAACTCCCCAGGGGAGCCTTTACGCAGCCACACATGCAGCTGGACCCTCTGTGTTGGCTCTTTCTGAGCAACATGAAACATAGCCGTACCCAGCATGGGATAGCAATTCAAAATAGGGCCCCAGAAAACGCGTTCAAAAGCCCTTTTCGCCGATCAAGAAGTGCCCCCAGAGTAAGGCTTTGGGTACAAGTGAACTCCCCAGGGGAGCCTTCACTCAGACCCACATGCAGCTGGACCCTCTGTGTTTGCTCTTAAACGGGGAACCTGAAACATAGACGTACCCAGCATGGGAGAGGAATTCAAAATAGGGCCTCAGAAAACGCGTTCCAAGCCCCTTTCGCCCATTAAAAAGTGCCCCAAAAAGAAGGATTTGCGTACAACTGAACTCCCCAGGGGAGCCTTTAAGCAGCCACAAATACAGCTGGACCCTCTGTGTTCGCTCTTTCTGAGCAACCTGAAACATAGCCGTGCCCAGCATGGCAGAGGAATTCCAAATAGGGCCCCAGAAAACATGTTCCAAGCCCCTTTCGCCCCTCAAATGTTGCCCTCAAAGGAAGGCTTTGGGTACAACTGAACTCCCCAGGGGAGCCTTTACGCAGCTACAAATGCAGCTGGACCCTCTGTGTTCGCTCTTTCTGAGCAACCCGAAACATAGCCCTACCCGGCATGGGAGAGGAATTCCAATTAGGGCCCCAGAAAACGCGTTCAAAGCCCTTTTCGCCAATCAAAAAGTGCCCCCAGAGTAAGGCTTTGGGTAAAAGTGAACTCCCCAGGGGAGCCTTCACTCAGACCCACGTGCAGCTGGACCCTCTGTGTTGGCTCTTAAAGGGGGAACCTGAAACATAGACGTACCCAGCATGGGAGAGGAATTACAAATAGGGCCCCAGAAAACGCATTCCAAGCCCCTTTCGCCCATCAAAATGTGCCCCAAAAGGAAGGCTTTGGGTACAACTGAACTCCCCAGGGGAGCCTTTAAGCAGCCACAAATACAGCTGGATCCTCTGTGTTCGCTCTTTCTGAGCAACCTGAAACATAGCGGTACCCAGCATGGGAGAAGAATTCCAAATAGGGTCCCAGAAAACATATTCCAAGCCCCTTTCGCCCCTCAAATCTTACCCTCAAAGGAAGGATTTGGGTACAACTGAACTCTTCAGGGGAGCCTTCACGCAGCCCCACATGCAGCTGGACCCTCTGTGTTCTCTCTTTCTGAGCAACACAACACATAGCCCTACCCGGCATCGGAGATGAATTCAAAATAGGGCCCCAGAAAACGCGTTCCAAGCCCCTTTCGCGCATGAAAAAGTACCCCCAGAGGAAGGCTTTGGGCACAACTGAACTCCAGAGGGGAGCCTTCATGCAGCCACACATGCAACTGGAACCTCTATGTTCGCTCTTTCTGAGCAACCCGAAACATAGCCATACCCAGCATGGGAGAGGAATTCCAAATAGGGCCCCAGAAAACGCGTTCAAAGCCCCTTTCGCCCACCAAAAAGTGCCCTCAAAGGAAGGCTTTGGGTACAACTGAACTCCCCAGGGGTGCCTTTACGCAGCTCCACATGCAGCTGGATCTTCTGTGTTCGCTCTTTCTGAGCAACATGAAACATAGCCGTACCCAGCATGGGAGAGGAATTCCAATTAGGGCCCTAGAAAACGCGTTCAAAGCCCGTTTCGCCAATCAAAAAGTGCACCCAGAGTAAGGCTTTGGCTAAAAGTGAACTCCTCAGGGGAGCCTTCACTCAGACCCACGTGCAGATGGACCCTCTGTGTTTGCTCTTAAAGGGGGAACCTGAAACATAGCCGTACCCAGCATGGGAGAGGAATTCCAAATAGGGCCCCAGAAAACACGTTCCAAGCCCCTTTTGCCCCTCAAATCTTACCCTAAAAGGATGGCTTTGGGTACAACTGAACTCCCCAGGGGAGCCTTCACGCAGCCACACATGCAACTAAACCCGCTGTGTTCGCTCTTTCTGAGCAACCCGAAACATAGCCGTACCCAGCATGGGAGAGGAATTTCAAATAGGGCCCCAGAAAACGCGTTCAAAGCCCCTTTCGCCGATCAAAAAGTGCCCTCAAATGAAGGCTTTGGGGACAACTGAACTCCACAGGGGAGCCTTCACTCAGACCCACATGCAGCTGGACCCTCTGTGTTGGCTCTTAAAGGGGGAACCTGAAACATAGACGTACCCAGCATGGGAGAGGAATTCCAAATAGGGCCCCAGAAAACGCATTCCAAGCCCCTTTCGCCCATCAAAATGTGCCCCAAAAGGAAGGCTTTGGTACAACTGAACTCCCAGGGGAGCCTTTAAGCAGCCACAAATACAGCTGGATCCTCTGTGTTCGCTCTTTCTGAGCAACCTGAAACATAGCCCTGCCCAGCATGGGATAGGAATTCCAAATAGGGCCCCAGAAAACACGTTCCAAGCCCCTTTTGCCCCTCAAATCTTACCCTAAAAGGAAGGCTTTGGGTACAACTGAACTCCCAGGGGAGCCTTCACGCAGCCACACAGGCAACTAAACCCGCTGTGTTCGCTCTTTCTGAGCAACCCGAAACATAGCCGTACCAGCATGGGAGAGGAATTTCAAATAGGGCCCCAGAAAACGCGTTCAAAGCCCCTTTCGCGGATCAAAAAGTGCCCTCAAATGAAGGCTTTCGGTACAACTGAACTCCACAGGGGAGCCTTCACTCAGACCCACATGCAGCTGGACCCTCTGTGTTGGCTCTTAAAGGGGGAACCTGAAACATAGACGTACCCAGCATGGGAGAGGAATTCCAAATAGGGCCCCAGAAAAACGCATTCCAAGCCCCTTTCGCCCATCAAATGTGCCCCAAAAGGAAGGCTTTGGGTACAACTGAACTCCCCAGGGAGCCTTTAAGCAGCCACAAATACAGCTGGATCCTCTGTGTTCGCTCTTTCTGAGCAACCTGAAACATAGCCCTGCCCAGCATGGGATAGGAATTCCAAATAGGGCCCCAGAAAACACGTTCAAAGCCCATTTCGCCTATCAAAAAGTGCCCTCAAAGGAACGCTTTGGGTACAACTGAACTCCCCAGGGGAGCCTTTACGCAGCCCCACATGCAGCTGGACCCTCTGGTTCTCTATTTCTGAGCAACACAACACATAGCCCTACCCGGCATCGGAGATGAATTCAAAATAGGGCCCCAGAAAACGCGTTCAAAGCCCCTTTCGTCCCTCAAAAATAGCCCTCAAAGGAAAGCTCTGCGTACAACTGAATTCCCCAGGAGAGCATTCATGCAGCCCCACATGCAACTGAACCCTCTGTGTTCGCTCTTTCTGAGCAACCCAAAACATAGCCCTACCCGGCATCGGAGAGGAATTCAAAAAAGGTCCAAAGTAAACGCGTTCAAAGCCCCTTTTACACCTTAAAAATTGCCCTCAAAGGAAGGCTTTGGGCACAACTGAACTCCAGAGGGGAGCCTTCACGCAGCCACACATGCAACTGACCCTCTGTGTTCGCTCTTTCTGAGCAACCCGAAACATAGCCCCACCCGGCATCGGAGAGGAATTCCAAATAGGGCCCCAGAAAACGCGTTCAAAGCCCGTTTCTCCTATCAAAACTTGACCTCAAAGGAAGGCTTAGGGTACAACTGAACTCCCCAGGGGAGCCTTTACGCAGCCACAAATGCAGCTGGACCCTCTGTGTTCGCTCTTTCTGAGCAACCCGAAACATAGCCCTACCCGGCATGGAAGAGGAATTCAATCTACAGCCCAAGAAAATGTGTTCAAAGCCCCTTTTGCCCATCAAAAAGTACATCCAAAGGAAGGCTTTGGGTACAACTGAACTCCCCAGGGGAGCCTTCACTCAGACCCACATGCAACTGGACCCTCTGTGTTCGCTCTTTCTGAGCAAACTGAAACATAGCCGTACCCAGCATGGGAGAGGAATTCCAAATAGGGCCCCAGAAAACATGTTCCAAGCCCCTTTCGCCCCTCAAATCTTGCCCTCAAAGAAGGCTTTGGGTACAACTGAACTCCCCAGGGAGCCTTTACGCAGCCCCACATGCAGCTGGACCCTCTGTTCTCTCTTTCTGAGCAACACAACACATAGCCCTACCCGGCATCGGAGAGGAATTCAAACTACAGCCCAAGAATATGCGTTCAAAGCCCATTTCGTCCATCAAAAAGTGCCCTCAAAGGAAGGCTTTGGGTACAACTGAACTCCCCAGGGGAGCCTTTACGCAGCCACACATGCAACTGGACCCTCTGTGTTCGCTCTTTCTGAGTAACCTGAACATAGCCGTACCCAGCATGGGAGAGGAATTCCATATAGGGCCCCAGAAAACACGTTCCAAGCCCCTTTTGCCCTCAAATCTTACCCTAAAAGGAAGGCTTTGGGTACAACTGAACTCCAGAGGGGAGCCTTCACGCAGCCACACATGCAACTAAACCAGCTGTGTTCGCTCTTTCTGAGCAACCCGAAACATAGCCGTACCCAGCATGGGAGAGGAATTCCAAATAGGGCCCCAGAAAAAGTGTTCAAAGCCTCTTTCGCCGATCAAAAAGTGCCCTCAAATTAAGGCTTTGGGTACAACTGAACTCCCCAGGGGAGCCTTTACGCAGCCACAAATGCAGCTGGACCCTCTGTGTTCGCTCTTTCTGAGCAACCCGAAACATAGCCCTATCCGGCATAGCAGAGGAAGTCCAAATAAGGCCCTAGAAAACGCGTTCAAAGCCCCTTTCGCCATCAAAAATTGCCCTCAAAGGAAGGCTTTGGGTACAACTGAACTCTTCAGGGGAGGCTTCACGCAGCCACACATGCAACTGGACCCTCTGTGTTCGCTCTTTCTGAGCCACCTGAAACATAGCCCTACCCAGCATGGGAGAGGAATTCCAAATAGGGCCCCAGAAAACATGTTCCAAGCCCCTTTCGCCGCTCAAAAGTGCCCTCAAAGGAAAGCTCTGCATACAACTGAATTCCCCAGGAGAGCATTCATGCAGCCCCACATGCAACTGAACCCTCTGTGTTCGCTCTTTTCTGAGCAACCCAAAACATAGCCCTACCCGGCATCGGAGAGGAATTCAAATAAGGTCCAAAGTAAACGCGTTCCAAGCCCATTTCGCTCAAGAAAAAGTACCCCCAGAGGAAGGCTTTGGGCACAACTGAACTCCAGAGGGGAGCCTTCACGCAGCCACACATGCAACTGGACCCTCTGTGTTCGCTCTTTCTGAGCAACCCGAAACATAGCCCCACCCTGCATCGGAGAGGAATTCCAAATAGGGCCCCAGAAAACGCGTTCAAAGCCCGTTTCTCCTATCAAAACTTGACCTCAAAGGAAGGCTTTGGGTACAACTGAACTCCCCAGGGGAGCCTTTACGCAGCCACAAATGCAGCTGGACCCTCTGTGTTCGTACGCAGCCACAAATGCAGCTGGACCCTCTGTGTTCGTTCTTTCTGAGCAACCCGAAACATAGCCCTACCCTGCATCGGAGAGGAATTCAATCTACAGCCCAAGAAAATGTGTTCAAAGCCCATTTTGCCCATCAAAAAGAGCCCCAAAAGGAAGGCTTTGGGTACAACTGAACTCCCCAGGGGGAGCCTTTCACTCAGACCCACATGCAACTGGACCCTCTGTGTTCGCTCTTTCTGAGCAACCCGCAACATAGCCGTACCCAGCATGGGAGAGGAATTTCAAATAGGGCCCCAGAAAACACGTTCAAAGCCCCCTTTCGCGGATCATAAAGTGCCCTCAAATGAAGGCTTTCGGTACAACTGAACTCCACAGGGGAGCCTTCACTCAGACCCACATGCAGCTGGACCCTCTGTGTTGGCCTCTTAAAGGGGGAACCTGAAACATAGACGTACCCAGCATGGGAGAGGAATTCAAAATAGGGCCCCAGAAAACGCATTCCAAGCCCCTTTCGCCCATCAAAATGTGCCCCAAAAGGAAGGCTTTGGGTACAACTGAACTCCCCAGGGGAGCCTTTACACAGCCACAAATGCAGCTGGACCCTCTGTGTTCGCTCTTTCTGAGCAACCTGAAATATAACCCTATCCTGCATAGCAGAGGAAGTCCAAATAGCGCCCCAGAATACGCGTTCAAAGCCCCTTTCGCCCATCAAAAATTGCCCTCAAAGGAAGGCTTTGGGTACAACTGAACTCTTCAGGGGAGGCTTCACGCAGCCACACATGCAACTGGACCCTCTGTGTTCGCTCTTTCTGAGCAACCCGAAACATAGCCCCACCCGGCATCGGAGAGGAATTCAAAATAGTGCCCCAGAAAACGCGTTCCAAGCCCCTTTCGCCCATTAAAAAGTGCCCCAAAAAGAAGGCTTTGGGTACAACTGAACTCCCCAGGGGAGCCTTTAAGCAGCCACAAATACAGCTGGACCCTCTGTGTTCGGTTCTTTCTGAGGCAACTGAAACATAGCCCTACCCAGCATGGGAGAGGAATTCCAAATAGGGCCCCAGAAAACATGTTCCAAGCCCCTTACGCCCCTCAAATCTTGCCCTCAAAGGAAGGCTTTGGGTACAATTGAACTCCCCAGGGGAGCCTTTACGCAGCCCCACATGTAGCTGGACCCTCTAGTTCTCTCTTTCTGAGCAACACAACACAAAGCCCTACCCGACATCGGAGATGAATTCAAAATAGGGCCCCAGAAAACGCGTTCCAAGCCCCTTTCGCCCATCAAAAAGTGCCCTCAAAGGAAGGCTCTGCATTCAACTGAATTCCCCAGGAGAGCATTCATGCAGCCCCACATGCAACTGAACCCTCTGTG
Source organism: Mergus octosetaceus (assembly GCA_036873955.1). NCBI lineage: Eukaryota > Metazoa > Chordata > Aves > Anseriformes > Anatidae > Mergus > Mergus octosetaceus. The sequence goes on along the minus strand of CM072318.1, from coordinate 86,112,605 downwards.
TTCGCTCTTTCTGAGCAACCCAAAACATAGACCTACCCGGCATCGGAGAGGAATTCAAAAAAGGTCCAAAGTAAACGCGTTCAAAGCCCCTTTCGCGCAAGAAAAAGTACCCCCCAGAGGAAGGCTTTGGGCACAACTGAACTCCAGAGGGAGCCTTTACGCAGCCCCACATGCAGCTGGACCCTCTGGTTCTCTATTTCTGAGCAACACAACACATAGCCCCTACCCGGCATCGGAGTGGAATTCAAACTACAGCCCAAGAAAATGCGTTCAAAGCCCATTTCGTCCATCAAAAAGTGCCCTCAAAGGAAGGCTTTGGGTACAACTGAACTCCCCAGGGGAGCCTTTACGCAGCCACACATGCAACTGGACCCTCTGTGTTCGCTCTTTCTGAGCAACCTGAAACATAGCCGTACCCAAGATGGGAGAGGAATTCCAAATAGGGCCCCAGAAAACACGTTCCAAGCCCCTTTCGCCCCTCAAATCTTACCCTAAAAGGAAGGCTTTGGGTACAACTGAACTCCCCAGGGGAGACCTTCACGCAGCCACACATGCAACTAAACCCTCTGTGTTCGCTCTTTCTGAGCAACCCGAAACATAGCCGTACCCAGCATGGGAGAGGAATTTCAAATAGGGCCCCAGAAAACGCGTTCAAAGCCCCTTTCGCCGATCAAAAAGTGCCCCCAGAGGAAGGCTTTGTGAACAAGTGAACTCCCCAGGGGAGCCTTTACGCAGCCACAAATGCAGCTGGACCCCTCTGTGTTGGCTTTTAAAGGGGGAAACTTAAACATAGCCCTACCCAGCATGGGAGAGGAATTCCAAATAGGGTCCAGAAAACGCATTCCAAGCCCCTTTTGCCCATCAAAATGTGCCCCAAAAGGAAGGCTTTGGGTACAACTGAACTCCCCAGGGGAGCCTTTAAGCAGCCACAAATACAGTTGGATCCTCTGTGTTCGCTCTTTCTGAGCAACCTGAAACATAGCCCTGCCCAGCATGGGATAGGAATTCCAATAGGGCCCCCAGAAAATGCGTTCCAAGCCCCTTTCGTCCCTCAAAAAGTGCCCTCAAAGGAAGGCTCTGCATTCAACTGAATTCCCCAGGAGAGCATTCATGCAGCCGCACATGCAACTGAACCCTCTGTGTTCGCTCTTTCTGAGCAACCCGAAACATAGCCGTACCCAGCATGGGAAAGGAATTCAAAAAAGGTCCAAAGTAAACGCGTTCCAAGCCCATTTCGCTCAAGAAAAAGTACCCCCAGAGGAAGGCTTTGGGCACAACTGAACTCCAGAGGGGAGCCTTCACGCAGCCACACATGCAACTGGACCCTCTGTGTTCGCTCTTTCTGAGGAACCCGAAACATAGCCCCACCCCTGCATCGGAGAGGAATTCCAAATAGGGCCCCCAGAAAACGCGTTCAAAGCCCGTTTCTCCTATCAAAACTTGACCTCAAAGTAAGGCTTTCGGTACAACTGAACTCCCCAGGGGAGCCTTTACGCAGCCACAAATGCAGCTGGACCCTCTGTGTTCGCTCTTTCTGAGCAACCCGAAACATAGCCCTACCCTGCATCGGAGAGGAATTCAATCTACAGCCCAAGAAAATGTGTTCAAAGCCCATTTTGCCCATCAAAATGTGCCCCAAAAGGAAGGCTTTGGGTACAACTGAACTCCCCAGGGGAGCCTTCACGCAGACCCACATGCAACTGGATCCTCTGTGTTCGCTCTTTCTGAGCAAACTGAAACATAGCCGTACCCAGCATGGGAGAGGAATTCCAAATAGGGCCCCAGAAAACATGTTCCAAGCCCCTTTCGCCCCTCAAATCTTGCCCCTCAAAGGAAGGCTTTCGGTACAACTGAACTCCCCAGGGGAGCCTTTACGCAGCCCCACATGCAGCTGGACCCTCTGGTTCTCTCTTTCTGAGCAACACAACACATAGCCCTACCCGGCATCGGAGAGGAATTCAAACTACAGCCCAAGAAAATGCGTTCAAAGCCCATTTCGTCCATCAAAAAGTGCCCTCAAAGGAAGGCTTTGGGTACAACTGAACTCCCCAGGGGAGCCTTCACACAGCCACAAATGCAGCTGGACCCTCTGGTTCTCTCTTTCTGAGCAACACAACACATAGCCCTACCCGGCATCGGAGATGAATTCAAAATAGGGCCCCAGAAAACGCGTTCCAAGCCCCTTTCGTCCCTCAAAAATTGCCCTCAAAGGAAAGCTCTGCGTACAACTGAATTCCCCAGGAGAGCATTCATGCAGCCCCCACATACAACTGGACCCTCTGTGTTCGCTCTTTCTGAGCAACCCAAAACATAGCCCAACCCGGCATCGGAGAGGAATTCAAACTACGGCCCAAGAAAATGTGTTCAAAGCCCCTTTTGCCCATCAAAAAGTGCCCCAAAAGGAAGGCTTAGGGTACAACTGAACTCCCCAGGGGGAGCCTTTAAGCAGCCACAAATGCAGCTGGACCCTCTGTGTTCGCTCTTTCTGAGCAACCTGAAACATAGCCCTATCCGGCATCGCAGAGGAAGTCCAAATAGGGCCCCAGAAAACGCGTTCAAAGCCCCTTTCGCACCTTAAAAATTGCCCTCAAAGGAAGGCTTTGGGTACAACTGAACTCCCCAGGGGAGGCTTCACGCAGCCACACATGCAACTGGACCCTCTGTGTTCGCTCTTTCTGAGCAACACGAAACATAGCCCAACCCGGCATCGGAGAGGAATTCAAACTACGGCCCATGAAAATGCGTTCAAAGCCCCTTTCGTCCATCAAAAAGTGCCCTCAAAGGAAGGCTTTGGGTACAACTGAACTCCCCAGGGGAGCCTTTACGCAGCCCCACATGCAACAGGACCATCTTTGTTCGCTCTTTCTGAGCAACCCGAAACGTAGCCCCACCTGGCATCGGAGAGGAATTCCAAATAGGGCCCAGAAAACGCGTTCAAAGCCCCTTTCACCCATCAAAAAGTGCCCTCAAAGGAAGGCTTTGGGTACAACTGAACTCCCCAGGGGAGCCTTCACTCAGCCACACATGAAACTAAACCCGCTGTGTTCGCTCTTTCTGAGCAAGCTGAAACATAGCCGTACCCAGCATGGGAGAGGAATTCAAAATAGGGCCGCAGAAAACGTGTTCAAAGCCCCTTTCGCCGATCAAAAAGTGCCCTCAAATCAAGGCTTTGGGTACAACTGAACTCCCCAGGGGAGCCTTTACGCAGCCACAAATGCAGCTGGACCCTCTGTGTTTGCTCTTTCTGAGCAACCCGAAACATAGCAGTATCCGGCATAGCAGAGGAAGTCCAAATAGGGCCCCAGAAAACGCGTTCAAAGCCCCTTTCACCCATCAAAAATTGCCCTCAAAGGAAGGCTTTGGGTACAACTGAACTCTTCAAGGGGAGGCTTCACGCAGCCACACATGCAACTGGACCCTCTGTGTTCGCTCTTTCTGAGCCACCTGAAACATAGCCCTACCCAGCATGGGAGAGGAATTCCAAATAGGGCCCCAGAAAACATGTTCCAAGCCCCTTTCGCCGCTCAAAAAAGTGCCCTCAAAGGAAGGCTCTGCATACAACTGAATTCCCCAGGAGAGCATTCATGCAGCACCACATGGAACTGAACCCTCTGTGTTCGCTCTTTCTGAGCAACCCAAAACATAGCCCTACCCGGCATCGGAGAGGAATTCAAAAAAGGTCCAAAGTAAACGCGTTCCAAGCCCCTTTCGCGCAAGAAAAAGTACCCCCAGAGGAAGGCTTTGGGCACAACTGAACTCCAGAGGGGAGCCTTCACGCAGCCACACATACAACTGGACCCTCTGTGTTCGGTCTTTCTGAGGAACCCGAAACATAGCCCCACCCTGCATCGGAGAGGAATTCCAAATAGGGCCCCAGAAAACGCGTTCAAAGCCCGTTTCTCCTATCAAAACTTGACCTCAAAGTAAGGCTTTGGGTACAACTGAACTCCCCAGGGGAGCCTTTACGCAGCCACAAATGCAGCTGGACCCTCTGTGTTCGCTCTTTCTGAGCAACCCGAAACATAGCCCTACCCTGCATCGGAGAGGAATTCAATCTACAAGCCCAAGAAAATGTGTTCAAAAGCCCATTTTGCCCATCAAAATGTGCCCCAAAAGGAAGGCTTTGGGTACAACTGAACTCCCCAGGGGAGCCTTCACGCAGACCCACATGCAACTGGATCCTCTGTGTTCGCTCTTTCTGAGCAAACTGAAACATAGCCGTACCCAGCATGGGAGAGGAATTCCAAATAGGGCCCCAGAAAACATGTTCCAAGCCCCTTTCGCCCCTCAAATCTTGCCCTCAAAGGAAGGCTTTCGGTACAACTGAACTCCCCAGGGGAGCCTTTACGCAGCCCCACATGCAGCTGGACCCTCTGGTTCTCTCTTTCTGAGCAACACAACACATAGCCCTACCCGGCATCGGAGAGGAATTCAAACTACAGCCCAAGAAAATGCGTTCAAAGCCCATTTCGTCCATCAAAAAGTGCCCTCAAAGGAAGGCTTTGGGTACAACTGAACTCCCCAGGGGAGGCCTTCACGCAGCCACACATGCAACTGGACCCTCTGTGTTCGCTCTTTCTGAGCAACCTGAAACATAGCCCCTGCCCAGCATGGGATAGGGAATTCCAAATAGGGCCCCAGAAAACACGTTCCAAGCCCCTTTCGCCCCCTCAAAAAGTGCCCTAAAAGGAAGGCTTTGGGTACAACTGAACTCTTCAGGGGAGCCTTTACGCAGCCACAAATGCAGATGGACCCTCTGGTTCTCTCTTTCTGAGCAACACAACACATAGCCCTACCCGGCATCGGAGATGAATTCAAAATAGGGCCCCAGAAAACGCGTTCCAAGCCCCTTTCGTCCCTCAAAAATTGCCCTCAAAGGAAAGCTCTGCGTACAACTGAATTCCCCAGGAGAGCATTCATGCAGCCCCACATACAACTGGACCCTCTGTGTTCGCTCTTTCTGAGCAACCCAAAACATAGCCCAACCCGGCATCGGAGAGGAATTCAAACTACGGCCCAAGAAAATGTGTTCAAAGCCCCTTTTGCCCATCAAAAAGTGCCCCAAAAGGAAGGCTTAGGGTACAACTGAACTCCCCAGGGGAGCCTTTAAGCAGCCACAAATGCAGCTGGACCCTCTGTGTTCGCTCTTTCTGAGCAACCTGAAACATAGCCCTATCCGGCATCGCAGAGGAAGTCCAAATAAGGCCCCAGAAAACGCGTTCAAAGCCCCTTTCGCACCTTAAAAATTGCCCTCAAAGGAAGGCTTTGGGTACAACTGAACTCCCCAGGGGAGGCTTCACGCAGCCACACATGCAACTGGACCCTCTGTGTTCGCTCTTTCTGAGCAACCCGAAACATAGCCCTACCCGGCATCGGAGAGGAATTCAAACTACGGCCCATGAAAATGCGTTCAAAGCCCCTTTCGTCCATCAAAAAGTGCCCTCAAAGGAAGGCTTTGGGTACAACTGAGCTCCCCAGGGGAGCCTTTACGCAGCCCCACATGCAACAGGACCATCTTTGTTCGCTCTTTCTGAGCAACCCGAAACGTAGCCCCACCTGGCATCGGAGAGGAATTCCAAATAGGGCCCAGAAAACGCGTTCAAAGCCCCTTTCACCCATCAAAAAGTGCCCTCAAAGGAAGGCTTTGGGTACAACTGAACTCCCCAGGGGAGCCTTCACTCAGCCACACATGAAACTAAACCCGCTGTGTTCGCTCTTTCTGAGCAAGCTGAAACATAGCCGTACCCAGCATGGGAGAGGAATTCAAAATAGGGCCGCAGAAAACGTGTTCAAAGCCCCTTTCGCCGATCAAAAAGTGCCCTCAAATGAAGGCTTTGGGTACAACTGAACTCCCCAGGGGAACCTTTACGCAGCCACAAATGCAGCTGGACCCTCTGTGTTTGCTCTTTCTGAGCAACCCGAAACATAGCAGTATCCGGCATAGAAGAGGAAGTCCAAATAGGGCCCCAGAAAACGCGTTCAGAGCGCCTTTCACCCATCAAAAATTGCCCTCAAAGGAAGGCTTTGGGTACAACTGAACTCTTCAGGGGAGGCTTCACGCAGCCACACATGCAACTGGACCCTCTGTGTTCGCTCTTTCTGAGCCACCTGAAACATAGCCCTACCCAGCATGGGAGAGGAATTCCAAATAGGGCCCCAGAAAACGCGTTCAAAGCCCCTTTAACCCCTCAAATCTTACCCTCAAAGGAAGGCTTTGGGTACAACTGAACTCCCCAGGGGAGCCTTTATGCAGCCCCACATGCAGCTGGACCCTCTGGTTCTCTCTTTCTGAGCAACACAACACATAGCCCTACCCGGCATCGGAGATGAATTCAAAATAGGGCACCAGAAAACGCGTTCCAAGCCCCTTTCGCCCCTCAAAAAGTGCCCTCAAAGGAAGGCTCTGCATACAACTGAATTCCCCAGGAGAGCATTCATGCAGCCCCACATGCAACTGAACCCTCTGTGTTCGCTCTTTCTGAGCAACCCAAAACATAGCCCTACCCGGCATCGGAGAGGAATTCAAAAAAGGTCCAAAGTAAACGCGTTCCAAGCCCCTTTCGCGCAAGAAAAAGTACCCCCAGAGGAAGGCTTTGGGCACAACTGAACTCCAGAGGGGAGCCTTCACGCAGCCACACATGCAACTGGACCCTCTGTGTTCGCTCTTTCTGAGCAACCCGAAACATAGCCCCACCCGGCATCGGAGAGGAATTCCAAATAGGGCCCCAGAAAACGCGTTCAAAGCCCGTTTCTCCTATCAAAACTTGACCTCAAAGGAAGGCTTTGGGTACAACTGAACTCCCCAGGGGAGCCTTTACGCAGCCACAAATGAAGCTGGACCCTCTGTGTTCGCTCTTTCTGAGCAACCCGAAACATAGCCCTACCCGGCATCGGAGAGGAATTCAATCTACAGCCCAAGAAAATGTGTTCAAAGCCCCTTTTGCCCATCAAACAGTGCCCCAAAAGGAAGGCTTTGGGTACAACTGAACTCCCCAGAGGAGCCTTCACTCAGACCCACATGCAACTGGACCCTCTGTGTTCGCTCTTTCTGAGCAAACTGAAACATAGCCGTACCCAGCATGGGAGAGGAATTCCAAATAGGGCCCCAGAAAACATGTTCCAAGCCCCTTTCGCCCCTCAAATCTTGCCCTGAAAGAAAGGCTTTGGGTACAACTGAACTCCCCAGGGGAGCCTTTACGCAGCCCCACATGCAGCTGGACCCTCTGGTTCTCTCTTTCTGAGCAACACAACACATAGCCCTACCCGGCATCGGAGAGGAATTCAAACTACAGCCCAAGAATATGCGTTCAAAGCCCATTTCGTCCATCAAAAAGTGCCCTCAAAGGAAGGCTTTGGGTACAACTGAACTCCCCAGGGGAGCCTTCACGCACCCACACATGCAACTAAACCAGCTGTGTTCGCTCTTTCTGAGCAACCCGAAACATAGCTGTACCCAGCATGGGAGAGGAATTCCAAATAGGGCCCCAGAAAAAGTGTTCAAAGCCTCTTTCGCCGATCAAAAAGTGCCCTCAAATTAAGGCTTTGGGTACAACTGAACTCCACAGGGGAGCCTTTACGCAGCCACAAATGCAGCTGGACCCTCTGTGTTCGCTCTTTCTGAGCAACCCGAATGTAGTGGTTTAACCCGGCCGGCAGCTAAACACCACACAGCCGTTCGCTCACCCTCCCCCCTCCCTCTCCGGGACGGGGGAGAGAAATGGAATGTGAGGCCTGTGAGTTGAGATAAAGACAGTTTAATAAGACAAGAAAATAATAATAGTAATAATAATAATTATAGTAATAGTAATAATAATAATAATGATACAATGATGATAATAGTACTACTAATAATAACATGTACAAACAAGTGATGCACAATGCAATTGCTCACCACCCGCTGACCGATGCCCAGCCTAACCCCGAGCAGTCCGGCCAGCCCTCCCCCCGGCTAGCCACCCTATATATTGTTTAGCGTGACGTCAGATGGTATGGAATACCCCTTTGGCTAGTTTGGGTCACCTGTTCTGGGCCTGTCCCCTCCCAGTTCTTGCTGCACCCCCAGCCTGCCTGTTGGCAGGACAGAGCAAGAAGTTGAGATGTCCTTGGCTTAGTACAGGCACTGCTCTGCAATAATAAAAACATCGGGGTGTTATCAGCACTCTTTTCATTCTAAGCCAAAGCATAGCATTCCACCGGTTACTAGGAACAAAATTAACTCTGTTCTAACTGAAACCAGGACACCGAAACATAGCCCTATCCGGCATAGCAGAGGAAGTCCAAATAGGGCCCTAGAAAACGCGTTCAAAGCCCCTTTCGTCCATCAAAAATTGCCCTCAAAGGAAGGCTTTGGGTACAACTGAACTCTTCAGGGGAGGCTTCACGCAGCCACACATGCAACTGGACCCTCTGTGTTCGCTCTTTCTGAGCCACCTGAAACATAGCCCTACCCAGCATGGGAGAGGAATTCCAAATAGGGCCCCAGAAAACATGTTCCAAGCCCCTTTCGCCCCTCAAAAAGTGCCCTCAAAGGAAGGCTCTGCATAAAAATGAATTCCCCAGGAGAGCATTCATGCAGCCCCACATGCAACTGAACCCTCTGTGTTCGCTCTTTCTGAGCAACCCAAAACATAGCCCTACCCGGCATCGGAGAGGAATTCAAAAAAGGTCCAAAGTAAACGCGTTCCAAGCCCATTTCGCTCAAGAAAAAGTACCCCCAGAGGAAGGCTTTGGGTACAACTGAACTCCAGAGGGGAGCCTTCACGCAGCCACACATGCAACTGGACCCTCTGTGTTCGCTCTTTCTGAGCAACCCGAAACATAGCCCCACCCTGCATCGGAGAGGAATTCCAAATAGGGCCCCAGAAAACGCGTTCAAAGCCCGTTTCTCCTATCAAAACTTGACCTCAAAGGAAGGCTTTGGGTACAACTGAACTCCCCAGGGGAGCCTTTACGCAGCCACAAATGCAGCTGGACCCTCTGTGTTCGTTCTTTCTGAGCAACCCGAAACATAGCCCTACCCTGCATCGGAGAGGAATTCAATCTACAGCCCAAGAAAATGTGTTCAAAGCCCATTTCGTCCATCAAAAAGTGCAACAAAAGGAAGGCTTTGGGTACAACTGAACTCCCCAGGGGAGCCTTTACGCAGCCACACATGCAACTGGACCCTCTGTGTTCGCTCTTTCTGAGCAACATGAAACATAGCCGTACCCAGCATGGGAGAGGAATTCCAAATAGGGCCCCAGAAAACACGTACCAAGCCCCTTTTGCCCCTCAAATCTTACCCTAAAAGGAAGGCTTTGGGTACAACTGAACTCCCCAGGGGAGCCTTCACGCAGCCACACATGCAACTAAACCCACTGTGTTCGCTCTTTCTGAGCAACCCGCAACATAGCCGTACCCAGCATGGGAGAGGAATTTCAAATAGGGCCCCAGAAAACGCGTTCAAAGCCCCTTTCGCCGATCAAAAAGTGCCCCCAGAGGAAGGCTTTGTGAACAAGTGAACTCCCCAGGGGAGCCTTCACTCAGACCCACATGCAGCTGGACCCTCTGTGTTGGCTCTTAAAGGGGGAACCTGAAACATAGACGTACCCAGCATGGGAGAGGAATTCAAAATAGGGCCCCAGAAAACGCATTCCAAGCCCCTTTCGCCCATCAAAATGTGCCCCAAAAGGAAGGCTTTGGGTACAACTGAACTCCCCAGGGGAGCCTTTAAGCAGCCACAAATACAGCTGGATCCTCTGTGTTCGCTCTTTCTGAGCAACCAGAAACATAGCCCTGCCCAGCATGGGATAGGAATTCCAAATAGGGCCCCAGAAAACACGTTCAAAGCCCATTTCGCCTATCAAAAAGTGCCCTCAAAGGAAGGCTTTGGGTACAACTGAACTCCCCAGGGGAGCCTTTACGCAGCCCCACATGCAGCTGGACCCTCTGGTTCTCTCTTTCTGAGCAACACAACACATAGCCCTACCCGGCATCGGAGATGAATTCAAAATAGGGCCCCAGAAAACGCGTTCCAAGCCCCTTTCGTCCCTCAAAAATTGCCCTCAAAGGAAAGCTCTGCGTACAACTGAATTCCCCAGGAGAGCAGTCATGCAGCCCCACATGCAACTGAACCCTCTGTGTTCGCTCTTTCTGAGCAACCCAAAGCATAGCCCTACCCGGCATCGGAGAGGAATTCCAAATAGGGCCCCAGAAAACGCGTTCAAAGCCCGTTTCGACCATCAAAAAGTTCCCCAAAAGGAAGGCTTTGGGTACAACTGAACTCCACAGGGGAGCCTTTAAGCAGCCACAAATGCAACTGGACCCTCTATGTTCGCTATTTCTGAGCAACCTGAAACATAGCCGTACCCAGCAAGGGAGAGGAATTCCAAATAGGGCCCCAGAAAACGCTTTCTAAGCAACTTTCGCCCCACAAAACTTGCCCTCAAATGTAGGCTTTGGGTACAACTGAACTCCCCAGGGGAGGCTTCACGCAGCCACACATGCAACTGGACCCTCTGTGTTCGCTCTTTCTGAGCAACCCAAAACATAGCCCAACCCAGAATCGGAGAGGAATTCAAACTACGGCCCAAGGAAATGTGTTCAAAGCCCCTTTTGCACATCAAAAAGTGCCCCAAAAGGAAGGCTTTGGGTACAACTGAACTCCCCAGGGGAGCCTTCACTCAGACCCACATGCAACTGGACCCTCTGTGTTCGCTCTTTCTGAGCAACCTGAAACATAGCCGTACCCAGCATGGGAGAGGAATTCCAAATAGGGCCCCAGAAAACGCGTTCAAAGCACCTTTCGCCTATCAAAATGTGCCCTTCAAAGGAAGGTTTGAGTACAACTGAACTCCCCAGGGGAGCCTTTACGCGGCCCCACATGCAGCTGGACCCTCTGTGTTCGATCTTTCTGAGCAAGCTGAAACATATCCGTACCCAGCATGGGAGAGGAATTCCAAATAGCACCCCAGAAAACACGTTGCAAGCCGCTTTCGCCCATCAAAAACTGCCCTCAAAGGAAGGCTTTGGGTACAACTGAACTTCCCAGGGGAGCCTTTACGCAGCCACAAATGCAGCTGGACCCTCTGTGTTCGCTCTTTCTGAGCAACCAGAAACATAGCCCTATCCGGCATCGCAGAGGAAGTCGAAATAGGGCCCCAGAAAACGCGTTCAAAGCCCCTTTCGCCCCTCAAAAATTGCCCTCAAAGGAAGGCTTTGGGTACAACTGAACTCCCCAGGGGAGCCTTCACGCAGCCACACATGCAACTGGACCCTCTGTGTTCGCTCTTTCTGAGCAACCCGAAACATAGTCCTACCCGGCATCGGAGAGGAATTCAAACTACGGCCCATGAAAATGCGTTCAAAGCCCCTTTCGTCCAACGAAAAGAACCCTCAAAGTAAGGCTTTGGGTACAACTGAACTCCCCAGGGGAGGCTTTACGCAGCCCCACATGCAACAGGACCATCTTTGTTCGCTCTTTCTGAGCAACCCGAAACATCACCCCACCTGTCATCGGAGAGGAATTCAAAATAGGGCCGCAGAAAACACGTTCAAAGCCCCTTTCGCCCATCAAAAAGTGCCCTCAAAGTAAGGCTTTGGGTACAACTTAACTCCCCAGGGGAGCCTTCACTCAGCCACACATGAAACTAAACCCGCTGTGTACGCTCTTTCTGAGCAACCCGAAACATAGCCGTACCCAGCATGGGAGAGGAATTCCAAAGAGGGCCCCAGAAAACGTGTTCAAAGCCCCTTTCGCCGATCAAAAAGTGCCCTCAAATGAAGGGTTTGGGTACAACTGAATTCCCCAGGAGAGCATTCATGCAGCCCCACATGCAACTGAACCCTCTGTGTTCGCTCTTTCTGAGCAACCCAAAACATAGCCCTACCCGGCATCGGAGAGGAATTCAAAAAAGGTCCAAAGTAAACGCGTTCCAAGCCCCTTTCGCGCAAGAAAAAGTACCCCCAGAGGAAGGCTTTGGGCACAACTGAACTCCAGAGGGGAGCCTTCACGCAGCCACACATGCAACTGGACCCTCTGTGTTCGCTCTTTCTGAGCTACCCGAAACATAGCCCCACCCGGCATCGGAGAGGAATTCCAAATAGGGCCCCAGAAAACGCGTTCAAAGCCCGTTTCTCCTATCAAAACTTGAACTCAAAGGAAGGCTTTGGGTACAACTGAACTCCCCATGGGAGCCTTTACGCAGCCACAAATGCAGCTGGACCCTCTGTGTTCGCTCTTTCTGAGCAACCCGAAACATAGCCGTACCAAGCATGGGAGAGGAATTCCAAATAGGGCCCCAGAAAATGCTTTCAAAGCCCCTTTCGCCTATCAAAACTTGACGTCAAAGAAGGCTTTGGGTACAACTGAACTCCCCAGGGGAGCCTTCACTCAGACCCACATGCAACTGGACCCTCTGTGTTCGCTCTTTCTGAGCAACCTGAAACATAGCCGTACCCAGCATGGGAGAGGAATTCCAAATAGGGCCCCAGAAAACATGTTCCAAGCCCCTTTCGCCCCTCAAATCTTGCCCTCAAAGGAAGGCTTTGGGTACAACTGAACTCCCCAGGGGAGCCTTTACGCAGCTACAAATGCAGCTGGACCCTCTGTGTTCGCTCTTTCTGAGCAACCCGAAACATAGCCCTACCCGGCATCGTAGAGGAATTCAATCTACGGCCCAAGAAAATGCGTTCAAAGCCCCTTTCGCTCATCAAAAAGTGCCCCCAGAGTAAGGCTTTGCGTACAAGTGAACTCCCCAGGGGAGCCTTCACTCAGACCCACATGCAGCTGGACCCTCTGTGTTTGCTCTTAAAGGGGGAACCTGAAACATAGCCGTACCCAGCATGGGAGCGGAATTCAAAATAGGGCCCCAGAAAACGCGTTCAAAGCCCATTTCGTCCATCAAAAAGTGCCCCAAAAGGAAGGCTTTGGGTACAACTGAACTCCCCAGGGGAGCCTTTACGCAGCCACACATGTAACTGGACCCTCTGTGTTCGCTCTTTCTGAGAAACCTGAAACATAGCCGTACCCAGCATGGGAGAGGAATTCCAAATAGGGCCCCAGAAAACACGTACCAAGCCCCTTTTGCCCCTCAAATCTTACCCTAAAAGGAAGGCTTTGGGTACAACTGAACTCCCCAGGGGAGCCTTCACGCAGCCACACATGCAACTAAACCCGCTGTGTTCGCTCTTTCTGAGCAACCCGCAACATAGCCGTACCCAGCATGGGAGAGGAATTTCAAATAGGGCCCCAGAAAACGCGTTCAAAGCCCGTTTCGCGCAAGAAAAAGTACCCCCAGAGGAAGGCTTTGTGAACAAGTGAACTCCCCAGGGGAGCCTTCACTCAGACCCACATGCAGCTGGACCCTCTGTGTTGGCTCTTAAAGGGGGAACCTGAAACATAGCCGTACCCAGCATGGGAGAGGAATTCAAAATAGGGCCCCAGAAAACGCATTCCAAGCCCCTTTCGCCCATCAAAATGTGCCCCAAAAGGAAGGCTTTGGGTACAACTGAACTCCCCAGGGGAGCCTTTAAGCAGCCACAAATACAGCTGGATCCTCTGTGTTCGCTCTTTCTGAGCAACCTGAAACATAGCCCTGCCCAGCATGGGATAGGAATTCCAAATAGGGCCCCAGAAAACACGTTCAAAGCCCATTTCGCCTATCAAAAAGTGCCCTCAAAGGAAGGCTTTGGGTACAACTGAACTCCCCAGGGGAGCCTTTACGCAGCCCCACATGCAGCTGGACCCTCTGTGTTCTCTCTTTCTGAGCAACACAACACATAGCCCTACCCGGCATCGGAGATGAATTCAAAATAGGGCCCCAGAAAACGCGTTCCAAGCCCCTTTCGTCCCTCAAAAATTGCCCTCAAAGGAAAGCTCTGCGTACAACTGAATTCCCCAGGAGAGCATTCATGCAGCCGCACATGCAACTGAACCCTCTGTGTTCGCTCTTTCTGAGCAACCCAAAGCATAGCCCTACCCGGCATCGGAGAGGAATTCCAAATAGGGCCCCAGAAAACGCGTTCAAAGCCCGTTTCGACCATCAAAAAGTTCCCCAAAAGGAAGGCTTAGGGTACAACTGAACTCCACAGGGGAGCCTTTAAGTAGCCACAAATGCAACTGGACCCTCTATGTTCGCTATTTCTGAGCAACCTGAAACATAGCCGTACCCAGCAAGGGAGAGGAATTCCAAATAGGGCCCCAGAAAACGCTTTCCAAGCAACTTTCGCCCCACAAAACTTGCCCTCAAATGTAGGCTTTGGGTACAACTGAACTCCCCAGGGGAGGCTTCACGCAGCCACACATGCAACTGGACCCTCTGTGTTCGCTCTTTCTGAGCAACCCAAAACATAGCCCAACCCAGCATCGGAGAGGAATTCAAACTACGGCCCAAGGAAATGTGTTCAAAGCCCCTTTTGCCCATCAAAAAGTGCCCCAAAAGGAAGGCTTTGGGTACAACTGAACTCCCCAGGGGAGCCTTCACTCAGACCCACATGCAACTGGACCCTCTGTGTTCGCTCTTTCTGAGCAAACTGAAACATAGCCGTACCCAGCATGGGAGAGGAATTCCAAATAGGGCCCCAGAAAACGCGTTCAAAGCACCTTTCGCCTATCAAAATGTGCCCTTCAAAGGAAGGTTTGGGTACAACTGAACTCCCCAGGGGAGCCTTTACGCGGCCCCACATGCAGCTGGACCCTCTGTGTTCGCTCTTTCTGAGCAAGCTGAAACATATCCGGTCCCAGCATGGGAGAGGAATTCCAAATAGCGCCCCAGAAAACACTTTGCAAGCCGCTTTCGCCCATCAAAAACTGCCCTCAAAGGAAGGCTTTGGGTACAACTGAACTCCCCAGGGGAGCCTTTACGCAGCCACAAATGCAGCTGGACCCTCTGTGTTCGCTCTTTCTGAGCAACCGGAAACATAGCCCTATCCGGCATCGCAGAGGAAGTCGAAATAGGGCCCCAGAAAACGCGTTCAAAGCCCCTTTCGCCCCTCAAAAATTGCCCTCAAAGGAAGGCTTTGGGTACAACTGAACTCCCCAGGGGAGCCTTCACGCAGCCACACATGCAACTGGACCCTCTGTGTTCGCTCTTTCTGAGCAACCCGAAACATAGTCCTACCCGGCATCGGAGAGGAATTCAAACTACGGCCCATGAAAATGCGTTCAAAGCCCCTTTCGTCCATCGAAAAGTACCCTCAAAGGAAGGCTTTGGGTACAACTGAACTCCCCAGGGGAGCCTTTACGCAGCCACACATGCAACTGGACCCTCTGTGTTCGCTCTTTCTGAGAAACCTGAAACATAGCCGTACCCAGCATGGGAGAGGAATTCCAAATAGGGCCCCAGAAAACACATACCAAGCCCCTTTTGCCCCTCAAATCTTACCCTAAAAGGAAGGCTTTGGGTACAACTGAACTCCCCAGGGGAGCCTTCACGCAGCCACACATGCAACTAAACCCGCTGTGTTCGCTCTTTCTGAGCAACCCGCAACATAGCCGTACCCAGCATGGGAGAGGAATTTCAAATAGGGCCCCAGAAAACGCGTTCAAAGCCCCTTTCGCGCAAGAAAAAGTACCCCCAGAGGAAGGCTTTGTGAACAAGTGAACTCCCCAGGGGAGCCTTCACTCAGACCCACATGCAGCTGGACCCTCTGTGCTGGCTCTTAAAGGGGGAACCTGAAACATAGACGTACCCAGCATGGGAGAGGAATTCAAAATAGGGCCCCAGAAAACGCATTCCAAGCCCCTTTCGCCCATCAAAATGTGCCCCAAAAGGAAGGCTTTGGGTACAACTGAACTCCCCAGGGGAGCCTTTAAGCAGCCACAAATACAGCTGGATCCTCTGTGTTCGCTCTTTCTGAGCAACCTGAAACATAGCCCTGCCCAGCATGGGATAGGAATTCCAAATAGGGCCCCAGAAAACACGTTCAAAGCCCATTTCGCCTATCAAAAAGTGCCCTCAAAGGAAGGCTTTGGGTACAACTGAACTCCCCAGGGGAGCCTTTACGCAGCCCCACATGCAGCTGGACCCTCTGGTTCTCTCTTTCTGAGCAACACAACACATAGCCCTACCCGGCATCGGAGATGAATTCAAAATAGGGCCCCAGAAAACGCGTTCCAAGCCCCTTTCGTCCCTCAAAAATTGCCCTCAAAGGAAAGCTCTGCGTACAACTGAATTCCCCAGGAGAGCATTCATGCAGCCGCACATGCAACTGAACCCTCTGTGTTCGCTCTTTCTGAGCAACCCAAAGCATAGCCCTACCCGGCATCGGAGAGGAATTCCAAATAGGGCCCCAGAAAACGCGTTCAAAGCCCGTTTCAACCATCAAAAAGTTCCCCAAAAGGAAGGCTTAGGGTACAACTGAACTCCACAGGGGAGCCTTTAAGTAGCCACAAATGCAACTGGACCCTCTATGTTCGCTATTTCTGAGCAACCTGAAACATAGCCGTACCCAGCAAGGGAGAGGAATTCCAAATAGGGCCCCAGAAAACGCTTTCCAAGCAACTTTCGCCCCACAAAACTTGCCCTCAAATGTAGGCTTTGGGTACAACTGAACTCCCCAGGGGAGGCTTCACGCAGCCACACATGCAACTGGACCCTCTGTGTTCGCTCTTTCTGAGCAACCCAAAACATAGCCCAACCCAGCATCGGAGAGGAATTCAAACTACGGCCCAAGGAAATGTGTTCAAAGCCCCTTTTGCCCATCAAAAAGTGCCCCAAAAGGAAGGCTTTGGGTACAACTGAACTCCCCAGGGGAGCCTTCACTCAGACCCACATGCAACTGGACCCTCTGTGTTCGCTCTTTCTGAGCAAACTGAAACATAGCCGTACCCAGCATGGGAGAGGAATTCCAAATAGGGCCCCAGAAAACGCGTTCAAAGCACCTTTCGCCTATCAAAATGTGCCCTTCAAAGGAAGGTTTGGGTACAACTGAACTCCCCAGGGGAGCCTTTACGCGGCCCCACATGCAGCTGGACCCTCTGTGTTCGCTCTTTCTGAGCAAGCTGAAACATATCCGTACCCAGCATGGGAGAGGAATTCCAAATAGCGCCCCAGAAAACACTTTGCAAGCCGCTTTCGCCCATCAAAAACTGCCCTCAAAGGAAGGCTTTGGGTACAACTGAACTCCCCAGGGGAGCCTTTACGCAGCCACAAATGCAGCTGGACCCTCTGTGTTCGCTCTTTCTGAGCAACCGGAAACATAGCCCTATCCGGCATCGCAGAGGAAGTCGAAATAGGGCCCCAGAAAACGCGTTCAAAGCCCCTTTCGCCCCTCAAAAATTGCCCTCAAAGGAAGGCTTTGGGTACAACTGAACTCCCCAGGGGAGCCTTTACGCAGCCACAAATGCACCTGGACCCTCTGTGTTCGCTCTTTCTGAGCAAGCTGAAACATATCCGGTCCCAGCATGGGAGAGGAATTCCAAATAGCGCCCCAGAAAACACTTTGCAAGCCGCTTTCGCCCATCAAAAACTGCCCTCAAAGGAAGGCTTTGGGTACAACTGAACTCCCCAGGGGAGCCTTTACGCAGCCACAAATGCAGCTGGACCCTCTGTGTTCGCTCTTTCTGAGCAACCCGAAACATAGCCCTACCCAGCATCGGAGAGGAATTCAAAATAGGGCCCTAGAAAACGCGTTCAAAGCCCCTTTCGCCCATCAAAACGTGCCCCCAAAGGAAGGCTTTGGGTACAACTGAACTCCCCAGGGGAGCCTTCACGCAGCCCGACATGCAGCTGGACCCTCTGTGTTCGCTCTTTCTGAGCAACCCAACACATAGTCCTACCCGGCATTGGAAAGGAATTACAAAAATGTCCAAAGAAAACGCGTTCTAAGCCCCTTTCGGCAATCAAAAAGTGCCCCCAGAGGAAGGCTTAGGGTACAACTGAACTCCCCAGGGGAGCCTTTACGCAACCTCACATGCAACTTAACCCTCTGTGTTCGCTCTTTAGGAGCAACACGAAACATAGAACTACCCAGCATGGGAGAGGAATTCCAAATAGGGCCCCAGAAAACGCGTTCAAAGCCGCTTTCGCTTATCAAAAAGTGCACCCAAAGGAAGGCTTTCAGTACAACTGAACTCCACAGGGGAGTCTTCACGCTGCCACACATACAACTGGACGCTCTGTGTTCGCTCTTTCTGAGCAACCTGAAACATTCCCCTATCCGGCATCTGAGTAGAATTCTAAATAAGGCCCCAGAAAACACATTCCAAGCCCCTTTCGCCCCTCAAAAAGTGCCCTCAAAGGAAGGCTTTGGGTACAACTGAACTCCCCAGGGGAGCCTTTACGGTGCCCCACATGCAGCTGCACCCTCTGTATTCACTCTTTCTGAGCAACCTGAAACATAGACGTACCCAGAATGGGAGAGGAATTCAAAATAGGGCCCCAGAAAACGTGTTCAAAGCCCCTTTCGCCCATCAAAAAGTGCCCACAAAGGAAGGCTTTGGGTAAAACTGAACTCCCTAGGGGAGCCTTTTCGCAGCCCCAAATGCAGCTGGACCCTCTGTGTTCGCTCTTTCTGAGCAGCCCAACACATAGTCCTACCCGGCATCGGAGAGGAATTCCAAAAATGTCCAAAGAAAACGCGTTCAAAGCCCCTTTCGGCAATCAAAAACTGCCCCCAGAGGAAGGCTTAGGGTACAACTGAACTCCCCAGGGGAGCCTTTACGCAACCTCACATGCAACTTAACCCTCTGTGTTCGCTCTTTAGGAGCAACACGAAACATAGAACTACCCAGCATGGGAGAGGAATTCCAAATAGGGCCCCAGAAAACGCGTTCAAAGCCGCTTTCGCTTATCAAAAAGTGCACCCAAAGGAAGGCTTTCGGTACAACTGAACTCCACAGGGGAGTCTTCACGCTGCCACACATACAACTGGACGCTCTGTGTTCGCTCTTTCTGAGCAACCTGAAACATTCCCCTATCCGGCATCTGAGTAGAATTCTAAATAAGGCCCCAGAAAACACATTCCAAGCCCCTTTCGCCCCTCAAAAAGTGCCCTCAAAGGAAGGCTTTGGGTACAACTGAACTCCCCAGGGGAGCCTTTACGGTGCCCCACATGCAGCTGCACCCTCTGTATTCACTCTTTCTGAGCAACCTGAAACATAGACGTACCCAGAATGGGAGAGGAATTCAAAATAGGGCCCCAGAAAACGTGTTCAAAGCCCCTTTCGCCCATCAAAAAGTGCCCACAAAGGAAGGCTTTGGGTAAAACTGAACTCCCTAGGGGAGCCTTTTCGCAGCCCCAAATGCAGCTGGACCCTCTGTGTTCGCTCTTTCTGAGCAGCCCAACACATAGTCCTACCCGGCATCGGAGAGGAATTCCAAAAATGTCCAAAGAAAACGCGTTCAAAGCCCCTTTCGGCAATCAAAAACTGCCCCCAGAGGAAGGCTTAGGGTACAACTGAACTCCCCAGGGGAGCCTTCACGCAGCCACACATACAACTGGACCCACTGTGTTCGCTCTTTCTGAGAAACCCGAAACATAGCCCTATCCGGCACCTATACCATGCTCTTTGGCCCAAGTGTCTATAAGGTTGTTTCGGAAATGTGTTCCATTGTCTGACTCTATTCTTTCTGGGGTGCCATGTCACCATAGGACTTGTTTTTCAAGGCCCAGGATAGTGTTCCGGGCGGTGGCATGAGGCACAGGATATGTTTCCAGCCATCCAGTGGTTGCTTCCACCATTGTAAGTACATGGCGCTTGCCATTGCGAGTTTGAGGGAGTGTGATGTAATCAATCTGCCAGGCCTCTCCATATTTCTATTTCAGCCATCGTCCTCCATACCAAAGAGGCTTTGACCGTTTGGCTTGCTTGATTGCAGCACATGTTTCACAGTCATGAATAACCTGTGTTATAGTGTCCATGGTCAGGTCCACCCCTCGATCACGAGCCCATCTGTATGTTGCATCTCTACCTTGATGGCCTGAGGTGTCATGGGCCCATCGGGCTATAAATAATTCACCTTTATGCTGCCAATCCAGGTCCACCTGAGCTACTTCAATCTTAGCAGCCTGATCCACCTGCTGGTTGTTTTGATGTTCTTCAGTAGCCCGATTCTTGGGCATATGAGCATCTACGTGGCGTACCTTTACAGCTAGGTTCTCCACCCGAGCAGCAATATCTTGCCACAATGCAGCAGCCCAGATGGGTTTGCCCCTGCGCTGCCAGTTGTTTTGCTTCCATTGCTGTAACCATCCCCACAGGGCATTTGCTACCATCCATGAATCAGTGTAGAGATAGAGAACCGGCCATTTTTCTCGTTCAACAATGTCTAAAGCCAGCTGAATGGCCTTTACTTCTGCAAACTGACTCGATTCACCTTCTCCCTCAGCAGCTTCTGCAACTCGTCGTGTAGGGCTCCATACAGCAGCCTTCCATCTCCGATGCTTCCCCACAATACGACAAGACCCATCAGTGAACAGGGCATATTTCTTCTCATTCTCTGGTAACTGGTTGTACAGTGGGGCTTCTTCAGCACGACCCACCTCCTCCTCTGATGATATCCCAAAGTATTTGCCTTCTGGCCAGTCCATAATCACTTCCAATATCCCTGGGCGACTGGGGTTTCCTATTCGAGCCCGCTGAGTAATCAGTGCAACCCACTTGCTCCATGTAGCATCGGTTGCATGATGTGTAGGGGAGACCCTTCCTTTGAACATCCAGCCTAGTACTGGCAATCGGGGTGCTAGGAGGAGCTGCGCTTCAGTACCGACCACCTCCGAAGCAGATCGAACTCCTTCATATGCTGCCAATATTTCCTTTTCCGTTGGAGTGTAGCGGGCCTCAGATCCTCTGTATCCCCGACTCCAAAACCCCAGGGGCCGACCTCGAGTTTCCCCAGGTTCTTTCTGCCAGAGGCTCCAGGTGGGGCCGTTCTCCCCGGCTGCAGTGTAGAGCACATTCTTCACTTCTGGTCCTGTTCGAACTGGCCCAAGGGCTACTGCATGAACTATTTCCTGCTTAATTTGTTCAAAGGCCTGCCGTTGCTCAGGGCCCCACTCAAACTCATTCTTCTTACGGGTTACTTGGTAAAGCGGGTTTACAATCAGACTGTAATTTGGAATGTGCATTCTCCAAAACCCCACAACACCTAGGAAAGTTTGTGTTTCTCTTTTGCTAGTTGGTGGAGACATAGCTGTTATTTTGTTGATCACATCCATTGGAATTTGACGACGTCCATCTTGCCATTTTATTCCTAAAAACTGGATCTCTCGTGCAGGTCCTTTGACTTTATTTTGTTTTATGGCAAAACCAGCTTTCAGAAGGATTTGGACTATTTTCTTTCCTTTCTCAAAAACTTCCTCTGCTGTGTCACCCCACACAATAATGTCATCGATATACTGCAGGTGTTCAGGAGCTTCCCCCTGCTCCAGTGCAGATTGAATCAGTCCATGGCAAATGGTAGGGCTGTGTTTCCACCCCTGGGGCAGCTGATTCCAAGTATATTGGACTCCCCTCCAAGTGAAAGCAAATTGTGGCCTGCACTCTGCTGCTAGAGGGATGGAGAAAAATGCATTAGCGATATCAATTGTGGCGTACCACTTGGCTGCCTTCGATTCAGGTTCGTACTGGAGTTCCAGCATGTCCGGCACTGCAGCACTCAATGGTGGTGTGACTTCGTTCAGGCCACGATAGTCCACTGTTAGTCTCCACTCACCATTAGACTTTCGCACTGGCCATATGGGACTATTGAAAGGTGAATGAGTCTTGCTGATCACTCCTTGGCTCTCCAATTGACGAATTAGCTTATGGATGGGAATCAGGGAGTCTCGGTTAGTGCGATATTGCCGCCGGTGCACAGTTGTAGTAGCGATTGGCACTTGCTGTTCTTCGACCCTCAGCAACCCCACAACAGAGGGGTCCTCTGAAAGACCAGGCAAGGTAGATAATTGTTTAATGCCCTCTTTCTCTAAGGCAGCTATACCAAAAGCCCAGTGGAACCCTTTTGGGTCCTTGAAATATCCTCTTCTAAGATAGTCTATGCCAAGGATACATGGAGCATCCGGGCCAGTCACGATGGGATGCTTTTCCCACTCATTCCCAGTCAGACTCACTTCAGCCTCCAATACAGTCAACTGCTGAGATCCCCCTGTCACTCCACAAATACAGATGGGCTCTGGCCCTTTATAGCTCGATGGCATTAGAGTACATTGTGCACCGGTGTCTACTAAAGCCTTATACTTCTGTGCGTCTGATGTGCCAGGCCATCGAATCCACACAGTCCAATAAACTCGATTGTCCCTTTCCTCCCCCTGGCTGGAGGCAGGGCCCCCCTAATCCTGGTCAGAATCTTCTTCAATTCTGGGTTTGAAGGACTGTCTGCTGGAAGTTGGAGCAGTAAATTTTTCAGAGAATCCCTTTTTCCCGATTGTTTTCTTTTGCAACTCACGTACCCGTGCCTCTAGGGTTGCGGTGGATTTTCCATCCCATTTTCTCATGTCCTCTCCATGGTCTCGTAAGTAAAACCACAGGGTGGCACGGGGTGAGTACCCACCATATTGTCTTCTTTGTGTAGATGACCGCCTACCCCTGATAGCTGAGACACTGCTTTGTACAGGTGCGAAGGAGAATAATCTCTCTTCAAGTTGGTGAACCTTTTCAGAAAGTTTCTCCCAAGTATTCTCTTTTGGTCGGTGGACACTGGTTTGTTCAGGTGGGGAGGAAGATAGATTCTCTTTAAGTTGGTGGAACTCTTCAGAAAGTTTCTCCACAGCTGAGACGCAGGCCTGTAAGGAAGAGGAGAGACTTTCTTCGTACTGCCGGAGTTGTTTAGCCACTTCATCTACTATGGGTTCCTCATCCTTTTTCCAGGCCATTACTGCCAATGAGCTGGCATATGATGATGGTGCACTCCGTACAAACTTCCGCCACATGGGTCGTGTACACCTGACTCCATCTGGATCTTTGGATGTTTGTCCGGGGACTGGATCCTCATAAATCACTTCCCGTACGGCTAATTCCCTCAGGTACTGAATTCCCTTCTCCATAGTGGTACACTTGCCTGGTACACATAAAAGTTCTTCCTTGAAGGGATACCTTTCCCTCACAGCTGAGAGGAGACGCCTCCAGAGGCTGTGAGATTGTGCTCCATTTGCAATTACTTTGTCAATGCCTGCGTCTCTAGCAAGGGATCCCAGCCATCTGGCTTCAATGCCAGACAATTCCACACAATTGGCTCCAGCGTCCCAACACCGGAGCAGCCAGGTGACAAGCTGCTCACCTATACAGCGACCAAAGTCTTTTCGCACATCTCGTAACTCACGCTCGTTTAGGTTTCGGGTAGTTATTGTTGCTTTTTCGGCGTCGTCATCTTCCTCCTCCTGAAACCCTGATGGCCCAGCATCGTCGTCTCCATCAGATTTGGCAGAAGATTCTCTGCTGTAGTGGTTTAACCCGGCCGGCAGCTAAACACCACACAGCCGTTCGCTCACCCTCCCCCCTCCCTCTCCGGGACGGGGGAGAGAAATGGAAAGTGAGGCCTGTGAGTTGAGATAAAGACAGTTTAATAAGACAAGAAAATAATAATAGTAATAATAATAATTATAGTAATAATAATAATAATGATACAATGATGATAATAGTACTACTAATAATAACATGTACAAACAAGTGATGCACAATGCAATTGCTCACCACCCGCTGACCGATGCCCAGCCTAACCCCGAGCAGTCCGGCCAGACCTCCCCCCGGCTAGCCACCCTATATATTGTTTAGCGTGACGTCAGATGGTATGGAATACCCCTTTGGCTAGTTTGGGTCACCTGTTCTGGGTCTGTCCCCTCCCAGTTCTTGCTGCACCCCCAGCCTGCCTGTTGACAGGACAGAGCAAGAAGTTGAGATGTCCTTGGCTTAGTACAAGCACTGCTCTGCAATAATTAAAACATCGGGGTGTTATCAGCACTCTTCTCATTCTAAGCCAAAGCATAGCATTCCACCGGCTACTAGGAACAAAATTAACTCTGTTCTAACTGAAACCAGGACATCTATCCACCCCTTATTCCATACCATTTATGTCATGCTCAGGTTACATTCTTTTCCATACATTCTAGTTAGTCACCATTTTTATCTAGGGTATATAGTAGTCATGATAGTGATAACATACAATATTATATAGTAATTAACATGGTACAATCCAATTCATGGGCTGTTCTCACCCAGTATTAAATCCCCTTGAGGTACACACCGGACCTCTCCGTTCTTTTGCATCACCCACCACGTATATCCAGGTCCCTGAGCAAAAGCAATTCCACGAATGGGTTTGCCTTTTCCTGAGGCAGGAGTAGCCCAGACCGTTTTACCCAGCATATTTCTTACATGCACTACAGGAACTTTATCCCCATCTACAGTACGTAACAGGTTTGATTGGGCAGGTCCAGTTCGGTTGGCGGATCCCCTAGTATTGACTAACCAGGTGGCCTTTGCCAAATGCGTATCCCAATTTTTGAACGTCCCAGCACCCATTGCTTTCAATGTAGTCTTTAACAGTCCATCATATCGTTCAACTTTCCCGGAGGCTGGTGCATGATAGGGGATGTGATACACCCACTCAATACCATGTTCTTTGGCCCAAGTGTCTATAAGGTTGTTTCGGAAATGAGTTCCATTGTCTGACTCTATTCTTTCTGGGGTGCCATGTCGCCATAGGACTTGTTTTTCAAGGCCCAGGATAGTGTTCCGGGCGGTGGCATGAGGCACAGGATATGTTTCCAGCCATCCAGTGGTTGCTTCCACCATTGTAAGTACATGGCGCTTGCCATTGCGAGTTTGAGGGAGTGTGATGTAATCAATCTGCCAGGCCTCTCCATATTTCTATTTCAGCCATCGTCCTCCATACCAAAGAGGCTTTGACCGTTTGGCTTGCTTGATTGCAGCACATGTTTCACAGTCATGAATAACCTGTGTTATAGTGTCCATGGTCAGGTCCACCCCTCAATCACGAGCCCATCTGTATGTTGCATCTCTACCTTGATGGCCTGAGGTGTCATGGGCCCATCGGGCTATAAATAATTCACCTTTATGCTGCCAATCCAGGTCCACCTGAGCTACTTCAATCTTAGCAGCCTGATCCACCTGCTGGTTGTTTTGATGTTCTTCAGTAGCCCGATTCTTGGGCATATGAGCATCTACGTGGCGTACCTTTACAGCCAGGTTCTCCACCCGAGCAGCAATATCTTGCCACAATGCAGCAGCCCAGATGGGTTTGCCCCTGCGCTGCCAGTTGTTTTGCTTCCATTGCTGTAACCATCCCCACAGGGCATTTGCTACCATCCATGAATCAGTGTAGAGATAGAGAACCGGCCATTTTTCTCGTTCAGCAATGTCTAAAGCCAGCTGAATGGCCTTTACTTCTGCAAACTGACTCGATTCACCTTCTCCCTCAGCAGCTTCTGCAACTCGTCGTGTAGGGCTCCATACAGCAGCCTTCCATCTCCGATGCTTCCCCACAATACGACAAGACCCATCAGTGAACAGGGCATATTTCTTCTCATTCTCTGGTAACTGGTTGTACAGTGGGGCTTCTTCAGCACGACCCACCTCCTCCTCTGATGATATCCCAAAGTATTTGCCTTCTGGCCAGTCCATAATCACTTCCAATATCCCTGGGCGACTGGGGTTTCCTATTCGAGCCCGCTGAGTAATCAGTGCAACCCACTTGCTCCATGTAGCATCGGTTGCATGATGTGTAGGGGAGACCCTTCCTTTGAACATCCAGCCTAGTACTGGCAATCGGGGTGCTAGGAGGAGCTGCGCTTCAGTACCGACCACCTCCGAAGCAGATCGAACTCCTTCATATGCTGCCAATATTTCCTTTTCCGTTGGAGTGTAGCGGGCCTCAGATCCTCGGTATCCCCGACTCCAAAACCCCAGGGGCCGACCTCGAGTTTCCCCAGGTTCTTTCTGCCAGAGGCTCCAGGTGGGGCCGTTCTCCCCGGCTGCAGTGTAGAGCACATTCTTCACTTCTGGTCCTGTTCGGACTGGCCCAAGGGCTACTGCATGAACTATTTCCTGCTTAATTTGTTCAAAGGCCTGCCGTTGCTCAGGGCCCCACTCAAACTCATTCTTCTTACGGGTTACTTGGTAAAGCGGGTTTACGATCAGACTGTAATTTGGAATGTGCATTCTCCAAAACCCCACAACACCTAGGAAAGTTTGTGTTTCTCTTTTGCTAGTTGGTGGAGACATAGCTGTTATTTTGTTGATCACATCCATTGGAATTTGACGACGTCCATCTTGCCATTTTATTCCTAAAAACTGGATCTCTCGTGCAGGTCCTTTGACTTTATTTTGTTTTATGGCAAAACCAGCTTTCAGAAGGATTTGGACTATTTTCTTTCCTTTCTCAAAAACTTCCTCTGCCGTGTCACCCCACACAATAATGTCATCGATGTACTGCAAGTGTTCAGGAGCTTCCCCCTGCTCCAGTGCAGATTGAATCAGTCCATGGCAAATGGTAGGGCTGTGTTTCCACCCCTGGGGCAGCCGATTCCAAGTATATTGGACTCCCCTCCAAGTGAAAGCAAATTGTGACCTGCACTCTGCTGCTAGAGGGATGGAGAAAAATGCATTAGCGATATCAATTGTGGCGTACCACTTGGCTGCCTTCGATTCAAGTTCGTACTGGAGTTCCAGCATGTCCGGCACTGCAGCACTCAATGGTGGCGTGACTTCGTTCAGGCCACGATAGTCCACTGTTAGTCTCCACTCACCATTAGACTTTCGCACTGGCCATATGGGACTATTGAAAGGTGAATGAGTCTTGCTGATCACTCCTTGGCTCTCCAATTGATGAATTAGCTTATGGATGGGAATCAGGGAGTCTCGGTTAGTGCGATATAGCCGCCGGTGCACAGCTGTAGTAGCAATGGGCACTTGCTGTTCTTCGACCCTCAGCAACCCCACAACAGAGGGGTCCTCTGAAAGACCAGGCAAGGTAGATAATTGTTTAATGCCCTCTGTCTCTAAGGCAGCTATACCAAAAGCCCAGCGGAACCCTTTTGGGTCCTTGAAATATCCTCTTCTAAGATAGTCTATGCCAAGGATACATGGAGCATCCGGGCCAGTCACGATGGGATGCTTTTCCCACTCATTCCCAGTCAGACTCACTTCAGCCTCCAATACAGTCAACTGCTGAGATCCCCCTGTCACTCCACAAATACAGATGGGCTCTGGCCCTTTATAGCTCGATGGCATTAGAGTACATTGTGCACCGGTGTCTACTAAAGCCTTATACTTCTGTGCGTCTGATGTGCCAGGCCATCGAATCCACACAGTCCAATAAACTCGATTGTCCCTTTCCTCCCCCTGGCTGGAGGCAGGGGCCCCCTAATCCTGGTCAGAATCTTCTTCAATTCTGGGTTTGAAGGACTGTCTGCTGGAAGTTGGAGCAGTAAATTTTTCAGAGAATCCCTTTTTCCCGATTGTTTTCTTTTGCAACTCACGTACCCGTGCCTCTAGGGTTGCGGTGGATTTTCCATCCCATTTTCTCATGTCCTCTCCATGGTCTCGTAAGTAAAACCACAGGGTGGCACGGGGTGAGTACCCACCATATTGTCTTCTTTGTGTAGATGACCGCCTACCCCTGATAGCTGAGACACTGCTTTGTACAGGTGCGAAGGAGAATAATCTCTCTTCAAGTTGGTGAACCTTTTCAGAAAGTTTCTCCCAAGTATTCTCTTTTGGTCGGTGGACACTGGTTTGTTCAGGTGGGGAGGAAGATAGATTCTCTTTAAGTTGGTGGAACTCTTCAGAAAGTTTCTCCACAGCTGAGACGCAGGCCTGTAAGGAAGAGGAGAGACTTTCTTCGTACTGCCGGAGTTGTTTAGCCACTTCATCTACTATGGGTTCCTCATCCTTTTTCCAGGCCATTACTGCCAATGAGCTGGCATATGATGATGGTGCACTCCGTACAAACTTCCACCACATGGGTCGTGTACACCTGACTCCATCTGGATCTTTGGATGTTTGTCCGGGGACTGGATCCTCATAAATCACTTCCCGTACGGCTAATTCCCTCAGGTACTGGATTCCCTTCTCCATAGTGGTCCACTTGCCTGGTACACATAAAAGTTCTTCCTTGAAGGGATACCTTTCCCTCACAGCTGAGAGGAGACGCCTCCAGAGGCTGAGAGATTGTGCTCCATTTGCAATTGCTTTGTCAATGCCTGCGTCTCTAGCAAGGGATCCCAGCCGTCTGGCTTCAATGCCAGACAATTCCACACAATTGGCTCCAGCGTCCCAACACCGGAGCAGCCAGGTGACAAGCTGCTCACCTATACAGCGACCAAAATCTTTTCGCACATCTCGTAACTCACGCTCGCTTAGGTTTCGGGTAGTTATTGTTGCTTTTTCGGCGTCGTCATCTTCCTCCACCTGAAGCCCTGATGGCCCAGCATCGTCGTCTCCATCAGATTTGGCAGAAGATTCTCTGCGTTCTAAACGACCTGAATCTCTATACCATCTTTTCATCTTGTGTACTGGGGCTACTTGCACTGCTACAGCTCGTCTCTCTGGCCCCGTTACAAGGTCTGCCACAGGGATTGGAATACCCTCTGCAGGGTCGACTTTTACTGCTACAGCTCGTTTCTCTGACCCCGTTACAGGGCCTGCCACAGGGGTTAGAATACCCTCTGCAGGGTCGACTTGCACTGCAACAGCTCGTTTCTCTGACCCGGTTACAGGGCCTGCCACAGGGGTTGGAATACCCCCGGCAGGGTCGACTTGCACTGCAACAGCTCGTTTCTCTGACCCAGTTACAGGGCCTGCCACAGGGGTTGGAATACCCCCGGCAGGGTCGACTTGCACTGCAACAGCTCGTTTCTCTGACCCGGTTACAGGGCCTGCCACAGGGGTTGGAATACCCCCGGCAGGGTCGACTTGCACTGCTACAGCTCGTTTCTCTGACCCAGCCACAGGAACTGGAGCAGCTGCAGGAGCTGGAACTGGAGTGTCTGCAGGAGCTGGAGCTGGAGCAGCTGCAGGAGCTGGAACTGGAGTGTCTGCAGGAGCTGGAACTGGAGCGGCTGCAGAGTCCACCGTAGGAGTCGCAGTGGCCATTTGATCTGTCACAGGACTTGGAGTGGCCGCAGGGTCTGTCACTAAGTTGATAGCAGTATCAATGGCAGCTCGATAGGCATGAGCCAGGCCCCAGCACGTTATAATGATTTGTGTTACTTTGGAACTGCCAGAGTCATGACACCTTTTTTTCAAACATTCTGCCAATTTTTTAGGATTTTGCAGTTGTTCAGGGGTGAATTTCCAAAACACTGGGGGTGCTAACTGCTCTAAATGTCTGCCCATATCCTCCCATACTCCCTGCCACCCACAACTATACTGCCTCCGGGTAGATCTCCGAATGAGCTTCCCAAATAGTTGTTTAACTTTAAGCAAAACCTGAAGCACATTCAGGAGGCATAAGAGCAAAACCATGCTGGTCTGAGTATCCCAAGGATATTCAATATCTTGGAGAGCTATTGTAACAAGCTCGGAAGATAAGAGGGTGGTGAAGGAGAAAGGGAGGGTGATCAAAGAGGATAAGGGGGTGGTGAAGGAGAAAGGGAGAGTGATCGAGTAAGGGAAAATATCTTCCCCTTTCCCCTCCACAGATTCACTCCCTGATGAAAAGAAACAACAGGTATAATTGCTAATAGTTTCCAAGATACGGTTTCCAAAGTATAAAGTCGACGATGTAACTGAGTACAAATACCAAGTTAGAGTCATAACCAGATATTTCATCGTCTCATAAGCCACTGTTACAAGACACAGTACCATAATGGTCTGAAACCAGGGCCCGGACAGGATAAACAACATGACAGAGAGCACATACAGAAAATAATGTGCTATAGTGCTCAATTTGAAAAACAGGCGCAGCAGACTTGAGATTAAAGCAATCAGCATTATGACAAGTGACTATTAAGCAGGTCTAATACTTATAACAATCTTAGTTTAACACACTCTGATCAGGTCTGCCGTTATCTCAACCTTTCGTGCCCCACGTTGGGCGCCAAAAAGACTGTAGTGGTTTAACCCGGCCGGCAGCTAAACACCACACAGCCGTTCGCTCACCCTCCCCCCTCCCTCTCTGGGACGGGGGAGAGAAATGGAAAGTGAGGCCTGTGAGTTGAGATAAAGACAGTTTAATAAGACAAGAAAATAATAATAGTAATAATAATAATAAGAAGAATAGTAATAATAATAATAATGATATAATGATGATAATAGTACTACTAATAATAACATGTACAAACAAGTGATGCACAATGCAATTGCTCACCACCCGCTGACCGATGCCCAGCCTAACCCCGAGCAGTCCGGCCAGACCTCCCCCCGGCTAGCCACCCTATATATTGATTAGCGTGACGTCAGATGGTATGGAATACCCCTTTGGCTAGTTTGGGTCACCTGTTCTGGGCCTGTCCCCTCCCAGTTCTTGCTGCACCCCCAGCCTGCCTGTTGGCAGGACAGAGCAAGAAGCTGAGATGTCCTTGGCTTAGTACAAGCACTGCTCTGCAATAATTAAAACATCGGGGTGTTATAAGCACTCTTCTCATTCTAAGCCAAAGCATAGCATTCCACCGGCTACTAGGAACAAAATTAACTCTGTTCTAACTGAAACCAGGACATCTGCGTTCTAAACGACCTGAATCTCTATACCATCTTTTCATCTTGTGTACAGGGGCAACTTGCACTGCTACAGCTCGTTTCTCTGGCCCCGTTACAAGGTCTGCCACAGGGATTGGAATACCCTCTGCAGGGTCGACTTGCACTGCTACAGCTCGTTTCTCTGGCCCCGTTACAAGGTCTGCCACAGGGATTGGAATACCCTCTGCAGGGTTGACTTGCACTGCTACAGCTCGTTTCTCTGACCCAGCCACAGGAGCAGGAGCTGGAACTGGAGTGTCTGCAGGAGCTGGAGCTGGAGCGTCTGCAGGAACCGGAGCTGGAGCAGCTGCAGGAGCTGGAACTGGAGTGTCTGCAGGAGCTGGAACTGGAGCGGCTGCAGAGTCCACCGTAGTAGTCGCAGTGGCCATTGGATCTGTCACAGGACTTGGAGTGGCCGCAGGGTCTGTCACTAAGTTGATAGCAGTATCAATGGCAGCTCGATAGGCATGAGCCAGGCCCCAGCACGTTATAATGATTTGTGTTACTTTGGAACTGCCAGAGTCATGACACCTTTTTTTCAAACATTCTGCCAATTTTTTAGGATTTTGCAGTTGTTCAGGGGTGAATTTCCAAAACACTGGGGGTGCTAACTGCTCTAGATGTCTGCCCATATCCTCCCATACTCCCTGCCACCCACAACTATACTGCCTCCGGGCAGATCTCCGAATGAGCTTCCCAAATAGTTGTTTAACTTTAAGCAAAACCTGAAGCACATTCAGGAGGCATAAGAGCAAGACCATGCTGGTCTGAGTATCCCAAGGATATTCAGTATCTTGGAGAGCTATTGTAACAAGCTCGGAAGATAAGAGGGTGGTGAAGGAGAAAGGGAGGGTGATCAAAGAGGATAAGGGGGTGGTGAAGGAGAAAGGGAGAGTGATCGAGTAAGGAAAAATATCTTCCCCTTTCCCCTCCACAGATTCACTCCCCGATGAAAAAAAACAACAGGTATAATTGCTAATAGTTTCCAAGATACGGTTTCCAAAGTATAAAGTCGACGATGTTACTGAGTACAAATACCAAGTTAGAGTCATGACCAGATATTTCATCGTCTCATAAGCCACTGTTACAAGACACAGTACCATAATGGTCTGAAACCAGGGCCCGGACAGGATAAACAACATGACAGAGAGCACATACAGAAAATAATGTGCTATAATGCTCAATTTGAAAAACAGGCGCAGCAGACTTGAGATTAAAGCAATCAGCATTATGACAAGTGACTATTAAGCAGGTCTAATACTTATAACAATCTAGTTTAACACACTCTGATCAGGTCTGCCGTTATCTCAACCTTTCGTGCCCCACGTTGGGCGCCAAAAAGACTGTAGTGGTTTAACCCGGCCGGCAGCTAAACACCACACAGCCGTTCGCTCACCCTCCCCCCTCCCTCTCTGGGACGGGGGAGAGAAATGGAAAGTGAGGCCTGTGAGTTGAGATAAAGACAGTTTAATAAGACAAGAAAATAATAATAGTAATAATAATAAGAAGAAGAATAGTAATAATAATAATAATGATATAATGATGATAATAGTACGACTAATAATAACATGTACAAACAAGTGATGCACAATGCAATTGCTCACCACCCGCTGACCGATGCCCAGCCTAACCCCGAGCAGTCCGGCCAGACCTCCCCCCGGCTAGCCACCCTATATATTGTTTAGCGTGACGTCAGATGGTATGGAATACCCCTTTGGCTAGTTTGGGACACCTGTTCTGGGCCTGTCCCCTCCCAGTTCTTGCTGCACCCCCAGCCTGCCTGTTGGCAGGACAGAGCAAGAAGCTGAGATGTCCTTGGCTTAGTACAAGCACTGCTCTGCAATAATTAAAACATCGGGGTGTTATAAGCACTCTTCTCATTCTAAGCCAAAGCATAGCATTCCACCGGCTACTAGGAACAAAATTAACTCTGTTCTAACTGAAACCAGGACAGCGTGGAATTCCAAATGGGGCCCCAGAAAACACATTCCAAGCCCCTTTCGCCCATCAAAAAGTGCCCTCAAAGTAAGGCTTGGCGTACAACTGAACTCCCCAGGAGAGCATTCACGCAGCCACACATGCAACTGGACCCTCTGTGTTCGCTCTTTCTGAGCAACCCGAAACATAGCCCTGCCCGGCATTGGACAGGAATTCCAAATAGGGCCCCAGAAAACGCGTTCCAAGCCCCTTTCGCCCATCAAAAAGTGCCCGCGAAGGAAGGCTTTGCAAACAATTGAACTCCCCAGGGGAGCTTTCAAGCAGTCCCACGTGCAACTGGACCCTCTCTGTTCGCTCTTTCTAAGCAACCCGAAACATAGCCCTACCCGGCAAGGGAAAGGTATTCCAAATAGGGCCCCAGAAAATGCGTTCCAAGCCCCTTTCGCCCATCAAAAAGTACATCCAAAGGAAGGCTTTGGGTACAGCTGAACTCCCCAGGGGAGCCTTCACTCAGACCCACATGCAGCTGGACCCTCTGTGTTCGCTCTTTCTGAGCAACCTGAAACATAGCCGTACCCAGCATTGGAGAGGAATTCCAAATAGGGCCCCATAAAACGCGTTCCAAGCCCCTTTGACCCATCAAAAAGTGCCCTCGATAGAAGGCTTTGGGTACAACCGAACTCCCCAGGGAAGCCTTTACGCAGCCACAGATATAGCTGGACCCTCTGTGTTCGCTCTTTCTGAGCAACCTGAAAAATAGCCGTACCCGGCATCAGAGAGGAATTCCAAATAGGACTAAAGAAAACGACTTCAAAGCCCCTTTCGCCCATCAAAAACTGCCTCCAAAGGAAGGCTTTGGGTACAACTGAACTCCCCAGGGGAGCCTTTACGCAGCCACACATGCAACTGGACCCTATCTCTTCACTCTTTCTGAGCAACACGAAACATAGACCTACCCAGCATCGGAGAGGAATTCAAACTACGGCCCAAGAAAATGTGTTAAAAGCCCCTTTCGCCCATCAAAAAGTGCCCTCAAAGTAATGCTTTGCGTACAACTGAACTCCCCAGGGTAGCCTTTACGGTGCCCCACATGCAACTGAACCCTCCGTGTTCGCTCTTTCTGAGCAACACGAAACATAGCCGTACCCGGCATCAGAGAGGAATTCCAAATAGGACTAAAGAAAACGACTTCAAAGCCCCTTTCGCCCATCAAAAACTGCCCCCAGAGGAAGGCTTAGGGTACAACTGAACTCCCCAGGGGAGCCTTCACGCAGCCACACATGCAGCTGGACCCTCTGTGTTCGCTCTGTCTCAGCAAACCGAAACATAGCCCTGCCCGGCATTGGACAGGAATTCCAAATAGGGCCCCAGAAAACGACGTCAAAGCCCCTTTCGCCCATCAAAACTTACCTTCAAAGGAAGGCTTTGTGTACAACTGAACTCCCCAGAGGAGCCTTTACGGTGCCCCACATGCAACTGAACCCTCTGTGTTCGCTCTTCCTGAGCAACCTGAAACATAGCCGTACCCAGTATTAGAGAGAAATTCAAAATAGGTCCCCAGAAAACGCGTTCGAAGCCCATTTCCCCCTCTAAAAGTGCCCTCGAATGAAGGCTTTGGGTACAACTGTACTCCCTAGGGGAGCCTTTACGCAGCCACAAATGCTACTAAACGCTCTGTGTTCGCTCTTTCTGAGCAACCCAACACATAGTTCTACCCGGCATCGGAGAGGAACTCAAAAAAGGTCCAAAGAAAACGCGTTCCAAGCCCCTTTTGACCATCAAAATTGCCCTCTAAGTAAGGCTTTGGGTACAACTGAACTCCCCAGGGGAGCCTTCACGCAGCCACACATGCAACTGGACCCTCTGTGTTCGCTCTTTCTGAGCAACCCGAAACATAGCCCTACCCAGCTTCGGAGTGGAATTCCAAATAGGGCCCCAGAAAACACATTCCAAGCCCCTTCCGATCATCAAAACTTGTCATCAAAGGAAGGCTTTGGGTACAACTGAACTCCCCAGGGGAGCCTTCACGCCGCCACACATGCAACTGGACCCTCTGTGTTCGCTCTTTCTGAGCAACCCGAAACATAGACCTACCCAGCATCGGAGAGGAATTCAAGCTACGGCCTAAGAAAATGTGTTAAAAGCCCCTTTCGCCCATCAAAAAGTGCCCTCAAAGTAAGGCTTTGCGTACAACTGAACTCCCCAGGGGAGCCTTTACGGTGTCCCACATGCAACTGAACCCTCTGTGTTCGCTCTTTCTGAGCAACCCGAAACATAGCCCTACCGGGCATCGGAGAGGAATTCCAAGTAGGGCCCCAGAAACCGCATTCAAGGCCCCTTTCTCCCATCAAAAAGTGCTTCCAAAGTAAGTCTTTGGTTAAAACTGAACTCCCCAGGGGAGCCTTCACGCAGCCACACATGCAACTGGACCCTCTGTGTTCACTCTTTCTGAGCAACCCGAAACATAGCCCTATCCGTTATCGGAGTGGAATTCCAAATAGGGCCCCAGAAAACACATTCCAAGTCCCTTCCGACCATGAAAACTTGTCCTCAAAGGAAGGCTGTGGGTACAACTGAACTCCCCAGGGGAACCTTCACGCAGTCCCACATGCAACTGGATCCTTTGTATTCGCTCTTTCTGAGCAACACGAAACATAGCCCTGTCCGACATAGGAGAGGAATTCCAAATAGGGCCCCAGAAAACGCATTCAAAGCCCCTTTCGCCCATCAAAAAGTGCCTCCAAAGGAAGGCTTTGGGTACAACTGAACTCCCTAGGGGAGGCTTTACGCAGCCACACATGCAACTAAACCCTCTGTGTTCGCTCTTTCTGAGCAACCCAAAACATAGCCGTACCCAGCATGGGAGAGGAATTCCAAATAGGGCCCCAGAAAACGCGTTCAAAGCCCCTTTCGCCCATCAAAAAGTGCCTCCAAAGGAAGGCTTTGGGTACAACTGAACTCCCCAGGGGAGCCTTCACTCAGACCCACATGCAGCTGGACCCTCTGTGTTCGCTCTTTCTGAGCAACCTGAAACATAGTCCTACCCAGCATTGGAGAGGAATTCCAAATAAGGCCCCAGAAAACGTGTTCCAAGCCCCTTTGGCCCATCAAAAAGTGCCCTCGATAGAAGGCTTTGGGTACAACCGAACTCCCCAGGGGAGCCTTTACGCAGCCACAAATGCACCTGGACCCTCTGTGTTCGCTCTTTCTGAGCAACCCGAAACATAGCCCTACCCAGCATCGGAGAGGAATTCAAAATAGGGCGCCAGAAAACGGGTTCAAAGCCCCTTTCGCCCATCAAAACTTACCTTCAAAGGAAGGCTTTGTGTACAACTGAACTCCCCAGGGGAGCCTTTACGGTGCCCCACATGCAACTGAACCCTCTGTGTTCGCTCTTTCTGAGCAACCTGAAACATAGCCGTACCCAGCATTGGAGAGGAATTCAAAATAGGTCCCCAGAAAACGCGTTCGAAGCCCATTTCGCCCCTCTAAAAGTGCCCTCGAATGAAGGCTTTGGGTACAACTGTACTCCCCAGGGGAGCCTTTACGCAGCCACAAATGCAACTAAACGCTCTGTGTTCGCTCTTTCTGAGCAACCCAACACATAGTCCTACCCGGCATCGGAGAGGAACTCAAAAAAGGTCCAAAGAAAACGCATTCCAAGCCCCTTTTGACCATCAAAAATTGCCCTCTAAGTAAGGCTTTGGGTACAACTGAACTCCCCAGGGGAGCCTTCACGCAGCCACACATGCAACTGGACGCTCTGTGTTCGCTCTTTCTGAGCAACCCGAAACATAGCCCTACCCAGCTTCGGAGTGGAATTCCAAATAGGGCCCCAGAAAACACATTCCAAGCCCCTTCCGACCATCAAAACGTGCCCTCAAAGGAAGGCTTTGGGTACAACTGAACTCCCCAGGGGAGCCTTCACGCCGCCACACATGCAACTGGACCCTATCTCTTCGCTCTTTCTGAGCAACACGAAACATAGACCTACCCAGCATCGGAGAGGAATTCAAACTACGGCCCAAGAAAATGTGTTAAAAGTCCCTTTCGCCCATCAAAAAGTGCCTTCAAAGTAAGGCTTTGCGTACAACTGAACTCCCCAGGGTAGCCTTTACGGTGCCCCACATGCAACTGAACCCTCTGTGTTCGCTCTTTCTGAGCAACACGAAACATAGCCGTACCCGGCATCAGAGAGGAATTCCAAATAGGACTAAAGAAAACGACTTCAAAGCCCCTTTCGCCCATCAAAAACTGCCCCCAGAGGAAGGCTTAGGGTACAACTGAACTCCCCAGGGGAGCCTTCACGCAGCCACACATGCAGCTGGACCCTCTGTGTTCGCTCTTTCTCAGCAACCCGAAACATAGCCCTACCGGGCATAGTAGAGGAATTCCAAATAGGGCCCCAGAAAACGCATTCAAAGCCCCTTTCTACCATCAAAAAGTGCCTCCAAATAAGGCTTTGGGTACAACTGAACTCCCTAGGGGAGGCTTTACGCAGCCACACATGCAACTGAACCCTCTGTGTTCGCTCTTTCTGAGCAACCTGAAACATAGCCCTACCCGGCATCGCAGAGGAATTCAAAAAAGGTCCAAAGAAAACGCGTTCCAAGCCCCTTTCGCCCATCAAATCTTGCCCTCAAAGGAAGGCTTTGGGTACAACTGAACTCCCCAGGGGAGCTTTCACGCAATCCCACATGAAACTGGACCCACTGTGTTCGCTCTTTCTGAGCAACACGAAACATAGCCCTGCCCAGCATTGCAGAGGAATTCAAAATAGGGCCCCAGAAAAGGCGTTCCAAGCCCCTTTCGCCCATCAAAAAGTGCCCTCAAAGGAAGTCTTAGGGTACAACTGAACTCCCCAGGGGAGCCTTTTCACAGCCCCACATGCAGCTGGACCCTCTGTGTTCGCTCTTTCTGAGCAACCTGAAACATAGCCCTACCCAGAATCGGAGAGGAATTCAAAAAAGGTCCAAAGAAAACGCGTTCAAAGCCCCTTTCGCCCATCAAAAAGTGCCCCCAGAGGAAGGCTTTGGGTACAACTGAGCTCCCCAGGGGAGCCTTCACGCAGCCCCACATGCAACTGGACTCTGTGTTCGCACTTTCTGAACAACCCTATCTATTCATATTTTCATGTTTCAAGTCATCTGTTTCAATTCAGACAATTTCAATAGTGAAATGTGAAAACATAGCTTATCCATGAGCTCCTTTTCAACGCCTTAGTCAAATGCTGCGTTAGCCTTTTGACTTGTTACTTCTATTTCTGTGTCAAAACTTGTTCTGTATCATTTCAGTTGGAGATGGATTCTTTGACATCCGTGCCTAGAAAAACCTTTTTTCCGTAGGAGCCCTTCAATGTACACAGAGCAGAGAAAGATCAGCTTTTATGCCATTTGGTACTCAGCAGCAGGCCACAACCTCCCGATTCACAGTAAGGCGGTACCCACACGTCGGTAGCCGGACACCCATGTCCAGAGACCATCTCCAGGACATCCAGTCCCCAAGCCGGCGGACGACAGCCTCCCGCTTCACGGCACGGCCGGCACCCACGACGCCCGAAGATGGACAGCCGGAACATGGAACAGACGGCCCCCACGCAGTCTGTGGCCCAACTCCCGTACATGGGACCAACGTCCCCAAGCCGCTCTAGGTCGGCCCCAGTCTCCGGTGCGGGTAGAACACACGTCGCCCAGGACCGGAGCCCAGGGGTTCAGGACGGCTGGCCACCGCTCCACACGGGAGAGAACACTCCGGTCTCGAGGACATCCAGCCCCCGAGCCGGCGGACGACAGCCTCCCACTTCACGGCACGCCGGCACATGGCGGCTGACGACCGACCCCCGGAACACCGGACAAACGGCCCCCTGTGCAACCCGTGGCCGAACTCCCACACACGGGACACACGTCCCCAAGCTGCTCTAGGTCGGCCCCAGTCTTCGGTGCGGCTAGCACATGTGTCGCACAAGACAATAGCCAAGGGGCTCGGGACGATTGGATCCTGCGCCTGCGGATGGACAACATAGGGAGCTCGGTACGGCCGGGCGCCGCTCCGCACGGGACAGAGCACCCCAGTCTCCGGCACGGCCAGCCCCCGAGCCGGCGGTCGACAGCTTCCCGCTTCACGGCATGGCAGCACCCAGGCGCCCGAGGACGAGCCCCGGGACACGGGAAGCCGGACCCAGCGCAGCCCGTGGCCAAACTCCTGGACCCGGGACCACCGTCCCCGAGATGCTCTAGGTCGGCCCTGGGCCCCAGTGCGGCTAGCACACGCATCGCACAAAACAATAGCCAAGGGGCTCAGGACGATCAGACCCCGTGCCTGCGGATGGAGCACATAGGGAGCTCGGTACGGCCCGGCACTGCTCCGTATGAGACAGAGCACCCCAGTTCCGTG
Organism: Mergus octosetaceus; assembly: GCA_036873955.1. Classification (NCBI taxonomy): domain Eukaryota; kingdom Metazoa; phylum Chordata; class Aves; order Anseriformes; family Anatidae; genus Mergus; species Mergus octosetaceus. Next base: position 86,073,658 of record CM072318.1, on the reverse strand, counting down.
ACGGCTAGTCGCCGAGCCGACGGACGACAGCCACCCGCTTCACGGCAATGTTGACACCCAAGCCACTCGTGGCCTGACAACTGTGTCCTGGTATCGCCGGCCAAGAGCCATCCGAGATGGGACCTGGACCTAGGTAAGGATAGCACACGCGTCGCACAAGACAATAGCCAAGGGGCTTGGGACGGTCGGATCCCGCCCCTGTGGATGGAGGACACAGGGATCTCAGGAACGTCGGGCGCCACTCCGCACGGGACAGTAACCCCGGTCTCTGGCACGGCCAGTCTCCAAGCAGGCGGACGACAGCCTCCCGCTTCACGGCATGGCCGGCACCCACAGCGCCCTAGGACGGACCCCCGGAACATGGGACAGCCCGTGGCTGAACTCGGTCCCACACACGGGACTGCCGTCCACAAGCCGCTCGAGGTCGGCCCCATTCCCCGGTGCGGATAGCACACACGTTGCCCAGGATCTGAGCCCAGGGGTTCGGGACGGCTGGCCACCACTCTGCACGGGACCAAACTACCTGGTCTCCAGGACAGCCAGTCACCGAGCCGACGGAAGACAGCATCCCGCTTAATGGCAAGGCTGATGCGCACGGTGCTCATGGATGGACACCTGTGTTCAGGGATCGCCTTCCCTGAGCCGCCCTAGATGGGACCCGGACCCCGGTACGGCTAGCATACACATCTTCCAGGATTGGAGCCCATGGGCTCTGAAACGCCGGCCCCAGTGCCGGCAGTGGCCGGACACCAGTGTCCTGGTATCGCCTTCGCCGAGCCGGCCGAGATGGGACCCTGACCCCGGCTGGGCTAGCACACACGTCGTCCAGGATCGGAGTCCAGATGTTCGGGATGACCGTGCACCGCTCTGCAAGAGACACAAACCCCGGTCTCCAGGACGGCCAGCCCCCGAGCTGGCGGATGACAGCCTCCCGCTTCACAGCACAGCCGGCACCCACGGCACATGAGGACGGAACCCCTGAACATGGGACAGACGGCCCCCACGCAGCCCGTGGCCGAACTCCCGCACACGGGACCAACATCCCCAAGCCGCTCTAGGTCGGCCCCGGTCTCCGGTACGGGTAGAACACACGTCGCCCAGGACCAGAGCCCAGGGGTTCGGAACAGCTGGCCACCGCTCCGCACGGGACCGAACTCCCCGGTCTCCAGGACAGCCTGTACCCTAACCGATGGAAGACAGCATCCCGCTTCACAGCAAGGCCGACACCCACGGCGCTCGTGGCCGGACACCCGTGTTCAGGGATCGCTGTCCCTGAGCCGCCCGAGGTCACCACCGGACCCCGTTGCATCGGACAGCCCCTGTGCCACCTGAGACCAGTCTGCAGATTGCGGGACCGCTGGTCACGAACCACCCGACAGCAGCACCGCGGTTCAAGGCATGGCAAGCCCCGAGCCTTGCGTGGCTGGATCTCGTGCCCTTCCATCGCCGTCCCCGAGCCGCCCAAGGTCCACTCCAGACCCCTGGGCCCCTTCCACTCGTGTAAGCCAAACCGGAGCCCAGGGTCTCGGGACTTTCGGCTCCCGCAACTCCAGATGGAGGCACCCGGTGTTAGGGACGGCCCTTCGCCGCTCCGCATGGGAACGAACCCCAGTCTGTGGAACGGCCGGTCCCCGAGCTGGCGGACGCCAGCCTCCATCTTCACGGAAAGGCCGGCCCACACACCGATCAAGGCTGGACCCCCAGGACAAGGGGTAGCGTGTGCCTGTGACGCCCGAGACCTGTCCGCAGATAGCTGGACCGCCGCTTCCTGAACCTCCCGACAGCAGCATCCCCGTTCAGGGCACTGCAAGCCCTGCGCCTTACGTGGCCAGATCCCATGCCCTTCCATCGCCGTCCCCTTGCTGCCGAGGTCGGCAACGGACCCCAGGGCCGCTAGCACTCACGTCACCCAAACCGGAGCCCAGGGGCTCGGGACAGCCGGCCGCCGCTCCGCATGGGACCGAACCTCCTGTCTCCGGCACAGCCAGTCCCCGAGCCAGCAGATGACAGCCTCTTGCTTCCCGGAAATACCGGACCCACGCCACCCGTTTCCAGACACCCGGGTCCAGGGATCACCGTCCCAGAGCTGCCCGAGGTCGGCGCTGGACGCCGGTGCAGCTAGCACACAAGTTGCCCATGACCGGACACCAGGGGCTCGGGACGGTCGGATCCCGCGTGACCGGATGGAGGCACACGGGAACTCGGGTCGTCCGGCCGCCGCTCTGCACGGGACCGAACCCCCGGTCTCTGTTCATCCAGAGGACGTGAGTAGGTTGTCAGTTAGACTCAGGGCTGGCCATGCAATCTATCAGTTCCGTACCGTCAAGCTCACTCTAAAATCGCGCTGTTCCTAGCAAAATGGCCCGAGGCCCAGGTGGGTTGCTCTAACACGCTGTGGCCAGGGAAGCAAAAGCTTTCCTTCCTCTTGGTTTCACAGCGGTGCAGAGAAGCTTGGTGCCATGGAGTTTTCTAACCGTTCAGTTTTCACCCAAAAAAATGACACGTTCAAGCAGTGAAGAAAGAGGGCTGTTTCTTTGGGGAAAGTCCAGCAGAGGGGTTACTCGGCAGGGCCCGAGAGCTGGAGCTGGGCTCAGCACTGAGCACAGCTGCAGCAGCACAGCCAGCCAGCTCTCGGGACACAGGGCCTCCTCTCCCACACCCTCCGGAGCCGGTAACATAGTGCTTGCAGGCTGAATGTGGAGGAAGTTCTCAGGACCAGGATGGTTTCAGTCACCAGGGAGGAGACTGAAGGGCTGCTGTAGCCCTCCATGTTTCTCAGGGCTGACATGGAAAGGAACAGAGTAGAGGTCAGAGCCCGTATCACTGGGAAGCATGCCCAGGAACTCCCCCTACCAAGGCCACCCCACCTCCTCAGCTGGGGCAGGGGTCGCAGCTCACTGCCCAGGGTCTTTTCTCCTCCCAGCCAGTTCCTGCTGATACCCCACTGCCCTCACTCACCCTCGATGATGTTCTTTAGCTTCTCCTCGCGCCCATCCACCAAGTGCTGCCCGGCAAGCCCTAGGTACACAGCCCATAACAGATCCCGCTGGCCAGCTCGCCCCAGACAAAGTCCCCCCCTCAGCATCCCTGCCAGCTTGGCCATGTGTGCCCAAGTGTGACAACACCCAAGGAGGCTGCGAGGCACCCGCTAAGCTTCCCACCAGCAACCACTGCATGGGCAGGGGGTGGGCGAGGGCAGCAGGGAGCCCCCACAGGCACTCCAGGCCCACTCTGAGCAGGCAGTGCTCTGCAGCCACGTGGCTGATTCAGCAGCAGCTGGGGCTGTGGCCAAGCTGCTGTGGGGCACAGAGGGCCCATGGGGTTGTGACTCACCAATGAACCTGATGGCCGCCTCTTGCAGGGGCTCCTGGGGGCTCCACAGGTATGGCAGGCTCTGGCACAGGTAGTCATCCACTCTGCTGCTGTGCCCCACCAGCTGGAAGAGAATAGTACATGTGGATGGGGCTGGTGCAGCCTCGCCCCTTGGCCAGGCCGGCCCTGTACGTGGGACTGGCTTCCCCTGCTGGGATAGCCTGATGCCCAACCAGCAGCCAGCTGCTGCTGGGGCCAGGCTTTGGCGGGAGCAAGGGGCAGGGTGCTGAGGTGCCACCCCGCTGCCAAGGGTCAGCTGTCGGTGTGCCTGGGACCTGGGAGAGTAACGAGGCTGTCGAAGAGCCTGTACTGCTATGTGCCGGGGCGTGGGGGTAGGGGTGCGTGTATGGCTGCAGGCTGGGGGCTCTGGCCTGCAGCAGTGGCTAGAGGCAAGGGTAGCCACCCCGCACCCTGGGCCAGGGCTGGCAGGCCTTGTCTGGGCCAGGTTTTGGGAGCCCTCGGGCAGTTGTCCTTACCAGGCACTTGCCAATCCTCTCTGGCTGCGCTGTCTCCAGCAGGTTCCTGAGCTGCTTCCACTTCAGGAGCTTGGCAGCACCAAGGAGGGCTTCCCGAGAGGCCTGCAGAGCAGCAGAGAGTGGGAGATGAAACCACTGCGCATGGGACAGGCCCTGGTTGTCCCGCACCTTGGCGAGGCTTGGGGGCTTTCCTGGCCCTTGCTGGGGAGGTGCAGCAGCTGGAGACGGCATCTGCCAGAGGGTTCAGTGCTTGGGCAGAGGTGTGGGGCAACCACCAGCTTCGGCACTTCATGCTGCTGGGGCTGCAGGACTGAGGTCCCCCAGAGCTGCTCATCTGCAGCCAAGGCCAGCAGGCAGGTGAAGCGCTGCAGTCACTGAGGCGCCGGGGCAGGAGGCAGCCAGGGACACCATGCACAGGGACCCCAGCAGGCTGTTCCCTAGGGCCTGGGCTCCAGAGCCTGCCACCGCGGACACAGGGCCAGACCCCTGCCCTGGCTGTGGCTCCCTTCCCAGGCTGGTGAGGCTGGCAGCCATGCTGGCTCCTGCAACCCCTGGCAGGGGCTGCACCCTTCTGCATGGCCCAGGGCACCCTGCAGGCCAGGGTTTCTGCAGTGAGCACGCTGGCGGCTCCAGAGTGCTCGTGCCCAAGAGAGCAAGGGAGCATTCAGCCTAGGCAGCTGGCGGGTCCCTGTGCATAACATGGGGTCAACAACTGTTGGGCACCTCACCACTGGCCTCAGACACCTGCAGGCACAGCTGAGATGCCTGTGAAAACTCTAGTGCCTAGGTATCTGTGGCTACGCAGCACTGCTGAGCACAGCTGGGAGCGGGCAGGGCAGGTCTGAAAAATGTCCGTGCCCACCTTCTTGGCCCCTGACAGCTCTGGGGCTGCAGGAAGCCTCCCAGTGGGCTTTTCTGTGGAGGGCTGCATGCGGGGCTGGATGTGGGGCAGGGAGAGACCCCTCCGCTCTGGCCCTCTGTGCAGGCGGAGCCGTAGTAGGGGCAAAATGGCTGTGGTGGGCCTGGTGCAGGCACAGAGGGGCTCTGCACCTTTCTTTTGGATTCGGGAGCTTCGGCCCTGAGGTGAGGCACATTCAGAGGAAGCCTTGCTAACAGCCCGTGCCCCTAATGCTCAGGCCCTCCTGCGGGGTGTCGCCCCCTCAAGTGACTGCTCAGCTTAGTGTCCCCACCTCAGCCACACGCTGGTTCTGGTCATGCAGGTGGAAGAAGAGGGGGAGGATGGTGCTCTGCACTTGCTTCTCCATCTCCATCTTATGGGTGCCCTCTGCAACCTCCATGGCATCCTTGCAGAGAAGGATGGAGAGCTCTCTCATGCAGCTGGACTCCTGGTGAGACAGAACAAGGGAGGACCTCAGTCCAGGCTCTTCCGAGCTCACAGTGAGCAAGGGGTCGGTGTGGCTGACAGGGAGACACACGCTCCTGGCTCTCACTCTGCAGTGAGCTGTGGCAGGTAGGCCAAGTGTGCGGGCAGTGCAAAATGGCTCAAGACACAGGAAGGGCAAGGCAGTGGGTTGCAGATGGTCCACCCTGGGGCTGGCAAGGGGACACATGGCAAGGGGAGAAGCGGCCATGGACAGCAAGGGGCCGAGGAGAAGTTGCCATTGTGGAGCACACATCTGCAGGGCTCTGCACAGGGAGGGGCTGCCCCAGCAGGAGCGCCCAAGAAGCACCAAGCAAAATGTTTCCAGCACGTGCCCAGGGATCGTGGTGGGCAAAGAATTCGCAGGCCAGTGACACACGCGGAGAGGGACGCACCACCCCCAGGCCACATTCACGTGCCCCGTGGCCACGCTAGCCAAACCTCCTGCTTGCCCACCAGACTTACGTTTTCAAAGAGGGGCAGGAGCCTGTCAGGCAGCTGCAGAGCGATGGGGCCAGCCACTTGCCCATCTGCTAGGCGCAGAGTGTTGCGGAGGACAGTCACAGCCTTCATACTGACGTCGCTGTTGGCATCCTGCAGTTGCTGCATGACCTCTGGCAGCAGGTCTTGCAGAGTTACTGCCTACATGAAACACAGCAGTTCTGTCTCAGAAACACCGAAGACCATCCTGGCAGAAGCCCTTTGCTTACAGCGGGCACAGCCCAGAGCAGAGGTCTGTCTCCAGGAGCGTGCTGAGGCCCCTTGAGACAGAAGGCTGCTGCCTTGGGGTGCAGAAGCAGCCACTTGTGTCAGCCTGGCCCCGTGCGGGGGCTCATCTTCCCAACCTCAGCAGGATGACTGCTCTGGGTAGAGTGCTCCTGCAGCTGAGGCAGCCCTGCGCTGGCTGGCCTGGGGCCTGGCATTGACCCCTTTCTGGCACAGCAGGAGGTGCCTTTGAGCGGACACTGGTGCCACTCTCCTCGTGCTGCACAGTCCAGTCAGGGGCTGCCCAGAAGCGCTCAGGGGCTGATGAAGAAGGCAGTGAGAGCAGTGGAGCCACTACTGCCCCTCCTGATTCTTGGCAAAGTCCAAGCAGGCCTCTGCGGGCAACAGCACCTGCAGCCCAGCCCCAGGCGGATGCCGCCACTTGGCCCAGATGCCCCCACTCACCATCTTGGGTCTCATAGACAGCGTGACGAGGCTTGTAACCACCATCCTACGCAGCACCGAGGACTGACTGCGCAGGTGTGAATGAAGAAGGTCCAGGATGCAGTCATCGACATGCTGCTCAAAGTCTATGCAGTCCAGCAACTGAAAGACACCCAGCAGCCCAGTGAGAGCCTGGCCCAGCCGGCAGGACTCCTGGCAGCACGCTGAATCTGCCAGAGAGCCCAGAGTTTCAAGGCACCTTGGAGAGGCACCGCTTGCTGCTAGGCCCTACCTCCGTGAAGACAGCCCCAGCGGCGATCTCCTTGTGCTTCTGTCTCTGGCAGAGACCTATGACTGCCTCTTCAAACACCGAGGCACAGCAGAGCGGTGCTTTGCTTCGCAGAGCCCTGGCCAGGGGAAGAACGCATTGGTAGTACCAAGCCGGGCAAACAAACCTCCTTGGGACTGTGCTGTCAGCGCTAGCTGTTATCCCATGGGCCAAACCAGGGCAAGGCTTGCATTTCTGCACTCTGCTTCAGCAGCTGGTGCCATCCGCTTGAGGAGAGGCCGCCCGCCCTTCACCATATACCTTGCCTTTGCAAACATGGAGGGTGACGAGCACAGATGTGCTCGATTCACTGAGAGACGCCCTGCCTACACGCAAGTTGTGGCCTTCCAACAGATGCCATTTCCTGACCACTTTGGATCCCCAGGCCACCGAGCCTTCCCGTGCTCTCTGGCCACCCTTCCAGCTGCTCTGCCACACAGCTCCAGTGCAGGCTGTGGCACTGCCTGCAGAGCCAGCCCCAGCACTCTCCTGCCCCGCTGGTCCCCGAGGAAGGAGTGCATTGGCAGGTGACAGGTCCTGCGAGTCCTCCTCTTGCACTGGGCAACAGCAGCCCTTCACCAAAGTGCTCTCAGAGGCAGCAGCGTGGAAATCATTGAATGAATCATAGAATGGCTCGGGTTGGAAGGGACCTTAAAGATCAAAGAGGCCACTCCCCCTGATGGTCTCTCCTGAGAGCCCTCAGTCACCAGCACTGAGGGTCAACGTTGTCCCTCGGACCCCTGGGGACACCTCACCAGCCACGAGGAAGGGGATCACGTGGGGCCCTCCACCTCCAGGGGAAGAGTGCCAGGGGAGACAAGGACAACTGATGAGGCGCTCACCTAGTCAGCACAGCAACACCTGTGTGGAAGGTCTCATGTCTTAAAAGCATGTCCCAGCCACCCTGCGTCTGGATGTCTTCAACCAAAGTGGCACCCCTCAGGTGTTCGAAAAGAGCTCTCATGGTCATCACCGCAGTCCTGCATGCAGAGCACAATGCGTATCACATGTGGAGCCCCGGCCCTGGCTCCGGCCTGGGGCACAGACCTGGCAGAGGGGATGGAGCACCTGAGAAAGCTGCCTGGAGGCCACATGCCCTCCCCCATCTGACTGCTGCTCCTGCTGAAGTCCTGCAGTGTGCACTCATGGATGAAGGAGATCTGGAAGAGCACGGCAATGTAGAGCTTGTGGAAAAGTGACTGCGCAATGTTTTTGCTGGAGGGCAGCTGGAAGATCTTGTTCATGGCACTGGTTACCTGCAGAAAACAGTCAGGTGCAGCTCTCAGTGCACGGATGTCCCTGCAGCACTGCCAGAGCTTGCGGGTTGGGGGGTGAGGGAGGTGGGGCTGAGGCGTCGCTCTGAGCTGACGGAGGCACCAGGCCAGAGCCCGCTGCCTGGCTGCCTGGCCTGGGGCCCAGCCCCAGCGGCTCCCTGGGTTCGGCTCTGCTTTGTGGCATGGGCAAGCCAGCTTTTCGTGTCCAGAGCAAAGGGCCCAGCAGGCCCCAAGGGTCTTGCCAGCTGTCCTCAGCTCCCTGGGCCAAACCTTGCAGCCTGCTTGGGCCAGGCAGCCGCACTTCCCGGGGCTGCCCAGCAAGGCAGGAGCAGGTGGGGAGGGAGGAGGACAGAGAGTGGCAGGGCAGGGGTGGGCTGCGTGCCTGTGCGCAGTGGGGCCCCAGCAGTGCATGTGGCCCTGCTGGGCTCTGGCTCCCAGCCCCCCTGACTGGGGAGCCCCGGGGAAGGCTGTCGTTTGGGGACAGAGGAAGAGGGGAGGAGGGGATGGGGAGGGGAGTGCAGCCCCACTGAGGGTGAGCGAGGCCTGGTCCAGGAACTCACAGCCCAGGAACGGACACAGCTGTGGTGTGGGCCAAAGCCATCGTGCTCAGGCCCTGTGCGTTGCATCAGCAGGTTTCTCAGCACGTCCTTTGCAACGCGGGGCTCGGAGACCATCGTCTGCCACATGGCTGTGGCAACCCTGCAGAGACAAAGCATGCTGTTGATGGGGCCACCCCAGCCACTGCCCCTTGGCCTGTGCCGGCCCTGAGGGTCCTGAGCTGTGCCAGAGGTGGGTGGGTGGGCCCTGTACCTATCGCACCACGGGAAGACCTCCAGCAGGCACTGGACCGCGTGCTCAGGGTCCAAGGAGGTGATCTGGATAAGGGTCCTCTTCAGGATGTCCAGGAGTGATTCCTTGCTGACCAACGCCAGGCGGTCATGGATGATCTGCATGACCCGTGGCACCTGGAGGAGAGACGAGGGAGAATGGAGCAGAGCACAGCCAAGGCCCCAGCTGCCACCAGCAAATGCTTCCCTCCTGTGGCTCTTTGCCAGCCCGAATGGCTGTCGTGGACTCCCAAGCCCTGGACCCAGGCCAGGGGGAATGGCCCCCGAGAGGGCAAAAGCACAGGGCAATCTGTCTGCAAACTGCTAACCTCCTCCATCTGTGAGTCTGTGATCATATCCAACACGCGGGCAACCATCTTTGTGTCAGAGACCCTGGGGTGTGTCATGCCCTCCAAGACGGTGAGGATGAAGTCCGTCCTCTTGATGGGGAAGAGGAAGCTGCCAAATACCTGCGAGAGGGAAGACATGTCACACAGCCTGCCTTGGTGGCGGGCTGCAGCTGAGCAGCGAGGGCAGCTCTGGAGAGAGAGCCAGGGCAGTGCTGGCACTGTGCCCCCAGCACAGGCAGGAGCAAGAGCTGGCGTGGGCTTGCAAGGGCCGGCCTCGGCTGGGGTGACTGTAGCCTCAGTGGCTGCGGAGAGGGAACTGCCCCGTAGGGTGAAGGCAGGTGGTGGAGGTCAGGGTCAGGGCACACTTGGCGGTGTGTAGGCAGCCAGGCCTTGTGGGTGGCCAGGGCAGCTGGACCCGCAGTGCTGACGCTGGCCACTGACACTAGCCTTTGGCTGCTCCCTGCTGAGATATGGTGGGACCCTGCAGCCAGCTTGCTGGGAGGCCGTGACGGACCCTGCCTCCTGCCCGCAGTTCTTGGGGTACTGGTTCATCCAGGTCTCCTGTCAACCTCACAGCCAAGAATCCCAGGAAGGGAGGGGCTCATTACCGTCAGCTTGTTAGCAGCGTCCTTGGGCAGGAAGGTGCTTGGGCATTCCCGCTCCAGCCTGAGCTTTGGATAGGTAGGTATCATCATGTGGCCTGGGCAGCAAGGCAAACAGAGGGTGGGTGAGTGGTAGGAATGATGGAGAAGCTGCTGCTTGGAGAAGACAGCTGAGAACACCAAGCAGAGCTCTGATTGTGGCAGTCTGTCAAAGAGGGGCACTCTGTGTTGGGTAGAGGGTAGGGGGTGGGCACAGGAGACATGCCAGGGAGGAAATGGGTCTTCTGTTGCAAGGGGGAGGAGGGCAAACCACCTCGCAGTCTGCAGAAAGGCCAGAGAGTTTGGTTCGGCTTTCTGCTCTGAAGCAGGAGAGAAGCCCCACGATACTGCTACTCCTACAGGCCCTCCAGTCCACTGGTTCTCAGGAGTGCTACTAAGCCACTGCCCCAGGGGACATCCTGCTGCTCCGAAAGGGGGTATGCCACATCACGGCCTTGGGGACAGACCTGCAAGATGATCTCCAGCGTAGTGGCAGTGTAGTCCGACGAAGTACACACCAGCACTTCCAGCACGCTGTCCAGAGATTTCAGAATCTGTAAGGAAGATAGAACGGGTGGTGCTTTTTTGCTGGTCCTTCCTCATGGGAAGCTGGCTTGAATGTCTGCTGCCTGAGGCAGGCCTCAGCTGCCCAGTGGTGCCGGCAACCTGCCCAGTGGTATCTCAGGATCTCTGTTGTCTTTCTGTTTCTTCCCCGTGGTCTTTCAGCAGCCAAAGCTAACTAGGAAAAAGTGCGCAGGAACTGACTGGCAGCAGGCTCTCTGTAGCTCACTCGGTGCTTACCTGAGCATAAAGTGAAGCATCCAACTTGCCCCTCTCCCTCTCTGAAGCAAGAGAGCCGATGGCGTTGATGCAGGGGCCGAGGTGCTGTGACAGCAGTGCTAGGTTCTCTTTGCTGCAAGGAGAGGAGAGAAGGTGCCGGTTGGAGGCTGGCAGTAGGAGCAGTGCCCAGATGCCCTGGGAAGTTGACCCAGGATGTCAGGGCCTGGGGTCACCAGGTGGGACCCATACTGGGTGGGCAAGGCTTGTGTGGAGGCATCTTCTCCCTCTCCCATGGTGCTGAGCCAGGGATAGAGGGCAGTCATGGCACGCAGTGCACAAAGCCCTTTCCAGCTCCTGCCTCTCTCCCTTCAGGGAAAAAAGCCGGGAAGGGAGACAATGGAGAGCCCCTGCCGGCTCTGACGGCTGGCTCTGCCGGCACGGCACACTCTGCCCTCCTATCTGGCGCAGGAGAGACCTGAGGCCCTAAGACAGAGCATCAAAGTCCTGCCCGGGCAGGGGAAGCCCGCTGCTGTCAGGCCCATGCTGTGGAGAGGCCCTGGCCAAGCCAAGGTGTGGGGCAGGTACCACCTTTCAGTGATGGTGTACGCAGCTTGCCAGCCCAGGAACATCACAGTGCGCAGGTGGTCAGAGGAAGACCTAGGCGGTTGCATCTGGAGAGAGACAACATGGTCAGGATGGGACATGGGAAGCTGACAGGGGCTGGCACTGATCTGCAGGGCAGGCAGAGCATTTCCTGACACCACGTCAGCAAGCCTGCCTACACCCAGGCCTCCTTCCAAGCCCCTCATCTCAGCTTTGGCACCACTGCCTTCCTTAGAGCACTAACAGAACCGCCTGCCCACTGGCCACACAGCGCAGCTCCTAGGAGCTTATACGATCTGTGGAACCAGAGCATGTCACGAAAATCCAGACAAGCTCTTAAAACTTTGGGTTCTGACTGTGATGATGGTGTACTATTATGGGGCGATGCTGAAATAATATCTGCTTCAATATTAGCTCCAGGAGTAGGAACTGCGTGTGCTTTGTCTAGCATTAATAAGCTTGCTTGTTGGGCTGTTAAACAATCAAATGTTACAACACAAATTCTCTCCGAAATGTCACAAGACATGGAGAGTTTACGACATGCTGTGCTACAAAATAGAGCTGCAATTGATTTCTTGTTATTAGCTCAAGGAAATGGGTGTGAAGAGGTAGAAGGAATGTGTTGCTTTAATCTCTCCAATCATGGTCAATCAATTCATAATCAATTGAAATGGCTAAGGGATCACACTTAAAAAATACAACAGAATAATTGGTTTGATGATTGGCTTAGATCTATATTTGGGAACATGGGTGGGTAGTTTTTTAATCTTATCAGAGAAGGGCTTCGCCTTTTGCTTTTAATTATATTGATGATAATTGCTGCGCGAGTAATTTTTAGCTGCTTAACTAGAAAGTTGGAACAGCTCACAGAGAGGGTGTTTATAGCCCAAAATAAAAACGGGGGAATTGTGGAGGAATGGTTAGCTGAAGTAGGTCATGTGAACGTTGAACAACTCGGAGATAAAGAGTTACAAAAGTATCGTACTCAGCTCATATGAGTCTGAGCACATACGCATCTGGCTGGAAACCTATCAAGGAATGAGGACATCGCAACAATGTGTGGATGGGAAAATATCCATGGTGGAACTGTGGTTGATAGAAATGGGAAACTAACTGATAAAATAGAAAACTGCAATAACCAATCATGAGCTTAGTTTTTGCAATATGTATGAGCTAATTATATTGAATCATATAAAAGACGGCTGAGCTATCCAATAAAGTGAAGTTCACTGATCACTCATATTGAGCGTCTGTGTCTTCCCTCCGTCGACAACAGTTCAACAAGGCCAAGTGCCGGGTCCTGCACCTGGGGCGCAATAACCCCAAGCGGAGCTACAGGCTGGGAGAGGAATGGTTGGAAAGCTGCCTGGCGGAGAAGGACCTGGGAGTATTGGTTGATAGTCGGCTGAATATGAGCCAGCAGTGTGCTCAGGTGGCCAAGAAGGCCAACGGCATCCTGGCTTGTATCAGAAGCAGTGTGGCCAGCAGCGCTAGGGAAGTGATCGTCCCCCTGTACTCGGCTCTGGTGAGGCCGCACCTCGAGTACTGTGTTCAGTTTTGGGCCCCTCGCTACAAGAAGGACATTGAGGTGCTCGAGCGAGTCCAGAGAAGGGCGACGAAGCTGGTGAGGGGCCTGGAGAACAAGTCCTACGAGGAGCGGCTGAGGGAGCTGGGCTTGTTCAGCCTGGAGAAGAGGAGGCTCAGGGGTGACCTTGTTGCTCTCTACAGGTACCTTAAAGGAGGCTGTAGCGAGGTGGGGGTTGGTCTGTTCTCCCACGTGCCTGGTGACAGGACGAGGGGGAATGGGCTAAAGTTGCGCCAGGGGAGTTTTAGGTTGGATGTTAGGAAGAATTTCTTTACCGCAAGGGTTGTTAAGACATTGGAACGGGCTGCCCAGGGAAGTGGTGGAGTCACCATCCCTGGAGGTCTTTAAAAGACGTTTAGATGTAGAGCTTAGGGATATGGTTTAGTGGAGGACTGTTAGTGTTAGGTCAGAGGTTGGACTCGATGATCTTGAGGTCTCTTCCAACCTAGAAATTCTGTGATTCTGTAAATATTAATTCGGAGAAGTTTTAGCATCTTCCCCATCTCAGTAGCACATATTAAGCAAGGAGTGTTGCCTACATATTCATTCTTAATCCATCGCTCTCTTAATTTCTATGTTTCACCACGAGGAGCAGCCCAACGATCAAGCGCAGCAAGGACCTGCGCCTGGCTGCCGCACCCCCCACCCCTCCCGGCCCGACGCTCCGGGGAGGCACCCCCGGAGGCTCTCGCTCGCCTCACCGCCGGCAACCGCGCTCGCAGCCAGCGGCAACCTGCGCCTCCCGGCGCACATGGCCCGGCCCCGGCCCGGGGAAAGACCGGCCGCGCACCCCGGAGCCCCTGTGGCCGCCTGGCACCGCAGAACTACAGCTCCCAGCATGCCTCGGGACGGAGCAGCCCACCTGACCCTGCGGGGACTCTGGAACGCCCCCCCACCGTGGCCCTCCCCTCCTCTGCTCGCTCTGCACTATGGCAGCTTCCAACGTCCCATCCTGCCCATGCTGTCTCTCTCCAGGCGCCCACACAGGTACCGAGGGAGCCTTCAGACCGCCTCCCCGGTAAGGCAGCTTGTGCTGACGGGCCTGCTGCAGTGCCCCGCGTCTCTTGCTGGGGGAGCAAGCTCTCCTTTTCTGAGAAGAACTTTCTTCTTATTTCCAACCTGAACCTTCCCTGGCAAGGCCTGACAACCACCACCATAAGAGAACAGATGTTTTACTAAGACACACTGAGAAAAGCAGGGATGGAAAGGCAGTTGTCGGGGTGGGAGTCTTCTTCCTGAGAGGAGTCCATTCTCCTGTCCACGTTGGCTTTCATGCGAGCTGCCAGGCGGGAGAACCTCCGTCCTCCTGATGTGCCCTCCAGGCTGTAGAGGTGCCCCAGTAAGGAGAGGCAGCGGGTCTGCTGAAGCATCCAGGCTAGCTTCTTCCTCCTGACACACAAGAGAAACTGCTGAGCCCAGAGGCACGGCTGTAGAGCACCAAACCAGACTGGGCAGGGGAAAGTGGGGTGGCAGCTGAGACACGTACACCTCCTCAGAGGAAGGGAGCTGGTGCTGGAAGGGCTGCCGGCATGGAAGTGGGCAAATGAAGAAGTGCTGCCAGGGGCAGCCAACCACTACAGCGGGTGTGCTGGCACGACAGCACCGGGGGGGGGAAGTGATGCCAGGCACCAGCAGGAGAAGGACTATCGCAACTCTGAGCCTTCTCCTCATCACGCTCCCCCCCCAACCTTAACCCAACCCCATCCCGTCCCTTGAGGTCACTGTCTTCCTTCCCCTGTTAAGCCCGTCCTCCCTGTTCACATCTCTCTGTTCCCAGCCATCCCGGCCTCATCCGAAACGTGCCAGCAGGTGCATCCCTCGGCACAAGCTGCTTTCTACGCAAAGGCCCAGGGACTGCACAGGGGGGCAGCGTGAGGCTGCACTGGCCCCTGTTTGACCCACACGTCGTGCCTTAATGCCTCGGTCCTGCTAATGAGCTATGGGACAGCTGAGGCGTGGCCTGAAGTCCAGGCAGGCCTGGGCCTGGATGCCTGGCACCAGAATACTCTGCCTTTCCCATGCTCTCCCTTCTGCTGCTTACCGAGCCTCTAGCGGAAGAGAGGGTGTTCTTCTGTTTGTGTCACAAAGAGCACCCTGAAACCTTTCCCACAGAGACTTGACAAAGGCTCCGGCGCGTGTCTGAGGGAATCGCTTTTTCAGAAGGCTCAGCGCCTGCCTGGTCATTTTCTTGGCCAGCCCCACGCGTCCGAGATTACAGCAGACCTGCACAGGAAGAGGAAGCCATGCAGACATGGACCGCTTTCCCAAGCCTCTCCTCCTGCAGAGGCTGCAGAAATGTACAAGGGGCTGGCTATAGCAGGGACACCCCCTGCAAGAAGGGAACGCATCCGGCTCCATCCTCCAGGACATCCCTCTGCGTCACCCTGCCGCTTTACCTCCGCTTTGAGGCTGAAGAAGGTCGCCTCCTCAAAGCAGTCTAACACGGTTGCTGTCTTCCCCATGGAGTTCCTCAGGACCTCTGCTTCGTTGAGCTTCATAAGGGCCTTTGAGCAAGCACACAGGCAGCAGGTGAGCATCGGTGCAGAGCCCCCGGCCAGCTCCACCCTTCCCTCTTGCCTCCTGTGGCACCTGCCTTAGGAGGGCCCGCATCTCCCCACGTGATCCCTGCCCTAGCACAGTGCCCCGTGGGCTCAGAGCTCAGGCACCGAGGGAGCCTTCAGACTGCCTCTCAGGTAATGCAGCTTGTGCTGACGGGCCTGCTTCAGTGCCCTGCGTCTCTTGCTGTGGGAGAGGCAAAGCGCAGGACACAGTCCGGCTCTGCCCCCACTGTTTCTTTTGGGAGGCCCCTCAGCGGGCATGTCCTGTTGCAGTGGACTCCAGGTGCAGTGCGTGCTGGCAAGCAGGGTCACTCACCATGTAGCTGTTGGAGACGTGCAGGTAGGCAGCCGCACACTCCAGCAGGTAGTAGAAGGCTCGGGAAGCATTGCCTGTTGCCACATAGTGGCGAGCCAAAGGCACAAGCACTGATTCAATGACGGCTTCGCATTTGCAGGAACACGGGCCACCGTCCTTCTCTTTGGTCCTGCTGGGCTGCGCAGTTGTCCATTTGCCCTCTGGTGGAAACCGCTCTGACGCTCTGGTCAGAGGCGGGTTGCCAGGAAAAGAAGAGAGCAAAGAGCAGATGAGCATCACCTGAGATGACCCTGCTCTCCCTACAGGTAGCAACAAAAGCCCTATTTCCTGCTGTCTCATCCCAGCTCCCACCCCACAGCCAGCCTCCTCCTCCCAAAGCTGGAGTCCCAGCCAGCAGCCAAATGGCAGAGCTCCATCTGTCTCCTCTGGAGCTCGCTCGTTTCCACAATCATCAGAACCTTGTCTCCTCACCTGAACTCCTCCTCCGAGAAAGCCTGCTGCGGCTGCAGGGCATTTGCACTACCTGGGAAGAAGAGAGCGTGTCAAGGGACTCCCCACGTAGCCCGGGCTAAGAGCTGCAGGCTTGCAAGGGTCCTGCCGAGCAGACCCAGGGCACAAGAGCTGCGGTGATCATCCTCGTCCCCTGGCCTATCCCTGGTGCTGGGGACCCGGTGGGCCCCAGCCCAGCCTGCATGGGCCTGGATTTCCAGAGGGAGGGGGCTCCGCAGCACGGCACGCAGCCTACCCTCAGGGGTGTGAGTCCTGTCCTTCGTCAGCTGTTCTCCAGCGAGCACCAAGGCCTCCCAGCTGTGCCAGTCATCCTCGTCAGCAGAGCCCTGGCACTTTTCCCCGTCCTGGGGACTGGGGACGGCGAAGCGGTGGAAGGCCACAAAGTCCCCTCCGTGGCAGCTCCGGCATTTGTGCGCGTGCTTCTCCAGGAAGGCAGCACACTTGCGCTGCGTGCTGGCCCTCTGTCTCTTGGGCCACAGCTCGTAGGCTGCCTCCCGCAGCAGCGGGGCACAGAAGGCCAGGACGCCAGCCTGCTGCTCCGTGGTCTCCTTGCTTGTAGACGGCCTCTCCACCCCTGCAAGGCAATGGATGGTGGCCTCAGCCAGAGTGGTAGAGGCATTCCCAACAGCCGCTGGGAATTTCCCTCTGCACAAAGCTGGTGGGGGAAGGCCTCCTTCAGCTACAGCGCTCCTGGGTCTACGTTACTGCCACCACTTACCGCTCCCTGCCTGCTGAGAGGTGGCCGGCCCCTCTCGAGCACCTTGGATGTCCCTGGGCACCCCTGTGTCCTTCAGCCACTTAAGGATGTTGTCGCTCACCAGCATGTCCAACAAATAATTCATCTGATGCCTGGTGCAAGTGGGAAGGATGTGAGCCAGCAGCTGGGTGGTAAACACTGGCCCTATGATGGCTGCAAACTTCAAAACCATCTGCTTCTGCAGCGTGATCCGGTCCAGCTCAGCCAGCGCAATCTCTGTCAAGAAGAAGCGAAACGTCTCTCTCTTTTGTGTCCCGGAACCTGAGCTTGGAGAGGCTGGACAGTACCACCACAGGAAACAGGGTAGACTTTGGCCTCTCTTCCTCAGGATGGCACCTGCTGGGCAATTGCAGCCCAGGGGAATGTCTTCAAGATGGCTCCACTCCTCTTGCAACCACAGGCCACAAGGCCCAGGGATAAGAGAGGCTCAAGCGTGCAAGCGCTCCTCCACCACAGATGGGGAGGGCACGATCCTGTGGGTACACGCGACCCGTGGTGCGACCTACCAGAGCTGAACTAGGCTGACGCCCAGCAGCGCACACAGAGAGCAGAGAGCGCTTTCACCACCTCAGAGCTGGACTTGGAGCTCCCCACAACTGCTGTGGGCCTCACAGCTGGCCCACAGCCCGGAGGGGGACATCTGTGCCCTTAAGCACAGAGCTCTTTCTGCTCAGACCAGAGTCGCCTTCCTGGCAGGGCCCCCCAGGCTGAGAGGGTGCCTCTGCAGCATGCCGATGCCCAGCCCCTCTCTCACGTGCACCCCAGGAAAGGACCCCAGCACAGCCGCGAACTCAGCCCCTCACCTTTCAAGGTGGCCGGCAGCACGGTGGTCTCCAGGCTGACGTCTGCTCTGATGGTGCAGACCCTGCCACTGTTATTCCTAGCACTGGAGCTTGAGGTGGCTGAGACAACGGGTGTAGCCTCGACTGCAGAAGCTGGGAAGAGAGAGAGAGAGCATGAACAAGGTGGGGCAAGTCCAACCTGTCACGGTTGGGTGCGCTTCATGGCCCGCACCGAATGCGGTCAGTGAGCAGGGCAAACCGGTTTCCACTGCAATGGTTTTGTCTGCATTGCCCTTGCAACTCTTTTTCTGCCTTTGGACCAGCTGCCCAGCTGTACTGAATGAATATCCCGCAACAGAACGCAGCGGTTGCTACCTTTGACAGCGCTCCCTCCCACAGCCAGGGAAATTGCCAGTGATAATCCAAAAGGCAAAGCCCACGCAGGCTGTCCCCAGGGCAACAGCACTCTGCTTGGCATTGCTCTTGCAATTACTGCTCTTGCGTTACTGCCAAGCTCCTCAGTTCCCAGCGCCTTTGCGGGCATTTCTGGTTTTGGATTACACTTTCCCAGGTCTGACCCTCTCCTGCAGAAGGGCTTTCTTCTCGAGGGAGCTGGTGACTTGCCAAGGTGACAGCAAGGTGTGCAGGAGCCCACACCTCAGCCAGATCAAGTTCTGTCCTGCTGCCAGATCGGACTCTGCCCAGACTCACTGGAAAGCCACAGGACACAGTCGTGCGGGGGGAGGGGGGGGGAAGGAAGCGACATGCAACAGCATCTAGCCAGTCTGCAACAAGAGTGCTTACCGATCAAGCCCTCCCAGTTGTCCTCTACTTTTTTGTCCTGCCTCCCAGTGCTGAACAAGAGCATGTTGTTGCGACGCAGGCAGTGCAGCAGTTCCTCACAGTAATATGGGATGCCAGAGCTTCTTTGGATCAGGAACCTGGGCAGGAGCAGACCCAGCAGTGACCAACACCAGGGAAGTATGGTGCAACACAGTTCTGATGGGCGGGTGGCGAGTCACTCAGGCCTCACAGGGTAACCAGCCTCTTTGTCACAGCTACGGCTCACTTCAGAAGGGGGCGGTCCTCCCACTGGCTTGGGCATTTGGACCCCTGACCCTACACTGTTTGCTGGAGTCCGAGGGAAATGGTCGTGGGCAATGTCCAAAGCACAACACAGCAAGCCTGATCTTCCCTGTCCTCAGGAGCCCAGATCTGCTCTGGCAGCTGGCTGGACCCCTGCTCCTGGGAATCCCTACCACATCGGTCAAAGCCTTTTTCACACCTCAGCCACGCTGAGGCTTGGGTACCCATCTCCCTCTGTTCTCCTCTCTCCTCTTCTCTCCCCTTTCCTCCCTGCCTTGCCCTCCCTCCTCTGCAACAGCAAAGGGCTGTCACTGCCCACGTGCTGCATCCTGGGAGCTGCCTATTCTTAGCTCACACCTGCTGTGGTGAGTCTTAAGGACAAACCCAGGTCCTTGCTGGAGTCAAGGATGCTGCCAGAAGGCCCCGTGCTTCCTTTCCTGTGGGGCGACTTCCTTCCGTGGCAGCATAGGTCCAACCCCTCCGGAAGAGCTCCGTGGCCTGCAACATACCTTGCTAGATCCCTGGGGATGCTGACCACTCCAAGGTCCTGGCAGACTTTCTGCACCACAGCTGCAGGTTTCAGCTCTTCCAGATGAAGACAGCTGATTCTCTGGGACGTTGTGCTGTCTGCTGCAGCTTTGAAAAAGCTCTCCGTTCTCTTGTGGCCAGGAGCTAAGCTCATGACCATAAAGAGCGTGACGCTTTGGAGCACGGGCCACATGACAGTCCAGGAGGCAGGGTCGATGAAGTGGGCGTTGTCGATGACAAATATGCCAAATTCTCCTCCAAGGGTCTGAAAAAAGCAGATGGATCTGTGTGGAGTCTGGTGGATTCTCAAGCGTCCTCTAGGGGAGGAGATGTAGCCTCTCTCTCCGGAGACGGAGAATACTCAGAAGTCTCTCCCCAGCCGCTTCCCTCTTCAGAAGCTTACTGGCTTTTCATTTCTGCGAGACTTTAAGGCCTCCTCGGACATCACTTGCCCTTCTGAAGAAGGGAGCTTGGGCAAAGGAATGCAGAAGGCGTCAATCCTCTTCCAGGGCACATACCCTCCAACTTAACAGGAGGCGAGCTACGAGGCATATGGGGTGGGCGTGAGAGGGGCTTCTGGGAGGAGGGGCTCCTGGGCCCTGAAGGGCGGTGACCCTGGCACATCGTCCTGCTGCCCACTCAGGCTGTTCTGATGTGGAGCCTGCAGCGGGCAGGGTTGTTTTCTTTCTCTGACCCAGGTAGAAGGAGGAACACTCACCTTCTGTAGCACTTTCCTACAAGTCTTCTGCAACTCCCTTTTCCTTTGAGTGTCACGCATCTTGCAAACCTTGTCTGGGACGGCAAACTGGACAGGAAAGCAGAGTCAGAAAGAAACATCATCCTGCGACCAGGCATGCCTATCCACCAAGCTAGACGGCAGAGCAAAGCGCCTCTGCATTAGCATGAGGTCAGCACAAGCCTCTCTTCACTGGCCTTTCCAGGGTGCTGACCAAGACACCTGGCACAGGCACAGGACATGAAGTCACCACAGACAAGGAGCCTCCCCGGACCCAGGAATCAGAACGGGGTGCTATGAGCGCTGCAACTCCCAGCCCTGCAGAACACCCAAACAACAACCAGACTACCTCAGGAGGCCTCCCTCTCGCTCTCACCTTGACGAGGAAAATGTCATTGAGGAGGCAGTAACTGCTCTCTTCTATTGCCCCTTGGAGCTTGGCCTGCAGGGTGCGCTGCCGGTCCTCGCACGTTTCACCCGCCTGCAGTCCCAGGGCCCTGGCCACCAGCATACGGATGGCAGAGAAGGACTGCCTCATGTTGGCCTCGGTCAGTCCCATGGTGACAACCCTGCGGTGCAAAAGCAAAAGGCACTTGAGGTGCAGAAAAGGCCCCCAGTAGCCCACGCCTGCCAAGACAGGAGAGTTAGAGACTCACGCCGCTTAGTTCTTACTGCAAAGGAATGCAGGGTGCACAGTCCCGGGGGTGGGGGCGGAGGGCCAGGCACAGGGCAGAGGCATCGCAGTCTTCCACGAACGTCAGGGGACGGGCACGGGAAGGGTCTCAAAAAACCCACTTACCTGTGCCCAGTGGCCTGGCCCAGAAAGGCCAGCTCAGTAAGTAAGTGGCTCTTTCCAGAGCCCAGAATGCCTGCGTATGCCAGGATGTGCGGCTGTCCCAAAGTCTCGTAGGCCTTCAAGCTGCGTTCAAAGAGGTCAATCTCCACCTCCCGACCTGTGAAGACCAACCAGGAAACAAGCTGTTGCAGCATGCTGAAAAGCAGGGCAGCATTCCCTTTTTCTGGCACGGCGGCTCCCCTCCACCCACGTCAGTAAGCCTGCCTACACCCAGGCCTTCTTGCAAGCCCCTCATCTCAGCTTTGGCACCACTGCCTTCCTTAGAGCACTAACAGAGCCGCCTGCCCGCTGGCCACACAGCGCAGCTCCTAGGAGCTCTTTCCCCTCCGCTTCTCCTCCCACAGGCAATGAGATTCAGCCAGCTGGACGCAGCTCCCCACACGGATCCAGCCCAAGACTGGAGGGCACACTTTGAGGCACTGCAGGCAGCTGCGCCCAAAAGGCATGCCAAACGTCTCACTGCACCCTGAGCCCCAGAGCTCTTGCCAGCGACCTGTAGCTAAGGTGGCGTCTTTGGGCCTGTTGTGGTTTTGGCTGCGATACAGCTCCTTGTCTTCACAGGAGCTTGGAGTGTGCTGTGATGTGGTGGACTTGCCACCAAAGGAACGCCGAGAACACACTGAACTCTTGCCGAGCAGTGCTGGCACAGTGTCAGGGCCTCTGCAGTTTCTCATGCTGCCCCACCAGCCAGCAGGCTAGAGGAGGGAGGAAGGGAGCGAGCGGCTGTGTGGGGCTCAGCTGCCTACTGGGGTTAACCTCCAGCAAGGCGCACAGTTTTGGGCAAAGGGAAGCAGCTGGGTTTCTGAAGAGCGAGGACTTCTCTACCTACCCAGCAAGGGGCCGTACTCCGACCTCTCCTTGGTAAGACCCATGTCAAAGATGCTAGAAGCGGGAGAAGACAAAACATGAGTTTCACTTAGTTGGTCAGAAGCCAGGGAATATAGAGCCTGCTGTGTTAGGGGAGGAGACCCTCCGCAGGTAACTGCTTTTCTTTCCAGCAGCATGCTGTCCGGAGCATGCTCCCCGGCCAACGTTCGAGTGGACATGCCAGGACAGCTTCAAGCACGAAGAAGGCCAGCAGCCATGGCGGGACAGCAGAAGGTGTTGGGAGTCCCTCGCCAGAGACCAAAACCAAAGAAATCCCAGATGGGGCAAAGAAGCCAGGGTGTGCTGTTGGCTAGTAGACTGCTCTGCCACCCTGGACAAGCAAATGAAGCCTCTTGGAAAGGAGGACCTGTGTCACTTAGTGGCTCAGGACACCAAGCACCTGGCACCTTTGGCTCTAGTCTCTTGATAGTTTTCAAGAGACAGCAACGTTAACATCCAGAAGGTCCTCCAACCCTGGCCCGGAGGGACAGCTGAGAACTGAGCAGGCAGACAGGAGGAAGAGTGGCCCAGTGGCCCACCTTTCCCCAAGGCGACATGACTGACCCAAAGCTTCCTGCGCAGAAGGAGCTGGGAAAAAATTCCTCCTTGCATCAGAATGACCTCTGCCTTAGCCTTGCACATAGCGGAGCAAACACAGGGCAGGGAGGGAGCCCAGCAGAAAGCCGCTTGGACAAAGCCTGCATGGCTAGCGTGCGTCCCCAAAGCCAGGACAACCTTCCGCACCCCACTGGCATCACTCCCAGCTCTCTTAGCAGCAGGAGACACAAGGGCAGAAAGGCACAAAGCAGACCCATGCCAGGCCTTTGGATCTTCTTGGCCACAGGGAGGGGATGTCTGTGGGAGACCAGGCTGGTTTCTTGCTGCACAGCTCCTCTTTACCGGTCAAGGTTGCACCCTTGGCTTCCCCTTGTGCCCCCATCCAGATGGCTCGGAAGACACTCACCACTTGTCGGTGATCCCCACATATTGATAGATAGGGCCGGGATCTGTAACACCTTTCAACTTTGTCTTCGGCAACTCCTTGAAGAGGTAACTGGGCAGGCGAGAGGCCTTGTAGGTGTCTTCATCACAGGACACCAGCCTGGGGTAGTGCACCATCAAGCGGGCACCCAAATTCACCTTATGGCCAATCACTGCCATGGAGAGAGAACACATTGACATGGTTAGGAAAGCAGCCTTGCCCCACCCTTCAAGGCCAAGGGCCACTTCCCCTTGTTGTCCATAGGTGCATGTCCATTGGTGCACTGCACCAATAAGCACACAGAGCAAAGATCTTTTAATTAAATAATTCATTATATAACTCTGCAGAGTCAGGTGCTTGGCGATCTTCCGCAAAGCCAGCACACCTCTGACTTGAATCACCGTTACTTATACACAGCAAACTTGTGAAAGCTATCTCTTTGGGTACTTTTGATTGGCTATTACAGCTCGCCTAACTTATGTCTCCTGAGTTTGCACATTACAGAGAAAGAGTGGGGGACGGGGGAGCAGGGACACACCAAATCCCACATTAGCATACATTAGCATTTTGATGGGTATGATTTTTAATACGTTTACGACCCTTAATGAGCAAAAGCTTACTACAGATTAGTCTGGAGCTGTTGTGCTCCTCCTTGTTTTCACCTTTTATCCCTTATGTCCCTTGCTTCTGCTAGCTCAAGGCCACCTGTCTCTCTGTTCCCTTATTCTCTCACCTAAAAGACTATACAAGCTATAGAAATACTACACAAGCTACAGGCCTCCCTCTATTCTTCAAGGTTTCCTTGTTTTGTTCCCAGCTTTGGGACTACACCCTCAGGCACAGGTCAGCCCCGCAGCAGGGCAAGCGGACCCAGCGGGAACCGCAAGTCTCTGAGCCCATTCTCCCACCTCAGGTCGAGACCCGTGACATCTGGGCCGCTCCCGGCAGGCTGTAGCATATGTGCTTGCCCCAGCCTTCCCATCTCTTCATGACTGACATGCTTAAGCACACCCACCCCAGCCTCCCACTCTTCAGACTAAGGTGCGGTACCTGTATGTTCGGCCCTCTCAGGATGGCCACAGAGGCCGCAGAACACCGTCCCGCTGGTGACCCCAATAGACATTGCCCTGGCACACAGGGAGAGAAGCGCAAATTCAGTGGCACCCCAGGCGCAGTCCTGCTCGCCCTGCTCTGCCACTTCCCACGTCTCCCCTTGGCACCAACCAGGGGCACCTGCTGTCCCACAGCCGGTGCGTGCCTTGGGGACTTGGAGAGCTCGGGGCACCACACAGCCCACCCACAAGAGATGTGGGGAGGGTACACGCAAGATGGCTTGGACCCTTCCCCTGAGGCCCGATGGCTGCGACCTGCAGCAGGCCACAGCCCCTCTCACTAGTGGAGGAAAGCAGGTGCTACCCACAGAGCACCTACAATGCCAGTGACTTTGAGATTAGGCCCGAGCCCTGTTCCTGGCAGGCTCTGCTTGGAGGGACTGCGCCTGGCTGCCGTGAGCTAAGCCCAGGGGCCACCTGCTGCCTCTCAGGGTGCTGCCTCAATCCTGCCAGGGACAAAGGAGGCCAAGCCAGGAGGCCACGTCTCTTGCTGGTCAGCCCCCTTGCGCTGTCCCAGGCAGCACGCATGCCCTGCAACACCACCACACACTCACTCAAGTTTCCTCAACGACGTGGAGCACGTGCTGAAGATCTGAAGAGCGCTTTCCAAGGCACGGGTGCTCTCGTGATGCAGCTTTGCTCCAGACATTCCGAACACACAGAGGAATGTGCAGCCCTGGAGAGGACAGATGCAACACATCTGGTTACAGTGCCTACGGCCAGCAGCTAATGCCATTCCATTGCAGTCGCCAGGGAGACCAGTACAGCTGCAGGTCAACACAAAGCCACAGAGGACTGATCCCGCCAGCAAGGCAGAGCTGCTCCTCAGTCCCTCTCCGCTAAACAGACACAGGCCACCCTCTGGGGGTGGGATTGCTCCCCCACGCTCACCTTATCAAACAGAAGGCCTTTGTTGATTTCGCCCTTGTGAGGACTGATGATTGCTGAAATCATCCTGTTGGCATCACAGAGGCCCCTCCTAAGATCCAGTAAGTTGGCCTCTGCAGAAAACTGCAGCTGGATAAAGAGGCTGGTGACTGGCCGTAGCTCAGACCACAGGTGCAGCGGCATATCCACGTCCAGCTGGAAGTGAAGAGCACGACAGCTTTGCTAGCCTGTTCTCCCGGCAGTTCCTCTGGGCCCGTGCCACGTACCAAGGGAGAGCAGGCATGTTGGCAATACCAGGTACTACTGGAGGAAGGGTAAGTCCTCTGCTCGGTGCCAATCGCAGCAGGCAGGTCATAGCAGAGTCATAGCACAAACGACAGAGGGGAATGTTCCAGCAACACTCCATCCTGTGGCAAGTACGGACGCGAGGGGCGACCCTCTGGCATGTCCCAGGGACTTGAGCAGACTCGCCCCCTTGTCCTCACCTCGTGCCCACAGCACGTCCAGAGCAAGTCATGGAAAAGACAGAGGGAAGTCCACCTCCCGCCACCCGTGCCTCTTTGAGGAGCAGCACAAAATGGGCAGATGCCTGGCACATGCGGCACCAGTAGCCTTGGCATCAGGTCCCCTGGGTTCCCGCTCCAGGGTGCTTTTTCTTCCATTTGTCTGTTTTCACGAGAACTCCACTCATGCAATGCACACCTTCTTCCGCCCTCCCAAAATGCAGCCTCCAGCAGCAGTGGCCTTACCTTCCTGAGAGCAGTTGCTGGTATGTGCTTGTTCATCTTTGCTGCCGCTGTAGGATCACTGGACATGAGCAAAGCTGGCCTTCGGTGCCCTAAGGGAAGCAAACGCAGGCCTTCACTGGCAGGACGGGACTAGAAGGGGGTTGAAAGACGGGGCTGGCACTGGGCAAAGCAGAGCAAAGATTCTTTGGCGTTTCCTCCTGCTCCCCTCTGCAGCTGCTTGGCCAGAGCCGTCCTCTGGAAGGAGGGGGTGGCCGCGACAGCCTCAGCTGAAGCACAGGAGGGACAAAGGCACGAACGCTGACTGAAGGGTGGAAGCGGGCAGGGGGAGTTCCTCCCTGGAACTCTGAAGCAGGCAGGCCCCATTTTTCCAGGCAGTCAAAGAACACGGTGAAGCAGGGACTCACTTATCCTTTCCAAACGCCGCATCTTCGCGTGTTGGTCAAACTGGCCTGCAGCATCTTGGCGTTCTGATACAGACATGTGCTCCATCCTCTGAACCTGCAGACACGCAGAACAAAAGTACTGCCACTGGCCTCCCCAAGGAGCCCCGGGAGACACAGCCTGCCCTTCCACTCTCACTTTCCAGAGAAGGGCAGAACCCCTTGGTGCAGCAAGCCCACCTCTCTGGATTTTCAGCTGGGACAGAAGTGCCTCCTCAGAAGGACCAGAGCCATGCAGGCATCACCCAAGCATGCCCCAGCTCTCAAGGACAGCTGCGCGACCCACAGGGGACATTGCTGGTGGGGCCCACACCCTTCCCATGCTTCCCTCAGCCCCTCACACCAAGCAAGCACTACCCAGAGTTACCCCTGAGATGGAAGGGCGACTGCTTCAGCTCTCTACCAACCCTTATAGCTACAACTCTCTCCACGTCCAGCGCCTCAGCCTTCTAGCACCTGCCTCCTTCCCTCTCAGGTGTGGGTCTTCAGAGAGGCTCTAGAGGCCAACCCGTCCACCTACCTTCAGAGCCCGTTTGCCACCAAGAAGCTTGGTCTGGATCTGTTCCTGCTCACACAGCTTCCAGCAGGTGGGTGAGACAATCACTTCACTTTTAACCGCAAGGTTTTGGGCCTCCATAACTTCATCCAGGGCCTGGCTGCAGATGAAGTACTGCTGATGGTACCTGTCTCCAGCAGCCAGTACGGTCATTTGCCCTGCGGAGATCCCTGGGGAGAGAGCAAGAAGAAGCATTGACACCGGGGAGCAGAAGCAGTCAGCAGCACTGGAGAGTGCCAGGGCTGTGCACGTGGCACAGCTGACCCTGCAGCACCCATACCTATCTTCAGGTGGAGCTTCTGACCCACGTGCGTGTCACGACTGCCATGCTTCTTCTGGATTTGCTGGCAACACTGCAGCACCAGGCTGATGGTCTGAGGCAGCTGAGCTTCTGATGCTCTCCACAGCACCAGCACAGCATCCCCTGGGGAAAGTGAGGGGAAGGTGAAGGCTCTCCTGAGGGACAGCAGCAAGCGGCCAGCTGGCGTGCAGAGGAAGATGGGCTTGTGGGAGGGCATCCTCCTGAAGGATGGCACCCTGGCCACAGGGACCCCTCCCTTCTGCCAGACCAGCCACAGCACCAGCCGGGGCAGCAGGAGAAGAGGGTGGGTGGCGGGGGGACCCTCTGCCCAGCACTCCTCCGCAGCTGCAGCAGCCCAGGGACACCACCGGAGGGATTGCTGCGTGGCCAGAGAGCTGCTCCATCAGGCCGGAGCACAGAGCCAGCGGCTCCCACGGGCAACACTGCACAGCAGCAGGACACGGAAGCAGCCTCCTCCTATGGACATACCTCCAAACTTCAGGATGTCTCCTCCAAAATACAGCACATCTGTGGAGAAAGAAGGGAAGGCAGAGTTATGGGGGTGCCTTCTTCCAGAATCCGTGGGGCAAGCCACCTGTAGCCACAGCCCTGGCCCCTGTACAGCGAGTTGGGAGGCCACACAAGCACAGTACGGTGCAAGCTGGAAGGCACCTCTGGAGAGTATCTGCTCCAGTCCCGCACCCTGTCGCCACTCAAGCCGAGCCACTCAGAGCCACCTGCCCGGGGCCACGTCCAGATGCCTGGTGAAGATCTCTGAGCGGGGACACTTGCAAATGCTGCCAAAGTGGTGGCCACCACATGCTCACGGTCAGAGACATCCCCCAGGATAAGGGGCTCAGGAGGGCCACACACAGATGTCAGTGCAAGCCTCCCTAGGTCACTGGCACGCTGGCACTCACTGGATGCCCCCAGCCTGCCTGGGGTCCTAATGGCACCAAAGCGGTGTTCCATCATGGAACTGGAACTGTCTCTCTGCAAGCACAGAGAAAAAGCAAGCTGCTGAGAAAGCGGGTGTCCCCTTGCTCACACAATCAGAGAATGATCTAGGCTGGAAAAGGCCTTCAAGATCATCAAGTCCAACCATCCACCTAGCCTACTGAGTCCCCATCACTAAACCATGTACCTTAGTGCCATGTCCACACATCTCTTAAATAGCTGCAGGGACTGGGACTCCATCACTTAACTGGGCAGGCTGCTCCAGTGCTCAACCACAACCTCCTTGAAGAAATTCTTCCCAGTACCCAACCCAAGCACAGCCTGCCCCAAATCGAGAGCCTTTCCTCATGGCCTCTCTCTTGTCACCTGAGAAAAGAGACCGACTGCCTCCGCGCTGCAGCCTCCTTGCAGGGAGGTGGGAAGCGCAATGAGGTCTCCCCTCAGCCTCCTCTTCTCCAGACTAAACAACCACAATGCCCTCAGCTGCTCCTCGTAACTCGTTTTCTAGACCCTTCACCAGCTTTGATGATCTTCTCTGTACACACGCAAGCAACTCAGACATCCTTCTCGTGGTCAGGGGCCCCGAACTGAATGCAATATTCGAGGTGTGGGCTCACCACTGCCGTGTCCAAGAGCTATCACTTCCCTAGCCCTGCTGGCCACACTAGTTCTCATGCAGGCCAGGATGCCATCGGCCTTTCTAGAGACCCGGACACGCTGCTTGTTCAGCTGGCCGCCAAGCAGCAACCCCACATCCTTTTCTACTGGGCACGTTTCCAGCCACCCTTCCCCAGGCCTCTGTGGCTGCATTAGGTTGCTGTGCGCCAAGCGCAGGACCCAGCACTTAGCCTTGTTCAGTGGCATGTGACTGGACTTGGCCCAGCCTACCTCAGCAAAGCCTTCCCACCCTCAAGCCAGTCAACCGTCCCGCCTAACTTGGAATCGTCTGCAAACTTACTGATGGAGGGTGCATTCAATCCCCTCCTCCCTCCTGGTCACGGATGAAAATGTTAAACAAAAAAGGCCCTGGTAGAGTGCCCTGGAGAAGGCCACTGGTGTCCAGACACCAACTGGATTGAACCTGGATTGAACTCCACTTGCTAGGACTCCTTGAGCCCAGCCATCCAGCCACTTCTTTCCTCAGCAAACAGTATGTCTGCCCAAGCCCTGAGCAGCCAGTTTCTCTGGGAGAATACTGTGGGCAGCAGTGTCAAACGCTTTATAAAAAGCCAGGCAGACAATGACCAGAGCCTCTCCCTCCTCTACCAAGCGGGTCACCTTGTCATAGGAGATCAGGGTAGTCAGGAGGGACCTAGCCTTCAAAATCCCACGCCAGCTGCTTCTGATCCCTCCATTGGAGGCATGTGCCATGTCACAGCACTCAGGATCACCTGCTCCGTAACCTGCCCTGATACTGACATCAGACTGACGGGCCTGTAATTCCCTGGAAAGTCCTTCCAGCCCTTCCTGTTGCGTGGAGGCACGTCTGCCAGCCTGCGGTCCACTGGGGCCTCCCTCATCACAGTGGGCAGCAGAAGACACCTGCTGCGCTCCTCCCTCGCCACGGGATCCCCACGGCTCCCACTGTCCCCCCAGGCCACAGTGAGCTCCACAGCCCTTCCAAGGAGGCAGGAGCAGGTGGTGCAGCAAGGCTGCCTCTGCCCTCCACAAGCAACCTCAGGGCCCGATATACAACAGCCTGGCAGCATGGCTCTTACCCTCCAAAATGTCGCTCATGTAGTCATTGAGCGTTTGTGCCAGCTCGTCAGTACCTCTGTCTGTGCCGCTCTGCTGGACACACTTCTCTGACAAAGCAGTGAAACCTGCAGGAAGAACAGGCAGAAATCAGGACATGTCTACGTGGGCCACAGGACCTGGCAGCCAGTCCCGTGCTGCCAAGCCTAAGCGCCTGTCAGTCGCTGCATCGCACGAGAAGCCAATCCGTGCTCTCTTTAGCCATCACAGCAGGAGTCCTCAACAGCGACAAGATAGCTGTGCCATCTATGGGCCAGGGCCCCCGAGGGCCTGGTGTGTCCCAATGGCTCGTTTCCGGGGAGGCTCTACCGTGCCCAGCCCACCTGAAAAATCCGCTAAGAACAGCACTCCCACGATAACCCTGGGGATCAGGCTGTCCCAGGTGAAGTCCTCAGAAAGAAGGAGATCGGGGAGGAGCACGCTCCTTTTCCCCATCTCAGAGTACAGGTACTTCCTCTCCCAGGCAGATGCCATGGTCAGTGCCCTGTGGTACCGGGGTACCTCAGCAGAAGACAACCATGCCCAGCTGGGAGGGAGGAGATGAAGACCCCTCAGCACCAGAGGGTGCAGTGAGCCTGGGGCCTTCTTGAAGGACCGTTTGGTCTCTGCCGCCATGGGTCATCACAATCACCTGGCTGTGATGTCCTTCATAGGTCATCGCTTATTGGCTGCCCTCCAGCAACAGGGTGGGCTAACAGTGCCATCCTCCATAGATCAATGCCTGCTGAGCAGCAGCCGCTGTGACCCCGTGCAAATGTATAGAGCTACTTCTTCCTATGAGGTTATTAAAAAAAAAGAAAAAAAGTACAAATAGGTTTAAGACTGGAAGAGGGTAAAGGACATTCATATATTCATGACAACATTCATCACCAGAACCTTCCAGAATGGTTGCTCAGTTCTTCTGTTCTGGGGGGGTAGTTAGGGGCTGGTGGCAGGGAAAGCAGTTAAGTCAGTGGACCACTGACACAACCAGAATGAAAAATGCTAATACATAAATAAAATTCAGAAATTATTCTATTCTGGCTAGAAAAGTTGTTTCATGTTGTTCCATCCATCCAAGAAGAAAGGTTGAAAACAACAGTGACAACGTGAAGTCTAAGAGAAGAAGAGATAAGGAGTGAAGGATGGAGGATGAGGATGGTAACATAAGCAGCAAACGGTGGTTAGTCATTAACCTCTTAGAAGATCACTAAAAAGGAGATATTTAAGTAGGAGATTTGTTTTGTTTTGAAAACACTGGCTTGTGCTTTTAAGGGTCACCGATTATCTGAACTGTTTGCACGGTCACTGCTTGAAAACTGGAAAACTTGTTCAATAAAATTAACAATTCTGTATTTTGAAAATGATATGGTTTAAATATTAAACTTCATAAATGTTATAATTCGTGTATTACATTTATGAATCCAGTAGTTCTTGGTGTAGTTCTTCCAGTAGCGCTTGGTGGATGAGGGAAAGGCTGTGGATGTGGTCTACCTTGACTTCAGCAAGGCTTTTGACACCGTTTCCCACAGCATTCTCCTCAAGAAACTGGCTGCTCTTGGCTTGGACTGGCGTACGCTTCGTTGGGTTAGAAACTGGCTGGACAGCCGGGCCCAAAGAGTCGTGGTGAATGGAGTCAAATCCAGTTGGAGGCCGGTCACTAGTGGCGTTCCCCAGGGCTCGGTGCTGGGGCCGGTCCTCTTTAATATCTTCATTAAGATATGGATGAGGGCATTGAGTGCACCCTCAGTAAGTTCGCAGATGACACCGAGTTAGGTGCGTGTGTCGATCTGCTTGAGGGTAGGAAGGCTCTGCAGGAGGATCTGGATAGGCTGGACCAATGGGCTGAGGTCAACTGCATGAAGTTCAATGTGGAGGAATGGTTAGCTGAAGTAGGTCATGTGAACGTTGAACAACTCGGAGGTAAAGAGTTACAAAAGTATCGTACTCAGCTCATATGAGTCTGAGCACATACGCATCTGGCTGGAAACCTATCAAGGAATGAGGACATCGCAACAATGTGTGGATGGGAAAATATCCATGGTGGAACTGTGGTTGATAGAAATGGGAAACTAACTGATAAAATAGAAAACTGCAATAACCAATCATGAGCTTAGTTTTTGCAATATGTATGAGCTAATTATATTGAATCATATAAAAGACGGCTGAGCTATCCAATAAAGTGAAGTTCACTGATCACTCATATTGAGCGTCTGTGTCTTCCCTCCATCGACAACAGTTCAACAAGGCCAAGTGCCGGGTCCTGCACCTGGGGCGCAATAACCCCAAGCGGAGCTACAGGCTGGGAGAGGAATGGTTGGAAAGCTGCCTGGCGGAGAAGGACCTGGGAGTATTGGTTGATAGTCGGCTGAATATGAGCCAGCAGTGTGCTCAGGTGGCCAAGAAGGCCAACGGCATCCTGGCTTGTATCAGAAGCAGTGTGGCCAGCAGCGCTAGGGAAGTGATCGTCCCCCTGTACTCGGCTCTGGTGAGGCCGCACCTCGAGTACTGTGTTCAGTTTTGGGCCCCTCGCTACAAGAAGGACATTGAGGTGCTCGAGCGAGTCCAGAGAAGGGCGACGAAGCTGGTGAGGGGCCTGGAGAACAAGTCCTACGAGGAGCGGCTGAGGGAGCTGGGCTTGTTCAGCCTGGAGAAGAGGAGGCTCAGGGGCGACCTTGTTGCTCTCTACAGGTACCTTAAAGGAGGCTGTAGCGAGGTGGGGGTTGGTCTGTTCTCCCACGTGCCTGGTGACAGGACGAGGGGGAATGGGCTAAAGTTGCGCCAGGGGAGTTTTAGGTTGGATGTTAGGAAGAATTTCTTTACCGCAAGGGTTGTTAAGACATTGGAACGGGCTGCCCAGGGAAGTGGTGGAGTCACCATCCCTGGAGGTCTTTAAAAGACATTTAGATGTAGAGCTTAGGGATATGGTTTAGTGGAGGACTGTTAGTGTTAGGTCAGAGGTTGGACTCGATGATCTTGAGGTCTCTTCCAACCTAGAAATTCTGTGATTCTGTAAATATTAATTCGGAGAAGTTTTAGCATCTTCCCCATCTCAGTAGCACATATTAAGCAAGGAGTGTTGCCTACATATTCATTCTTAATCCATCGCTCTCTTAATTTCTATGTTTCACCACGAGGAGCAGCCCAACGATCAAGCGCAGCAAGGACCTGCGCCTGGCTGCCGCACCCCCCACCCCTCCCGGCCCGACGCTCCGGGGAGGCACCCCCGGAGGCTCTCGCTCGCCTCACCGCCGGCAACCGCGCTCGCAGCCAGCGGCAACCTGCGCCTCCCGGCGCACATGGCCCGGCCCCGGCCCGGGGAAAGACCGGCCGCGCACCCCGGAGCCCCTGTGGCCGCCTGGCACCGCAGAACTACAGCTCCCAGCATGCCTCGGGACGGAGCAGCCCACCTGACCCTGCGGGGACTCTGGAACGCCCCCCCACCGTGGCCCTCCCCTCCTCTGCTCGCTCTGCACTATGGCAGCTTCCAACGTCCCATCCTGCCCATGCTGTCTCTCTCCAGGCGCCCACACAGGTACCGAGGGAGCCTTCAGACCGCCTCCCCGGTAAGGCAGCTTGTGCTGACGGGCCTGCTGCAGTGCCCCGCGTCTCTTGCTGGGGGAGCAAGCTCTCCTTTTCTGAGAAGAACTTTCTTCTTATTTCCAACCTGAACCTTCCCTGGCAAGGCCTGACAACCACCACCATAAGAGAACAGATGTTTTACTAAGACACACTGAGAAAAGCAGGGATGGAAAGGCAGTTGTCGGGGTGGGAGTCTTCTTCCTGAGAGGAGTCCATTCTCCTGTCCACGTTGGCTTTCATGCGAGCTGCCAGGCGGGAGAACCTCCGTCCTCCTGATGTGCCCTCCAGGCTGTAGAGGTGCCCCAGTAAGGAGAGGCAGCGGGTCTGCTGAAGCATCCAGGCTAGCTTCTTCCTCCTGACACACAAGAGAAACTGCTGAGCCCAGAGGCACGGCTGTAGAGCACCAAACCAGACTGGGCAGGGGAAAGTGGGGTGGCAGCTGAGACACGTACACCTCCTCAGAGGAAGGGAGCTGGTGCTGGAAGGGCTGCCGGCATGGAAGTGGGCAAATGAAGAAGTGCTGCCAGGGGCAGCCAACCACTACAGCGGGTGTGCTGGCACGACAGCACCGGGGGGGGAAGTGATGCCAGGCACCAGCAGGAGAAGGACTATCGCAACTCTGAGCCTTCTCCTCATCACGCTCCCCCCCCAACCTTAACCCAACCCCATCCCGTCCCTTGAGGTCACTGTCTTCCTTCCCCTGTTAAGCCCGTCCTCCCTGTTCACATCTCTCTGTTCCCAGCCATCCCGGCCTCATCCGAAACGTGCCAGCAGGTGCATCCCTCGGCACAAGCTGCTTTCTACGCAAAGGCCCAGGGACTGCACAGGGGGGCAGCGTGAGGCTGCACTGGCCCCTGTTTGACCCACACGTCGTGCCTTAATGCCTCGGTCCTGCTAATGAGCTATGGGACAGCTGAGGCGTGGCCTGAAGTCCAGGCAGGCCTGGGCCTGGATGCCTGGCACCAGAATACTCTGCCTTTCCCATGCTCTCCCTTCTGCTGCTTACCGAGCCTCTAGCGGAAGAGAGGGTGTTCTTCTGTTTGTGTCACAAAGAGCACCCTGAAACCTTTCCCACAGAGACTTGACAAAGGCTCCGGCGCGTGTCTGAGGGAATCGCTTTTTCAGAAGGCTCAGCGCCTGCCTGGTCATTTTCTTGGCCAGCCCCACGCGTCCGAGATTACAGCAGACCTGCACAGGAAGAGGAAGCCATGCAGACATGGACCGCTTTCCCAAGCCTCTCCTCCTGCAGAGGCTGCAGAAATGTACAAGGGGCTGGCTATAGCAGGGACACCCCCTGCAAGAAGGGAACGCATCCGGCTCCATCCTCCAGGACATCCCTCTGCGTCACCCTGCCGCTTTACCTCCGCTTTGAGGCTGAAGAAGGTCGCCTCCTCAAAGCAGTCTAACACGGTTGCTGTCTTCCCCATGGAGTTCCTCAGGACCTCTGCTTCGTTGAGCTTCATAAGGGCCTTTGAGCAAGCACACAGGCAGCAGGTGAGCATCGGTGCAGA
Source organism: Mergus octosetaceus (assembly GCA_036873955.1). Taxonomy (NCBI): domain Eukaryota; kingdom Metazoa; phylum Chordata; class Aves; order Anseriformes; family Anatidae; genus Mergus; species Mergus octosetaceus. The sequence goes on along the minus strand of CM072318.1, from coordinate 86,039,084 downwards.
GCCCCCGGCCAGCTCCACCCTTCCCTCTTGCCTCCTGTGGCACCTGCCTTAGGAGGGCCCGCATCTCCCCACGTGATCCCTGCCCTAGCACAGTGCCCCGTGGGCTCAGAGCTCAGGCACCGAGGGAGCCTTCAGACTGCCTCTCAGGTAATGCAGCTTGTGCTGACGGGCCTGCTTCAGTGCCCTGCGTCTCTTGCTGTGGGAGAGGCAAAGCGCAGGACACAGTCCGGCTCTGCCCCCACTGTTTCTTTTGGGAGGCCCCTCAGCGGGCATGTCCTGTTGCAGTGGACTCCAGGTGCAGTGCGTGCTGGCAAGCAGGGTCACTCACCATGTAGCTGTTGGAGACGTGCAGGTAGGCAGCCGCACACTCCAGCAGGTAGTAGAAGGCTCGGGAAGCATTGCCTGTTGCCACATAGTGGCGAGCCAAAGGCACAAGCACTGATTCAATGACGGCTTCGCATTTGCAGGAACACGGGCCACCGTCCTTCTCTTTGGTCCTGCTGGGCTGCGCAGTTGTCCATTTGCCCTCTGGTGGAAACCGCTCTGACGCTCTGGTCAGAGGCGGGTTGCCAGGAAAAGAAGAGAGCAAAGAGCAGATGAGCATCACCTGAGATGACCCTGCTCTCCCTACAGGTAGCAACAAAAGCCCTATTTCCTGCTGTCTCATCCCAGCTCCCACCCCACAGCCAGCCTCCTCCTCCCAAAGCTGGAGTCCCAGCCAGCAGCCAAATGGCAGAGCTCCATCTGTCTCCTCTGGAGCTCGCTCGTTTCCACAATCATCAGAACCTTGTCTCCTCACCTGAACTCCTCCTCCGAGAAAGCCTGCTGCGGCTGCAGGGCATTTGCACTACCTGGGAAGAAGAGAGCGTGTCAAGGGACTCCCCACGTAGCCCGGGCTAAGAGCTGCAGGCTTGCAAGGGTCCTGCCGAGCAGACCCAGGGCACAAGAGCTGCGGTGATCATCCTCGTCCCCTGGCCTATCCCTGGTGCTGGGGACCCGGTGGGCCCCAGCCCAGCCTGCATGGGCCTGGATTTCCAGAGGGAGGGGGCTCCGCAGCACGGCACGCAGCCTACCCTCAGGGGTGTGAGTCCTGTCCTTCGTCAGCTGTTCTCCAGCGAGCACCAAGGCCTCCCAGCTGTGCCAGTCATCCTCGTCAGCAGAGCCCTGGCACTTTTCCCCGTCCTGGGGACTGGGGACGGCGAAGCGGTGGAAGGCCACAAAGTCCCCTCCGTGGCAGCTCCGGCATTTGTGCGCGTGCTTCTCCAGGAAGGCAGCACACTTGCGCTGCGTGCTGGCCCTCTGTCTCTTGGGCCACAGCTCGTAGGCTGCCTCCCGCAGCAGCGGGGCACAGAAGGCCAGGACGCCAGCCTGCTGCTCCGTGGTCTCCTTGCTTGTAGACGGCCTCTCCACCCCTGCAAGGCAATGGATGGTGGCCTCAGCCAGAGTGGTAGAGGCATTCCCAACAGCCGCTGGGAATTTCCCTCTGCACAAAGCTGGTGGGGGAAGGCCTCCTTCAGCTACAGCGCTCCTGGGTCTACGTTACTGCCACCACTTACCGCTCCCTGCCTGCTGAGAGGTGGCCGGCCCCTCTCGAGCACCTTGGATGTCCCTGGGCACCCCTGTGTCCTTCAGCCACTTAAGGATGTTGTCGCTCACCAGCATGTCCAACAAATAATTCATCTGATGCCTGGTGCAAGTGGGAAGGATGTGAGCCAGCAGCTGGGTGGTAAACACTGGCCCTATGATGGCTGCAAACTTCAAAACCATCTGCTTCTGCAGCGTGATCCGGTCCAGCTCAGCCAGCGCAATCTCTGTCAAGAAGAAGCGAAACGTCTCTCTCTTTTGTGTCCCGGAACCTGAGCTTGGAGAGGCTGGACAGTACCACCACAGGAAACAGGGTAGACTTTGGCCTCTCTTCCTCAGGATGGCACCTGCTGGGCAATTGCAGCCCAGGGGAATGTCTTCAAGATGGCTCCACTCCTCTTGCAACCACAGGCCACAAGGCCCAGGGATAAGAGAGGCTCAAGCGTGCAAGCGCTCCTCCACCACAGATGGGGAGGGCACGATCCTGTGGGTACACGCGACCCGTGGTGCGACCTACCAGAGCTGAACTAGGCTGACGCCCAGCAGCGCACACAGAGAGCAGAGAGCGCTTTCACCACCTCAGAGCTGGACTTGGAGCTCCCCACAACTGCTGTGGGCCTCACAGCTGGCCCACAGCCCGGAGGGGGACATCTGTGCCCTTAAGCACAGAGCTCTTTCTGCTCAGACCAGAGTCGCCTTCCTGGCAGGGCCCCCCAGGCTGAGAGGGTGCCTCTGCAGCATGCCGATGCCCAGCCCCTCTCTCACGTGCACCCCAGGAAAGGACCCCAGCACAGCCGCGAACTCAGCCCCTCACCTTTCAAGGTGGCCGGCAGCACGGTGGTCTCCAGGCTGACGTCTGCTCTGATGGTGCAGACCCTGCCACTGTTATTCCTAGCACTGGAGCTTGAGGTGGCTGAGACAACGGGTGTAGCCTCGACTGCAGAAGCTGGGAAGAGAGAGAGAGAGCATGAACAAGGTGGGGCAAGTCCAACCTGTCACGGTTGGGTGCGCTTCATGGCCCGCACCGAATGCGGTCAGTGAGCAGGGCAAACCGGTTTCCACTGCAATGGTTTTGTCTGCATTGCCCTTGCAACTCTTTTTCTGCCTTTGGACCAGCTGCCCAGCTGTACTGAATGAATATCCCGCAACAGAACGCAGCGGTTGCTACCTTTGACAGCGCTCCCTCCCACAGCCAGGGAAATTGCCAGTGATAATCCAAAAGGCAAAGCCCACGCAGGCTGTCCCCAGGGCAACAGCACTCTGCTTGGCATTGCTCTTGCAATTACTGCTCTTGCGTTACTGCCAAGCTCCTCAGTTCCCAGCGCCTTTGCGGGCATTTCTGGTTTTGGATTACACTTTCCCAGGTCTGACCCTCTCCTGCAGAAGGGCTTTCCTCTCGAGGGAGCTGGTGACTTGCCAAGGTGACAGCAAGGTGTGCAGGAGCCCACACCTCAGCCAGATCAAGTTCTGTCCTGCTGCCAGATCGGACTCTGCCCAGACTCACTGGAAAGCCACAGGACACGGTCGTGCGGGGGGAGGGGGGGGGAAGGAAGCGACATGCAACAGCATCTAGCCAGTCTGCAACAAGAGTGCTTACCGATCAAGCCCTCCCAGTTGTCCTCTACTTTTTTGTCCTGCCTCCCAGTGCTGAACAAGAGCATGTTGTTGCGACGCAGGCAGTGCAGCAGTTCCTCACAGTAATATGGGATGCCAGAGCTTCTTTGGATCAGGAACCTGGGCAGGAGCAGACCCAGCAGTGACCAACACCAGGGAAGTATGGTGCAACACAGTTCTGATGGGCGGGTGGCGAGTCACTCAGGCCTCACAGGGTAACCAGCCTCTTTGTCACAGCTACGGCTCACTTCAGAAGGGGGCGGTCCTCCCACTGGCTTGGGCATTTGGACCCCTGACCCTACACTGTTTGCTGGAGTCCGAGGGAAATGGTCGTGGGCAATGTCCAAAGCACAACACAGCAAGCCTGATCTTCCCTGTCCTCAGGAGCCCAGATCTGCTCTGGCAGCTGGCTGGACCCCTGCTCCTGGGAATCCCTACCACATCGGTCAAAGCCTTTTTCACACCTCAGCCACGCTGAGGCTTGGGTACCCATCTCCCTCTGTTCTCCTCTCTCCTCTTCTCTCCCCTTTCCTCCCTGCCTTGCCCTCCCTCCTCTGCAACAGCAAAGGGCTGTCACTGCCCACGTGCTGCATCCTGGGAGCTGCCTATTCTTAGCTCACACCTGCTGTGGTGAGTCTTAAGGACAAACCCAGGTCCTTGCTGGAGTCAAGGATGCTGCCAGAAGGCCCCGTGCTTCCTTTCCTGTGGGGCGACTTCCTTCCGTGGCAGCATAGGTCCAACCCCTCCGGAAGAGCTCCGTGGCCTGCAACATACCTTGCTAGATCCCTGGGGATGCTGACCACTCCAAGGTCCTGGCAGACTTTCTGCACCACAGCTGCAGGTTTCAGCTCTTCCAGATGAAGACAGCTGATTCTCTGGGACGTTGTGCTGTCTGCTGCAGCTTTGAAAAAGCTCTCCGTTCTCTTGTGGCCAGGAGCTAAGCTCATGACCATAAAGAGCGTGACGCTTTGGAGCACGGGCCACATGACAGTCCAGGAGGCAGGGTCGATGAAGTGGGCGTTGTCGATGACAAATATGCCAAATTCTCCTCCAAGGGTCTGAAAAAAGCAGATGGATCTGTGTGGAGTCTGGTGGATTCTCAAGCGTCCTCTAGGGGAGGAGATGTAGCCTCTCTCTCCGGAGACGGAGAATACTCAGAAGTCTCTCCCCAGCCGCTTCCCTCTTCAGAAGCTTACTGGCTTTTCATTTCTGCGAGACTTTAAGGCCTCCTCGGACATCACTTGCCCTTCTGAAGAAGGGAGCTTGGGCAAAGGAATGCAGAAGGCGTCAATCCTCCTCCAGGGCACATACCCTCCAACTTAACAGGAGGCGAGCTACGAGGCATATGGGGTGGGCGTGAGAGGGGCTTCTGGGAGGAGGGGCTCCTGGGCCCTGAAGGGCGGTGACCCTGGCACATCGTCCTGCTGCCCACTCAGGCTGTTCTGATGTGGAGCCTGCAGCGGGCAGGGTTGTTTTCTTTCTCTGACCCAGGTAGAAGGAGGAACGCTCACCTTCTGTAGCACTTTCCTACAAGTCTTCTGCAACTCCCTTTTCCTTTGAGTGTCACGCATCTTGCAAACCCTGTCTGGGACGGCAAACTGGACAGGAAAGCAGAGTCAGAAAGAAACATCATCCTGCGACCAGGCATGCCTATCCACCAAGCTAGACGGCAGAGCAAAGCGCCTCTGCATTAGCATGAGGTCAGCACAAGCCTCTCTTCACTGGCCTTTCCAGGGTGCTGACCAAGACACCTGGCACAGGCACAGGACATGAAGTCACCACAGACAAGGAGCCTCCCCGGACCCAGGAATCAGAACGGGGTGCTATGAGCGCTGCAACTCCCAGCCCTGCAGAACACCCAAACAACAACCAGACTACCTCAGGAGGCCTCCCTCTCGCTCTCACCTTGACGAGGAAAATGTCATTGAGGAGGCAGTAACTGCTCTCTTCTATTGCCCCTTGGAGCTTGGCCTGCAGGGTGCGCTGCCGGTCCTCGCACGTTTCACCCGCCTGCAGTCCCAGGGCCCTGGCCACCAGCATACGGATGGCAGAGAAGGACTGCCTCATGTTGGCCTCGGTCAGTCCCATGGTGACAACCCTGCGGTGCAAAAGCAAAAGGCACTTGAGGTGCAGAAAAGGCCCCCAGTAGCCCACGCCTGCCAAGACAGGAGAGTTAGAGACTCACGCCGCTTGGTTCTTACTGCAAAGGAATGCAGGGTGCACAGTCCCGGGGGTGGGGGCGGAGGGCCAGGCACAGGGCAGAGGCATCGCAGTCTTCCACGAACGTCAGGGGACGGGCACGGGAAGGGTCTCAAAAAACCCACTTACCTGTGCCCAGTGGCCTGGCCCAGAAAGGCCAGCTCAGTAAGTAAGTGGCTCTTTCCAGAGCCCAGAATGCCTGCGTATGCCAGGATGTGCGGCTGTCCCAAAGTCTCGTAGGCCTTCAAGCTGCGTTCAAAGAGGTCAATCTCCACCTCCCGACCTGTGAAGACCAACCAGGAAACAAGCTGTTGCAGCATGCTGAAAAGCAGGGCAGCATTCCCTTTTTCTGGCACGGCGGCTCCCCTCCACCCACGTCAGTAAGCCTGCCTACACCCAGGCCTTCTTGCAAGCCCCTCATCTCAGCTTTGGCACCACTGCCTTCCTTAGAGCACTAACAGAGCCGCCTGCCCGCTGGCCACACAGCGCAGCTCCTAGGAGCTCTTTCCCCTCCGCTTCTCCTCCCACAGGCAATGAGATTCAGCCAGCTGGACGCAGCTCCCCACACGGATCCAGCCCAAGACTGGAGGGCACACTTTGAGGCACTGCAGGCAGCTGCGCCCAAAAGGCATGCCAAACGTCTCACTGCACCCTGAGCCCCAGAGCTCTTGCCAGCGACCTGTAGCTAAGGTGGCGTCTTTGGGCCTGTTGTGGTTTTGGCTGCGATACAGCTCCTTGTCTTCACAGGAGCTTGGAGTGTGCTGTGATGTGGTGGACTTGCCACCAAAGGAACGCCGAGAACACACTGAACTCTTGCCGAGCAGTGCTGGCACAGTGTCAGGGCCTCTGCAGTTTCTCATGCTGCCCCACCAGCCAGCAGGCTAGAGGAGGGAGGAAGGGAGCGAGCGGCTGTGTGGGGCTCAGCTGCCTACTGGGGTTAACCTCCAGCAAGGCGCACAGTTTTGGGCAAAGGGAAGCAGCTGGGTTTCTGAAGAGCGAGGACTTCTCTACCTACCCAGCAAGGGGCCGTACTCCGACCTCTCCTTGGTAAGACCCATGTCAAAGATGCTAGAAGCGGGAGAAGACAAAACATGAGTTTCACTTAGTTGGTCAGAAGCCAGGGAATATAGAGCCTGCTGTGTTAGGGGAGGAGACCCTCCGCAGGTAACTGCTTTTCTTTCCAGCAGCATGCTGTCCGGAGCATGCTCCCCGGCCAACGTTCGAGTGGACATGCCAGGACAGCTTCAAGCACGAAGAAGGCCAGCAGCCATGGCGGGACAGCAGAAGGTGTTGGGAGTCCCTCGCCAGAGACCAAAACCAAAGAAATCCCAGATGGGGCAAAGAAGCCAGGGTGTGCTGTTGGCTAGTAGACTGCTCTGCCACCCTGGACAAGCAAATGAAGCCTCTTGGAAAGGAGGACCTGTGTCACTTAGTGGCTCAGGACACCAAGCACCTGGCACCTTTGGCTCTAGTCTCTTGATAGTTTTCAAGAGACAGCAATGTTAACATCCAGAAGGTCCTCCAACCCTGGCCCGGAGGGACAGCTGAGAACTGAGCAGGCAGACAGGAGGAAGAGTGGCCCAGTGGCCCACCTTTCCCCAAGGTGACATGACTGACCCAAAGCTTCCTGCGTAGAAGGAGCTGGGAAAAAATTCCTCCTTGCATCAGAATGACCTCTGCCTTAGCCTTGCACATAGCGGAGCAAACACAGGGCAGGGAGGGAGCCCAGCAGAAAGCCGCTTGGACAAAGCCTGCATGGCTAGCGTGCGTCTCCAAAGCCAGGACAACCTTCCGCACCCCACTGGCATCACTCCCAGCTCTCTTAGCAGCAGGAGACACAAGGGCAGAAAGGCACAAAGCAGACCCATGCCAGGCCTTTGGATCTTCTTGGCCACAGGGAGGGGATGTCTGTGGGAGACCAGGCTGGTCTCTTGCTGCACAGCTCCTCTTTACCGGTCAAGGTTGCACCCTTGGCTTCCCCTTGTGCCCCCATCCAGATGGCTCGGAAGACACTCACCACTTGTCGGTGATCCCCACATATTGATAGATAGGGCCGGGATCTGTAACACCTTTCAACTTTGTCTTCGGCAACTCCTTGAAGAGGTAACTGGGCAGGCGAGAGGCCTTGTAGGTGTCTTCATCACAGGACACCAGCCTGGGGTAGTGCACCATCAAGCGGGCACCCAAATTCACCTTATGGCCAATCACTGCCATGGAGAGAGAACACATTGACATGGTTAGGAAAGCAGCCTTGCCCCACCCTTCAAGGCCAAGGGCCACTTCCCCTTGTTGTCCATAGGTGCATGTCCATTGGTGCACTGCACCAATAAGCACACAGAGCAAAGATCTTTTAATTAAATAATTCATTATATAACTCTGCAGAGTCAGGTGCTTGGCGATCTTCCGCAAAGCCAGCACACCTCTGACTTGAATCACCGTTACTTATACACAGCAAACTTGTGAAAGCTATCTCTTTGGGTACTTTTGATTGGCTATTACAGCTCGCCTAACTTATGTCTCCTGAGTTTGCACATTACAGAGAAAGAGTGGGGGACGGGGGAGCAGGGACACACCAAATCCCACATTAGCATACATTAGCATTTTGATGGGTATGATTTTTAATACGTTTACGACCCTTAATGAGCAAAAGCTTACTACAGATTAGTCTGGAGCTGTTGTGCTCCTCCTTGTTTTCACCTTTTATCCCTTATGTCCCTTGCTTCTGCTAGCTCAAGGCCACCTGTCTCTCTGTTCCCTTATTCTCTCACCTAAAAGACTATACAAGCTATAGAAATACTACACAAGCTACAGGCCTCCCTCTATTCTTCAAGGTTTCCTTGTTTTGTTCCCAGCTTTGGGACTACACCCTCAGGCACAGGTCAGCCCCGCAGCAGGGCAAGCGGACCCAGCGGGAACCGCAAGTCTCTGAGCCCATTCTCCCACCTCAGGTCGAGACCCGTGACATCTGGGCCGCTCCCGGCAGGCTGTAGCATATGTGCTTGCCCCAGCCTTCCCATCTCTTCATGACTGACATGCTTAAGCACACCCACCCCAGCCTCCCACTCTTCAGACTAAGGTGCGGTACCTGTATGTTCGGCCCTCTCAGGATGGCCACAGAGGCCGCAGAACACCGTCCCGCTGGTGACCCCAATAGACATTGCCCTGGCACACAGGGAGAGAAGCGCAAATTCAGTGGCACCCCAGGCGCAGTCCTGCTCGCCCTGCTCTGCCACTTCCCACGTCTCCCCTTGGCACCAACCAGGGGCACCTGCTGTCCCACAGCCGGTGCGTGCCTTGGGGACTTGGAGAGCTCGGGGCACCACACAGCCCACCCACAAGAGATGTGGGGAGGGTACACGCAAGATGGCTTGGACCCTTCCCCTGAGGCCCGATGGCTGCGACCTGCAGCAGGCCACAGCCCCTCTCACTAGTGGAGGAAAGCAGGTGCTACCCACAGAGCACCTACAATGCCAGTGACTTTGAGATTAGGCCCGAGCCCTGTTCCTGGCAGGCTCTGCTTGGAGGGACTGCGCCTGGCTGCCGTGAGCTAAGCCCAGGGGCCACCTGCTGCCTCTCAGGGTGCTGCCTCAATCCTGCCAGGGACAAAGGAGGCCAAGCCAGGAGGCCACGTCTCTTGCTGGTCAGCCCCCTTGCGCTGTCCCAGGCAGCACGCATGCCCTGCAACACCACCACACACTCACTCAAGTTTCCTCAACGACGTGGAGCACGTGCTGAAGATCTGAAGAGCGCTTTCCAAGGCACGGGTGCTCTCGTGATGCAGCTTTGCTCCAGACATTCCGAACACACAGAGGAATGTGCAGCCCTGGAGAGGACAGATGCAACACATCTGGTTACAGTGCCTACGGCCAGCAGCTAATGCCATTCCATTGCAGTCGCCAGGGAGACCAGTACAGCTGCAGGTCAACACAAAGCCACAGAGGACTGATCCCGCCAGCAAGGCAGAGCTGCTCCTCAGTCCCTCTCCGCTAAACAGACACAGGCCACCCTCTGGGGGTGGGATTGCTCCCCCACGCTCACCTTATCAAACAGAAGGCCTTTGTTGATTTCGCCCTTGTGAGGACTGATGATTGCTGAAATCATCCTGTTGGCATCACAGAGGCCCCTCCTAAGATCCAGTAAGTTGGCCTCTGCAGAAAACTGCAGCTGGATAAAGAGGCTGGTGACTGGCCGTAGCTCAGACCACAGGTGCAGCGGCATATCCACGTCCAGCTGGAAGTGAAGAGCACGACAGCTTTGCTAGCCTGTTCTCCCGGCAGTTCCTCTGGGCCCGTGCCACGTACCAAGGGAGAGCAGGCATGTTGGCAATACCAGGTACTACTGGAGGAAGGGTAAGTCCTCTGCTCGGTGCCAATCGCAGCAGGCAGGTCATAGCAGAGTCATAGCACAAACGACAGAGGGGAATGTTCCAGCAACACTCCATCCTGTGGCAAGTACGGACGCGAGGGGCGACCCTCTGGCATGTCCCAGGGACTTGAGCAGACTCGCCCCCTTGTCCTCACCTCGTGCCCACAGCACGTCCAGAGCAAGTCATGGAAAAGACAGAGGGAAGTCCACCTCCCGCCACCCGTGCCTCTTTGAGGAGCAGCACAAAATGGGCAGATGCCTGGCACATGCGGCACCAGTAGCCTTGGCATCAGGTCCCCTGGGTTCCCGCTCCAGGGTGCTTTTTCTTCCATTTGTCTGTTTTCACGAGAACTCCACTCATGCAATGCACACCTTCTTCCGCCCTCCCAAAATGCAGCCTCCAGCAGCAGTGGCCTTACCTTCCTGAGAGCAGTTGCTGGTATGTGCTTGTTCATCTTTGCTGCCGCTGTAGGATCACTGGACATGAGCAAAGCTGGCCTTCGGTGCCCTAAGGGAAGCAAACGCAGGCCTTCACTGGCAGGACGGGACTAGAAGGGGGTTGAAAGACGGGGCTGGCACTGGGCAAAGCAGAGCAAAGATTCTTTGGCGTTTCCTCCTGCTCCCCTCTGCAGCTGCTTGGCCAGAGCCGTCCTCTGGAAGGAGGGGGTGGCCGCGACAGCCTCAGCTGAAGCACAGGAGGGACAAAGGCACGAACGCTGACTGAAGGGTGGAAGCGGGCAGGGGGAGTTCCTCCCTGGAACTCTGAAGCAGGCAGGCCCCATTTTTCCAGGCAGTCAAAGAACACGGTGAAGCAGGGACTCACTTATCCTTTCCAAACGCCGCATCTTCGCGTGTTGGTCAAACTGGCCTGCAGCATCTTGGCGTTCTGATACAGACATGTGCTCCATCCTCTGAACCTGCAGACACGCAGAACAAAAGTACTGCCACTGGCCTCCCCAAGGAGCCCCGGGAGACACAGCCTGCCCTTCCACTCTCACTTTCCAGAGAAGGGCAGAACCCCTTGGTGCAGCAAGCCCACCTCTCTGGATTTTCAGCTGGGACAGAAGTGCCTCCTCAGAAGGACCAGAGCCATGCAGGCATCACCCAAGCATGCCCCAGCTCTCAAGGACAGCTGCGCGACCCACAGGGGACATTGCTGGTGGGGCCCACACCCTTCCCATGCTTCCCTCAGCCCCTCACACCAAGCAAGCACTACCCAGAGTTACCCCTGAGATGGAAGGGCGACTGCTTCAGCTCTCTACCAACCCTTATAGCTACAACTCTCTCCACGTCCAGCGCCTCAGCCTTCTAGCACCTGCCTCCTTCCCTCTCAGGTGTGGGTCTTCAGAGAGGCTCTAGAGGCCAACCCGTCCACCTACCTTCAGAGCCCGTTTGCCACCAAGAAGCTTGGTCTGGATCTGTTCCTGCTCACACAGCTTCCAGCAGGTGGGTGAGACAATCACTTCACTTTTAACCGCAAGGTTTTGGGCCTCCATAACTTCATCCAGGGCCTGGCTGCAGATGAAGTACTGCTGATGGTACCTGTCTCCAGCAGCCAGTACGGTCATTTGCCCTGCGGAGATCCCTGGGGAGAGAGCAAGAAGAAGCATTGACACCGGGGAGCAGAAGCAGTCAGCAGCACTGGAGAGTGCCAGGGCTGTGCACGTGGCACAGCTGACCCTGCAGCACCCATACCTATCTTCAGGTGGAGCTTCTGACCCACGTGCGTGTCACGACTGCCATGCTTCTTCTGGATTTGCTGGCAACACTGCAGCACCAGGCTGATGGTCTGAGGCAGCTGAGCTTCTGATGCTCTCCACAGCACCAGCACAGCATCCCCTGGGGAAAGTGAGGGGAAGGTGAAGGCTCTCCTGAGGGACAGCAGCAAGCGGCCAGCTGGCGTGCAGAGGAAGATGGGCTTGTGGGAGGGCATCCTCCTGAAGGATGGCACCCTGGCCACAGGGACCCCTCCCTTCTGCCAGACCAGCCACAGCACCAGCCGGGGCAGCAGGAGAAGAGGGTGGGTGGCGGGGGGACCCTCTGCCCAGCACTCCTCCGCAGCTGCAGCAGCCCAGGGACACCACCGGAGGGATTGCTGCGTGGCCAGAGAGCTGCTCCATCAGGCCGGAGCACAGAGCCAGCGGCTCCCACGGGCAACACTGCACAGCAGCAGGACACGGAAGCAGCCTCCTCCTATGGACATACCTCCAAACTTCAGGATGTCTCCTCCAAAATACAGCACATCTGTGGAGAAAGAAGGGAAGGCAGATTTATGGGGGTGCCTTCTTCCAGAATCCGTGGGGCAAGCCACCTGTAGCCACAGCCCTGGCCCCTGTACAGCGAGTTGGGAGGCCACACAAGCACAGTACGGTGCAAGCTGGAAGGCACCTCTGGAGAGTATCTGCTCCAGTCCCGCACCCTGTCGCCACTCAAGCCGAGCCACTCAGAGCCACCTGCCCGGGGCCACGTCCAGATGCCTGGTGAAGATCTCTGAGCGGGGACACTTGCAAATGCTGCCAAAGTGGTGGCCACCACATGCTCACGGTCAGAGACATCCCCCAGGATAAGGGGCTCAGGAGGGCCACACACAGATGTCAGTGCAAGCCTCCCTAGGTCACTGGCACGCTGGCACTCACTGGATGCCCCCAGCCTGCCTGGGGTCCTAATGGCACCAAAGCGGTGTTCCATCATGGAACTGGAACTGTCTCTCTGCAAGCACAGAGAAAAAGCAAGCTGCTGAGAAAGCGGGTGTCCCCTTGCTCACACAATCAGAGAATGATCTAGGCTGGAAAAGGCCTTCAAGATCATCAAGTCCAACCATCCACCTAGCCTACTGAGTCCCCATCACTAAACCATGTACCTTAGTGCCATGTCCACACATCTCTTAAATAGCTGCAGGGACTGGGACTCCATCACTTAACTGGGCAGGCTGCTCCAGTGCTCAACCACAACCTCCTTGAAGAAATTCTTCCCAGTACCCAACCCAAGCACAGCCTGCCCCAAATCGAGAGCCTTTCCACATGGCCTCTCTCTTGTCACCTGAGAAAAGAGACCGACTGCCTCCGCGCTGCAGCCTCCTTGCAGGGAGGTGGGAAGCGCAATGAGGTCTCCCCTCAGCCTCCTCTTCTCCAGACTAAACAACCACAATGCCCTCAGCTGCTCCTCGTAACTCGTTTTCTAGACCCTTCACCAGCTTTGATGATCTTCTCTGTACACACGCAAGCAACTCAGACATCCTTCTCGTGGTCAGGGGCCCCGAACTGAATGCAATATTCGAGGTGTGGGCTCACCACTGCCGTGTCCAAGAGCTATCACTTCCCTAGCCCTGCTGGCCACACTAGTTCTCATGCAGGCCAGGATGCCATCGGCCTTTCTAGAGACCCGGACACGCTGCTTGTTCAGCTGGCCGCCAAGCAGCAACCCCACATCCTTTTCTACTGGGCACGTTTCCAGCCACCCTTCCCCAGGCCTCTGTGGCTGCATTAGGTTGCTGTGCGCCAAGCGCAGGACCCAGCACTTAGCCTTGTTCAGTGGCATGTGACTGGACTTGGCCCAGCCTACCTCAGCAAAGCCTTCCCACCCTCAAGCCAGTCAACCGTCCCGCCTAACTTGGAATCGTCTGCAAACTTACTGATGGAGGGTGCATTCAATCCCCTCCTCCCTCCTGGTCACGGATGAAAATGTTAAACAAAAAAGGCCCTGGTAGAGTGCCCTGGAGAAGGCCACTGGTGTCCGGACACCAACTGGATTGAACCTGGATTGAACTCCACTTGCTAGGACTCCTTGAGCCCAGCCATCCAGCCACTTCTTTCCTCAGCAAACAGTATGTCTGCCCAAGCCCTGAGCAGCCAGTTTCTCTGGGAGAATACTGTGGGCAGCAGTGTCAAACGCTTTATAAAAAGCCAGGCAGACAATGACCAGAGCCTCTCCCTCCTCTACCAAGCGGGTCACCTTGTCATAGGAGATCAGGGTAGTCAGGAGGGACCTAGCCTTCAAAATCCCACGCCAGCTGCTTCTGATCCCTCCATTGGAGGCATGTGCCATGTCACAGCACTCAGGATCACCTGCTCCGTAACCTGCCCTGATACTGACATCAGACTGACGGGCCTGTAATTCCCTGGAAAGTCCTTCCAGCCCTTCCTGTTGCGTGGAGGCACGTCTGCCAGCCTGCGGTCCACTGGGGCCTCCCTCGTCACAGTGGGCAGCAGAAGACACCTGCTGCGCTCCTCCCTCGCCACGGGATCCCCACGGCTCCCACTGTCCCCCCAGGCCACAGTGAGCTCCACAGCCCTTCCAAGGAGGCAGGAGCAGGTGGTGCAGCAAGGCTGCCTCTGCCCTCCACAAGCAACCTCAGGGCCCGATATACAACAGCCTGGCAGCATGGCTCTTACCCTCCAAAATGTCGCTCATGTAGTCATTGAGCGTTTGTGCCAGCTCGTCAGTACCTCTGTCTGTGCCGCTCTGCTGGACACACTTCTCTGACAAAGCAGTGAAACCTGCAGGAAGAACAGGCAGAAATCAGGACATGTCTACGTGGGCCACAGGACCTGGCAGCCAGTCCCGTGCTGCCAAGCCTAAGCGCCTGTCAGTCGCTGCATCGCACGAGAAGCCAATCCGTGCTCTCTTTAGCCATCACAGCAGGAGTCCTCAACAGCGACAAGATAGCTGTGCCATCTATGGGCCAGGGCCCCCGAGGGCCTGGTGTGTCCCAATGGCTCGTTTCCGGGGAGGCTCTACCGTGCCCAGCCCACCTGAAAAATCCGCTAAGAACAGCACTCCCACGATAACCCTGGGGATCAGGCTGTCCCAGGTGAAGTCCTCAGAAAGAAGGAGATCGGGGAGGAGCACGCTCCTTTTCCCCATCTCAGAGTACAGGTACTTCCTCTCCCAGGCAGATGCCATGGTCAGTGCCCTGTGGTACCGGGGTACCTCAGCAGAAGACAACCATGCCCAGCTGGGAGGGAGGAGATGAAGACCCCTCAGCACCAGAGGGTGCAGTGAGCCTGGGGCCTTCTTGAAGGACCGTTTGGTCTCTGCCGCCATGGGTCATCACAATCACCTGGCTGTGATGTCCTTCATAGGTCATCGCTTATTGGCTGCCCTCCAGCAACAGGGTGGGCTAACAGTGCCATCCTCCATAGATCAATGCCTGCTGAGCAGCAGCCGCTGTGACCCCGTGCAAATGTATAGAGCTACTTCTTCCTATGAGGTTATTAAAAAAAAAGAAAAAAAGTACAAATAGGTTTAAGACTGGAAGAGGGTAAAGGACATTCATATATTCATGACAACATTCATCACCAGAACCTTCCAGAATGGTTGCTCAGTTCTTCTGTTCTGGGGGGGTAGTTAGGGGCTGGTGGCAGGGAAAGCAGTTAAGTCAGTGGACCACTGACACAACCAGAATGAAAAATGCTAATACATAAATAAAATTCAGAAATTATTCTATTCTGGCTAGAAAAGTTGTTTCATGTTGTTCCATCCATCCAAGAAGAAAGGTTGAAAACAACAGTGACAACGTGAAGTCTAAGAGAAGAAGAGATAAGGAGTGAAGGATGGAGGATGAGGATGGTAACATAAGCAGCAAACGGTGGTTAGTCATTAACCTCTTAGAAGATCACTAAAAAGGAGATATTTAAGTAGGAGATTTGTTTTGTTTTGAAAACACTGGCTTGTGCTTTTAAGGGTCACCGATTATCTGAACTGTTTGCACGGTCACTGCTTGAAAACTGGAAAACTTGTTCAATAAAATTAACAATTCTGTATTTTGAAAATGATATGGTTTAAATATTAAACTTCATAAATGTTATAATTCGTGTATTACATTTATGAATCCAGTAGTTCTTGGTGTAGTTCTTCCAGTAGCGCTTGGTGGATGAGGGAAAGGCTGTGGATGTGGTCTACCTTGACTTCAGCAAGGCTTTTGACACCGTTTCCCACAGCATTCTCCTCAAGAAACTGGCTGCTCTTGGCTTGGACTGGCGTACGCTTCGTTGGGTTAGAAACTGGCTGGACAGCCGGGCCCAAAGAGTCGTGGTGAATGGAGTCAAATCCAGTTGGAGGCCGGTCACTAGTGGCGTTCCCCAGGGCTCGGTGCTGGGGCCGGTCCTCTTTAATATCTTCATTAAGATATGGATGAGGGCATTGAGTGCACCCTCAGTAAGTTCGCAGATGACACCGAGTTAGGTGCGTGTGTCGATCTGCTTGAGGGTAGGAAGGCTCTGCAGGAGGATCTGGATAGGCTGGACCAATGGGCTGAGGTCAACTGCATGAAGTTCAATGTGGAGGAATGGTTAGCTGAAGTAGGTCATGTGAACGTTGAACAACTCGGAGGTAAAGAGTTACAAAAGTATCGTACTCAGCTCATATGAGTCTGAGCACATACGCATCTGGCTGGAAACCTATCAAGGAATGAGGACATCGCAACAATGTGTGGATGGGAAAATATCCATGGTGGAACTGTGGTTGATAGAAATGGGAAACTAACTGATAAAATAGAAAACTGCAATAACCAATCATGAGCTTAGTTTTTGCAATATGTATGAGCTAATTATATTGAATCATATAAAAGACGGCTGAGCTATCCAATAAAGTGAAGTTCACTGATCACTCATATTGAGCGTCTGTGTCTTCCCTCCATCGACAACAGTTCAACAAGGCCAAGTGCCGGGTCCTGCACCTGGGGCGCAATAACCCCAAGCGGAGCTACAGGCTGGGAGAGGAATGGTTGGAAAGCTGCCTGGCGGAGAAGGACCTGGGAGTATTGGTTGATAGTCGGCTGAATATGAGCCAGCAGTGTGCTCAGGTGGCCAAGAAGGCCAACGGCATCCTGGCTTGTATCAGAAGCAGTGTGGCCAGCAGCGCTAGGGAAGTGATCGTCCCCCTGTACTCGGCTCTGGTGAGGCCGCACCTCGAGTACTGTGTTCAGTTTTGGGCCCCTCGCTACAAGAAGGACATTGAGGTGCTCGAGCGAGTCCAGAGAAGGGCGACGAAGCTGGTGAGGGGCCTGGAGAACAAGTCCTACGAGGAGCGGCTGAGGGAGCTGGGCTTGTTCAGCCTGGAGAAGAGGAGGCTCAGGGGCGACCTTGTTGCTCTCTACAGGTACCTTAAAGGAGGCTGTAGCGAGGTGGGGGTTGGTCTGTTCTCCCACGTGCCTGGTGACAGGACGAGGGGGAATGGGCTAAAGTTGCGCCAGGGGAGTTTTAGGTTGGATGTTAGGAAGAATTTCTTTACCGCAAGGGTTGTTAAGACATTGGAACGGGCTGCCCAGGGAAGTGGTGGAGTCACCATCCCTGGAGGTCTTTAAAAGACGTTTAGATGTAGAGCTTAGGGATATGGTTTAGTGGAGGACTGTTAGTGTTAGGTCAGAGGTTGGACTCGATGATCTTGAGGTCTCTTCCAACCTAGAAATTCTGTGATTCTGTAAATATTAATTCGGAGAAGTTTTAGCATCTTCCCCATCTCAGTAGCACATATTAAGCAAGGAGTGTTGCCTACATATTCATTCTTAATCCATCGCTCTCTTAATTTCTATGTTTCACCACGAGGAGCAGCCCAACGATCAAGCGCAGCAAGGACCTGCGCCTGGCTGCCGCACCCCCCACCCCTCCCGGCCCGACGCTCCGGGGAGGCACCCCCGGAGGCTCTCGCTCGCCTCACCGCCGGCAACCGCGCTCGCAGCCAGCGGCAACCTGCGCCTCCCGGCGCACATGGCCCGGCCCCGGCCCGGGGAAAGACCGGCCGCGCACCCCGGAGCCCCTGTGGCCGCCTGGCACCGCAGAACTACAGCTCCCAGCATGCCTCGGGACGGAGCAGCCCACCTGACCCTGCGGGGACTCTGGAACGCCCCCCCACCGTGGCCCTCCCCTCCTCTGCTCGCTCTGCACTATGGCAGCTTCCAACGTCCCATCCTGCCCATGCTGTCTCTCTCCAGGCGCCCACACAGGTACCGAGGGAGCCTTCAGACCGCCTCCCCGGTAAGGCAGCTTGTGCTGACGGGCCTGCTGCAGTGCCCCGCGTCTCTTGCTGGGGGAGCAAGCTCTCCTTTTCTGAGAAGAACTTTCTTCTTATTTCCAACCTGAACCTTCCCTGGCAAGGCCTGACAACCACCACCATAAGAGAACAGATGTTTTACTAAGACACACTGAGAAAAGCAGGGATGGAAAGGCAGTTGTCGGGGTGGGAGTCTTCTTCCTGAGAGGAGTCCATTCTCCTGTCCACGTTGGCTTTCATGCGAGCTGCCAGGCGGGAGAACCTCCGTCCTCCTGATGTGCCCTCCAGGCTGTAGAGGTGCCCCAGTAAGGAGAGGCAGCGGGTCTGCTGAAGCATCCAGGCTAGCTTCTTCCTCCTGACACACAAGAGAAACTGCTGAGCCCAGAGGCACGGCTGTAGAGCACCAAACCAGACTGGGCAGGGGAAAGTGGGGTGGCAGCTGAGACACGTACACCTCCTCAGAGGAAGGGAGCTGGTGCTGGAAGGGCTGCCGGCATGAAAGTGGGCAAATGAAGAAGTGCTGCCAGGGGCAGCCAACCACTACAGCGGGTGTGCTGGCACGACAGCACCGGGGGGGGAAGTGATGCCAGGCACCAGCAGGAGAAGGACTATCGCAACTCTGAGCCTTCTCCTCATCACGCTCCCCCCCCAACCTTAACCCAACCCCATCCCGTCCCTTGAGGTCACTGTCTTCCTTCCCCTGTTAAGCCCGTCCTCCCTGTTCACATCTCTCTGTTCCCAGCCATCCCGGCCTCATCCGAAACGTGCCAGCAGGTGCATCCCTCGGCACAAGCTGCTTTCTACGCAAAGGCCCAGGGACTGCACAGGGGGGCAGCGTGAGGCTGCACTGGCCCCTGTTTGACCCACACGTCGTGCCTTAATGCCTCGGTCCTGCTAATGAGCTATGGGACAGCTGAGGCGTGGCCTGAAGTCCAGGCAGGCCTGGGCCTGGATGCCTGGCACCAGAATACTCTGCCTTTCCCATGCTCTCCCTTCTGCTGCTTACCGAGCCTCTAGCGGAAGAGAGGGTGTTCTTCTGTTTGTGTCACAAAGAGCACCCTGAAACCTTTCCCACAGAGACTTGACAAAGGCTCCGGCGCGTGTCTGAGGGAATCGCTTTTTCAGAAGGCTCAGCGCCTGCCTGGTCATTTTCTTGGCCAGCCCCACGCGTCCGAGATTACAGCAGACCTGCACAGGAAGAGGAAGCCATGCAGACATGGACCGCTTTCCCAAGCCTCTCCTCCTGCAGAGGCTGCAGAAATGTACAAGGGGCTGGCTATAGCAGGGACACCCCCTGCAAGAAGGGAACGCATCCGGCTCCATCCTCCAGGACATCCCTCTGCGTCACCCTGCCGCTTTACCTCCGCTTTGAGGCTGAAGAAGGTCGCCTCCTCAAAGCAGTCTAACACGGTTGCTGTCTTCCCCATGGAGTTCCTCAGGACCTCTGCTTCGTTGAGCTTCATAAGGGCCTTTGAGCAAGCACACAGGCAGCAGGTGAGCATCGGTGCAGAGCCCCCGGCCAGCTCCACCCTTCCCTCTTGCCTCCTGTGGCACCTGCCTTAGGAGGGCCCGCATCTCCCCACGTGATCCCTGCCCTAGCACAGTGCCCCGTGGGCTCAGAGCTCAGGCACCGAGGGAGCCTTCAGACTGCCTCTCAGGTAATGCAGCTTGTGCTGACGGGCCTGCTTCAGTGCCCTGCGTCTCTTGCTGTGGGAGAGGCAAAGCGCAGGACACAGTCCGGCTCTGCCCCCACTGTTTCTTTTGGGAGGCCCCTCAGCGGGCATGTCCTGTTGCAGTGGACTCCAGGTGCAGTGCGTGCTGGCAAGCAGGGTCACTCACCATGTAGCTGTTGGAGACGTGCAGGTAGGCAGCCGCACACTCCAGCAGGTAGTAGAAGGCTCGGGAAGCATTGCCTGTTGCCACATAGTGGCGAGCCAAAGGCACAAGCACTGATTCAATGACGGCTTCGCATTTGCAGGAACACGGGCCACCGTCCTTCTCTTTGGTCCTGCTGGGCTGCGCAGTTGTCCATTTGCCCTCTGGTGGAAACCGCTCTGACGCTCTGGTCAGAGGCGGGTTGCCAGGAAAAGAAGAGAGCAAAGAGCAGATGAGCATCACCTGAGATGACCCTGCTCTCCCTACAGGTAGCAACAAAAGCCCTATTTCCTGCTGTCTCATCCCAGCTCCCACCCCACAGCCAGCCTCCTCCTCCCAAAGCTGGAGTCCCAGCCAGCAGCCAAATGGCAGAGCTCCATCTGTCTCCTCTGGAGCTCGCTCGTTTCCACAATCATCAGAACCTTGTCTCCTCACCTGAACTCCTCCTCCGAGAAAGCCTGCTGCGGCTGCAGGGCATTTGCACTATCTGGGAAGAAGAGAGCGTGTCAAGGGACTCCCCACGTAGCCCGGGCTAAGAGCTGCAGGCTTGCAAGGGTCCTGCCGAGCAGACCCAGGGCACAAGAGCTGCGGTGATCATCCTCGTCCCCTGGCCTATCCCTGGTGCTGGGGACCCGGTGGGCCCCAGCCCAGCCTGCATGGGCCTGGATTTCCAGAGGGAGGGGGCTCCGCAGCACGGCACGCAGCCTACCCTCAGGGGTGTGAGTCCTGTCCTTCGTCAGCTGTTCTCCAGCGAGCACCAAGGCCTCCCAGCTGTGCCAGTCATCCTCGTCAGCAGAGCCCTGGCACTTTTCCCCGTCCTGGGGACTGGGGACGGCGAAGCGGTGGAAGGCCACAAAGTCCCCTCCGTGGCAGCTCCGGCATTTGTGCGCGTGCTTCTCCAGGAAGGCAGCACACTTGCGCTGCGTGCTGGCCCTCTGTCTCTTGGGCCACAGCTCGTAGGCTGCCTCCCGCAGCAGCGGGGCACAGAAGGCCAGGACGCCAGCCTGCTGCTCCGTGGTCTCCTTGCTTGTAGACGGCCTCTCCACCCCTGCAAGGCAATGGATGGTGGCCTCAGCCAGAGTGGTAGAGGCATTCCCAACAGCCGCTGGGAATTTCCCTCTGCACAAAGCTGGTGGGGGAAGGCCTCCTTCAGCTACAGCGCTCCTGGGTCTACGTTACTGCCACCACTTACCGCTCCCTGCCTGCTGAGAGGTGGCCGGCCCCTCTCGAGCACCTTGGATGTCCCTGGGCACCCCTGTGTCCTTCAGCCACTTAAGGATGTTGTCGCTCACCAGCATGTCCAACAAATAATTCATCTGATGCCTGGTGCAAGTGGGAAGGATGTGAGCCAGCAGCTGGGTGGTAAACACTGGCCCTATGATGGCTGCAAACTTCAAAACCATCTGCTTCTGCAGCGTGATCCGGTCCAGCTCAGCCAGCGCAATCTCTGTCAAGAAGAAGCGAAACGTCTCTCTCTTTTGTGTCCCGGAACCTGAGCTTGGAGAGGCTGGACAGTACCACCACAGGAAACAGGGTAGACTTTGGCCTCTCTTCCTCAGGATGGCACCTGCTGGGCAATTGCAGCCCAGGGGAATGTCTTCAAGATGGCTCCACTCCTCTTGCAACCACAGGCCACAAGGCCCAGGGATAAGAGAGGCTCAAGCGTGCAAGCGCTCCTCCACCACAGATGGGGAGGGCACGATCCTGTGGGTACACGCGACCCGTGGTGCGACCTACCAGAGCTGAACTAGGCTGACGCCCAGCAGCGCACACAGAGAGCAGAGAGCGCTTTCACCACCTCAGAGCTGGACTTGGAGCTCCCCACAACTGCTGTGGGCCTCACAGCTGGCCCACAGCCCGGAGGGGGACATCTGTGCCCTTAAGCACAGAGCTCTTTCTGCTCAGACCAGAGTCGCCTTCCTGGCAGGGCCCCCCAGGCTGAGAGGGTGCCTCTGCAGCATGCCGATGCCCAGCCCCTCTCTCACGTGCACCCCAGGAAAGGACCCCAGCACAGCCGCGAACTCAGCCCCTCACCTTTCAAGGTGGCCGGCAGCACGGTGGTCTCCAGGCTGACGTCTGCTCTGATGGTGCAGACCCTGCCACTGTTATTCCTAGCACTGGAGCTTGAGGTGGCTGAGACAACGGGTGTAGCCTCGACTGCAGAAGCTGGGAAGAGAGAGAGAGAGCATGAACAAGGTGGGGCAAGTCCAACCTGTCACGGTTGGGTGCGCTTCATGGCCCGCACCGAATGCGGTCAGTGAGCAGGGCAAACCGGTTTCCACTGCAATGGTTTTGTCTGCATTGCCCTTGCAACTCTTTTTCTGCCTTTGGACCAGCTGCCCAGCTGTACTGAATGAATATCCCGCAACAGAACGCAGCGGTTGCTACCTTTGACAGCGCTCCCTCCCACAGCCAGGGAAATTGCCAGTGATAATCCAAAAGGCAAAGCCCACGCAGGCTGTCCCCAGGGCAACAGCACTCTGCTTGGCATTGCTCTTGCAATTACTGCTCTTGCGTTACTGCCAAGCTCCTCAGTTCCCAGCGCCTTTGCGGGCATTTCTGGTTTTGGATTACACTTTCCCAGGTCTGACCCTCTCCTGCAGAAGGGCTTTCTTCTCGAGGGAGCTGGTGACTTGCCAAGGTGACAGCAAGGTGTGCAGGAGCCCACACCTCAGCCAGATCAAGTTCTGTCCTGCTGCCAGATCGGACTCTGCCCAGACTCACTGGAAAGCCACAGGACACGGTCGTGCGGGGGGAGGGGGGGGGAAGGAAGCGACATGCAACAGCATCTAGCCAGTCTGCAACAAGAGTGCTTACCGATCAAGCCCTCCCAGTTGTCCTCTACTTTTTTGTCCTGCCTCCCAGTGCTGAACAAGAGCATGTTGTTGCGACGCAGGCAGTGCAGCAGTTCCTCACAGTAATATGGGATGCCAGAGCTTCTTTGGATCAGGAACCTGGGCAGGAGCAGACCCAGCAGTGACCAACACCAGGGAAGTATGGTGCAACACAGTTCTGATGGGCGGGTGGCGAGTCACTCAGGCCTCACAGGGTAACCAGCCTCTTTGTCACAGCTACGGCTCACTTCAGAAGGGGGCGGTCCTCCCACTGGCTTGGGCATTTGGACCCCTGACCCTACACTGTTTGCTGGAGTCCGAGGGAAATGGTCGTGGGCAATGTCCAAAGCACAACACAGCAAGCCTGATCTTCCCTGTCCTCAGGAGCCCAGATCTGCTCTGGCAGCTGGCTGGACCCCTGCTCCTGGGAATCCCTACCACATCGGTCAAAGCCTTTTTCACACCTCAGCCACGCTGAGGCTTGGGTACCCATCTCCCTCTGTTCTCCTCTCTCCTCTTCTCTCCCCTTTCCTCCCTGCCTTGCCCTCCCTCCTCTGCAACAGCAAAGGGCTGTCACTGCCCACGTGCTGCATCCTGGGAGCTGCCTATTCTTAGCTCACACCTGCTGTGGTGAGTCTTAAGGACAAACCCAGGTCCTTGCTGGAGTCAAGGATGCTGCCAGAAGGCCCCGTGCTTCCTTTCCTGCGGGGCGACTTCCTTCCGTGGCAGCATAGGTCCAACCCCTCCGGAAGAGCTCCGTGGCCTGCAACATACCTTGCTAGATCCCTGGGGATGCTGACCACTCCAAGGTCCTGGCAGACTTTCTGCACCACAGCTGCAGGTTTCAGCTCTTCCAGATGAAGACAGCTGATTCTCTGGGACGTTGTGCTGTCTGCTGCAGCTTTGAAAAAGCTCTCCGTTCTCTTGTGGCCAGGAGCTAAGCTCATGACCATAAAGAGCGTGACGCTTTGGAGCACGGGCCACATGACAGTCCAGGAGGCAGGGTCGATGAAGTGGGCGTTGTCGATGACAAATATGCCAAATTCTCCTCCAAGGGTCTGAAAAAAGCAGATGGATCTGTGTGGAGTCTGGTGGATTCTCAAGCGTCCTCTAGGGGAGGAGATGTAGCCTCTCTCTCCGGAGACGGAGAATACTCAGAAGTCTCTCCCCAGCCGCTTCCCTCTTCAGAAGCTTACTGGCTTTTCATTTCTGCGAGACTTTAAGGCCTCCTCGGACATCACTTGCCCTTCTGAAGAAGGGAGCTTGGGCAAAGGAATGCAGAAGGCGTCAATCCTCCTCCAGGGCACATACCCTCCAACTTAACAGGAGGCGAGCTACGAGGCATATGGGGTGG
Source organism: Mergus octosetaceus (assembly GCA_036873955.1). Lineage (NCBI taxonomy): Eukaryota > Metazoa > Chordata > Aves > Anseriformes > Anatidae > Mergus > Mergus octosetaceus. The sequence goes on along the minus strand of CM072318.1, from coordinate 86,015,270 downwards.
GCGTGAGAGGGGCTTCTGGGAGGAGGGGCTCCTGGGCCCTGAAGGGCGGTGACCCTGGCACATCGTCCTGCTGCCCACTCAGGCTGTTCTGATGTGGAGCCTGCAGCGGGCAGGGTTGTTTTCTTTCTCTGACCCAGGTAGAAGGAGGAACGCTCACCTTCTGTAGCACTTTCCTACAAGTCTTCTGCAACTCCCTTTTCCTTTGAGTGTCACGCATCTTGCAAACCTTGTCTGGGACGGCAAACTGGACAGGAAAGCAGAGTCAGAAAGAAACATCATCCTGCGACCAGGCATGCCTATCCACCAAGCTAGACGGCAGAGCAAAGCGCCTCTGCATTAGCATGAGGTCAGCACAAGCCTCTCTTCACTGGCCTTTCCAGGGTGCTGACCAAGACACCTGGCACAGGCACAGGACATGAAGTCACCACAGACAAGGAGCCTCCCCGGACCCAGGAATCAGAACGGGGTGCTATGAGCGCTGCAACTCCCAGCCCTGCAGAACACCCAAACAACAACCAGACTACCTCAGGAGGCCTCCCTCTCGCTCTCACCTTGACGAGGAAAATGTCATTGAGGAGGCAGTAACTGCTCTCTTCTATCGCCCCTTGGAGCTTGGCCTGCAGGGTGCGCTGCCGGTCCTCGCACGTTTCACCCGCCTGCAGTCCCAGGGCCCTGGCCACCAGCATACGGATGGCAGAGAAGGACTGCCTCATGTTGGCCTCGGTCAGTCCCATGGTGACAACCCTGCGGTGCAAAAGCAAAAGGCACTTGAGGTGCAGAAAAGGCCCCCAGTAGCCCACGCCTGCCAAGACAGGAGAGTTAGAGACTCACGCCGCTTGGTTCTTACTGCAAAGGAATGCAGGGTGCACAGTCCCAGGGGTGGGGGCGGAGGGCCAGGCACAGGGCAGAGGCATCGCAGTCTTCCACGAACGTCAGGGGACGGGCACGGGAAGGGTCTCAAAAAACCCACTTACCTGTGCCCAGTGGCCTGGCCCAGAAAGGCCAGCTCAGTAAGTAAGTGGCTCTTTCCAGAGCCCAGAATGCCTGCGTATGCCAGGATGTGCGGCTGTCCCAAAGTCTCGTAGGCCTTCAAGCTGCGTTCAAAGAGGTCAATCTCCACCTCCCGACCTGTGAAGACCAACCAGGAAACAAGCTGTTGCAGCATGCTGAAAAGCAGGGCAGCATTCCCTTTTTCTGGCACGGCGGCTCCCCTCCACCCACGTCAGTAAGCCTGCCTACACCCAGGCCTTCTTGCAAGCCCCTCATCTCAGCTTTGGCACCACTGCCTTCCTTAGAGCACTAACAGAGCCGCCTGCCCGCTGGCCACACAGCGCAGCTCCTAGGAGCTCTTTCCCCTCCGCTTCTCCTCCCACAGGCAATGAGATTCAGCCAGCTGGACGCAGCTCCCCACACGGATCCAGCCCAAGACTGGAGGGCACACTTTGAGGCACTGCAGGCAGCTGCGCCCAAAAGGCATGCCAAACGTCTCACTGCACCCTGAGCCCCAGAGCTCTTGCCAGCGACCTGTAGCTAAGGTGGCGTCTTTGGGCCTGTTGTGGTTTTGGCTGCGATACAGCTCCTTGTCTTCACAGGAGCTTGGAGTGTGCTGTGATGTGGTGGACTTGCCACCAAAGGAACGCCGAGAACACACTGAACTCTTGCCGAGCAGTGCTGGCACAGTGTCAAGGCCTCTGCAGTTTCTCATGCTGCCCCACCAGCCAGCAGGCTAGAGGAGGGAGGAAGGGAGCGAGCGGCTGTGTGGGGCTCAGCTGCCTACCGGGGTTAACCTCCAGCAAGGCGCACAGTTTTGGGCAAAGGGAAGCAGCTGGGGTTCTGAAGAGCGAGGACTTCTCTACCTACCCAGCAAGGGGCCGTACTCCGACCTCTCCTTGGTAAGACCCATGTCAAAGATGCTAGAAGCGGGAGAAGACAAAACATGAGTTTCACTTAGTTGGTCAGAAGCCAGGGAATATAGAGCCTGCTGTGTTAGGGGAGGAGACCCTCCGCAGGTAACTGCTTTTCTTTCCAGCAGCATGCTGTCCGGAGCATGCTCCCTGGCCAACGTTCGAGTGGACATGCCAGGACAGCTTCAAGCACGAAGAAGGCCAGCAGCCATGGCGGGACAGCAGAAGGTGTTGGGAGTCCCTCGCCAGAGACCAAAACCAAAGAAATCCCAGATGGGGCAAAGAAGCCAGGGTGTGCTGTTGGCTAGTAGACTGCTCTGCCACCCTGGACAAGCAAATGAAGCCTCTTGGAAAGGAGGACCTGTGTCACTTAGTGGCTCAGGACACCAAGCACCTGGCACCTTTGGCTCTAGTCTCTTGATAGTTTTCAAGAGACAGCAACGTTAACATCCAGAAGGTCCTCCAACCCTGGCCCGGAGGGACAGCTGAGAACTGAGCAGGCAGACAGGAGGAAGAGTGGCCCAGTGGCCCACCTTTCCCCAAGGCGACATGACTGACCCAAAGCTTCCTGCGCAGAAGGAGCTGGGAAAAAATTCCTCCTTGCATCAGAATGACCTCTGCCTTAGCCTTGCACATAGCGGAGCAAACACAGGGCAGGGAGGGAGCCCAGCAGAAAGCCGCTTGGACAAAGCCTGCATGGCTAGCGTGCGTCCCCAAAGCCAGGACAACCATCCGCACCCCACTGGCATCACTCCCAGCTCTCTTAGCAGCAGGAGACACAAGGGCAGAAAGGCACAAAGCAGACCCATGCCAGGCCTTTGGATCTTCTTGGCCACAGGGAGGGGATGTCTGTGGGAGACCAGGCTGGTTTCTTGCTGCACAGCTCCTCTTTACCGGTCAAGGTTGCACCCTTGGCTTCCCCTTGTGCCCCCATCCAGATGGCTCGGAAGACACTCACCACTTGTCGGTGATCCCCACATATTGATAGATAGGGCCGGGATCTGTAACACCTTTCAACTTTGTCTTCGGCAACTCCTTGAAGAGGTAACTGGGCAGGCGAGAGGCCTTGTAGGTGTCTTCATCACAGGACACCAGCCTGGGGTAGTGCACCATCAAGCGGGCACCCAAATTCACCTTATGGCCAATCACTGCCATGGAGAGAGAACACATTGACATGGTTAGGAAAGCAGCCTTGCCCCACCCTTCAAGGCCAAGGGCCACTTCCCCTTGTTGTCCATAGGTGCATGTCCATTGGTGCACTGCACCAATAAGCACACAGAGCAAAGATCTTTTAATTAAATAATTCATTATATAACTCTGCAGAGTCAGGTGCTTGGCGATCTTCCGCAAAGCCAGCACACCTCTGACTTGAATCACCGTTACTTATACACAGCAAACTTGTGAAAGCTATCTCTTTGGGTACTTTTGATTGGCTATTACAGCTCGCCTAACTTATGTCTCCTGAGTTTGCACATTACAGAGAAAGAGTGGGGGACGGGGGAGCAGGGACACACCAAATCCCACATTAGCATACATTAGCATTTTGATGGGTATGATTTTTAATACGTTTACGACCCTTAATGAGCAAAAGCTTACTACAGATTAGTCTGGAGCTGTTGTGCTCCTCCTTGTTTTCACCTTTTATCCCTTATGTCCCTTGCTTCTGCTAGCTCAAGGCCACCTGTCTCTCTGTTCCCTTATTCTCTCACCTAAAAGACTATACAAGCTATAGAAATACTACACAAGCTACAGGCCTCCCTCTATTCTTCAAGGTTTCCTTGTTTTGTTCCCAGCTTTGGGACTACACCCTCAGGCACAGGTCAGCCCCGCAGCAGGGCAAGCGGACCCAGCGGGAACCGCAAGTCTCTGAGCCCATTCTCCCACCTCAGGTCGAGACCCGTGACATCTGGGCCGCTCCCGGCAGGCTGTAGCATATGTGCTTGCCCCAGCCTTCCCATCTCTTCATGACTGACATGCTTAAGCACATCCACCCCAGCCTCCCACTCTTCAGACTAAGGTGCGGTACCTGTATGTTCGGCCCTCTCAGGATGGCCACAGAGGCCGCAGAACACCGTCCCGCTGGTGACCCCAATAGACATTGCCCTGGCACACAGGGAGAGAAGCGCAAATTCAGTGGCACCCCAGGCGCAGTCCTGCTCGCCCTGCTCTGCCACTTCCCACGTCTCCCCTTGGCACCAACCAGGGGCACCTGCTGTCCCACAGCCGGTGCGTGCCTTGGGGACTTGGAGAGCTCGGGGCACCACACAGCCCACCCACAAGAGACGTGGGGAGGGTACACGCAAGATGGCTTGGACCCTTCCCCTGAGGCCCGATGGCTGCGACCTGCAGCAGGCCACAGCCCCTCTCACTAGTGGAGGAAAGCAGGTGCTACCCACAGAGCACCTACAATGCCAGTGACTTTGAGATTAGGCCCGAGCCCTGTTCCTGGCAGGCTCTGCTTGGAGGGACTGCGCCTGGCTGCCGTGAGCTAAGCCCAGGGGCCGCCTGCTGCCTCTCAGGGTGCTGCCTCAATCCTGCCAGGGACAAAGGAGGCCAAGCCAGGAGGCCACGTCTCTTGCTGGTCAGCCCCCTTGCGCTGTCCCAGGCAGCACGCATGCCCTGCAACACCACCACACACTCACTCAAGTTTCCTCAACGACGTGGAGCACGTGCTGAAGATCTGAAGAGCGCTTTCCAAGGCACGGGTGCTCTCGTGATGCAGCTTTGCTCCAGACATTCCGAACACACAGAGGAATGTGCAGCCCTGGAGAGGACAGATGCAACACATCTGGTTACAGTGCCTACGGCCAGCAGCTAATGCCATTCCATTGCAGTCGCCAGGGAGACCAGTACAGCTGCAGGTCAACACAAAGCCACAGAGGACTGATCCCGCCAGCAAGGCAGAGCTGCTCCTCAGTCCCTCTCCGCTAAACAGACACAGGCCACCCTCTGGGGGTGGGATTGCTCCCCCACGCTCACCTTATCAAACAGAAGGCCTTTGTTGATTTCGCCCTTGTGAGGACTGATGATTGCTGAAATCATCCTGTTGGCATCACAGAGGCCCCTCCTAAGATCCAGTAAGTTGGCCTCTGCAGAAAACTGCAGCTGGATAAAGAGGCTGGTGACTGGCCGTAGCTCAGACCACAGGTGCAGCGGCATATCCACGTCCAGCTGGAAGTGAAGAGCACGACAGCTTTGCTAGCCTGTTCTCCCGGCAGTTCCTCTGGGCCCGTGCCACGTACCAAGGGAGAGCAGGCATGTTGGCAATACCAGGTACTACTGGAGGAAGGGTAAGTCCTCTGCTCGGTGCCAATCGCAGCAGGCAGGTCATAGCAGAGTCATAGCACAAACGACAGAGGGGAATGTTCCAGCAACACTCCATCCTGTGGCAAGTACGGACGCGAGGGGCGACCCTCTGGCACGTCCCAGGGACTTGAGCAGACTCGCCCCCTTGTCCTCACCTCGTGCCCACAGCACGTCCAGAGCAAGTCATGGAAAAGACAGAGGGAAGTCCACCTCCCGCCACCCGTGCCTCTTTGAGGAGCAGCACAAAATGGGCAGATGCCTGGCACATGCGGCACCAGTAGCCTTGGCATCAGGTCCCCTGGGTTCCCGCTCCAGGGTGCTTTTTCTTCCATTTGTCTGTTTTCACGAGAACTCCACTCATGCAATGCACACCTTCTTCCGCCCTCCCAAAATGCAGCCTCCAGCAGCAGTGGCCTTACCTTCCTGAGAGCAGTTGCTGGTATGTGCTTGTTCATCTTTGCTGCCGCTGTAGGATCACTGGACATGAGCAAAGCTGGCCTTCGGTGCCCTAAGGGAAGCAAACGCAGGCCTTCACTGGCAGGACGGGACTAGAAGGGGGTTGAAAGACGGGGCTGGCACTGGGCAAAGCAGAGCAAAGATTCTTTGGCGTTTCCTCCTGCTCCCCTCTGCAGCTGCTTGGCCAGAGCCGTCCTCTGGAAGGAGGGGGTGGCCGCGACAGCCTCAGCTGAAGCACAGGAGGGACAAAGGCACGAACGCTGACTGAAGGGTGGAAGCGGGCAGGGGGAGTTCCTCCCTGGAACTCTGAAGCAGGCAGGCCCCATTTTTCCAGGCAGTCAAAGAACACGGTGAAGCAGGGACTCACTTATCCTTTCCAAACGCCACATCTTCGCGTGTTGGTCTAACTGGCCTGCAGCATCTTGGCGTTCTGATACAGACATGTGCTCCATCCTCTGAACCTGCAGACACGCAGAACAAAAGTACTGCCACTGGCCTCCCCAAGGAGCCCCGGGAGACACAGCCTGCCCTTCCACTCTCACTTTCCAGAGAAGGGCAGAACCCCTTGGTGCAGCAAGCCCACCTCTCTGGATTTTCAGCTGGGACAGAAGTGCCTCCTCAGAAGGACCAGAGCCATGCAGGCATCACCCAAGCATGCCCCAGCTCTCAAGGACAGCTGCGCGACCCACAGGGGACATTGCTGGTGGGGCCCACACCCTTCCCATGCTTCCCTCAGCCCCTCACACCAAGCAAGCACTACCCAGAGTTACCCCTGAGATGGAAGGGCGACTGCTTCAGCTCTCTACCAACCCTTATAGCTACAACTCTCTCCACGTCCAGCGCCTCAGCCTTCTAGCACCTGCCTCCTTCCCTCTCAGGTGTGGGTCTTCAGAGAGGCTCTAGAGGCCAACCCGTCCACCTACCTTCAGAGCCCGTTTGCCACCAAGAAGCTTGGTCTGGATCTGTTCCTGCTCACACAGCTTCCAGCAGGTGGGTGAGACAATCACTTCACTTTTAACCGCAAGGTTTTGGGCCTCCATAACTTCATCCAGGGCCTGGCTGCAGATGAAGTACTGCTGATGGTACCTGTCTCCAGCAGCCAGTACGGTCATTTGCCCTGCGGAGATCCCTGGGGAGAGAGCAAGAAGAAGCATTGACACCGGGGAGCAGAAGCAGTCAGCAGCACTGGAGAGTGCCAGGGCTGTGCACGTGGCACAGCTGACCCTGCAGCACCCATACCTATCTTCAGGTGGAGCTTCTGACCCACGTGCGTGTCACGACTGCCATGCTTCTTCTGGATTTGCTGGCAACACTGCAGCACCAGGCTGATGGTCTGAGGCAGCTGAGCTTCTGATGCTCTCCACAGCACCAGCACAGCATCCCCTGGGGAAAGTGAGGGGAAGGTGAAGGCTCTCCTGAGGGACAGCAGCAAGCGGCCAGCTGGCGTGCAGAGGAAGATGGGCTTGTGGGAGGGCATCCTCCTGAAGGATGGCACCCTGGCCACAGGGACCCCTCCCTTCTGCCAGACCAGCCACAGCACCAGCCGGGGCAGCAGGAGAAGAGGGTGGGTGGCGGGGGGACCCTCTGCCCAGCACTCCTCCGCAGCTGCAGCAGCCCAGGGACACCACCGGAGGGATTGCTGCGTGGCCAGAGAGCTGCTCCATCAGGCCGGAGCACAGAGCCAGCGGCTCCCACGGGCAACACTGCACAGCAGCAGGACACGGAAGCAGCCTCCTCCTATGGACATACCTCCAAACTTCAGGATGTCTCCTCCAAAATACAGCACATCTGTGGAGAAAGAAGGGAAGGCAGAGTTATGGGGGTGCCTTCTTCCAGAATCCGTGGGGCAAGCCACCTGTAGCCACAGCCCTGGCCCCTGTACAGCGAGTTGGGAGGCCACACAAGCACAGTACGGTGCAAGCTGGAAGGCACCTCTGGAGAGTATCTGCTCCAGTCCCGCACCCTGTCGCCACTCAAGCCGAGCCACTCAGAGCCACCTGCCCGGGGCCACGTCCAGATGCCTGGTGAAGATCTCTGAGTGGGGACACTTGCAAATGCTGCCAAAGTGGTGGCCACCACATGCTCACGGTCAGAGACATCCCCCAGGATAAGGGGCTCAGGAGGGCCACACACAGATGTCAGTGCAAGCCTCCCTAGGTCACTGGCACGCTGGCACTCACTGGATGCCCCCAGCCTGCCTGGGGTCCTAATGGCACCAAAGCGGTGTTCCATCATGGAACTGGAACTGTCTCTCTGCAAGCACAGAGAAAAAGCAAGCTGCTGAGAAAGCGGGTGTCCCCTTGCTCACACAATCAGAGAATGATCTAGGCTGGAAAAGGCCTTCAAGATCATCAAGTCCAACCATCCACCTAGCCTACTGAGTCCCCATCACTAAACCATGTACCTTAGTGCCATGTCCACACATCTCTTAAATAGCTGCAGGGACTGGGACTCCATCACTTAACTGGGCAGGCTGCTCCAGTGCTCAACCACAACCTCCTTGAAGAAATTCTTCCCAGTACCCAACCCAAGCACAGCCTGCCCCAAATCGAGAGCCTTTCCTCATGGCCTCTCTCTTGTCACCTGAGAAAAGAGACCGACTGCCTCCGCGCTGCAGCCTCCTTGCAGGGAGGTGGGAAGCGCAATGAGGTCTCCCCTCAGCCTCCTCTTCTCCAGACTAAACAACCACAATGCCCTCAGCTGCTCCTCGTAACTCGTTTTCTAGACCCTTCACCAGCTTTGATGATCTTCTCTGTACACACGCAAGCAACTCAGACATCCTTCTCGTGGTCAGGGGCCCCGAACTGAATGCAATATTCGAGGTGTGGGCTCACCACTGCCGTGTCCAAGAGCTATCACTTCCCTAGCCCTGCTGGCCACACTAGTTCTCATGCAGGCCAGGATGCCATCGGCCTTTCTAGAGACCCGGACACGCTGCTTGTTCAGCTGGCCGCCAAGCAGCAACCCCACATCCTTTTCTACTGGGCACGTTTCCAGCCACCCTTCCCCAGGCCTCTGTGGCTGCATTAGGTTGCTGTGCGCCAAGCGCAGGACCCAGCACTTAGCCTTGTTCAGTGGCATGTGACTGGACTTGGCCCAGCCTACCTCAGCAAAGCCTTCCCACCCTCAAGCCAGTCAACCGTCCCGCCTAACTTGGAATCGTCTGCAAACTTACTGATGGAGGGTGCATTCAATCCCCTCCTCCCTCCTGGTCACGGATGAAAATGTTAAACAAAAAAGGCCCTGGTAGAGTGCCCTGGAGAAGGCCACTGGTGTCCAGACACCAACTGGATTGAACCTGGATTGAACTCCACTTGCTAGGACTCCTTGAGCCCAGCCATCCAGCCACTTCTTTCCTCAGCAAACAGTATGTCTGCCCAAGCCCTGAGCAGCCAGTTTCTCTGGGAGAATACTGTGGGCAGCAGTGTCAAACGCTTTATAAAAAGCCAGGCAGACAATGACCAGAGCCTCTCCCTCCTCTACCAAGCGGGTCACCTTGTCATAGGAGATCAGGGTAGTCAGGAGGGACCTAGCCTTCAAAATCCCACGCCAGCTGCTTCTGATCCCTCCATTGGAGGCATGTGCCATGTCACAGCACTCAGGATCACCTGCTCCGTAACCTGCCCTGATACTGACATCAGACTGACGGGCCTGTAATTCCCTGGAAAGTCCTTCCAGCCCTTCCTGTTGCGTGGAGGCACGTCTGCCAGCCTGCGGTCCACTGGGGCCTCCCTCGTCACAGTGGGCAGCAGAAGACACCTGCTGCGCTCCTCCCTCGCCACGGGATCCCCACGGCTCCCACTGTCCCCCCAGGCCACAGTGAGCTCCACAGCCCTTCCAAGGAGGCAGGAGCAGGTGGTGCAGCAAGGCTGCCTCTGCCCTCCACAAGCAACCTCAGGGCCCGATATACAACAGCCTGGCAGCATGGCTCTTACCCTCCAAAATGTCGCTCATGTAGTCATTGAGCGTTTGTGCCAGCTCGTCAGTACCTCTGTCTGTGCCGCTCTGCTGGACACACTTCTCTGACAAAGCAGTGAAACCTGCAGGAAGAACAGGCAGAAATCAGGACATGTCTACGTGGGCCACAGGACCTGGCAGCCAGTCCCGTGCTGCCAAGCCTAAGCGCCTGTCAGTCGCTGCATCGCACGAGAAGCCAATCCGTGCTCTCTTTAGCCATCACAGCAGGAGTCCTCAACAGCGACAAGATAGCTGTGCCATCTATGGGCCAGGGCCCCCGAGGGCCTGGTGTGTCCCAATGGCTCGTTTCCGGGGAGGCTCTACCGTGCCCAGCCCACCTGAAAAATCCGCTAAGAACAGCACTCCCACGATAACCCTGGGGATCAGGCTGTCCCAGGTGAAGTCCTCAGAAAGAAGGAGATCGGGGAGGAGCACGCTCCTTTTCCCCATCTCAGAGTACAGGTACTTCCTCTCCCAGGCAGATGCCATGGTCAGTGCCCTGTGGTACCGGGGTACCTCAGCAGAAGACAACCATGCCCAGCTGGGAGGGAGGAGATGAAGACCCCTCAGCACCAGAGGGTGCAGTGAGCCTGGGGCCTTCTTGAAGGACCGTTTGGTCTCTGCCGCCATGGGTCATCACAATCACCTGGCTGTGATGTCCTTCATAGGTCATCGCTTATTGGCTGCCCTCCAGCAACAGGGTGGGCTAACAGTGCCATCCTCCATAGATCAATGCCTGCTGAGCAGCAGCCGCTGTGACCCCGTGCAAATGTATAGAGCTACTTCTTCCTATGAGGTTATTAAAAAAAAAGAAAAAAAGTACAAATAGGTTTAAGACTGGAAGAGGGTAAAGGACATTCATATATTCATGACAACATTCATCACCAGAACCTTCCAGAATGGTTGCTCAGTTCTTCTGTTCTGGGGGGGTAGTTAGGGGCTGGTGGCAGGGAAAGCAGTTAAGTCAGTGGACCACTGACACAACCAGAATGAAAAATGCTAATACATAAATAAAATTCAGAAATTATTCTATTCTGGCTAGAAAAGTTGTTTCATGTTGTTCCATCCATCCAAGAAGAAAGGTTGAAAACAACAGTGACAACGTGAAGTCTAAGAGAAGTAGAGATAAGGAGTGAAGGATGGAGGATGAGGATGGTAACATAAGCAGCAAACGGTGGTTAGTCATTAACCTCTTAGAAGATCACTAAAAAGGAGATATTTAAGTAGGAGATTTGTTTTGTTTTGAAAACACTGGCTTGTGCTTTTAAGGGTCACCGATTATCTGAACTGTTTGCACGGTCACTGCTTGAAAACTGGAAAACTTGTTCAATAAAATTAACAATTCTGTATTTTGAAAATGATATGGTTTAAATATTAAACTTCATAAATGTTATAATTCGTGTATTACATTTATGAATCCAGTAGTTCTTGGTGTAGTTCTTCCAGTAGCGCTTGGTGGATGAGGGAAAGGCTGTGGATGTGGTCTACCTTGACTTCAGCAAGGCTTTTGACACCGTTTCCCACAGCATTCTCCTCAAGAAACTGGCTGCTCTTGGCTTGGACTGGCGTACGCTTCGTTGGGTTAGAAACTGGCTGGACAGCCGGGCCCAAAGAGTCGTGGTGAATGGAGTCAAATCCAGTTGGAGGCCGGTCACTAGTGGCGTTCCCCAGGGCTCGGTGCTGGGGCCGGTCCTCTTTAATATCTTCATTAAGATATGGATGAGGGCATTGAGTGCACCCTCAGTAAGTTCGCAGATGACACCGAGTTAGGTGCGTGTGTCGATCTGCTTGAGGGTAGGAAGGCTCTGCAGGAGGATCTGGATAGGCTGGACCAATGGGCTGAGGTCAACTGCATGAAGTTCAATGTGGAGGAATGGTTAGCTGAAGTAGGTCATGTGAACGTTGAACAACTCGGAGGTAAAGAGTTACAAAAGTATCGTACTCAGCTCATATGAGTCTGAGCACATACGCATCTGGCTGGAAACCTATCAAGGAATGAGGACATCGCAACAATGTGTGGATGGGAAAATATCCATGGTGGAACTGTGGTTGATAGAAATGGGAAACTAACTGATAAAATAGAAAACTGCAATAACCAATCATGAGCTTAGTTTTTGCAATATGTATGAGCTAATTATATTGAATCATATAAAAGACGGCTGAGCTATCCAATAAAGTGAAGTTCACTGATCACTCATATTGAGCGTCTGTGTCTTCCCTCCATCGACAACAGTTCAACAAGGCCAAGTGCCGGGTCCTGCACCTGGGGCGCAATAACCCCAAGCGGAGCTACAGGCTGGGAGAGGAATGGTTGGAAAGCTGCCTGGCGGAGAAGGACCTGGGAGTATTGGTTGATAGTCGGCTGAATATGAGCCAGCAGTGTGCTCAGGTGGCCAAGAAGGCCAACGGCATCCTGGCTTGTATCAGAAGCAGTGTGGCCAGCAGCGCTAGGGAAGTGATCGTCCCCCTGTACTCGGCTCTGGTGAGGCCGCACCTCGAGTACTGTGTTCAGTTTTGGGCCCCTCGCTACAAGAAGGACATTGAGGTGCTCGAGCGAGTCCAGAGAAGGGCGACGAAGCTGGTGAGGGGCCTGGAGAACAAGTCCTACGAGGAGCGGCTGAGGGAGCTGGGCTTGTTCAGCCTGGAGAAGAGGAGGCTCAGGGGCGACCTTGTTGCTCTCTACAGGTACCTTAAAGGAGGCTGTAGCGAGGTGGGGGTTGGTCTGTTCTCCCACGTGCCTGGTGACAGGACGAGGGGGAATGGGCTAAAGTTGCGCCAGGGGAGTTTTAGGTTGGATGTTAGGAAGAATTTCTTTACCGCAAGGGTTGTTAAGACATTGGAACGGGCTGCCCAGGGAAGTGGTGGAGTCACCATCCCTGGAGGTCTTTAAAAGACGTTTAGATGTAGAGCTTAGGGATATGGTTTAGTGGAGGACTGTTAGTGTTAGGTCAGAGGTTGGACTCGATGATCTTGAGGTCTCTTCCAACCTAGAAATTCTGTGATTCTGTAAATATTAATTCGGAGAAGTTTTAGCATCTTCCCCATCTCAGTAGCACATATTAAGCAAGGAGTGTTGCCTACATATTCATTCTTAATCCATCGCTCTCTTAATTTCTATGTTTCACCACGAGGAGCAGCCCAACGATCAAGCGCAGCAAGGACCTGCGCCTGGCTGCCGCACCCCCCACCCCTCCCGGCCCGACGCTCCGGGGAGGCACCCCCGGAGGCTCTCGCTCGCCTCACCGCCGGCAACCGCGCTCGCAGCCAGCGGCAACCTGCGCCTCCCGGCGCACATGGCCCGGCCCCGGCCCGGGGAAAGACCGGCCGCGCACCCCGGAGCCCCTGTGGCCGCCTGGCACCGCAGAACTACAGCTCCCAGCATGCCTCGGGACGGAGCAGCCCACCTGACCCTGCGGGGACTCTGGAACGCCCCCCCACCGTGGCCCTCCCCTCCTCTGCTCGCTCTGCACTATGGCAGCTTCCAACGTCCCATCCTGCCCATGCTGTCTCTCTCCAGGCGCCCACACAGGTACCGAGGGAGCCTTCAGACCGCCTCCCCGGTAAGGCAGCTTGTGCTGACGGGCCTGCTGCAGTGCCCCGCGTCTCTTGCTGGGGGAGCAAGCTCTCCTTTTCTGAGAAGAACTTTCTTCTTATTTCCAACCTGAACCTTCCCTGGCAAGGCCTGACAACCACCACCATAAGAGAACAGATGTTTTACTAAGACACACTGAGAAAAGCAGGGATGGAAAGGCAGTTGTCGGGGTGGGAGTCTTCTTCCTGAGAGGAGTCCATTCTCCTGTCCACGTTGGCTTTCATGCGAGCTGCCAGGCGGGAGAACCTCCGTCCTCCTGATGTGCCCTCCAGGCTGTAGAGGTGCCCCAGTAAGGAGAGGCAGCGGGTCTGCTGAAGCATCCAGGCTAGCTTCTTCCTCCTGACACACAAGAGAAACTGCTGAGCCCAGAGGCACGGCTGTAGAGCACCAAACCAGACTGGGCAGGGGAAAGTGGGGTGGCAGCTGAGACACGTACACCTCCTCAGAGGAAGGGAGCTGGTGCTGGAAGGGCTGCCGGCATGGAAGTGGGCAAATGAAGAAGTGCTGCCAGGGGCAGCCAACCACTACAGCGGGTGTGCTGGCACGACAGCACCGGGGGGGGAAGTGATGCCAGGCACCAGCAGGAGAAGGACTATCGCAACTCTGAGCCTTCTCCTCATCACGCTCCCCCCCCAACCTTAACCCAACCCCATCCCGTCCCTTGAGGTCACTGTCTTCCTTCCCCTGTTAAGCCCGTCCTCCCTGTTCACATCTCTCTGTTCCCAGCCATCCCGGCCTCATCCGAAACGTGCCAGCAGGTGCATCCCTCGGCACAAGCTGCTTTCTACGCAAAGGCCCAGGGACTGCACAGGGGGGCAGCGTGAGGCTGCACTGGCCCCTGTTTGACCCACACGTCGTGCCTTAATGCCTCGGTCCTGCTAATGAGCTATGGGACAGCTGAGGCGTGGCCTGAAGTCCAGGCAGGCCTGGGCCTGGATGCCTGGCACCAGAATACTCTGCCTTTCCCATGCTCTCCCTTCTGCTGCTTACCGAGCCTCTAGCGGAAGAGAGGGTGTTCTTCTGTTTGTGTCACAAAGAGCACCCTGAAACCTTTCCCACAGAGACTTGACAAAGGCTCCGGCGCGTGTCTGAGGGAATCGCTTTTTCAGAAGGCTCAGCGCCTGCCTGGTCATTTTCTTGGCCAGCCCCACGCGTCCGAGATTACAGCAGACCTGCACAGGAAGAGGAAGCCATGCAGACATGGACCGCTTTCCCAAGCCTCTCCTCCTGCAGAGGCTGCAGAAATGTACAAGGGGCTGGCTATAGCAGGGACACCCCCTGCAAGAAGGGAACGCATCCGGCTCCATCCTCCAGGACATCCCTCTGCGTCACCCTGCCGCTTTACCTCCGCTTTGAGGCTGAAGAAGGTCGCCTCCTCAAAGCAGTCTAACACGGTTGCTGTCTTCCCCATGGAGTTCCTCAGGACCTCTGCTTCGTTGAGCTTCATAAGGGCCTTTGAGCAAGCACACAGGCAGCAGGTGAGCATCGGTGCAGAGCCCCCGGCCAGCTCCACCCTTCCCTCTTGCCTCCTGTGGCACCTGCCTTAGGAGGGCCCGCATCTCCCCACGTGATCCCTGCCCTAGCACAGTGCCCCGTGGGCTCAGAGCTCAGGCACCGAGGGAGCCTTCAGACTGCCTCTCAGGTAATGCAGCTTGTGCTGACGGGCCTGCTTCAGTGCCCTGCGTCTCTTGCTGTGGGAGAGGCAAAGCGCAGGACACAGTCCGGCTCTGCCCCCACTGTTTCTTTTGGGAGGCCCCTCAGCGGGCATGTCCTGTTGCAGTGGACTCCAGGTGCAGTGCGTGCTGGCAAGCAGGGTCACTCACCATGTAGCTGTTGGAGACGTGCAGGTAGGCAGCCGCACACTCCAGCAGGTAGTAGAAGGCTCGGGAAGCATTGCCTGTTGCCACATAGTGGCGAGCCAAAGGCACAAGCACTGATTCAATGACGGCTTCGCATTTGCAGGAACACGGGCCACCGTCCTTCTCTTTGGTCCTGCTGGGCTGCGCAGTTGTCCATTTGCCCTCTGGTGGAAACCGCTCTGACGCTCTGGTCAGAGGCGGGTTGCCAGGAAAAGAAGAGAGCAAAGAGCAGATGAGCATCACCTGAGATGACCCTGCTCTCCCTACAGGTAGCAACAAAAGCCCTATTTCCTGCTGTCTCATCCCAGCTCCCACCCCACAGCCAGCCTCCTCCTCCCAAAGCTGGAGTCCCAGCCAGCAGCCAAATGGCAGAGCTCCATCTGTCTCCTCTGGAGCTCGCTCGTTTCCACAATCATCAGAACCTTGTCTCCTCACCTGAACTCCTCCTCCGAGAAAGCCTGCTGCGGCTGCAGGGCATTTGCACTACCTGGGAAGAAGAGAGCGTGTCAAGGGACTCCCCACGTAGCCCGGGCTAAGAGCTGCAGGCTTGCAAGGGTCCTGCCGAGCAGACCCAGGGCACAAGAGCTGCGGTGATCATCCTCGTCCCCTGGCCTATCCCTGGTGCTGGGGACCCGGTGGGCCCCAGCCCAGCCTGCATGGGCCTGGATTTCCAGAGGGAGGGGGCTCCGCAGCACGGCACGCAGCCTACCCTCAGGGGTGTGAGTCCTGTCCTTCGTCAGCTGTTCTCCAGCGAGCACCAAGGCCTCCCAGCTGTGCCAGTCATCCTCGTCAGCAGAGCCCTGGCACTTTTCCCCGTCCTGGGGACTGGGGACGGCGAAGCGGTGGAAGGCCACAAAGTCCCCTCCGTGGCAGCTCCGGCATTTGTGCGCGTGCTTCTCCAGGAAGGCAGCACACTTGCGCTGCGTGCTGGCCCTCTGTCTCTTGGGCCACAGCTCGTAGGCTGCCTCCCGCAGCAGCGGGGCACAGAAGGCCAGGACGCCAGCCTGCTGCTCCGTGGTCTCCTTGCTTGTAGACGGCCTCTCCACCCCTGCAAGGCAATGGATGGTGGCCTCAGCCAGAGTGGTAGAGGCATTCCCAACAGCCGCTGGGAATTTCCCTCTGCACAAAGCTGGTGGGGGAAGGCCTCCTTCAGCTACAGCGCTCCTGGGTCTACGTTACTGCCACCACTTACCGCTCCCTGCCTGCTGAGAGGTGGCCGGCCCCTCTCGAGCACCTTGGATGTCCCTGGGCACCCCTGTGTCCTTCAGCCACTTAAGGATGTTGTCGCTCACCAGCATGTCCAACAAATAATTCATCTGATGCCTGGTGCAAGTGGGAAGGATGTGAGCCAGCAGCTGGGTGGTAAACACTGGCCCTATGATGGCTGCAAACTTCAAAACCATCTGCTTCTGCAGCGTGATCCGGTCCAGCTCAGCCAGCGCAATCTCTGTCAAGAAGAAGCGAAACGTCTCTCTCTTTTGTGTCCCGGAACCTGAGCTTGGAGAGGCTGGACAGTACCACCACAGGAAACAGGGTAGACTTTGGCCTCTCTTCCTCAGGATGGCACCTGCTGGGCAATTGCAGCCCAGGGGAATGTCTTCAAGATGGCTCCACTCCTCTTGCAACCACAGGCCACAAGGCCCAGGGATAAGAGAGGCTCAAGCGTGCAAGCGCTCCTCCACCACAGATGGGGAGGGCACGATCCTGTGGGTACACGCGACCCGTGGTGCGACCTACCAGAGCTGAACTAGGCTGACGCCCAGCAGCGCACACAGAGAGCAGAGAGCGCTTTCACCACCTCAGAGCTGGACTTGGAGCTCCCCACAACTGCTGTGGGCCTCACAGCTGGCCCACAGCCCGGAGGGGGACATCTGTGCCCTTAAGCACAGAGCTCTTTCTGCTCAGACCAGAGTCGCCTTCCTGGCAGGGCCCCCCAGGCTGAGAGGGTGCCTCTGCAGCATGCCGATGCCCAGCCCCTCTCTCACGTGCACCCCAGGAAAGGACCCCAGCACAGCCGCGAACTCAGCCCCTCACCTTTCAAGGTGGCCGGCAGCACGGTGGTCTCCAGGCTGACGTCTGCTCTGATGGTGCAGACCCTGCCACTGTTATTCCTAGCACTGGAGCTTGAGGTGGCTGAGACAACGGGTGTAGCCTCGACTGCAGAAGCTGGGAAGAGAGAGAGAGAGCATGAACAAGGTGGGGCAAGTCCAACCTGTCACGGTTGGGTGCGCTTCATGGCCCGCACCGAATGCGGTCAGTGAGCAGGGCAAACCGGTTTCCACTGCAATGGTTTTGTCTGCATTGCCCTTGCAACTCTTTTTCTGCCTTTGGACCAGCTGCCCAGCTGTACTGAATGAATATCCCGCAACAGAACGCAGCGGTTGCTACCTTTGACAGCGCTCCCTCCCACAGCCAGGGAAATTGCCAGTGATAATCCAAAAGGCAAAGCCCACGCAGGCTGTCCCCAGGGCAACAGCACTCTGCTTGGCATTGCTCTTGCAATTACTGCTCTTGCGTTACTGCCAAGCTCCTCAGTTCCCAGCGCCTTTGCGGGCATTTCTGGTTTTGGATTACACTTTCCCAGGTCTGACCCTCTCCTGCAGAAGGGCTTTCTTCTCGAGGGAGCTGGTGACTTGCCAAGGTGACAGCAAGGTGTGCAGGAGCCCACACCTCAGCCAGATCAAGTTCTGTCCTGCTGCCAGATCGGACTCTGCCCAGACTCACTGGAAAGCCACAGGACACGGTCGTGCGGGGGGAGGGGGGGGGAAGGAAGCGACATGCAACAGCATCTAGCCAGTCTGCAACAAGAGTGCTTACCGATCAAGCCCTCCCAGTTGTCCTCTACTTTTTTGTCCTGCCTCCCAGTGCTGAACAAGAGCATGTTGTTGCGACGCAGGCAGTGCAGCAGTTCCTCACAGTAATATGGGATGCCAGAGCTTCTTTGGATCAGGAACCTGGGCAGGAGCAGACCCAGCAGTGACCAACACCAGGGAAGTATGGTGCAACACAGTTCTGATGGGCGGGTGGCGAGTCACTCAGGCCTCACAGGGTAACCAGCCTCTTTGTCACAGCTACGGCTCACTTCAGAAGGGGGCGGTCCTCCCACTGGCTTGGGCATTTGGACCCCTGACCCTACACTGTTTGCTGGAGTCCGAGGGAAATGGTCGTGGGCAATGTCCAAAGCACAACACAGCAAGCCTGATCTTCCCTGTCCTCAGGAGCCCAGATCTGCTCTGGCAGCTGGCTGGACCCCTGCTCCTGGGAATCCCTACCACATCGGTCAAAGCCTTTTTCACACCTCAGCCACGCTGAGGCTTGGGTACCCATCTCCCTCTGTTCTCCTCTCTCCTCTTCTCTCCCCTTTCCTCCCTGCCTTGCCCTCCCTCCTCTGCAACAGCAAAGGGCTGTCACTGCCCACGTGCTGCATCCTGGGAGCTGCCTATTCTTAGCTCACACCTGCTGTGGTGAGTCTTAAGGACAAACCCAGGTCCTTGCTGGAGTCAAGGATGCTGCCAGAAGGCCCCGTGCTTCCTTTCCTGCGGGGCGACTTCCTTCCGTGGCAGCATAGGTCCAACCCCTCCGGAAGAGCTCCGTGGCCTGCAACATACCTTGCTAGATCCCTGGGGATGCTGACCACTCCAAGGTCCTGGCAGACTTTCTGCACCACAGCTGCAGGTTTCAGCTCTTCCAGATGAAGACAGCTGATTCTCTGGGACGTTGTGCTGTCTGCTGCAGCTTTGAAAAAGCTCTCCGTTCTCTTGTGGCCAGGAGCTAAGCTCATGACCATAAAGAGCGTGACGCTTTGGAGCACGGGCCACATGACAGTCCAGGAGGCAGGGTCGATGAAGTGGGCGTTGTCGATGACAAATATGCCAAATTCTCCTCCAAGGGTCTGAAAAAAGCAGATGGATCTGTGTGGAGTCTGGTGGATTCTCAAGCGTCCTCTAGGGGAGGAGATGTAGCCTCTCTCTCCGGAGACGGAGAATACTCAGAAGTCTCTCCCCAGCCGCTTCCCTCTTCAGAAGCTTACTGGCTTTTCATTTCTGCGAGACTTTAAGGCCTCCTCGGACATCACTTGCCCTTCTGAAGAAGGGAGCTTGGGCAAAGGAATGCAGAAGGCGTCAATCCTCCTCCAGGGCACATACCCTCCAACTTAACAGGAGGCGAGCTACGAGGCATATGGGGTGGGCGTGAGAGGGGCTTCTGGGAGGAGGGGCTCCTGGGCCCTGAAGGGCGGTGACCCTGGCACATCGTCCTGCTGCCCACTCAGGCTGTTCTGATGTGGAGCCTGCAGCGGGCAGGGTTGTTTTCTTTCTCTGACCCAGGTAGAAGGAGGAACGCTCACCTTCTGTAGCACTTTCCTACAAGTCTTCTGCAACTCCCTTTTCCTTTGAGTGTCACGCATCTTGCAAACCCTGTCTGGGACGGCAAACTGGACAGGAAAGCAGAGTCAGAAAGAAACATCATCCTGCGACCAGGCATGCCTATCCACCAAGCTAGACGGCAGAGCAAAGCGCCTCTGCATTAGCATGAGGTCAGCACAAGCCTCTCTTCACTGGCCTTTCCAGGGTGCTGACCAAGACACCTGGCACAGGCACAGGACATGAAGTCACCACAGACAAGGAGCCTCCCCGGACCCAGGAATCAGAACGGGGTGCTATGAGCGCTGCAACTCCCAGCCCTGCAGAACACCCAAACAACAACCAGACTACCTCAGGAGGCCTCCCTCTCGCTCTCACCTTGACGAGGAAAATGTCATTGAGGAGGCAGTAACTGCTCTCTTCTATCGCCCCTTGGAGCTTGGCCTGCAGGGTGCGCTGCCGGTCCTCGCACGTTTCACCCGCCTGCAGTCCCAGGGCCCTGGCCACCAGCATACGGATGGCAGAGAAGGACTGCCTCATGTTGGCCTCAGTCAGTCCCATGGTGACAACCCTGCGGTGCAAAAGCAAAAGGCACTTGAGGTGCAGAAAAGGCCCCCAGTAGCCCACGCCTGCCAAGACAGGAGAGTTAGAGACTCACGCCGCTTGGTTCTTACTGCAAAGGAATGCAGGGTGCACAGTCCCAGGGGTGGGGGCGGAGGGCCAGGCACAGGGCAGAGGCATCGCAGTCTTCCACGAACGTCAGGGGACGGGCACGGGAAGGGTCTCAAAAAACCCACTTACCTGTGCCCAGTGGCCTGGCCCAGAAAGGCCAGCTCAGTAAGTAAGTGGCTCTTTCCAGAGCCCAGAATGCCTGCGTATGCCAGGATGTGCGGCTGTCCCAAAGTCTCGTAGGCCTTCAAGCTGCGTTCAAAGAGGTCAATCTCCACCTCCCGACCTGTGAAGACCAACCAGGAAACAAGCTGTTGCAGCATGCTGAAAAGCAGGGCAGCATTCCCTTTTTCTGGCACGGCGGCTCCCCTCCACCCACGTCAGTAAGCCTGCCTACACCCAGGCCTTCTTGCAAGCCCCTCATCTCAGCTTTGGCACCACTGCCTTCCTTAGAGCACTAACAGAGCCGCCTGCCCGCTGGCCACACAGCGCAGCTCCTAGGAGCTCTTTCCCCTCCGCTTCTCCTCCCACAGGCAATGAGATTCAGCCAGCTGGACGCAGCTCCCCACACGGATCCAGCCCAAGACTGGAGGGCACACTTTGAGGCACTGCAGGCAGCTGCGCCCAAAAGGCATGCCAAACGTCTCACTGCACCCTGAGCCCCAGAGCTCTTGCCAGTGACCTGTAGCTAAGGTGGCATCTTTGGGCCTGTTGTGGTTTTGGCTGCGATACAGCTCCTTGTCTTCACAGGAGCTTGGAGTGTGCTGTGATGTGGTGGACTTGCCACCAAAGGAACGCCGAGAACACACTGAACTCTTGCCGAGCAGTGCTGGCACAGTGTCAAGGCCTCTGCAGTTTCTCATGCTGCCCCACCAGCCAGCAGGCTAGAGGAGGGAGGAAGGGAGCGAGCGGCTGTGTGGGGCTCAGCTGCCTACCGGGGTTAACCTCCAGCAAGGCGCACAGTTTTGGGCAAAGGGAAGCAGCTGGGTTTCTGAAGAGCGAGGACTTCTCTACCTACCCAGCAAGGGGCCGTACTCCGACCTCTCCTTGGTAAGACCCATGTCAAAGATGCTAGAAGCGGGAGAAGACAAAACATGAGTTTCACTTAGTTGGTCAGAAGCCAGGGAATATAGAGCCTGCTGTGTTAGGGGAGGAGACCCTCCGCAGGTAACTGCTTTTCTTTCCAGCAGCATGCTGTCCGGAGCATGCTCCCCGGCCAACGTTCGAGTGGACATGCCAGGACAGCTTCAAGCACGAAGAAGGCCAGCAGCCATGGCGGGACAGCAGAAGGTGTTGGGAGTCCCTCGCCAGAGACCAAAACCAAAGAAATCCCAGATGGGGCAAAGAAGCCAGGGTGTGCTGTTGGCTAGTAGACTGCTCTGCCACCCTGGACAAGCAAATGAAGCCTCTTGGAAAGGAGGACCTGTGTCACTTAGTGGCTCAGGACACCAAGCACCTGGCACCTTTGGCTCTAGTCTCTTGATAGTTTTCAAGAGACAGCAACGTTAACATCCAGAAGGTCCTCCAACCCTGGCCTGGAGGGACAGCTGAGAACTGAGCAGGCAGACAGGAGGAAGAGTGGCCCAGTGGCCCACCTTTCCCCAAGGTGACATGACTGACCCAAAGCTTCCTGCGTAGAAGGAGCTGGGAAAAAATTCCTCCTTGCATCAGAATGACCTC